>OX335674.1:1233333-1850000 GCA_946894065.1 Acleris literana
TTAATTATATACTGGACTGAATTTTTTCAGCCTACCTATTCGCTATATATTACTTAGCATATTAAATTTGGTATAAAATACTTTTTATCGAATAAACAGCCCGGTGCAAATCGTCTCCTATTCGGAACTCCTACTACGGGATAGGATTGAATCTGCTTCACTTATTAGATTATATTACCCACGTGTAAAAGAGCCCGTATGTGGCCAATTTACTGAATAAATATTTTGATTTTGATTTAAGATACCGTCTATTGGCGTATGAGGGCATTATATAAATGATCGCTAATTTTCGTTGTTCACATGTTTAAAGTTACTGTTTTTTAATTTTAGTCAGTAATTAAGTGCTTTTTTTTGAAAACCACACTTATCGAGTACTTCATCTATTTTGTAATAATTCCCTGATCAATATATTTTACATTTAGAACAGCTGTTGTCTGTGATTTCGTCTGCGTAAAACCTAAACAAAAATTCTCGATTAGACTAGCTTTTAAAAAAAAGACCGCGTCCGAATCGGTTCATCCGTTTGAGAGTTACGATGCCACAGATAAAAAAACAGATCCACAAACACAGCCACACACTTAGCTTATAACACCCCTCTTTTTTACCGAAAGTTAAAAAACCGGCGAAGTGCGAGCCGGACTCCCACCCGAAGGGTTCCGTACCATTATCTATAAAGAATAACATTTGTTGTATGGAAGCCCCCCTTTAATACCTATTTATTTTATTTTAATTTAATTATTTATTTTTAAAGTGAATAAATAACTAAATATTCTGCGAATATTTCAAGCGCCTACCTATTCCCGTTATTAAGATCGAGCAAAACACAACAAAAAAGTCACGTTTGTTGTATGGGAGCCTTAAATATTTATTTAATTTCATTTGTAGTATTTTTTGTTATAGCGGCAGCAGAAATACATCAACTGTGAAAATTTCAACTGTCTAGCTAGCACGGTTCATGAGATACAGCCTGGTGATAGACAGACGGACAGTGCAGTCTTAGTAATAGGGTCCCGTTTTTACCCTTTGGGTACGGAACGCTAAAAACAATCGTTAATAAATACATCTCGAACATACGCATTATGACTGGCGATAACTCCGGCCACAACCGCTCTGCTGCGTCACGGGGCTAATTCATCGACGAAGACAATGGCGGGCTTACGCTGGACATGCAGCGGGGAGATAGAGCGGGTGAATGAACTGTTATTTAAAGTCGGCGTCAATAGAAATGACAAAGGATGTAAACAAAACCAAACGGACCAATTTAACATTATCTATTACTCCAGTATCACGTACTTTTGGACATCGCCTGAGGTATTTTTAATGATTTACACGCTTGATTGTTACTTTTACATTCTGTTTAAGGTTTAAGTGCATACGTAACGTGATCAGGACGTGAACGGGACGGGGACGGGACGGGGACAGGACGTGGTTACATACATTTTTGGTTTTCCCGTCCCGTACGTGCAATCGTTACGTATGCAGATTCCAATACATTTTCCATGAAACGATATTGTCGTCTCGTCCCGTCCGTGTAAAATCGCGTTATGTATACAGCGCCCTTAAGTAACTGTTAACTATAGCTTTTTTAAAATCAACACTCGTTTGCAGAAATATTGAGGTTATGTGTCAAACAGTACTGATTTGTTTACATCTTTTGTCATTTCTATTGACCCCACTTTACATTATATCGAGTACTTAATCCATTGGTAAGAACATTTTTTTTTATTGTTTTGTGTAATATATGTATAATATTTTATTGTGTAAAACCTCACCTTCATGTTAGTTATCGTTTTATTTTTAATTTCGCTGCCATCATCGGTGCTAGGTTTAATTCTTATTATTTATTACCTTGTAATGTAACTTTCTTTATTGTATTTTATACATTGATATTTTATGAGTGAAAAAATGACCTTCGGCGGGAGTTTCTTGCGGCGCTTGTTCTCCGCAATAATGGCCTTTGTTTTAAGCGGTAGTAGATTCATAATGTGGCCAATAAAATGAATAAACATTTTTAATTTGAATTTGAATTGCAATTGTATATGCAATAGGTATATCTTCTGTATCCATTGGTGGCTATAGACCAAGCTAAAAATAATATTACACGATATATATGTTTTTTGTAAACACATCAAAGTTTTGATAAAATAAGAATTACATTTCAAGATTTACAAACACCGTTTGTCTATTAGTAAACTATCGTAACTTCACACCACCAAATAATTCGTTTAACTGCATTTAACATACACATCGTCTTGTATAATACAACAAAAATGTAGACTTACGGTTGTACATACTTTTGATCTTAAAATAACCTTGCTTATTTACGATAGATAACCCAAACCGCCAACCCAAACAAAGTGTCATTCACTACAAAAACACATGTCGCACTGCGGGGCCCGAAAATGTGATTATTAAGCCGAATCACGGCAAATTCCACACGGCGTACGACACGCACGCTACACACCGGTACCTTTACCATGAGTTGCAAACTGTACTCGCTGGCGAGTCGAATGCTCTGTCCCTCAGAGTATTGTTATATAATGCGAGGGACAGAGCATTCATACAATAGCAAGTACAGTAACTGTAACTCATGGTAAGGGTACTGATCCACGTGGACCAATTGTTTTAGGCGTATGTCACTGACGTTATTCCGTTCGTGTGCATCTGTAGGAGTAACTACATACATTTTGATACGAAGCGAAGCGTAGTGGAATTACGGCTTTACAGGGGTGTGTTTCTCTCAAAAACGGCGGTCGGTCGGACGAACGAGCGAAATCCCCGCGGCGAGTTTAAGTAGTCCCGTCAAAGCGAACAAAACACATTTTTGCGCGTGCATTTTGAATGAACGACGAAGTCGCCGTTGGTTTCTATTATGGTTATTTCCTCGAGAACTATTTAATTTTTCGGGATGAAATAGCCTATGTGATAATCCTGGGCATAAGCTATTTCCATTTCAAATTTCATCCAAATCTGTCCAGCCATGGCAGAACCGGTGGTAAGTACCTAATGCTTTTTGACATTCATAGGTGCATTATAATTGTGTTTAAATTGAATAATAAAGAACGTTGACTTTGACTTTGGAGGAGACTTTGAGGAGTAACAAACTAACACACACACACACACTCACACACACACACACACACACACTCACACACACACACTCACACACACACACACACACACACACACACACACACACACACACACACACACACACACACACACACACACACACACACACACACTTTCGCATTTATAATATTAGTAGGATAGTAGGATGTAACACATATTTAGATATTTTAGAAACGAGCCCATCCATTCAAAGTTACTTTATTTAGTAGGTCAACAAGACGCACTGTAGCAAGTTTGAGCTTGCGGGAAACTTCGTGGAGTCAGGGATGAGGCGGGATGCGTAAAATTAACCCTTTACCATACACTAGAAGTTTTAAAATGACGATTATATAACTTCATCAACATAATCAAAGAAGCGGTAAATAGCCACATGTTTATGTTATTTTATAAGTAGTTCAGTGAACAGAAGTTCCAGAACTAGCTGCCTCATCAGCAAGCAGTTTGAAAATCAGTTCCAACTGGCTTAACAGAAATAATCAGGGTTATGGTATCTACACCACTCCACCACCACTAACACCACCCCATCTCTTCCCGTGGAAGTCATAAGAGGCAACTAAGGAAATAAAGGCTTGTAGTATTGTTAGGTGATGGGCTTGTAACCTGAGGGCCAGACAAGATGCACTAAGCTAACTAACGTTTCTATTCGATTCGTTTTTACCAATCGCGTCACTGGAAGATGACGTGATACGAAAAGTCATGTGGTCATACCAGTGACGCGATTGGTTTAAAAACGAATCAAATAGAAACGTTAGATAGCGTAGTGCATCTTGTCTGAGCCCTCTGTTACTAATATACACTGGTAAACATCTTGGTTCACTAATGTTTGATCAAAAAACGTTTCACCAAATGATTCATTTCACAAACATATCATTTGAAAACCGCTTTTTTTAATATTTCAGGATTTTTAAAAAACAAACCTAACCTAACCTAGAGGGTTCTACACGATGGTCCTGAAATAAATCCTGAAATATTTACAGTTTCGGAAAAAATAGCGGTTAGTCAAATGATATGTTTGTGAAATGAATCATTTGGTGAAAAGTTTTTTGGTCAAACGACAGGACCCCAAACATCTTAGCCTGATTGTGCAAAATGTGGTTACAGAATTAGTAATGAGTTGTTGGTAATTCTTTAGCTCTGCCTACCACACACTGGGAATGAAAGCGTGAGTGTATGTATGTATGTATGTATGGACTCTACAAATGTTGCCGAACAGCAATCTAGGCTTTCATTAACGTCACAAGGCCATAGGCTTCAGACTAATCTCTTAAGCCCTATGATCAAAGAAGCCCTATGTTTTCACAAAACGAGATTCATCATAGGATTACATGAGAATAAAATAAAAGGAAAATCATGACACGAACAATAACACAAGTATGCAGATTTATGAGATTAAAAAGAATATATGTGCCATGTTTAAATCATTTTCATAAGTCTTTTTGAGCTCTATGACGTTTTGTATTAGTAAATACTGTATGCCATTTCATTTAATATTTTATTCGTTTTATTAATTATATTAGTTAGTAGATGTATTCCCCCGTGTGATTGCCGGGTTAGAATAGTGCTACTCCATGTCTTCCCGTGGGTGTCGTATTGTAGTACTGTTAGGCGATGAGCTTGCAACCTGTCACTAATACACTGGTAAACATTACTTAGCCTGATTGTGCAAAATGTGGTTACAGAACTATCAACAAGTTTTTAGAGTATGTATGTATGTAAGTAAACTCTTTATTGTACAAAACACAGAAATTCAAATACAATATTTTCAGAAAAGGAATGTACAAAGGCGAATTTATCCCTTTAAGGGATCTCTTCCAGATAACCTTTGGGTGATTGAGGAAAATAAGAAAAGTTGAATGTGGCAACAAGTACACACAAGTACAAAAACAAAAAACAAAGTTTAGTTGTTGGTAATTCTGTAGCTCTGCCTACCTGATTCTGAGAATGAAGGCGCTAAGTTATGTATGTATGTATTGTTCAAAATAAATGACACATGACAAACCTAAAGAATTTATTATGCCAAAATAGCATTGTACGGATAAGAAATATCTCAAATTCAGAAATTTTCTTATGGAAAATGCTCAGTAACTTCTTAAAATATTCTTATGTTTTGTAAGGAAATTTAACACTCCTAAGGTTCTTAAAAATCTTAGACTTTTCTTGAGACGACTTTCAATCTTCTGGGTATTGCTTTGCTGAACTTAATTGTATGATTGTACTATCGGTACTAAAAAGAAATCACCGGTAAGTAACCAGTGCTAAACCGGTAATAAAGAGTATTTGTATTGTATTGTATTGTATTGATATCGTAGCAACTTATAATCACTATCATAACACAAAAGCTACGCTTTTATCGGTGGAGTTTTGTTATAGCCTGTATTTGTATCATTGCCAAGGACAAAAAAAAACCTTTGCCCAGCAGAGGGAGTAACATAATGTACAAATAAATACAAGTAAATACATTACAAACATCTAAAATTCAAATACACATACTTGTGCTCATCTCAAATATTTGACCTTACAAAACACCGCTACCTTTCAGCGCATTTGCACGTATTAACACGTGTATGCACGTAGATGCACCGAGCTGCATTATTGAGTGCACCTGGGTGACATCGTAAACAACTCTTTCGAATGAACGTGTCTCGAACAGTTCGGGCGCCGGGGAATAGTGTCAGGAGACAAAATGCAGTTGTGACAAAAAGTACTTGTAAACTGTTCCTTAATGCATTATAAAGTATTGGCATGAAGTGACTTGGCGTCCAGGGGTTCTATTTTACTCAACAAAACCATATTGCTCTTGACATGTTAAGTATTGTCAACGTTTTATGACAGCTCTTATTTATTTATTAACTAGCTGTTACCCGAGACTCCGTCCGCGCAGAAAAATACAACATAGCGTTTGTTCATCAGAGATAATGTAGGATTCTAATGGTGAAAGAATTTTTCAAATCGGTCCAGTATTTTTGGAGCCTATTCCATGCAAACAAACAAACAAACAATCAAAACTATCCTCTTTATAATTATTATAAGTGTAGATAATGGCGGCAGAGTTAAAAACGATACGATAACATGACAAAAGCACTATTTATTTAACGAGTAGAACAGAGCTCCGGTAGTAGTTGTGTATGGCAAGAACAGGTTCGCTTCAATCTGTCTAACAACAAAAAAAGGTTTACAATTCAAGCGGAAATGGCTTTAGGATAAATCATTATTTGGACTAAAACAAATGACACTTAAGATAAAATAGATCCCACAAAAATAGACGATCTCACAAAAAATTACCTAGTCCCAAACTAAACTTAAGGCTTGTTGTTGACTAGAAAGCGATAAATATACTTAGGTGTATAGAGTAGAGATTCACTTCTATTGAATGCGACCTTACCCTAATAAAGGAAGTGCTACATTATCACTACATAACGATACAAAACACAAACAGCTACTTATTTACTAACAAGCGCGTTCGTCAAAAATAATTTCTAAAAATTAAAAAGGCTTCTAACAAATATAAATTCCTGATTTTGATCCTAAACGCCAAAATTATAACCTACCATTGCCTACTCTTCCATGCCGGCCCTGCGCCCACACATGTCAGACCGTTTCCCGGTGATTGGCATATGCCATTTTTTCCGTGCGACTGGCAGCCAGAGGCACGGCTGGCTGAGTGACGGTTGCCAGCGAATTACGCCGGTTACGCCGCATCCGACAGGCTCGCTCTGAAAAAGTTAGTTCAGATTTGGAACGTTAGTGTCAGATGTCTGAACACCGTTTAAAATTGGAATCAAACGTTGCTATATGCAATCTGCTTGCATCGTTTTAAGGGTTCCGTAGTCAAACTAGGAACCCTTATAGTTTCGCCATGTCCGTCCGTCCGTCCGCAGTTTACCTCAGAGACTCTTAGTGCTAGAAAGCTCTGGAACATCGAGACGCCTACATAGACGACGAATTACTTTGAAACACCGCTGTCTTTGCATGGTGATAACTTTTTTCACACAAATATTTCAAACTACCTGCCATAGTAGCTCGGTCGCTCTGGTGGTACTCGATAAACTGTACATATTGAAAGGAATGAAATTTTAGGTTAATTTATATGTAAAACAATTTAAAAAATGTTTTTAGCCACTTTTTTTTTTTCAATTTTTTAATAAATTACAGCAAAAATGTTATTTTGTTTTCGTAAAAACACGATTTTCTCAAAATATTTTAGATATTTTACTATTATAATTTTTTTACTTATTATTATTCCTCGTTTAATTTTAGATCTAAAAACGTTAAAAAAAATGTAAAATATCTCCAAAATATTGAGAAAATCGTGTTTTTATGAAAACAAAATGATATTTTTGCAGTAATTTTCCACAAAAAAAGCAGTTACTCAGTTATTTTTTTTAATTGGTCTAATATTGTTATCAATTATTATACATACATACATACATAATCTCACGCCTTCGTTCCCAGAGTGGGGTAGGCAGAGCTATTTTTATAAACCTAACTAATGTCAATACTATGCATTTTGTTTTATCCTTTTTGGTCTATTAGCTATTGCAGTTCAAAGGAGACAGCACTGAGACCGACGGCCTACATATACTCGTATTTCGGCTGTGACATCAATGGTCGCGTCATAAAATGATAGGGCGACGACACCAATGATCGACACTTTTAGCTGACAGGCACCAGTAATGGACACTTCACTCTTAATTCTAATTTCATGCGTTCCTAAATTGATTGTTGCAAAACAAAATGAATAACCCTTATCTTCTGTAAAATGAGATTCAAGTGACCATTATTGTTGCCTTGTCCATTACTGGTTCCATCACCCTAGGTCAGTCATCCCACTAAACTAAACATTTAAAAATCTCTATAGTATTTTAATTGCACCCTAGCTTGTACAGTGCCCCAAACGAAAATGTAAAGCACTTTAGTGCGCTCTCATAATAAACTTCAAAATGAACATCAAATGACAAGTATGACAATAACAATGGCAGGCACAATGACAAGGTTCTAAGTATGCTCAACATTTTTATTGGGTGACTGTATTATTCTCTCCTAAAATATAGTTCCTAAGTTTTAATAGTTCGGTAATCATATCGTTTTAACACCATTCTCATTCTATCAACATTGATGTTTCCAGATCATTATACGTCACTGCACAATTCTAATAATCAATAACATGCTTTATGCCTGCCAGTATAAAGTCAATAGTTCCAGCACGGGTTCATAGATGGCGCTTGCTTTGTTCATAGTTGACTGGCTGCCCTATTATCTTATTAACCTGCACGGAATTATAGATTGTATCTAGCCAGGATGTATTATACGCTAGGTATCCGAGCTTTACGCTAAATAGACTAGATTTTAACGTTGGGAGAGCTGTGTTAAATGATTAAATTTGACAGGTCTGTTGCCATGCTAAGACAAATGGTAGTATCTAGGGTAAAACTCCTGTACCAAGTGCAACCTTAATGCTAACTAGAGTGGATTGAATCTGCTTTGGCTATTGAATTTGAGATGGCTTATGAGTGTCGATCGTCAACTGTTTAGATCTCCATACATAGTTGTATCTCGTAAACGTAACGTTCTAACATGACGCTCGCACATAGGAATTATTGGCTATTTAGATTTAATTTAGTTTTCTTTATTAAGGGGAAACTAACAGTAAATATAAATTAAGTTGAAACACAACTCTATTGTTCATAAGCCAATAAAGTTTTCACTATTATTATAAGAATTAACTTCAGAACGCCAGCAACTTCTGTTAAAACATGCACTTACCCATAGGCCATGAAATTAAGACATAAAGACTAGAGTTACGATAAAAGGTAATTAATTACAAAGTATTTTACTGCGGTTACTTAGCTACTACAGTCGCGCCGCCGCCGTTCTAAGAGGCCCGATTTCACAGCTGTCAACGCAATATAAAATATAACCTCAAACACATATTTTGTACTGAGTTGACAGCTGTCAAATCGGGCCTTTAAGAACTGCGCGACTTTAGAATTGTTTTCTGTATACTAATACATAGTTTGTGCAAAATACTTCAATGATTAGTTTAAATAACTAACAAAAAGCAAGCTTTCAAAACCCGACTGTTGCTAACCAACTTCAAATCATTATAAATCCTAAATGATCAATCAAAATGAAAAATGATGAAAGAAACCTAAAGATAATTTTTAAATCCCTATTCAATGATACCCCACTTGTCATAATTGATCGACTTTTTTTTTAATTTGCACAATATGTATAGCGCCTGGTTGCCGCCATATTGAATTTTGATTACTGTCATATCTTCAGTGACACTCACCAGATTAAGACAAATCGATTGACATAAGAATCATCAAAATCGGACAACGGGTTTAGTTTTTATAGTGCCACAAAGGAACAAACATACATATATAGGCTGTGAAACACATTACCCTCCTCCTTCGGCAGTCGGGTAAAATAATGCACACCAAACACTTTCCAAATAAATAATGACAGTAAATGAACTAAACAAGTAAACAGTTGTATGTATGTATGTATAAAGAGTTTACATGAATATATACAGAAACGAGAACGTACAAACGAGAAAAAAACAAACAACAAAATAGACAGAAACGCAAAGGGTATAAAGGCGAATTAATCCCTTTAAGGGATCTCTTCCAGTTAACCTTTGAGCGATTTGAAATGTTTGAAACAACAAATAGCCAAACGTACAACAGTGAAAGGGACTAGTAGATATTTCATAATTACGTAGTTACTAATGTTCAAATTTAGTCAAAACAGGCACCGTCCTTCATATTAAGCGCATTAGCGGCCACTTTTTTAACCAAACGCAGCCGAGTGTACAAACACCTTAACTACATAGCCCGGCGAGCACACTAATGACGCAAGTTTTTCTATTTAGAACTTAGACGAAGCAGCGCCCTCTGGCGGGTAACGAACGAGCCATTTCTTCCACGTTAGTGCACTTTCATTTTAAAATTATAAAATGGGATTTTTTTCCTTAAGTGAGATTATTCAGATTTGTGTCTGTTAGATTATATTAATTATTATAAGTTTAAATGACATTTTCATAAAATAGATACATTTATTTTATGTATACGGTCAAGTTTTAATAAAATGTATGAAACTGTCAGAGTTAAATCAAGTTTGCAGCTAAAGTCATCTGCGGGCCTAGTATAGCTGCGTCTATATCGCGTGTCAAACGTGGATAAAGCATCCGTCACTCTCGTACTTATTTACGTGTCAGAAGGTGACGGATGCCTTATCCACACTTTGTCCCGAGATAAACGCAGCCATATTAGGGCCCCAGGGCTCGGAAACCTGGTATTTTTTTAACCATCTCGCCAGAAATGTCTTACGTCGCAAATAGAGCATTTTCATTTCGATTCCGCTCGAACAGAATAGATATTACTTCTGTTTTGATCAAAGAGCAAATTGAACTGTTCCTGCTCGAAACACTGGTTAATTTGGCTCGCTAATTTGTTCGCATCGCCCACTGTTAAGGAATTATACTTCGATAGTCAGGCGTCCCTGGCAAATGTGGCGGAAGCTCCTAGACGTCTGGGGCCCCTCGTCTTTGTACTCCACAGGTCCTATTATCCTTGATTCTCGTAGGTCTCGTGTTCGCTGGTCTGTCTTGTGTTTTTCTTGGGAAACTGGTTTCGCGACAGGCTCAAGCAAGATGCGAGCTGGTTCGTGGCGGCGGTTAGACGAATGTGCGTATGAATAATGGGTGGCAGCACTGTCGCTGCATTTGGAAATTGCTTCTCAAAAGCGTTTTGTTCACCAGAGGGCCCTGCAAAGATGCACTACGCTAACTAACGTTTCTATTCGATTCGTTTTTAAACCAATCGCGTCACTGGAAGATGACGTGATACGAAAAGTCACGTGGTCTACCAGTGACGTGATTGGTTTAAAAACGAATCGAATAGAAACGTTAGTTAGCGTAGTGCATCTTTGCAGGGCCCTCAGGCGTAACCCGGATATCGAATCGTTTAATCGATTAAAAAAAAAAAGGAAAAGAAAACGTTGTGGTTTGTACCACCCTTTTCTCATGTTTCCTACCTTAATAGTTAGCTAGCTCTGTAGTCGCATTTTCACTTGCACAGCTATAAGACAAGCAGGCCTTATCATTTTAAAACATCATAGTCACCACGCCATCCAAGTGAAGCAAGAATAAAAAACGAAAAAAAACGGGTTAATTCCGGCGATGATAACGCTCCCGAATCTCTTCCGATCCGAGTGGTTCTTAGCCACGTTCTTCAAAACTTACGAAGAACCTCGTTAAGAAGCATAATTAACCGGTATTTTTCGAACCGCTCCCAAGCCCTGAAAGTCGTACCAAGGTAGGCAAGGAGACGTGACGAGACCGTGTGAAAATGAACCGACGTTCTGATGGAGGATGAAGAGGCAGAAAGTTAAAGGTTCATGGATGCAAGTGGCGTAGAACTGGTCATTGTGGCTGTCTAGAAGTGGTTTTTTTTTTTGATGGCAGTTAATGTATATAGTTTCATAAACAACTTCAAAAATATTTTTCTTAACATTATAAAAAAACATTTATTCGAAATTCTTACAAGCCCTTTTATTTGATATGTCACACGATATAGCTTGCGAAACTGATAAAAACAAGCTACTTCCAAAAGTAGCCTCCATATTTCAATAACATTTATTTACGTGACACGTCCAAGACGGACGTGTATCCCCAACTTACGCATGTATACCAAATTTCAACTCAATCGGTCCAGTAGTTTCGGAGCAAATTGGCAGTGACTGACGGACGGACCGACACCATGCGAGTGTCGGGAGTGATCCTATAAGGATTCCGTTTTTTCCTTTCAAGGTACAGAACCCTAAAAACAGGTCAAATATAGCCTCGGGAAAACCCAATACCTAAGTAAAGAGCTATCAAACATTAATCAATTTCCCCCTTATCTTATCAAATTACTCTTGACCCACATCCGACATCATTACAATTTTGCAATTGATATCAACGCCATCTCTTGCTTGTGCGTAAAAGGTACATTGAAAAGCAACGTATTGGTACAGATGGGAAAGAAGCCATAAATATTTATAGACTTCTTTGAACCGAGATCTTGTATCGTAACTGGATATGACCTATAAATAAGTTTTGTAAACCCGTGTCTACTGTGAATGTGAGGCATGTTTTGGGATATATTTCGGATTTGTTGTAAGGAAGAGATGTATCCACTTTGTCATCTTATTGTATTGTGATAAGGTTCAAAAGCGGATACATATCTTTATAGTCGACTTTACCTTGGGTTGCCATTATTTGATTGGAATTGACGTTTATGTCACAAGTAGCGTAGTTACTTTCGCGTGTTCTATTTGTCCTAAAGATATTTGAAAACTCAAATTTAAAAAGGCTTGAGTTTTGTCGTTAAATACATTTTGAATTCAAAGATGGCTGCGAAGTGTATTTCTTTATTATGATAACATACGTGTGTTTACAGTAGTAACCTCACGTGCATAGAAGTTACCTACCAGGAGGGGATATTTTCTTCTGCAGGTGACTGAACAGACCAGACCTTAATATGCTAAAAACGGCTATACTTTAAAATGATAAAAGTTAAGACGTGTGTAAATATGATAACGTGTAGGTATTACATATTATTTGTCGTCTGAGATTTAATCATGCATACATTACTCAATCAATGGATTTCCATTGAATCCAACACAAGATAGTCCATCTCAGATTAAGAGATAAAAATAATGAAATACGTACGGGAATGAAAGAATATTACTAAAGCAGTATTCTAAAAGTACAATATACTTATGTTCAAATTTATACATTGATACATGCTGTAAATTGTCATAAATATAGCTGCTATATTATTATTTTTGCGCACATTTGCCAACTATAATTAGACGTGTAATTTAATCTCCTTCACGTATCTGTTAATAACCTAAGCGTAATCTTGATAATGACTGATTGTGCTACTGCGGATTCGATTACCGATAATCTACAATTTCCAATCGATGACGATGGCTTCTCTGATTTAAACAGGCTCATTAATCGATAACTGATATAGGTTAATCTTTTCAGGAATTTATTGCTAAGCGCCTCTTATGTAAGTGGCAAAGTCTATTTAGTCTATGGTTTTTATTGTGTTGTACGCACGCATCGTTGAGTAGTAAAGTTAGAAATATAATATCAGTGATATTTTAAGTGCAAACGTTATTTTGTGACTTTTTGCAACAATAACTTGTCGATAGCGAAGCCATTTTCTACAGCATCACTTCATCTTATCACTTTATCGAATACTAAAAAACGTTATCTTGTTTGCGCAACGCGGTCACCTGTCAGTCCTGATAACGCCGGGATCCGATGGCCTCCGATAACAGTGATAAAGCCGCACAATGACACAAAACGACACAAATACCTCCACCATGAGCAACGTTGCCGTGGTCGTCGCCGCTGACAGCAACCTAGGCTACCAAGTCCTCAAAAACCTCGCAAACATTTACAAAGGGAAAATATACTTTACAACAGAAGACGAGTCGACAGGACACAACATACTACGAAACTTGGAGGGTAATGGCGCGCAACTACACTACCATCGGATGGATATAACTTACACGAAAACTATAATAAACTTCAGGTATCATATTCAGGATCAAGACGAGAGGATAGACTTGCTGATCAACAACACAGACTACGTGCAAACAGAGAAGAAACTACCACATGTAGAGAAAGTCAGAAGAACGTTAAGTGTGAATTTTTATGGATACATCAATTTTGGGAAATTGGTTTATCCATTGTTGAGTGCCAATGCTAGAGTGGTAAATGTTTCCGGCCCCGCCGGTTTACTAGCGACTATTGAAAATGAAGCCATTAGAAAAAGAATAAGTGATCCAGAACTGACTGAAGATGAGCTAGTAGCGGTCGTGCAGGATTATGAAGAGGCTTGTAGAAGAGGCATTGAAAAGACTGAAGGCTGGGGTCTGAGTGTACAAGCATTTAGCAAAGTAGCGCTAAACGCAGTCACCTTCCTCCAACACAGAGAATGGAGTAATAACGGTGTTGTAATAAACTGTGTTAATCCTGGCAGTATGAATAGTAAAGACGACAGAAAAACGACCAAAGTGTTTCAAGAAGGTGCCAAGGCAGTTTTATACTTAGCATTAGAAGCACCACTGTCTATAAAAGGCAATTTTGTGTGGAGTAATTATTCGGTTATAGAATGGAACTGTGATCCGTACGTAGAAGTGTCAACCGTGTAAATAGCGTTAAAAGTATTATTAGAAGTGTTGATATAACAATTTGCATCATTATCGAATTTGGTTTCGGAAATTTTCAATTTTTGCTTCGCGCGTGACTTTCCCTGGTGTTCCTAATTATAATTATAACATTTTAGTGTTGCGTTTGCGTCTCACTATTCCAGCCACATTTTCTTGTAACGATGTAAGTTTTGAATGAGTAAACTCGAATAATAAAGCAGAGGCTGTACATCAATTTACCTTCATTAAAAGTTGTTCAATACTTAGACAAGGGGAGTTCTAAATTATGTTTAGTGCGAAATCCTCGCTATCGTCAATATTAGTTTCGAGCTCGTAATTTACCTTGAATTTAAATTCATTCCTGCTTTAAGTGCGAAGTTATTTATGTGGGAATATATTCTGTATATTAATATAATAAATAGTGCAATAAGCTTACCGTCCAACACGTTTGTAATTTAATGAATACGGTACGTGTTGTCTTGAATGCATAAAATATCTATTTAAGAGTTTTATTTTGTATTTGGCTTTCTTTGCGACCTTTTTTTGTTGTAACCATGGCCTCTATTTTACTGGATAAAACCATATCGCCTTTGATATTCGACATGTTATCGTATTGTTACATACGACATCGTTTTTGGTTGGAAAAGTTGGTTTCTTAGTCAGTTTTAGTAAGTTAAATAAGTTACTTGAGAAAGAAAGTTGAATTCGAAATTATCTGATAAAATAGGATTTATTATTATTATTATGCACATCTAAGGCTCTATTCTACTCGGCAAAACCATTGCTATTTCGTTATCGTATTGTCAAAGTTACGATAATTCTTATATTTACTTGACAGTAATGGCGGCCAAGGTAAAAACCGTCGGCCGCCTGAATAGATCCCAGATATAGTGAATGTATATTGATGTATTAATATATATCTTTGTTACTATTTATGTAGGTATTTGAATGTAACAATTATTTTATTTATGAAGGTTTTATTGGTTAGTTAATATTTTTATGTTTCTCTAAACAAATTTGGGGACTTGCTTACTCGATGCACACCCTTTCACTTTTCTTTATCTCTCAAGGGTTAGCTGGAAGAGATCCCTTAAAGAAATACGTTTTGATTTGTACATATCTTTTATTTGAATTGTATTGTTCTGGTTTTTCTTTTGTACAATAAAGTGTTTACATACATAATCAATAGCGCATCGTATTTTATCATATAAGTTTGTATTGGTCTCTCTTTCTCAAGTACTTAGATTATCATGGGCACAAAAAAAAACCGGCTAACTAAGAAAGGTAAATAAATACAATCTTTTCCGGCTAAAAACTATGTCAAATGTTAATTCACTACATCAAAAGTGCTATATCAAAACAATCCCCATGTGGTAGAAAAACCTACCAGATATCCATGTACAGTCACCAGCAATAATATATTATCCTCCATTTTGCGCAAAAATATCTGACACCTTCTTATACCTCTACTAATAAAGACATGTCAGATATTTTTGCGCTCCATGTTGGATAATATATTAATGCTGGTGACTGTACTTATTAAATATACGTAATAAATATTATCTCCTCAATACTGCAGTGCCCATCAGGGATCATAATGAACTGTTGTAATAGTATAGCTATTAATTAAATAAGACCTTTGTAACATTATGATATTGCAATTAATTACTGATTACTGATTAACAAAAAAGAGGCTGTTATAAGACGTCCAAAATAAAGTAAAATCCACCACCTCCTAGTGTTTTCCATTTTCCCAATTGGGGATGAAGGATTGTACAGGAAATAACAAAAAAATATTTACCCTTCTGTACTGTTTGTATTAGAAATTCGATCAACAGGTCCCATCCAATCAAATTGTTCCAGGAGGGCTTAAAAGGATTAATTGTCAAATTGCAATTTCTGTAGCTCAGAGCCAAAGTGGTCCAAGTTCATTATATTCACGCAATTGTGACACTAGTTGCTAACGATTTATGTTCTGGAATTGGGGAAACGTTCCTCTGGTTATAGGTCAATTTTGCTATTAAATATAGATTTTAGGAGTTGGGACGCAATCTGAGAGATTGCAATGGTGATTTATTTTTCCAATGTTATCCATTTTTCTTTACAAAACCCTTTTTGTTTTATATTATGCTCAAATAATTTCTACAAATCTTCAATATTTTCAAAAAATGTGTTTTTTTTGATGGCACTTTTAAATGGTTACAAGGAGAGTTCTTTAACTGTATTATAATGACTGCAGGAGCTCTATTATACTACTGATCTACGATATTGCTTTTAAAATTTAATGTAACAACACGAAAATATATCAACTCCTGACCGATGATTTGATTCCGATGTACAGAAGCGCCTTCATTACTATTTAACCTTCATGTAATCAACTTAACGGAAACAAGTGGCTATTTGTTCGGTTAAGTTACTCACTTTTAGGTATTTTTTTATCAAACTATATCGTATAAATTGTATATTTATTTAACAGCAAATAACCGCTCTTCAATTTCAAGTAAATACTTTTTACGAGTTTTCATCCATCGGTCACTGGTTCATATCCGGTTCGAAGGTCTATTGTTTGATTACCAACGTACTTTGTAGAAAAAAAAACTCCACGCTTGTGGGGACTAGTTTAATTAAACCCCATGGTACACAAGTTAGTTGGATCGTAAAGTTCATTACGTGCTACGTGGAAGGAAGGGAAGGAGGCCTTTGTCCAGCAGAGGGACATTTTAGGCTCTTAAATAAATAAATAAAAAATAATAAATAATGAAAATAGGTGACAGTGCACGCCCTTTGCAAAACTACTTAATTTAAAAGAACGTTCAAGACATCCCGTGTGCGGAAGCCCTAAGCCCTTAGCTACCTGTCCTCGTACCCCCTAAACTTTGAACCGCAAGCCTTGTAATGACACGTCACCGCCAGGCGCGCTGCGGCCGGCGCGGGAGTTGAAAAACTTCGGTTTGATTATTTAAAGTTCACCGTCGTTGGTTAACGCAGTGTTGTAGTTTTCGCTATGTAGCTTTAGTGTTTATTACAATCGAGCAAAAAACCGCCTAACCCTTTTTATTAGTGACCTCTTTATATTTAACTTGGATTTTTTATTTTATTTGTTGTTGTAGTAGCCATATTAATCAACAATCAACCTATTGTAATAGTTACATATACGTTTCATTGGATAGGAACCACATACAGACAGATAGATGGACGGCCAGTCAACAGACAGAGGTTTTGGTAATAGGGTACGAAACACTAAAAATTAATAATTTATTTTTCAATAACACGGAGATTAATTTCAAATCTGCTCAATTAAAAAATACCTTTGTAATGAGCAATGAATTATTTACAACTAAAATTATGTTCCAAATGTAATATAAATATTACCATTTAATCCAATTTACCACCACTTGACAACTTCAAAACAAAAACATAAAAAAAAGAATAAAGAACGATGTGACAAAAAGTGAGTCAGAAACATTAGATCTATTTTTTTTTGGGTTTATTGTTATCAAAAGTGAAATTAAACTCACGGTGATTTTTTGCTTTAAATTAAACAGTTAATTGCTTTTGCTCTTTTTTTTTTTAGTTAATGACTTTTTAACTACCTACTAAGTTATCTTAGAGTGGATGTGCCACTGAATAATAAAAGCTAAACCCATATATCTTTCTTTAAACTAACACGAGTTTCACACACACTAAAACTATAAATCGGGAGTTGATCGCGTAATAACATAAAAATTTACCTCGACTTTTCAACTGTTTCAACCGACGTGGTCACAAAGGCCTTCTCATGGCCGCGGCTATTGAAACACAGTCGAAATGTCAGTAAATGTTTATTTTACGACGCGATCAACTCCCGATTTATAGTTTTAGTAAACCCATATAATCCCCTACCTAGCTTAAACGAACCTAACTACATTCTGCTGACTACAGCACTGTCAAATTCTGCTCCGTCAGCACTAGCCGGGCAATCATCTTCCATCCTGCTCTATACTATAGGAATGTATCCTCCACCCTTCTCTGTACTATGGGAATACGTAATTTCATCAATCCAGCTAATGCATAGTAAGACAGGCCGAAATTGCACTATCATGTCGAGTGGGAGGTTTTTTGTAAGGGCGAGCTACAAAACATAATATAAGACCTATAGCTATGCCTACATTATGTATAAGATGGTGCCATACATCGATTATCAACGAGATTTCATTTGGTTATATTATAGTTAGTGTGCTAGCTAGAAATATAATGACGACATTCTCGTATATGTATATTTTAGTGTGATGACTCTAAGAATAGCGTGCGATTTTCACCCGTGTTGAAACTACGAGTATGTAGCGGTTTTACCGCTGGAAAGTTCCAGTAATTAAGTAATAAATAATTACTATGTATTTTTTAACAAAATAACGAAGCTCGCTGCGATCTTCCATCTAAGCGGCCTGCGGCTCCACTGAGGCGGAGACGAGTAGAGCGGAGCGGAGCTGTGCCAATATTAACCAATAGAAGGCGCATGCGGTCACGTCGAGCGCACCTAGCGTACGTTAGTTAAGATTCTATTGGTTAATATTGGCAGAGCTCCGCTCCACTCCGCTCATCTCCGCCTCAGTGGAACCGCAGCCGCTCGAAACTTTGTTGTAACATGTAGTATTTTCTTCAATTCTGTCATTAAAGTTTATTATTTAATGTTCCAACTATTTCTCTTTCTAAAATACGTTATTAGCTCTATAAGTTCGATTTCACGTAGACACAAATATACTACTGTAGAATTGTATAGTATCGATAAACAGACAGCTTAAAAGAGATACGCGTAACATTACTTTTTACTATAAACGCAACATTTTTCGTAAAAATTTAAATGCGCATTTAAATATTCTAAAATCAAAGTTTCTATAAGAAGGTAAGCGAATGCGCTTGCGATGCGTATGAAACTCGTTAACAAGCGTCTTTGACAACTTGCCTTATTCCTGAGATAGTTTCCGACTCGATTTTATTTGCTGAGCATGCTTCGTCTGCGTCCCACGTTACTTCTGAACCTTCACCTTTGTGTTTCTACTCGATGGAGTGGGGAATCGAAATTACTAGACTAGAAATTAATGGTGTATTACGTACCTATTAGACTGGGGATTTACCGCCCTACTTAGACATTTGAGACACAATTAACATGTTCCATTTTCAAGTTTGTGTGCGTCACTAATGTACAATTTAATTGTCATTAACCGACTAGGAGTGAGGTCGTTTAACGCGTAGGTTTAAACCTAAAGAAATGTTATGTGCCGAATCACAAAATTAAAAAAAATGCGAAAATTTGTGAGTGTGTGAGTTAGTATGTTTGTTGATTCTTTACGTTTAAACGGCTGAAGAGATTTGGATGAAATTTGGAATAGAGGTACCTTATACTCTGAATAAATACAAACAATCGCCGCAGTCGGATAAAAAAGGAAGGAAGAGGTTTTCTTAAAGTCATTAGTTTCATCAGTTTAGGCTGTGCGTTGTCTGTTACAGACAGACAGTCACGAATACGTTTAAACCCTAAAATTGGCAAAAATAAAAAAGGTCGGGAATTCAAACCCTTTTTGATTTTGAATTAGCAAAAAAATAAAAACACGATCCAAACAAAAAAGGGGACATTATGGTATGTTCACTGTGACGAACATTGCCAAATTAAGGGTTAATTGATACTAGCGATTCGCCATCGCTTCGCTTAGTTTATGTAGTTTTCTATTAAGTTGACGACGCGCTGGCCTAGTTGGTAGTGACCCTGCCTACGAAGCTAGAGGTCCTGGGTTCAAATCCCGGTAAGGGCAGATATTTGTGTGGTGAGCGTGAATATTTGTTCCCGAGTCATGGATGTTTTCTATGTATTTAAGTATATATTTCTCTATATAAGTATTTATATCGTTGTCTAGTACTCATAGTACAAGCCTAGAGCTTAGTTTGGGATTAGCTCAATTGGTGTGACATTGTCCCCTGATATTTATTATTATTATTATTATTATTAAGTATACTTAATAATTTATTTTTAAGTATACCTCTTGAATTACTATTGATGGAAACCGCATTACAATGCGTTGCGCAGCGTACAAATAGAGGCGACGGGAAGTGACTTTATTTCTTATAGGATGGGCCAGAAATAGATCTAGATCCCAAAATTTAAGGAGTACATGTCGATTATTCAAATATGTACTACCTCACTATAACAATACATATGGAAAACGGATGTGGGAATATATGTTACCTTATATATTTAATCATTTGCCTAGTCACGTGTGTCAGAGCATATTTAATGATGCATATAAGTGCAAAAGCATCCTAAAAAACATGTTTTTGTCATCTTAAATAAATTTTATTTAATCTACTTATCAATAATAAGTGACACTACACAAATACGGTGTGAACGAGCGCCGAACAGCGACAGATAAACCGTAAGCGGTTTTCGCTCGCTGTAATACTCCATGTTTTATATTTAAGTTATTTTGGATAAATAAATAAAAAATAAATAAAAAAAAATGCGTTTTTACTAGCTTTTACTCTTGCTAATTTGCAAAAAAATTGGCCCACCCTCTACTATGTAAAGATATGTATGATATAAGTACTTAATCCTGAACACATTTATCACCTGAAAAGGCACCGCACTGCTCAGAGCCACATTATACTTTAGATATATTTTATAGCTTCTGTGCGTTTACAAATAATACTGGCTGTATTTAAGCAATATCCCTGGCCCTAATTACACCGGCGGCAGCGCTCGCGCATGTCTCATTACTCGCCGCTAAAAACTTCCCCGCGCCCGAAAGCTCGCTCGCTGCGAAACTTCCGTTGACAATATCTTTGAAAGCCCCTACAATTGTAAAGTTTGGGGCTTTTTGGCTCTGTGTAGTTGTAATTAAGCCCCTAACAACCCAACAGGCTGTTTAATGAGACTTTCGATTCTGTAAGTTATGAGGATTAAGGAATATAGTAATTTGGGATTGGGGATGTTTACAGATATTTCAATTAAAAGGTTTGAACCCGTAAGTTAGAACAGTTGGAATACTCGTACTAGACTTAACAGAATATTTATGTTAATAACGTATTTAAAAATTTGGTTTTGGTATAATTAAGTAACAGTCTTTCTATCACCTCTTTTTAAGTAATTGTTTTTTTTTTATGGCATAGAGAAGGCAAACGAGCACACAGACCACCTGGTGGTAAGTGGAAACTGTGACCCATAGACATTCGCATTCACAAGACTGCAATCCTAAGACCGCAAATGCACTGCCAACCCCGAGGACTACGATGGAATGCCTCTATGCTAGTCATTTCACCGGGTGTCTTATCCCCAAACCGGAACACAACAATGCGAACACTGCTGTTTGGCGGTGGGTTAATGGATAAGATGGTGGTAGCGATTCGGACGGACCCTGCACAAGGTCCTACCACCCAAATATAATATATGTTTAAACCAAAGGTTAGCTTGAAGAGATACCCCAAATAAACGCCCTGTGTTGTAAGACTGTTTTGTGAATACCTTTGCTTTGTCTTTCTTTTTATGTACAAAATGAGTTTACATACGTACATTGTATAATTAAATTTAAAGATTCGGCTTAGTGAAAAGAATAAGGATTAGGTAATCAAAGAGAAAATAGATTTGGTTATGGTCGCTTTCTCATCCTTCTCATTTTTACGACATAACTATTGAGACGATTTTGAGTATCAAATATTTGAATGAAACTCAGCAGTTTATACTTTTATATAACTAGTTCTAAATTTAAATAAGACATGATAGTCAAAAAGAATATCCACACTGTTACTTTTTGAATGGTAAAATTAAAACTAATACATTGTGGCTTAGCTAGCCTTTGTACTCAGAATGTTTCGTAAATACATGTGTTCTGTGTAATTTTCTGATGTACACAAAATAATTTTCACAACACTGCTCGGAAATATGGCCACAGATGGTCTTATTTGGGGTCACAAACCGTCACTTATAAGGACAGACCAAGAATGTTTTTGTCGGCGTGTTTGCTGATTGGTCTAGCACACTGTTGTCGAACTTTAAGAACCAATGAAAATTAATCAATCAATTTTTGTGTCATAGCTCCTTAAAATGAAAAATTGAAATCGACCAATCAGAACACACCATTTTGTGTCGTAAAATATTAGGTGTATTTTTGCTAAAAGATACACGGACTAAAAACTATGTCACTGTTTTTTTTAAAATGTAATTCAAACTTGGTAATTAATTAATCTCGAACCACTAGAGATGAAATTACATGGGAGATATGGCGAAACAAATACAATTTTATATAGAGTTGACATCTTCATCTCGCATGTTAGTTTATTAATCTCGAGTGCCACGAGAATAGGGGTCCAGATTTAAAAAAAAGTTATCTATGGTAAAATTGGCGGTGATGTCACATTAACATGAATTAAAATTTGAGTTTTGAATATGAATTTTTATTTTATTTCCTCTCAGTAGTTGTAAAAAGCACTATGTCTGCCTGGGTAGAAAGTGCAATTTATGAACTCGAACACTAGATGACTCGTCCAAAAATCGCGTACTTTCTATCCTCTACAACAATGTACTATAACTATGCTCTCTTTCATGTCATTTTAACGACATAACTATTGAAATGGTTTTGATTATCAAATAAAATATTTATTTATACAACCAATTTTAAATAAACAAGAAAAATTAAGAGGCATTAAAGCATACTGATAGTTTTTAATAGATATAATTAAAAATGATACATCGTGGCTCGCTAAATCTAAAAAGATTACTAAATCTCTTGTAGATATAACGTTTCTAAATAAAGATAAAAGTACAACCACACTGTAACTCGTCAACTGCAGCGCTCCCCAACGAATTATTTGCATAAAACCAATCATAAAAACTGCACCCTGATGCAACTGCAGTCAGCTGTAAAACGATAACGTGATATGTGAGTTCAAATCAGTCCCCTTACCATGAGTTACAATTAACGTACTCGCTAGCTCTGTCCCTCGCAGACCTCGCAGTATTCTTATAGAGTGCGAGGGGGTTCACTACTGTTTTACCAACTCATCATTTGATAAACTATATCATTTTACAAACTTTCAATTCGCAAAGACGTACTTTCCGCCACATATTTTTGTGGTCATTATCACGTGAATGTTAAACTTAGGTTAACTCCGGGTAAATAGGTTAATTTGACAAAATTGACAGTTCTTATATGAATCTGACATTCTTTAATAATTTAACTTGGAGTTAACATAGGGTTAAATTTACGTGCAAGCGGGCCCAAACCCTTGTAACGTATGTAATATGCACGGGTAGCACAAGTTGTATTTTCTCGCTTGTCGCTCAGTGCGTCTCTATCGTTACAGACTTGATAGAAAAGGAGATTCGAGCGACAAACATGTCGCGGACAACATGTGCTGGCCCTAATGTAATGGTTAAAGCACAATTTCATTTTTGCGAAATGAAAGTTTGTAAAATGATGATTTGGTAAAAAGTCACGATACCGTGCGAGGGACAGAGCATTCGACTCGCTACCGAGTTCGGTAATTGTAACTCATGGTAGGGGTACAGAGCGAGATCTCTCAAATCCGGCATTAACAATCCCTACTAGTATTATTAATGTAAAGGCTGTTTGTCTGTTTATAAAACATTTACGTCTATCAGCTGCGCTCAGAATTTAATGACAATTAAGTCGTTCCTTTGACGATTTTTTAGACACAACTTTTAAAAAAAAACGATTTAATTGTCTCTAAAATATATTTGAGTACGGAAGTAAAAAAACCTTTACACGTCAAAAAAAAAAACCAGCGCTTTACAAGAGTAGACCGCTCTGCTGAAAAAAATCGCGGCAAGAAATTTAACAGTCAGTCATTTTGTAATATATTACTTATGACAATGATAATACTAAAACTAGCGTTATATAAAATAAAATATCATACGCAGGAAAACGTGTCAAAATGTATATGATACAAAAAAGATGCTTACATACTTTTATAAATATGAGACGGTGCAAGACCACCACAATAAGTTTCGATACGTTTCCCAACATAAACTGTAAGCCGCTAAATTGATTTTGATAAATTATAGCATGATGGCAGATTGAGCTCTGGGAAGATATAAAACGAAGGGGTATATGAGTTTAACGCGGACAAAGTTACGGCAAAGTTAATGGATCAAAACCTGGCTGGCATGGTTGAGAATTTTTACACGAACTATGTCGTACCACACTGTATCTGAAAATGAATATTATCACACGCTGGTAAACATCTTAGCCTAATTGTGCAAATTGTGGTTATAGAATTATCAACAAGTTTTTAGAGATGTTTGTAATTCTGTAGCTCTGCCTACCCCACTCTGGGAACGAAGGCGCGAGATTATGTATGTATGTATGTATGTATATTATCAATAATGGTGATACAGTTTTCATTTATGCTAGCGACAAGAACAAAACATTTGTGTACTATCAATAATTCCAAGGTACACATCCGATTTTTAGGGTTCCGTACCAAAATGGTAAAAAAGGAGCCCTTATGGTGAGACTTCGGTGTCTGTCTGGTAGATTTTTGGGTTCTGTTTGACCGAAAAACGTTTCACCAAATGATTCCTTTCACAAACATATCATTTGACAAACCGCTTTTTTTACGAAACTGTAAATATTTCAGGATTTTTAAAAACAAACCTAACCTAACCTTGGACCGTTCTACACGATAGTCCTGAAATAAATCCTGAAATATTTACAGTTTCGGAAAAATAGCGGTTTGTCAAATGATATGTTTGTGAAATGAATCATTTGGTGAAACGTTTTTTGGTCAAACGACAGGACCCCAGATTTTTGATGTGTAAAAGTGCCCGTGCGGCCTACTTACTGAATAAACATCTTTGTTATCTTTTTTATCTCGGTCTGTCTGTCTGTATGTTACAGAAGTTTCTCTCAGAAACTATAGAAGCTATAGTTGTATAACTTGCTTGCCCGCATCTGTTTTTAGTAAAAAAAACATGAAATTATTTTTCTAAATATTTGAAAAGGGGTCTAGAATAGGGGTTTAAAAATAAAATTGCTTCGGTTGGCTCGTCTTGGCGGGGGCACTATTGTGCCCCCAGATTCGGCATTCGTTATCGATATCTAAATTGTATAAGACTGACGTAAGCAGTCACACGGTCGCGTCGAGCGCCTATCTCAATTCCATTATCTTTTGTCAGTTTTCGATAATCCTTAACGTTAGCGTTAAACAACCCGTCTAGCCTCTAAGAAGCACGTGGGGTAAGTTCCACTCGCTTCTGTCAAGTCCGAACGACATTTCAAAAGTAAAAGATGTTTCAGACACTTTTTATGTCACCATCGTTAAATATTTACGTTGAGTTTTTACGATTATCTCTTGCTTTAACAGTTGGTTTAAAACTAAACTACATTTGCCCACAAGTCACTAAACTATTCTACAAGTCAGACTTTGCGAGCAAGAGAGTTTTTAATTAAATGTAAAATAAAATACAGTGGTGGATATTTTGATAAAATAAGACTATGTATATAGCTAAACTATTATTTATTCAGATGACAAAAGGTTTTCCTTTAATATATACCTTTCTTTCCTTAGTTACCGACTATGTTCCTCTTTCAATAAAAATCACAGGTTTAGTTGAATCTTCTGCTTAATTGTATCATAGACTGTAGAGTAATGTTTTAGTTCTCGTGACGACATTCTTCTCGTGCGTGATTCTGTCCTTTGTTGTTGCTTGTCATGAATAAATGTTTTTCTTTCTTTCTTTCTTTCTTTCTATTACTTCTCTCAAATGAAAACCAGTTAGGTGATTCTCTGAAACAACTCAATTTTCAATTATTAACCAGCGTAATAAAGTTGTCCCGTAAGTTCCGCAGCGTGGCGAAACTTGAAGAACATAGTTTAAACAAATTCAAAATTCTTTTTAGTCGGCCATTTTAAATCTCGAACTTATAAATACTCGGTAAGTGCGGCAAGTAATGAAATGTTTATGAGGCAGGAATCCCTCCCAAACGGCTCGTAGTAACTTTGCTAATGAACGTTACGGCTTCGTAAAAAATACGAACGAAGAGTTTTTAATGCTGCTAAAGAGTTGTAAAATGTATGTATCGGTATATGTAACGTGGTTCTTTTAACTCGGGTAGTATAGGGTGGTCTGAGACTATTGTCATACAGGGTGTCCAGTAAATAATGAACAAGGTTCTACCCTTCGACAGGGCACCTTAGGCTGGTCCCTAAAAAGGACTTATAGGTTTAGTAAAGCGTGGTTATCGAGATAATCGAACTTTTCTATTTTATTAATAATTGGCACCTTACTTCACTTTAATGACCGCCTAGGGTGATGGAACTAGTAATGGACAAGGCACCAATAATGAACACTTGATTCTTATTTTACAGAAGATAAGGGTTATTCGTTTGTTTTGCAACAAATGAATAACAATCAATTTTGGTCCGTATACAATTTGAATTAAGAGTAAAGTGTCCATTACTGGTGCCTGTCAGCTAAAAGTGTCCATCATTGGTGCCGTCACCCTAGGGCCCAAGTAAAGAGATTTTCTCGTTCTGTTAATTGCTAAACAGTCTCTAATGGTGACGCTAACGGATGTGTATTAGAGCGTTATGGTGGCCAGACTGATTTCTTGTTAATTGGGTCTTAATTAATAACAACACATTGTCGATGGATAGAACCTCGTCCATTATTTACTGGGCACCCTGTATATAGATATGTGTGTTAGTACGTAAGGTATTTGTAAATAGCCTGAGACAAATTTTATTTTATTCTATTCTATACTTTCTATTGTGAAAGTCTGGTTCATAATTTCCATTTTTATTTTTGTTGGTTTGTTATTTTACTATTAAGGTGTTCTATGTTTTTCGCCGTCTCTGTTATATTAACAAATAACGTTCTTTTCCCACTCCTTTCAAAAGTTAAAATAATGGTTTCAACTGACTGTCAAGCCGTTTACTGTGAGCTTTATAATACTAAATTCATATCATGTAACCCATTTCATCTAGGTAAAAAAACCTTTACGAAAAGCATAGTTAGCGCACTGTCTGAGCAATAAGCACAAGCAGGACACACACACTCACACACATACGCATACACATTCACACACCCACACTCACGCACACACTCACGTAGATTTTAAATACCAAACAATAATTAGAATTGAAACACCCTTAACATCTATTGGTTTGTTCAAATTCTAAATTCCAATTTAACTTTATGTAATACTTATTGTTATTATATTTAATGTTTCCGTAATGTTTGGTGTAATTTTAAAGCTTTTGTTAAAATAATGAAAATCCGTAACTGGCCCATGATTTGTATTTATGTCTGAAATTAATAAGCTGTGCTGTGGAAATACTGTTTCAATAAATAAAAAAACTTCGTACAAACATAATTTAAAATTCTTTCCGATATACAGCACACTATTGGCTCTAAAACCGACCGACCACCACAGCCACATTTCAAAACAGTTCCGCATCATTTCGGATTCCCTTATGCTTCACAACTATAAAACAGCAGTGGTACACCTGCCTTAAAAATCCAAATGCATGTCTAGTGCAGCCAGGGAGCTCCCAGGGGAAAGTGGATTGCTGTAATGAATTGTTTATGAGCTGCAGTGTCGGCTTACGTGTCGGAATTTTTCATATCAGTAACGTTTTCGAGTTTCTGATATATGTCTGTTCCGCGCTTGTATTATTAATGGTTAAAAGTTGAGCATGTGAGAGATTTACCGTCGAAAAAGTGGAAGATGAATTTATAACCCTGTTCCTTATAGATACTTACATTATGAACATTCACCTTCTATCGAGGAAGTAACGTTATAACATAATCGTCATCGAGAAAATGGTCGTGGCGAATGACGACGCGTTGGCCTAAGTAGTTGGTCACTACAATTTTTTTACCAAAATGGTTTTGGAAAATAAAATTACTTTCTATTTAGATATCGATTGTGTAGGTCTTAAGCAGTAAAATATATTTATTACTAACAACAGTAACTAATTAAACTAGTGTTTTTGTCAGTAAATATCTTAAACTAGAGATCAGTTTAGGCATGAAAGAGTAACAAACAAACAAACCGTCGCATTTATAGTATATAGTGTGGTGTGATATTTATACAGCTTAGTTCGGATTTAATTATTAAATTAAATTGGAAGGATGAGTAGGAAAGAAAATAAGAAATTGCCAAATATTAGTAAACTTAAGTTATTTATAATTAAAATGATATATGAAGATTGTTTTTTTAATTTAATCTTTTTTAGTTTATTCATGTTATTACAAGTTTTATTTCAACTCAACATATGTACATCATAACATATCATAAAATACAAATATTAACTAAAATAAAAATAAATTAAAACAAATTGAACCCCTCGAACGAACTCACTTGTAAATAAATGTTACTATGAAGCATGATGCCTAAACTTTTTTTTATCTAAATTTTACAACCTGTATACAGTGTGTAAATGAAATACGAGCAAATATTTCAACGACGGTTAATATGCATCCTAATTAACATAAAAACATGTGTATCGTTAACATGAGTTGTTTTTTTTTCATACAAATTAATTAGACACGCAATGTATCAGAAAAAGCCCAATTAACCTGCAATTAAATGAGACTTAATCTTTAACATTATACATTGCTGCACGATGGGACCTTTAAAAAATAATTGCGCTCTATGTATTAGAGTTATTAACGAAATTCCACATAACCTACGTGTAGTTTAAATGTTTGCTCGTATTCCATTTACACACTGTAGATACACGCTTAAATACATAGAAAACATGCAAGACTCAGAAACAAATATACGCTCATCACACAAGTATTTGTACATACTGAGAATCGAACCCGGGACCGCTAGCTTCATAGACACTGTCACTACCGACTAAGTGGGATTATTCCCACCTTTTACCACCAATTTGTTACCACTGGTAACAGCTGCGAATTTTTTTCTCACCTGTTACCACTGGTAACTACTGGGAATAAAAATTCCCAGCTGTTACCACTAAACTAATTGGTGGTAGTTATCACCAAATATTTTAGTTGTAACAAATGGGAAAAATATTCCCACTTGCTCCCACCGAGTACTTTAGTGGTAACAGGTGGGAAAAAAAATCCCAGCTGTTACCAGTGGTAACAAATTGGTGGTAACAGGTGGGAATAACCCGACTAAGTTAATGCTTACAGCAATACTTGACAGTAATGGCGGCCCAGTTAATAACAATATAAAAACAATATTGTTTTACAAAGCAGAATATTATATACGCCCTGTAGCTAAACACTTAACTAGCGGTATTAGAACCTACCCCTCAAAGTTCGCTACTTGGTTCATTTAGCTCCGTGATAATACGCACTTGAGACTGATCTCGGACTCAAGTAGGGAATTGATCACAGTCTTATGATCTAGACTAGCCAAGTCTTGAGTGGTCTAAGATAATCTATGAATACTTGTTGTTCTGAGAGGTTTATCGGCTATTAAAGAGGCAAATTATAAACAGAAATATCCCTTTAAGCTTTTGTAAACGTTTTCATTCAAATTCAGTGCTGATAGGACCTTGTCCCAGGGTCCTTGCAGATCACTTCCACCATCTTATCTTCGTACAGTCAACAGCATAAATAAGTGATAATTTATGTACCTTGTCACTGTAACGTCGTGTTTGAAATGTCATACAAAATTGTGAAACGATTGAAAGCGACAAGGTACATAAATGATCACTTATTTATGCTGTTGACTGTACTATCGACCGGCGACCGGTTCTATTTTATGTCACTTAAACGGCAAACGTAATGACTAATTTAGATAAGTCTGTGTTCTTAAAAAAAAACATAATTATATTCTTAAAAATTCACTGAATTTAATTTAATTTGTTATAGTAAATTATCATATTTTTCTTTCTATGTTTGATAGTGTCAATAGATTCCTTTTAACACTGAGGATCCATTTATATAAAGAGAATGACTTTTCTACATCAACAGATGTGAGAGGTGCGTTGTAAAACAATATTTCAACGTTTAGGACATGTTAAAACCTCGATAGTAAAACTGCATACATTTTTAATGAAGGTACAAATTGTGCACGAAATTTAAATGTAATCATTATCTATGTTATACTTTCGTCGAAAAAAACACCAGTGTTCGCATTACTATGTTAGCATATTTGTTAACGTTTATAACCATCTATTACATCCCTCTGTTTGCTTAAAACAATAAAATGAAACGTACCACAAATAGGTACCAAAAAAAAAGGCAGTCGAATTTTTTAAACTTTCTTTTTACTATCCTGTTGATTTGGTGTTAAGTTCCATTGAGGTACGATTGTCAAACAAAAGCGCTATGTACTCAGATACGTCAGAAAACCAATACTGAACAGAATAAATACCGAAGCTGGAACTAATAAAGCTTCAGCGGAAACCGCGGCTACTTCCTGGGCTTGATCAGTTTACTGAACAAATGTTGTTTATGACACACGTTTAATACTGCTCTTTAATACCCACATAGAAAACTGAAAAGCTTTTTCGAAAGCGATCCGTTTTATTAACAGATTTTAAAATGAGGAGGTTCACAGTTATTATAATACTAGCGGCCGGTCCTCGCTTCGCTTCGGTTTATGTGAATCTTCTGCAACATCCGTATATTATCGAGAATCTACAAAAAAACATAAAACCTTCCTCTTGAATTACTCTATCTATTCCTACCCACCATATGGCAATAAATATTTATAATAAGATGCTAGTAAATATATTTTATTTAGAAGAACTACACTCCGGGTCAAAATTAGCGGAACAGAGTGCGTTATTCATACAAACGAGGTTATTTTGAAGCTTTGGTTCTATGCCTGGGGTTGCTTAGAGTGAGGTTTAATAGTGGATACTTTGAGGTTCAATAGAGGAGGTCAAAACTTCGTAAGATACTTAATTGATCGAACAGGCAGTTAACACCACGGTGAGAGAGTTTGTGTCAGCGTTTGGAACTCCTTACATTTTATTACCCCTTTAGATGTTTTTCTGAACATGTACAAATCCGGCGTTAGCCGCAGATTCAATCGATTGGGTATCTTAGGTACTCTGGACGTCCTGTTTCGATGCAAGGGGTATCCATCATCAGATTTCACTAAAAACCATCCGCAGGCATAGCACCAAAGCTTCAAAATAACCTCGTTTGTATGAAAAACGCACTCTCTTCCGCTAATTTTGCCCCGGAGTGTATTAAGAACTAACTTATTGATGTGTACCTATAACTAAATATTTAGGACTATTAAATTAAAATTAACTTAAAACTACACTAATCTAAACTACACTAATCTAATAAACCGCTGCCAGTGGGCATCGTTCCCAAAATGCTGGCAGCATTGCCACGTTGAATGGCAATGCATGGCAATGCTTAATCTTTGTGCCAAATAAAAAAATAAGATTAGATAATATCCTGTTCCTGTTTAATAAGATACTTAATTTAAAACATAGAAAAGGAGTCAATGTTTATAAATGAGTTATTTTTTTATTATTATTGCATAATTGACATGGGTTTTTGATAGCGATAATTAATTATTTAGTAAACTGTTAAATAGTAGCCGTTAATCAGGATTAAAATAAAATTTAATCGCAATATCCTTGCTGGGTTAGTGTTGACGAATCTAATAGTATTTAATAATGATGAAGAATGTAATATGTTTTAAGATCTTTTGTACAACATTAGGCAATAAAGTATATGACTATGTAAAGAGCGTCGGTGGCCTAATGACTTAGGGGGTCGACTCGTGATCGTAAGGTACCGAGTTCGAACCCCCGCGGTCACCATGTACCAATAAGTTTTTCTAACTTAAGTGCATTACCCGATGCTCTTACGGTGATGGAAAAACATCGTGAGGAAACCTGCACATTCGAACAGCTGAGTGTGTAAGAGGGTAATTGTAATTGCACAAAAGATCCTCAAGGGTTGAAGTGTATCGGAAAGGACCCATCTGCAAGATATGATAAGATAAGATATGACTATGACTGTGATAATTGATGAAAATCGGGTTTAAATCCGTTGCTTAGTTTGAAAGATCTAAGCGTACAGTCAACAACATAAATAAGTGATCATTTATGTACCTTGTCGCTTTCAATCATTTCACAATTTTGTATGACATTTCAAACACGACGTTAAAGTGACAAGGTACATAAATGATCACTTATTTATGCTGTTGACTGTACATACAGAGCAGATGGTGTGAAGAGACTTTGTTTTATACTACGTAAAAAAAGAGTTAATATTGTTGACAATAGAATAACAATAGAGCCGGGGCTCCACTGTACAGTCGAGTTAATTAATATGTGTACACTTTACTACCTTGTCACTTTAATCGCTCAGACAATTTATATATGGCAGTTTAAACATGACATTAAATAGACAAGGTACTAAAGTGTGCACATATTTAAAAACTCCACTGTACTCGGTAAAATCTAATTGCTTTTGTCATGTTAGCCTCGTTGGCAGTTAACCTGCCTACGAAGCTAGCGGTCCCGGGTTATTATTATTATTATTATTTATTTATTTATTTACTTTAAGCATTACATGGTTTCTTATTGTATAATCGTGCCAAACTACAGAGCAGTTTGTCGGCACTTACTCCTGGAAATCACTTTATCAATAACGCTCACAAGTAACACTTAACAGAAAAAAATTAATCTATGCACTAGTTAATTTAACCTAATTTAGTTTGACTTATAAAACTTTTTTAATTTAGACTTAAATACATTTGGCTTTATTCCGTCTAAGTCATTAATGAGTTCGCTCGGGAGTTCATTGAATATTTGAGGATTCAAATAATTACTTGTTCTACGACCATAATAATTAGTGAATTTAGGCATGATATATGTTTTGATCTGTTTAGGTCGACTTGAGAAGCTCCGGAATTTTATTAATTTAGAATTTAGTTCATCAAAATATTCAGTGGCCAGCAAAAATTTAACTTTCCTATGAAGAGGCATAATTTTACAAATTTTAAAATGATTTTCATAATCTCCGTTACATTGGTCTTTAACTTTTTTATTTGCAATCGTTTTATTTCATTCATGTTCAATTCCCGGTAAGGGCAGATATTTGTGTGATAACCGCGAGTATTTTTTCTGAGTCTTGGATGTTTTCTATGTACTTAAGTACGTATTTCTCTATATAATTATGTTTATCGATAGCACCTTTATTCTAAGCATAGAGCTTAGTTTGGTAATAGGTCAATTTGTGTGACATTGTCTCCTGTTATTTATTTATAATAATATCAGGGGACAACGTCACACCGATTGACCTAGTCCCAAACTAAGCTTTAGGCTTGTACTATGGGTACTAGACAACGATATAAATACTTATATAGAGAAATAAATACTTAAATACATACAGGGTGATTGGATATTCGATACAAACCTTTTAAGGAGGCATAGGAGAGCTCATTTGGAGCAAATTAGGTCATATAGAACCCTGGCAGAAAATTATTAGTTTAAGAGATATTCATAGTTTTAATCTGAATTTTGGTGATTTTTCCTTATGTTCATGTCAACAAAAATCCTTAATTTCATGTTTTATTTCAGAAGCTTTTTAGTAGTATTTTACATTTATTAGAATCATAACAAATCAGTGAAGTTTTTAAACTCATTTGCCAGTTTTTTTATGATCAATTTTTTAAGTAATTACATAAAGTTTGTTTCTCCATACTATGTGTTCCTGTGTTTGTTTCTCACGTATCAAATCAAATCAAATCAAATCAAATTTTATTTATTGTCCGATCACAGGTATACAAGATGTTACAATATTTAAGGTGACCTAGTCCATGACCTACCATATTAATGGTGTACAATAATTATATGTCCTAAGTCTAATGATAGAGCAAGCATTAAATAAATGTATACAAATGTCAACGCAGTTAGTTATACTCGTAATATAATACAAATAATGTTTAATATAATGTCAGCAGCATAAAAAATCAATTTACAGTTTTCCTTTATTATTTAAAAATTCATCTATGGAGTAAAACATCTTATTTAATAGCCAATTATTTAGAGATTTCTTGAAATGGACTTCATCTAGAGATTTAAATACGTCGGGAATATTATTGAATATCTTAACACTCATACCATGGATACTATTTTTGTAAAAAGCAGAATGGGAGCGATATGAGTGTATTAATTTATGATTATTCCTCAAATTGAGGTTGTATTTACCAACTGTATTAAAAAGATTTATGTTTTTTTTGGTAAAAACAGACACTTCCTTAATGTAGAGGCAGGGAAATGACAGTATATTAAACCTTTTGAATAGTGGTCTGCAAGAGTCTGTTTGTGAGGCGTTAGACAAGGCGCGAACACATTTTTTTTGCATTTTAAAAGCTTCATGCCAATTGGTAGAATTTCCCCAGAACATAATTCCGTAACTTAAACTAGATTGTACATAACCAAAATATGCCATTTTTGCTGCTTCCATTGAGGAATAATGCCTTAACCTGCGCAGAGCATATATAAACTTAGATAATCTGGAACATAGCTCTCCAATGTGTTGTTTCCAATTACAGTTGCAATCAATTGTTAGACCAAGAAACTTCGCATACTTAACTTCACTTACGGTATTAGCATGGTATGCGATATTAATTGGCAAAGGTTCTCTACGACTACTGTGAAACAAACTTTATGTGATTACATAAAAACTTGATCATAAAAAAACTGGCAAATACGTTTAAAAACTTCACTGATTTGTAATGATTCTAATAATGTAAAATCCCACTAAAAAACTTCTGAAATAAAACATGAAATTAAGGATTTTTGTTGACATGAACATAAGGAAAAATCACCAAAATTCTGATTAAAACTTTGAATATCTCCGAAACGAATAATTTTCGGCCAGGGTACTACATGACCCAATTGGCTCCAAATGAGCTCTACTATGCCTCCTTAAAAGGTTTGTATCGAATATCCAGTCACCCTGTAAAAAACATCCATGACTCAGGAACAAATATTCGCGCTCATTGCACAAATATCTGGCCTTACCGGAATATTATTCTTTATGTTATTGTTTTGTTCTTGCATCTTTATTTATCATTACATGTCAAAAACAATTCAGTTTTAACTAGTAAAATAGGGCCTCTGAAGTCAATATAGAAGAACCACCACCTGCGCTATGGAGTCAGTACAAAATATAACCCGATTGTAACCTAGTAAAGTCCCGATCTAGAAAATATCGCCACTGACATAAACTTGCATTCTTTGTGACAGCGACAAGCTCATAGAGCGCACTCTGCACTTTAGAAAATAGCATCTGGGGCCTTATTACCCGACTGCGCGACGCAAAGGGGGGTAATGTGTTTATCGGTCCATATAATGTATATACGCGTTGGCCGATTTCGATGATTCTTATTTCAATCGAATTGTCTTAATCTTGATTTACGTTGTTTTTCGTTGTCTAGTACCCATAGTGCAAGCCTAGAGCTTAGTTTGGGACTAGGTCAATGTGTGTGAAATAGTCCCCTGATATTTGTTAATATTGTTACCGTATTATCAACGTTATGATAGGTCTTATTAACTTAACAGTAACTCTATTCTACTGGTCAAAACAATCCAAAGCAATAACGTTTTATCATGTACAATCCCAGCCCAGTAAAGGCGTGGGGGCCGAGTTAAAAACGAAACAATTCGAGAGCTTAAGGTACCAAATTCGAATTCCTGCGACAACCATGTACCAATTGGTGGTTGGTTGAGAAAGGGTTGAGAAAAGGTTGAGAAAGGGTTGAGAAAGGGTTGAGAAAGGGTTGAGAAAGGGTTGAGAAAGGGTTGAGAAAGGGTTCTACTCCATAAATGAATATTTAATGACGAAAAATTTACATGTACTTAGTTTAATTTATTTCCCATTTTAATGATTTAATCTTCAAGACATGTTGTAGAATATTTGTAAATTGTAAGTTTTAATGTTCATGTTTTTGCATGCTGTCACCGACGGTTACCATCGCAAATAAAGAATCTGAATCTGAATGAGTTTTTCTAAATTAATTTTAATCACCCGATGCTCTTCCGGTAAAGGACAACATTGTGAGGAAACCTGCACTTTCGGACAGCTGAGTGTGTTAGGTGGTAATTAAAAAAAGGGTCGAATTGCATCTAAAAGGGCCCATTTGTAAGATAAGATCCTAGATAAGATGATTTGTATATTTCTTTGTAATACAATTGACTCAGAAATATACCACGATACAAGTATCCGACTGTTTACAAAATCTATACGAAAATGTAAAAAAGGCCTACAGTTTTCTTATCGCGTATATAAAAAAGATTCCCCCCGATTTCAACAAAGGGGTTTGTTCCGTAGGGCCATAAACAGTTCGATGGGTTTCGTGGAATGCTCTCGTTAATTTTACTACGCTCGTAAAGGTCTTTTGGGGGTGTCCAGGGTTTGGAAGTGGTGACATTATAAGGTATTTTTGGATAAATCATAACTGAATAAATTATTATCACTGTAATAAGAAAAAAAAAATCATAAGTTGAATTATAAAGAATTTACTACATGTTACAGGTATTTTCCATGAAATAAACTAAAAACAATTTTTCAAGTTTTTCATTTATTCAAATTAAAATTATAAAGCAAAAATTTACCCACTTTTTTTAAAAACATAATCCGATTCTAACATTGACAGTGAAAATTTATTTTGTAACTTATTGCCAGCATTCTCACTAAAGTAAAAAAAAGATTGGTAGTAGTTTTGTAGTTATTTGTGATACAATGAACAAAAAATAAACGAAATAATGAAACGCAAGCCGGAATAATTCTCAACAAATAAATTCTACAATTCAAACGGATACAAATAAGAAACAAGAAGTGCTTAGCGCACAATACTGTTCGAAATACCAACAGAACGTCTACAACACGCCCAGACGGCGTATTAGAGTGTTGCCAGCGACTCGGGGGCATTCACGCGGAATAAGCAGTTTCAATTGGATCCCACTTAATTTAGGAATGTCCTGGAAAACGCGCAAGCGAGGTGTCACTACTCTTTTACTGTAAAGTTATATTGTTTTTAAAGTTGGGAATGTAACAGTTACTTTTAATGACTTTGTGGTACTTCTGAGACTAAGGGTGTTTGTTTTTAAACTACTCACTTTTCAACTATTTGATGAAGTATAAAGCGACAAACTTAAGTTGTTCCGTGGGCCTATAGAATAGTATAAATAGGGAAGCATTTCAACTCCGGCCCTTAAGGAGTTCCTCTTACCTATTGCCTCGGGAGCTAGGGTTGTGTCGACGCGCGTCGCTCGATACTTGATACTTACGCAACCAAACGTGGCTACAGCGCGGCCCCGACTAAGGGTGCGGCTCCACTGAGGCGGAGTGGAGCTGTGCCAATATTAACCAATAGAAGGCGCATGCGGTCACGTCGAGCGCGCCTTGCGCACGTTAGTTTATATTCTATTGGTTAATATTGGCACAGCTCCGCTCCGCTCGTCTCCGCCTCAGTGGAGCCAAACCCTTAACCGGCTCGGTCCGTCCTGTCCAGTTTGCTTGTTGTGGCTCGCGGCGCGTACGGTCGAGGCACGCACACATTCACGCCGCGCGATATACCTTTGTTTGAAGACAAACTACTGTGTATACTGTGCCCGTAATCACATAATGCTGGGGTGTGATTCTCTCAAAAACGCGGTCGGACGAACGAACGAGTGTATGTCGTAGCAGCGAGTTTCAGTAGTCCCGTCGGAGCAAACAAAACACATTTTAGCGCGTACATTCTCGATTAGGCAGCCTTATCGTTTCTTATCGACAGAAGCGATGCTGCCAAATTGAAAATGCACGCGCTAAAATGTGTTTGGTTCGCTCTGACGGGACTTTTTGAGAGAATCATACTCCTGAGGGCCCTGCCAAGATGCACTACGCTAACTAGTGTTTCTATTCGTTTCGTTTTTAAACCAATCGCGTCACTGGGAGATGACGTGATACGAAAAGTCACGTGATCTACCAGGGACGCGATTGGTTAAAAACGAAACGAATAGAAACGTTAGTTACCGTAGTGTATCTTGGCAGGGCCCTCTGGTTTCACACGGAAGCAGAAGAGTGGACAGCAGAGTACTGCTATTATGTGAACGCACAAAACACAACTGTTGTCTCTCGGAGAGTTTAGTTACTACAATTTGAACTAAGCTGCTTTGCTGACGAACCCGCAGCCAAATTAATGTGCATCCACTTGAATATTAAATATGTTCTGACGGACAACTTAGTCTCACCATTGGTTTTTGTTTTAAATAAATAAAGCCGGCCAAATACGAGATGACTCGCACCCGAATTGTTCTGCAGTATTCTTGTGAGGTGGTCGCATTAATTAACAATTTAATTATCTTATCTTGTTATATCGGTAAAATACACTTTCTGTGAAAATTTAAACTGGCTATTACGGTGCATTAGATACCGATTTAGATATGTATAAAGTCTTTAAGGTTTAAGCGTTTGTTTTGTCGTGAGAAGGCAAACGAGCACACAGCCCGATCTGATGGTAAGTAGGATCTGAGACCTAAAGACATTAGCATTCTCAAGACTACAATCTCAAGACTGCAAATTTAATTTCACCGGTTGTTTAAATTAATAAATAAATAACTTTAACAAAAAGTAAGCTTTCAAAACCCGATTGTTGCTAACCAACTTTAAATTGTTATAAATTATGAAAAAAACCTAAAGATGATTTTTAAATCCCTTTTCACTGATACCCCACTTGGCATATTTTATTTTTATTTGCACAATATGGCGTCTGGTTGCCGCCATATTGAATTTTGATTACTGTCATATCTTCAGTGACACTCACCAGATTAAGACAAATCGATTGACATAAGAATCATTACATTAACATCGGACAACGGGTTTAGTTTTTATAGTGCCACAAAGGAACAAACATACATATATAGGCTGTGAAACAAATTACCCTCCTCCTTTGGCAGTCGGGTAATAAATAATATCACGGGACGATCTCACACAAATTGACCTACTCCCAAACTAAGCTCTAGGCTTGTACTATGGGTACTAGACAACGACATACATAATTATAAAGAGAAATAAATACATTGAAAACATTAATGACTCAGGAACAAATATTCGTGCTCATCACACACATTTTTGCTCACACCGGGAATCGAACCCGGGACCGCTAGCTTCGTAGGCAGGGTCACTACCAACTAGGCTATCGCGTAGGTCTTATCCTCACACCGGAACACAATAATACCAATAGCTAGGTGGTTGAACGATAAGATGGTTGATATGAACCGATCGAAATATTGAAAATTAGAGAAATAATATAGAAAAATGTCTTGTCTATCAATAATTTAGTAGACTCGTATATCCAAAACGTCCCGTAAACTCCCGTTACACGGATATGAAGAATACATTTACTAACCGATACTTTTCAACATGCAGGGGCACGTTTTATAAAGCTACAAGTAACAAGTACACAGGTCAAAATGGCTGGTCGTCATTAGTCGAGGTTGTGTCAAATGGAAACTTGTAACCTGTAAATTGTATTTGTAGCTGTATAAAACAGGCCCCAGATGTTACCAAAAATATTTGACACACGAGGAGCAAAGCATTCCGCTGCGCTGGAACGCAATTAGTGTGCCCGGACCTAATGTTAAGGCGCGTACCGAACAATTTGGACTCCTGTGTACAAGCTATACGTCTAGGTGTGAATTCCTGAAAATGTAACTAGTGTAATTTCGAATTTCGATGGGTTTCGAAACACTTTTCAGCGAACGTATTTTCATTTCATCGGAAAGTATTTCTCGCCGAAGCACGAGTAAATTTTTTTTGGTAGTCACTTGTAAGGTTTTTTACGTTTGGGGAATGCTTTTGCGGATACCACCTGGAATGTGATTCTCTCAAAAACGCGGTCGAACGAACGAACGAGTGAACAAACGCTCTGACGGGACTACTTAAACTCGCCGCTGCGACATTCACTCGTTCGTTCGTCCCACCGCGTTTTTGAGAGAATCACACCCCTGGGCCTGGGGGAGACATAGGAAAGAGATGCAAACCATACGTGACTTAATTCAAGGTTATATTGTTCTAGCGTCAACTTAAATCTTGTTTTACAATCTCTATTATGTTATAAGCTTCTTAATCATGCGAATTCGAACTCCTGTACAGCATCCCCTACAACCTTCAACTTTATCAGTCCAACCCGTTATAAAAACTATCTAATTGAAACAAGACGAATAAATTACATTTTATTTCATTATAATTTAATATCTAAATATTCGTTTGAATTTGTATACGAAATATTTAATTGTAGTGCATATTATTCTAGAAGTCTACTTAGTCGTGTTAGTTTTTCTTTAACATTTGTTGTATGTGCTTTCATTTGAGATATTTTTCAGATTTTTAGTACTTGTAGTTTTGGCTGGGGAGGGGACACTTGACTCTAACAAAAATTAGCACTTTAAATCTTAATATTTCACAAACGGAACCCTTAATCAAAATATTGTTTTCACAAACCCGCGATTTTTTCGACCTATTCTACGACACCCTACACCACGGGCCGATTATGCAGACACTTATCCACGCAATAAAACGTTTTTATCTCAAGATCATCGACATTTTATCATTGTCGACGTAAGCTAACATGGTGGCATTGGTTACATTGCATTATCCATTTTTGACAACGATATACGGCAAACGTCATATTTTATCGATTTTGCTTAATATGGGTCGCCACTTTGGATCGACTTTTGACATCTCAAATCAATAAGTTTATACGAGTGCCGTGTTGGTGACGATAAGACATTAATCTTGAAAAAAACTTGAATTTAAGCGTGAGTATTGGTTTTATAATGTTTCACTTATCAAAAAAGACTTCGTTACTTACAAGAAAGGTGTTTAACATTATAATATAATGGGTAATCATTATTTGTAGAATGTCAAGTGTGTCTTGGTCGCCTCCCGCTGCAAGATGAAAAAGAAAGAAGAAACTGCTGTGCAGGGCGATCATTGATGCTCCCAACCCCTTTCAGCTTCAGGAGGAAGAGTTTTGACATAATATACAGAGGTGCAAGGAGATAGCACAGCAGTTATGTGCCGAATTCGAATTACACCTCCAGCCGCACAATAATGACGAATTACCCTTGTAAATAAAATTAACGTAAGTAATATTTATTATTTACTAGCTGTTCGTGCTCGGTATCACTCGGGTGATTTTTCGTATCATACAAACATTGTCCTAACAATAACGAAAACAACAAACAACAGCAAACTCGGTCGAGCCGTTCTCAAGTGATGCTCCGTCATAGATGTGGCAATTAATTTTTATAAACATACATTTATAGAATATTACGAGTACCTACATATACCTACCGACTTGTATAATTAATGCTAGTTATGGCACTATGAGGGTTTAGGAAATAATTGACAAAGTAACTCATAAGTAAAAGAAAAAAAAAACAACATGCATTATTGCCGACTGTACTTCAAACATCGATAGTAAACTCATTATCAAAAGTCCTATAGCTAGCTTCCGTCTCCATCATCATACCAGCTTGATGGTACCATTTTATTATATTGTCGAACTTTAAAAGTATGCTTTTCAAATCAATCCAACAATTAAAAGTAGGTTAAAATTGGCATACAAAATTTGATTGCATTGTTACTTTATGATTAAATATAATCATATTTCACAGTTAATAACTTCACTGCACCTATGCATTTATAACGTTCGACTTCATCCGCATTGACTACCCCGCGGGAGCAATAATTGTTTTTTGAGATATAAGGTGTATCCTATGTGTTAGTTCAGGGTAAAAGCTATGTACATTCCAAATTTCATCCATTTCCGTTCAGTCGTTTAAGAGTTAAATAGTAACCAATATATACACAAACTTTCTAATGCAAAAGGTTATACAGACACAAAGATGAAATAAAAGAAAAAAAAAACTTTGAGCAGATTAAAAATAAAAATCCCCTATGTAATTGCGACACCTATTTTCAAAGCTGATAACTCTCGAACGACCCAACCGATATTCATCAAATCACCTAGCTTCTAATTGTAAAAACCTCATTAAAATCCATCCATCCTTTTGAAATCTACAGACAATTATAGTTTAGTTTGCCTATATCTCTCAGAGAAAGCTCCCAACATACAAACAAACAAACAAACAAACATTTCATTAAATATAATTGTATAAAAGAGTAGATGTAGGTGTTTCAACTTAATAACTTGTTTTTAGTAGATATGTACCTAGCTTATGTGAATTGCAGAGTATTAGCAGTGAATGCTAATAATCTCTGTTCTTAAAATAGACCTCAAAAGGGTGTTTAACTCGCACATTGGGAAGTAGTTTCTTCTGTGCAAGTTAAACAAAATCTCTAGTAGAGTCAGGCAGACCACGCTCTATTTAATAAACTTGTATAATAATTGTGCGTCAAACCAAATGGCCTTTGATTTCTCTTGTTTGGGATATGCTTTTATTAGCATTAAAAGATCTTATTGTAATTGTAATGTTTAATATAAACGTAGATAAATTGTAATTAACCTATATACATATTATATAGTGTTCTGAACTCCACCTCGGTAACAATTTTCGTGTCCTCTAGCCTGAAAAAAAAGAACATACATTATATTTGTATATTGTAATTTTTATAGGTGACTCGGGTACTCTCTTGAGCCATGGATCATGGTGCCTATTTTGAATTCTGGCCTGAATAGTCCAGATGAAAAATACACCAACTGGCATTTTAAGCCTATGAATGTACTCATTCATACGCTCAATTCTGTTGTGTAAAAAGGTATTCAGTGCTTAGGGCATACGTATTTAGGGGTAACACTTTGAAGAGCGTTCAAAATAATTAAGACCTGTAGTGTGTTATATAATATGATCCAACAAGGTTATATAAGAGTTAGAACATATTTCTAATTTACACAATATTTTTCAGAATACAGCTGGACACTACCGCAGATAGCAATTATGTTGTTGCCACCCAGAAGTTATCAGCAATAGGGGTTTAATTAAAAGTGACTCAAAAAAAGGTTCACCATAATAAATTATTATTTTCCTTAACACTGTGTTTTATTTCATTTTCATATTAGAAGTAATCACACTAACCAGGTTTTCTATGAATAGTAGGAATTACAAAATAAAGCAGGTAATCTGATTCTTTCCTTGATGAAAAATAGCTTAAGCTCAAGCTACCTACATACCCGGTTTAATCGGTTCAGTGGTTTATTTTAGATCTATTCTATTATTGAGTAAATGTTTGCGATATCATCTGACCATCTTGCCTTGAGTCTTCCTACTTCTCTTATTCCTTCCAGAGGTGAGGTGGACCAACCGAGGCACAATGAAGCCGGGACCCCAAGGAATAAGAAAAGTAGGAAGACCCAAGGCAAGATGGTCAGATGATATCGCAAACATAGCGGGGGCAAACTGGACTAACAGTGCCAAGAATAGGGAAAAATGGAAAGACATGGAGGATACCTATACCCGACAGGGGTCCTTAATATAAAATAAGAATACTAACAACAAACATGTACTATGCTGTGTTTAAGGAATAATAAAGGCTTATTTATTTATTTATTCATTGAGTAAATGTGTACAGTCACACAGTGTAACTTTACTTCTGCTACACGCTTTATCACAATAGGAATGTTACATGTATTTTTATGTTAGTATTATTGAAAGGCCCATAGGCAAATGTTATCAAAGTATTCAAACTTACCCGGTGTGAATGAGTGTGAAACAAATTAAATAGGTACCTGCTTACGACTTTCCAAGCTGCCACAGATTTGTCTAGCTCAAAATTCTCTTAAAACGGAAGGAACATTTCGCAACTTTCGTTTTCGTTTCTCTGAACCCGAGTGGCCCATTAAATTCACCGTTGGCAAATGGGGGGTGGCTTGCCATGTATTCAACGCTTCCGTTTTGCATTGCCGTACGGCATCTGTAACACAAAATGATTTTTAAAGAGTAACAATAAATACTTAAAGAAATCGACTAGAAAAAGCTCATTTTAGTTCACTATATTAAACTTACACTTTTCTTGGTTGATTTATTGTTGATGTGTTAACTTTGTCCTCAAATTTTCTTTCTTTATGGAGGTTTCTTTATATAAATTCGTAAAACACAAACAATCGTAGTTCTTGCAAAAATAAACATTCGAATTCCCGTTCAGTTCGGACCACAGATCCTAGAACTATCGAATCGAGCTATCAAGATAACCAACCATTTTAAAAGTATGCCTAGTCCGCTCCTTTTAATGACTGCTTGATAACAACTCATTTTAGAAGTATTATATAAAGTCCGCTATTCAACATCCAACATGTGCAAAAATGGATCGATTTCGTGTCACTAGCAACTTTTTTGCTAAATAGTAGTAATCTCGCGTGATTCTTGTCACACTGGACTTAAACACAATAGTCGTCGCTATATCGGCGCAATAACTTTATCGACATGGTCAACCATATTAGGGATTTTGATAAAAAAGACGACATTGTTAAAAATTTAGACATATCCACTCGATAAAATGGTGTCACGCATAATTGGCCCGCAGGGTAGACAAACAAAAAAAATACATCCCCACGTTACGTGTAGGGGAAGTACCCTAAAAAAATTGATTTTCAAGATTTTATTTTACCACTTTGTCTGCGTGAATAATATGTATGTTCATGTGAAATTACAGCTTTCTAGAACTAGGATTCTCTTAGCTAAGCTGCGGATGGACGGACGGTCATTGCGAAAACACGAGGGTTCCTAGTTTGACTACGGAACCCTAAAAACCCTGGATATAATGGTGACCCTTTCTTTCAGAGCGGATATCTCTTAAACGGACAAACCGATTTTCAAGAAACCTAGTTAAAAACCATCGCTAGAAAACCTGCTTTCAAATAAATAAATAAACCATCTAAATCAGTCCATCCGTTTAGGAGCTACGATGCCATAGACAGATACACACGGCAAAGTTGTAACGGCCCTCTTTTTTCGTAAGGGGCTTAACGCATTAACTGCCACCGACTCATATATGCGTTCACTGTCATACAAGTTTGTTCCTAGGCCACGGCCCCTGGCAGTGAATGCGTTAAAAAGAGCATGTCCACTCACTACTGCTGACTGTTTAAATCATTAGACCGTATATTGTTTCAGAGAGGCAATAACTATATGAAAAGCAAGCCTTAAAAACCCGACTGCATTTTGTACACTGTCCAGGCGCGGATCCAGCTTTCGGATAAAGGGGTGGTCATTAACTGCTCAACGCAGAGGTTCGGTCAGGTGCGAGATAATGCCACGCGACTATTTACTTTCTGACCCGTATCTACGAGTGCCGAAGGGGGTGGTCATGACGTACTTGACCACCCCCGTGGATCCGCCACTGATACTGTCGTCGATATATCTACCTATGTTAATAATTGTCATTTTGCCATTGTTGTTATCACAATTTTAACAGTTTAGGTATCCTATGTCACCCGGGATGACGTAAGGATTCTAACGATACCTCACACATCTAAATCGGTCAAGGGATTTAGATGTTATAGCGGTATAAAGAAACTCACATACATACATACAAACATGAACCCTGAAAACATTACACTCCTTTTTCGGGGCAGTAGTGTAATAACGTTAGGTACTTCCGAGCAAGTCATCTGTCAAGGGGCTTACGTTATAACGTATGTATTTCAATCTGTTTCGCGATCTCGCTCAAACGGTAATATTAATCGTTACGGTTGGCGAGTCTCTTTGAGCGCAGCCTTCGTTGAGCCGTCCGCGAGATTGGAATCCTCGGGTTGCGGGCTATAATCTGCTCATGGTATTACCAGTGTACTTTTCCTGGGGACTTGGTTCTCTATGTAACGATCATATTAGATTTATTTTCGATGAAATAAGACCGCGCCACGGTTATATAGAAGTAAATAAATAAAATAAATAAATATCAGGGGATGTCACACCAATTGACCTAGTCCCAAACTAAGCTCTAGGCTTGTACTATGTGTACAGGTACATTCACTAAAGTTGGCACGAATGGAATGAACAAAAGTAATGTCACCTATCACTGTGTGAGTGCCGCCCTTTGAACCGATATTCGAATTTCAAACCTAAAATCTGTTATTATTTTACACACTTGTATACTTTCGTTCACTCATTCAATCCATTCGTGCCAACTCTCGTGAATCGACCTGTACTAGACAACGATATAAATACTTATACAGAGAAATATATACTTAAATACATAGAAAACATCCATGACTCAGAAACAAATATTCGCGCTCAACACACAAATATTTGCACTTACCGGGATTTGAACCCAGGACCAGGACCGCTAGCTTAGCTTAGTTAGTGATGATAGGACTTTATTCTTTAACCTATCGCAAAGCTGCTGAGTTCGCAAAGCTGCTAAGTTTGCATTGTTGTGTTCCGGTGCGGGGATAAGGCAACCGGTGAAATTATTAGCATATAGACGTTCTATTTAAGTCCTATGAGTTGGCAACGACAATCTCCTTATAATTTTATATAGCTCGACACTCACACATTCTTAATAAATCATAATTGATTGAAAATGGAAATTGGATAGTTCCCTGCCCGTTGACTGGAGTGGGACATTAGACTTAAAGTCACATACATAGTTCTAAACTCTTTTGATTTGGCGCAGTTGCGTTAAAAATAAGCTTTTGAAAGTGAGATTGTAAATCAATTAATAAATACGTGGAATATCTTAAAAATTCTGGTATTTATTTATTTATTAACTTACATTAATTACAAAAATATAACCTCCTCTGTTCACGATTGCAAGGACCTGATTTCCAGTTAGTTCTTTTAATTATCGTTCCTGACGTAGAGACCTCGTCATGTTGTTCTTCTAGACACTATTTTTAATTTAATTTTATCTGTAATTATTTTATTTCTGTTAGTTTTAAAATAATTATTTATTACTTTATTACCTCGTAATGTTACTTTTAAGTATTGTTGTATTTTATGATTGGAAAAAATGACCTTCTGCTGGAGTTTGTTGCGGCGCTTCTTCTCCGCAATGATGGTCTTGTCCGAAGCGCTAGTAGATTCACTCCATGTTACCGACGTGTAAAAGAGCCCTCATGTGGCCAATTTACTGAATAAATATTTTGGATTTTGATGTTGAATTTTTCCATGATTCATTTGCAAATGATTTTTCTGACACAACAAATATTTTTTGTGATGGAATTACCTTATGTACGGTCCAACCGGATTACTACCATCTTGCCCTTTAATCTGCCACCATCCATCAGTATTCACATTTTTGTGTTCCGGTGTGGATACGACAACCGGTAAAATGACTATCATAAAAGCATCTAAGTCCTAACGGTTGGCAACGCATTTAAGATTGTCATATTAAGATTGCAATTTGCGTTGCAAATGTCTACGGGCTTTAGAGTTAACTTACCTTCAGATGGTCTGTGAGATCGTTTGCCTTCTCCATAAAAAACCCAAAAATCAAAAGCAACCACTTAACAAACGTCTGATTACTTCGTCTAATACGGTTGTAATTTTGCATTACCGCAACATGCCTAATAACTAAATTAAAAGCAAGCTTTAAAAACCTGACTGCATTTTTTATATTTTCGTTAATATATACCTATGTTAATAATTGACAGTTTGCTATTGTCGTTACTTCAATTTTGACAGTTTAGGTATCCTATGTCACGCGGGATGGTGAAACGATTCTAACGATACCACACACATCTAAATCGGCTCAGGCGTTTAGAATTTATGGTGGAATAAAGAATCGTAAACGTACATGGACCCTGAAAATATCACAGTCCTTTTTTTGGGCAGTCGTGTAATATGCGGCATTGACAATTTATTAACCTCACGGCAAAAAATTCTTCGAGCCAAACCGCTGAACTTGTAAATTGTTAAATTGAAAAGAATGAAACAAGTAACCCTTCTCAACTTCCAAGGCACTTATTACGGTTTTACCTGAGTTTTACTTGGCAGTTTCTTGTTCATTGTCGTTATATCTTAGCGTCTTTATCGGTATTGGTTTTATACATCGATGATTTCTTTATAGACATTTTTCTCTTTGGTGTACATACATACATAATCGCACGCCTTCGTTCCCAGAGTGGGGTAGGCAGAGCTACAGAATTACAAACATCTCTAAAAACTTGTTGATAATTCTATAACCACAATTTGCACAATTAGGCTAAGATGTTTACCAGCGTATTAGTGACAGGTTGCAAGCCCATCGCCTAACAGTACTACAAGCCTTTATTCCCTTAGTCGTCTCTTACGACATCCACGGGAAGACATGGAGTGGCACTATTCTAACTCGGCCACCACACGAGGCACACGAGATTTCTTGTTCATTGTCGTTATATCTTAGATTCTTTGAATCGGTATTGGTTTTATACATCGATGATTTCTTTATAGACATTTTTCTCTTTGGTGTTATTCTTATAATAATAAATTTGGGTATGAGTAATGGAAATAAAAACCGAGGGTTCCGTATTTAAGATAATATGCTTGGTAACCGCAAAATAAAATACTCATTTGTTATGAACTTTATTTTCTATGCAATAAGGTCCATTTTGACTAGCCTAAATTTTAAAACAGATTTTCAAAGATTTTTGTTATTTCTCAAAAACTGTAAATAATTAACACTTTATTTTATTTTTCTCATAATATATAAATAATTATCTATACGCCAGGATTTTTTCAGATTTTTCAGTTGATAAACTTCGGAGATAAGGGGGGAACGGTAATTTTTTGTACATTTTTGGCTATAAATCAAAAAGTACATAATAAAAAATAAAAAATAAAATAGTTTTGAAATGTGCATATTAAGTCCTTTTATATGACACCCCATTTGTTATAATCAAACCACTCTCATTCTAGACCCCTTTCCAATTATTTATAAAATTAATTTCTATTTTTTTACTAAAAACATATGCGGGCAAGCAAGTCGTACAACTATACCAAATTTCAAGTTGATGGCATTTATATTCGCTGAGAAAACCTGCTGTGACATACAGACAGACAGACAGACGGACAACGAAGTCTCACCATAAGGGTTCGTTTTTACCATTTTGAACAGCAAAAAAGACTAATTTAAAAAAAACTATTGTAGTTTTACAATAGTATAACAGTAGTTGATCATTTGAGTTGGAAGAGGCACTTGGAAACCATATGCACTAAACTTAGTAGCTTTACTTTTGCATTGAGGGGTTTGTTGAAATTATCTTCCCAAAACGCAGCCCTTCAGGCATATTTTGCTTTCTTCCAGTCACATATTATATATGGCTTAGTCATTTGGGGAAACTGCGTGGACATCGATAGGCTGTTTAGGCTCCAAAAACGGTGTGTGCGCATACTAAATGGTAAAACTTCTCCTAGTGAATCATGTAGGTCATCTTTTAAAGAGCTGGGAATTCACACTTTAACAGCTCTCTATATTATTGAGGTATGTAAATTAGTGAGGAGGTACCCAAACAAATTCCCACCAAAAACTGACTTTAGAAGTAATAGGCTAAATGTAAAGCATGCTCTTGATGTAAGAGTTGCAACCAGTAAGTCAGCTATGTACAGTCGTCTCCCAGGTTTGTCGCTGCCAAAGTTTATAATCAGTTACCTAATAAAATGAAAAACCTGACGGACGCAAAATTTCATGTTACATTAAAAAAAAAACTATTAGATATGTGTCCTTATAATATGACTGAATTCGAAATTGCATGTAGTGATACTTAAGATTAACGTAAGAAAATGATTTCAGAATGTAAGCATATTTATTTGAGTTTAATTTTATATTATTTTGTTGTATTTGTTAGTCTAAAATTATATGTAATGTAATGATATTGACATTTAAATTCTACTAATGTTATGTTCTTTGCTACACCTTATGGGTAAAATTGTATTCATGCTCTAATTACAAACTATTTTCCATCTTTGTACATACAATTTATTGCAAATAAAGAAACTGAACTGAACTGAACGTAGTGATAATTTATACACATTCGCGACATCCGATGGATGCAAGCGGAGTAGGACCGGTCCTTGCGGCAAACCTTGGGGGAGACCTATGTCCAGCAGTGGACGTTTCTCGGCTGAAATAATGATAATGATTTGCAGCAGCTAATGCTAGGAGTTGTAGCCTGCGGTAATTTTTTTTGCGAACAGTGAGTCCGATATAGCCCAGGTGTGTTATTCTCTCAAAAAACGGCGGCCGGTCGAACGGACGAGCGAATAAAAGCGGCGATTTTAAGTAGTCCCGTCCGACCGAACAAAACACATTTTAGCGCGTGCATTGTCAATTAGGGAGCCTTATACGTTCGAGAAGTCATGCTGCCAAATTGAATACACGCGCTTAAATGTGTTTTGTTCGCTCTGTCGGGACTACTTAAACTCGCCGCTTGGACCTTCACTCGAGCGAACGATCACCTTTGCTTGTTGAGAGAACCACAACCCAGCAAGCCGTGGCGCTGGCTTTCAGAGGGACCCTGACTTAAACACTAACTTAAATATTTAAAAAGAAAAGGGGAACGGCATAAACATCAGCGACAATCAATAAAACCTACAAAAAAAAACGTTAATTTTGCTACATCCCATTTTAGTCTATTAACGAAAACTTTATTTCTTGGCTTACAACCAAAGTTTCTTTGTGTAGCAACACTAAAACAACGCAACCGCTTCCTGTTGCATCGTTACTAGCCCCGTGTGGTTGCCGGGTTAGAATAATGCCACTCCATGTCTTCCCGTGGATATCTTAAGAGGCGACTAAGGGAATAAAGGATTTACTGTCATTAGGTACAAATGGAAAATCGTCCACTTGAAATTATACGTCAGCTCAGAAAAATGACCATTTGAAATACAACAAAAAGGAAAATTGTCCATCCTGAATAACGTCTAAAATTGAATCATGTCCCATGGTAAAATTGTCCAATATGACAATGGTCGAAAAAAATATGTCTATTTGTATTTACGTACACTCAGAAATATGACTAAATGTAAATACGTCCTACCCCAACTATGTACAATTTATATGGTCTTAATCCTATTAGACTACATTCACTTGTGCGTATTTCATTTCGCTCATAATTTATAATGGACAAAATTCTATTGTGACTCAATTAATTTACAACGAAAATAAATTTGGTTATAAATAATTTTCAGCACAATTACATTTAGACTAAATTAACTTTGGATACTATTATTTTTGACCCAACTTCAGAATGATCATTTCACGTGGACGATTTTCCATTTGTACCCAATGACAATAAATCGAATAAAGGCTTGTAGTACTGTTAGGCGATGGGCTTGCAACCTGTCACTAATACACTGGTAAACATCTTAGCCTAATTGTGCAAAATGTGGTTACAGAATTATCAACAAGTTTTTAGAGTTGTTGGTAATTCTGCAGCTCTGCCTACCCCACTCTGGGAATGGAGGCGTGAGTTTATGTATGTATGTAAGTAGCGTGTGTACACCGGTTGCCGTGCATATGTTGGCTAGACTATTAGACCTACGTGGGTGACGAGTATAGGATGTGCATCACAGATTAAGAATCAGTATGTGAGCGCGCAGTATACGTCGCGTCCGGCTTCAACTTTATGAAGTCGTGGCGTCAGGGCACGTTACATTGCAGTCAGGCGTGGCGTTGAAACAGCTAAATGCGACACCTTAATGCTCCTATTTACTCGTATTATGTACCTACTCTCCATTGAGTACTGTATAGCTAAATAGCCAGAACGTCGCTCGCAGTGTGCCCGGTCATTGTGTTGCACAAAGAGAATGTAAGCGTTCACATACGCTAGCCGTAATATAATATGCGCCATTTTGTCAAAAGCATTTGGGCGTTATTCGAAAGTCAAATTGAGCTCTTTAAGTCTGTTTTAGTATTAAGAAATTCTAAATATGAACTGAGGAGGTTCATTGAAGAATGAACATTATGCGAAAACAAAATAACTTACAAGCAAAGGTTGGTAAAATAACAACACCGTTTTATTAACAGTATGCGTAAGGTTCAAAATAAAACAATTTTAAATTACACTGTTCTCCCTTGCCAGTTTGCAAGGGCCTAATAAAAGTGCATAAAACTAACGTTAGCAATTTTGGCAAACTAAAAAACGTGTAACATTTATATGCATCTTGTCTATGGCCACGTGACTATTAACGTTAACGGCTATGAAGCTAGAGGTTCAATTCCAATTTTTTATTATCTATTATTTATGATTACGTATGTATATCGTATTCTAGCACTAAAAAACAAGCCTAGAGGTATGTATGGCATGGCATGGCACATTCTAAGTTATTTTGTATGAGATTGTCCCCTTATTTTATTTTCCGGTAACATTTTAGTAAGTATTATGCAAGTTTTGTTTGTTATCCTAGTTACTTTAAGCCCTTCATTTGACGCTGACGAAAATCTCTAACTTTGTTGTTACTAATCTATTTCAAGTATAATTAGAGGTATTTGTAAGGATTTCAATCGAGTTGTATTTTATTAACAGTGAACGTTGTCAATCTGTCATTATAAGTAAGATTGAGAGCATTGGAGACGCATCTTTAGTTGTTCTTGATAAAGTACAAAAAGATTACACGTGGAATTTAGGGTAGCAGAGCTTTCACATCATTTGTGTCATTTCAATTTTAGACAGTGAGAATAAGTGTGTAAAAAAGGCGAAGTGTATGTTTTATTTAGATAACAGTAGAATTAAAATTTAAAATAAAAATAGATTTAGTCCGTTAACATTTTCTGCATTGTCCCATTATTAGGCAATATGCTATTTACCTTTTTTTGGGCTCTTTTAACCGTATAGTCCTCATTCTCTAAATCAATGGTCAGGTTATCTGGAAGAGATCCCTTAAAGAGATAGGTCACCATTGCACATAGGTAAATCTTAAGTATACGAGTACATACAAACTTAGTTGTAATTGTTTTATTTTGTGCAATAAAGAGTTAACATAGGTATACATACATGATAATTATCAATTGAGATATTTTTATCTTCTCGAAGCAGGGTTGCAACACTTGGTTACGGGTTAGGTAAGAAGAGTTATTTATTTATTTATTTATTTTAGGAAAACCAACAGCTACAATAAATACATTTGAGAGATACATAATTACATTCAGAAAGCCAATAACAGTGTTTAAGTGTTGTAGTGTTAACACTACAATACAAACACTGCTGCTTGATGGCGGTTTTTCACGTGTAATGAATTTACACTTTAATCTTTTCTCAGTATTTTTTATTTTCCTGGCTTACAGTTTTAAACGCTGTCTCTCTCCCGGGCAATAATCCCCGCACCACTGTAATCCCGATAACAGCCGCGAATACCCCTCGGGCTTAAATAGTTCTGCGAACCTAGGAATACGCTAAAAGCTCAGTAATGGAGAATTTGTGGATGCGAATCAATTTACCTAGGTGAGATTAGCATTTATTTATTTATTTATAACAATCCAACGAGTCTTATATACACTTTTCACAACACTGCTCGGAAATTTGGCCATAGATGGTCTTGTTTGGGGTCACAAAACGTCACTTATAAGGACAGACCAAGAATGTTTTTGTCGTCGTGTTTGCTGATTGGTCGAGAACATTGTTGACCAACTTTAAGAACCAATGAAAATCAATCAATAAATTTTTGTGTCATAGCTCCTTAAAATGAAAAATTGAAATGGACCAATCAGAACACACCATTTTGTGTCGTAAAATATTGGGTTTTTGTTAAAAGATACACAGACTAAAAACTATGTCACTGTTTTTTTTCATAAATGTAATTCAAACTTGGCCCCTAATCTCGAACCACTAGAGATGAAATTACATGGGAGTTAATTATGGCGAAACAAATACAATTTTATATGGAGTGGACATCTTCATCTCGCATGTTAGTATATTAATCTCGAGTGCCACGAGAATAGAGGTCCAGATTAAAAAAAAAGTTATCTATGGTAAAATGGGCGGTGATGTCATATTAACATGAATTAAAATTTGAGTTTTGAATATGAATTTTTATTTTATTTCCTCTCAGTAGTTGTGAAAAGCATTATGTCTGCCTCAGTAGAAAGTGCAATTTATGGACTCGTACACTACTCAACTCCTCAACTACGTTTCGGCCCTCTATATGACTCGTCCAAAAATCGCGTACTTTCTATCCTCTGCAACAATGTACTATAAAAAAAACCGGGCCAGAGCATGTCAGACCATGCTCAGTGTAGGGTGCCGAAGCCGTACCATAAACTAATTTTCCATTTAAAGTTATTTGGTACTGTGTTAGATGATTTTTAGTAGGTGTAAACACTTTAGTCGCCTGCATTTTAGAAACCAATCAAGTCCTATTTAGTCGTGATACTTTTTCTTTTATTAATTTTGTTATAATGCGTTATCATTTAAGATAATCCAATCAATCAAATGTTTATTGCGTAACAAGCACACGACAAAAAATACATTAAAAAGTAAAATTAAGTAGGTACAATTAATTATCAAAAACTAATTCCTAATCCTAACAAAAAACACACTATTTATTCAATTAACTAAGTCACCTATACTTATATCATATTATTGCCAATTTATATTTATTATCTATGTTTACACTTACATTATTATATTTATTATCCATTAATTATAAATTATTTATTATAAAATTCTTTAACGCTATAAAAAGCCTCTTTTAAAAGAAAGTCTCTTAATTTTTTTACATATATACCTCATAGGAAGGCGCTCTTTGTATTTCCGGTTGTAGGCTGTTATAGATTTTTTAATCTTAAGTAAATGTAGATAATTTTACGGCGACAAAAATAATGATGCTGATTTACTTTTCAAAGATACAGTTCTGCGCAGTGACGGGCCAAACACATGTAAGCTATGCAGCGCGCAGCATAACATTGGCAACTTTTCACTCACAAAACTAACTTAAACGCGGAACATATCACGTTAAAATCACATTTACGCACAAAACTCTCAAAGAGTGCTCCACAAAGGGCCTGCGTACATTATAATAAGGTTATGACACCCGTCCGTTTGTTCAGAGCTGGCGACAAACTGCGCGCACGTGGTCCTCTGACTGAATCGAAAAAAATAGCTGAATGGCGCCGCCATTACGTTTGTGTTCAATTATTCGCAGGAAGGAATTATTTAATCATGGCCTTTTTGAACCCCCAGCGCAAAAAGAGGGCTTTTATAAGTTTAGTTTTGTATCTGTGTATCTTTGATGTCTATCTGTGGTGTGTATCAAAACGGTAACCCATTCTTTCATCGAATTTGACTTCATCGATTGTATATTTTCATCGAATTTAATTTCATCGAAAGCTATTTTCTGGTGAAATCATGACATAGGTACCTACTACCAACATAAAAACTCATGCGGCTATAAATGCCTTTCGTTGAAATTAAAATTCTGCGTAGGGTGACGGCACCAATGATGGACACATTTAGCTGACAGGCACCAGTAATGGACACTTGCCTCTTAATTCAAATTTCATACGGACCCAAATTGATTGTTACAAAACAAATAAATAACCCTTATCTTATGTAAAATAAGAATCATGTGTTCATTATTGGTGCCTTGTCCATTACTGGTTCCATCACCCTATACGTTTGTTGAAAGGTGTTTCAGTGAAAAAATAGGTATCCCTTCAAAACGTATGGCTGATTCTGACACAGATTCTTTCTATTTAATTCATAATTTTCCTCTTTTAACGTTAATGACTTGATTTCTATACGAAATATTTTAGTAACTGGCCTAGGATTTGATTAGATTTACATAAAAACCTCCAGTTTGTTTCTGTTAAAACGAAGCAAGCAGGGTTGATAACGCATCTGTAGTCTTGAGATTGTTATTCTAAGATCGCAATGTTTTTATGGAATCTCCATGCCATAATTAAAACCCGACTATTTAGATTGATTCTTTTTTCGTCATATTATTGTTTCGTCACATTCTTGTATAGACATATTTCCTTTTTATAGGATACTCAAAGTTACATTAAATACTAAGTAATTCTTTGCATAAATAATAAACCAAATAATTTATAAAACAAATGTACACTACATTTCTGAAAAAAATGTGTCCAAACAATGTGACGATACAAGAATATGACGAAAAATAGATTAATCGTAACCATGTTTATATTTTTTAACCTAATTACAATCGCGAGCTAAAACAAATGTAATGAAACCTTTGACATGTTTGTTGAAATTCGGGCTATCCGTTCAGTATCTACAAAGAAACATAAAAACATACATTCCCGGTCAATAATATTTCCCTCTTTACACAGTCGCATTAAAACTACGCAAGTAGGTACTTGTGCCACATTACTTCGTAACAAAACCATTTTATTGCCACAGAGAACGCAAAAGAGCACACTGACCACATTATGGTGGGCTCTAATGCAATCTCAGGACTGCAAATGCCAACAATTTGTTTCATAAAGGCATCATTTTAAGTTATATTCTAACAATCGACTTGAATTCTCGTGCAAATTTGATCGACCTGATTTATAAGCAAATAAGGGTTATCACTAGAAACTCCGGTTGTACAAAGCACGTGAGTGGATAGTTACACGGGCACAAAGCAAATTGTAACCTAAAACAGGATTTCCCAACTAGTGGGGTGCGCCAACGTAAGGGCGTCAAGAGATGGGAAAGGAGGCTTTGAATAAAAAAAAACGCGTGAATTGATCTTGTTTGTATCATAAATACTACACCTAATGTTAATAACACATTGTTGTCTCTGTTTCACCACAAGACATCATTTGCGTTTGTATTTTGTCACGAAAAATATCAAAGGGGAGCATGAAAATACCATTTACCTATTATTAAGGGGAGGCTGGGAAACCTAATCTATAAGGTGAACTTAAATATTGATTCGAATACATTTCAACTTCTAGGTTTCTCCTCAATTTCCCCAGAAGCTAGCGTTTATTTGAAACTTTATTTAAATACAGTGAAGGCAAAAAAATAAAATTTAAACAACCACAATCACCTGCCTATCTAACCCGTATCTTGACCCCATTGACTTGCACGTTACAATACCATATCGCTATTTACTCGATGCACCGGGCGGCCAGGTGCATGCTGCATGCATTTAAATAGCCTAATACATACTAGATCCGGTTATATCCGGCTGAAACTGGTTCTTAGACCGGTTACATGCCCTGGAAGTGCGAATCGGGGAAAAGAAATTACGGTTAAGGGTTACTGCAAGCTGTTTAGATGCTTGCTTATTTCTAGTCATGTGGGGAGGTTAACAAAATGTGTTGTTATTTTATTGTTCTTTAATCTTATTTCCGAGGCTTTTCTTATTTACGAGTGTTTTTCTTATAAACATCTCATTTCAATATGATATGTGATTATTGCTGAACTAAGGCAGATAGCAACTAAAAGTCTTTCGGCTGACATGATGATGATGATGTTGAAGACAGATAGCCAATTACATCAACGCAATTGAGAGATCCTATGAGATCAACTGATTTCTCTCAAACTAAATTGAATATTTTACATCAAGTGATGTCTCTAATGTCTCTATTTACTATTATGGAAACATGGAAAAGTGTCAATTACTCCACCGACAGGAACCTAGCTCTTAAGTTAGATCATGATGACTATGCTATAATTAAGGTCTATCCGATCTAGGCCAAAATCAAGGTATTTCGGTTCCCTTCGCATAAATGATCATGAATACAGCGTAAAAGATTAAAGACGTTGCTCTTCAAGTATTCAAACATTTGCGCACCTAGATTCAAATAAAACCGCGCCACAAAAGAGCCGTACACATAATTTATCAATTTCCATCCGGAATAAAATTCTCAATTCCGCGACGTAATTTCGGATTACTCGGCTAACTTTCCCTCTGTTTAATAAAAATTCAGGTAGGAGTAGGCCGGCGGCGTTATACGTTACTGATTAAAAGTTCCATTTTACGATGCTTAGTTTGTTCTCTTTTTATTTCTCGAATAGCCCCTTGGAGCCGTGGGGTCTTCTAAAATGGTTAGGGTTAGGAGACATAATGTATATTGCATTGTAACTTTGTGATGGTTAAACTTATCGTGACCTTACTTGGAAATAATCTTTAAGTTTATGAAAATCGTGACTGGGTTTCGTCGTTAGGTCAATTTTTTTATCGACTGTCCTAAAACTAATTGTTCTTTTGGTGTATAATTATAATGTTGTCACGATGTGGTGACGATATTGAAAGAAACATTAGATTTTTAGGTAGAGGGCAGACATTTTATTTTAATATTGAAGGCATCTGTAACAATGCATTTAAATAACTTAAAAGAAGATTTTAATTTTACTGCTGTAAAATGGTTTATGAATGAAAGCCACTTAAAAACTTACAACTTGTGCCTTCCTGATGATGAGATGATTTATAAAAGGAGAATGTAAATATGAAGCATTTTATTGCACTTTAGAAACGGTAACTTAAGTATTACTTGGTGAACAAGCAAGCAAGGGTTCGAGCCCCACGTTGGGCGCCAATTATTATTGTCACGATGTAGTTAATATTAAGACACAATTGGTAGGTTAGATGCCTTATTACCTTACAATGTATGTATGTATCCATGTCTTTTTGTGATCTCTTGTAAACAAAACGGTCTAACGGATTTGGATTTCAAGGTATCGTTGTATTTGTCTTTATTTTATCCGTCGATCCTCAAATTTTGTAGTTCGAGCACGTACATTTCAGTCATTTATCTAGTTTTTGACTCGCCTTTATCATTCGAAAACGCGTATTTTACTTTAACGGAATCTGTTCGGAGCACGCACCTCTAAAACTGACTCACGTTCCCATACATTATTTTACGGGTAGGTACAATACATAATTCCGAAGAGTCATAATTCCGAATTGATCAAAATTACGAATTTGCATTATTCCGAATGCAATGTGTTAACAGACAACTTTATTTTTTGGTGTGGATTATAATTAACATAGCAATTTATATACATATTTTTCCGGCAGTACATAGCTTTTGGAAAAATATTCGAAGAAATGAATTTTCGGAAAAAAATATTCGGAATTTTAAGGTTTTCGTTTCTTTTACGCGTACAGTAGCCGATGTCAAGCTTAAAGTTCATGCTAGGATATTTTAGCACTGAATACGCAGATCAAATTGCTATACAAAATCTTTCATTCAGGATACGTCAACGTTAATTACTTGACAGAAACTACGTGCTTGACGTATGAATGCTGGGTTTTAGACACCATAACATCGCACTGTTATTGGATATACAAAGACCCTAGCCAAGATTCATTACGCTAACTAGCGTTTCTAACGTTAGCGAAACAATAGAAACGCCAGTTAGCATAATGCAACTTGGCTAGGGCTCCAGCACTCCCAACTTCTTAATAGCGTTTGGCTGGTTATTGTTGTCACACTTCCACTCGCATCTATACTTATCACTAGTGTTCCATAGAAAAACGAAAATTGCCGATAGCTATCAAGGATATGGTAATATTGTACATACTATGAATGCCAAATCACAGCCCATTCCAATAACAAGAACAAGTTAAAATTAACTTGCAACACTTAAATTAAACATGACAAAACAAATCACTGGTATTTCTCTATTATTCTCTTTTCTTTTGTCACTTAAAAAGGAAGAGATAAAGTAAAACTATATCGACACGTCTATCTAAGTCCACTAATGTTATAAATGTGAATATACCTTTTAAAGGCTCAACCTCTGAACTGATTTCGATGAAATTTGTCAGTATATTTGTCACTCATTTTTCATAGAAAAACGAAAATTGCCATTAGCTATTAAGGACCTGGCATTGTACATATTATGCATACCACATCAAAGCCCATTCGAATAGCGAGAACTAGTTAAAATTGACTTACAAGACTTAAATTAAACATGACAAAACAAATCACTGGTAATTATCTTCTCTTTTCTTTTGCCTCTTAAAAAGGAAGAGATATAGTAAAACTATATCGACACATCTATCTAAGTACACTAATATTGAAAATGTGAATTTAACTCTGTCTGTCTGTCTGATACTAAACTGATTTCGATGAAATTTGGCACGGAGATAGCTTAAACTCCGAGCAAGGACATTATGGTACTTTTACCCGTGAGTAGCAATATAACGACTTCTTTGCGGACAGAGTCACGGGTAACCGCTAGTCTTTAATAAGTAAAACAGCTATCCAACAGTTCATCTATAAAATAAACACATAAACATATTTTTGCATTGAAATATAACTTAGATATTTTGATGTTTACGTAGTCATGTTCGCTATAAAAAGAAACGTGTATCAATAACAGTATTTTTTTTTCAAGCAACGAACATCAAACGATATAAATGGCAGTAAGGGCTTGTTTACGGAGACGCGGACCGTCGCGCGTGGCGTGCAGCTTGGCGTTGCGCGGCGCGTCGGGCGTTTTTTCCGTTTACAGAGAGGCGGCGTGTGCAGCGGACCGCCTCATCACACGCGCAAACACAAACATATGGCAATGTACGGTGTTATTTATAAAGATGCGGAGCGTGATGCGGCGCGTAATGCGGGGCGTAGAGAGTAGCGGTGTGCGCTACATCTGCGGCGGACTCTCGAGCGTGTAGCGGAGCGCGCGGGCGGAGCACAAGACTGTCAGAAGGTTCCGCCGCGGGCCCCGCAGCGGGCGCAGTGGCGGGAACCACCGTTATTGACGCGTGGGATGCTGCGTGCAACGCGGCGATGCCATCCGCGGGCTCCGCCGCATGTAACGCTGTATTTGAAGCAAACGCGCGTAAAACCTCTTCTCCGTAAACGCTTTTATACAACGCCATATGTTTGAATTTAGTGCAGACCGCGCCGCCCAACGCTACGCGCGACGCCCCGCGTCTCCGTAAACAAGCACTAAGATTGGTTAGAATCATTTTTGTATCATAAATTGAATAAATAATGTGCTTAAATAAATAAAACCCCACATAAATATAAATAGGGTTATATGGATCACTTAGGCATGCAAAACAGGAAAAGGAAGTGGTATTATTTTCTTTACATTATTGCCAAAATGATAAATATGCATCATTACATGCAGTCTTTTGCATAAATCTATATCTATAGAGGTATAAATCAATGTCTGTACATCAGTATCGCAAAAACTCGAGAATAACTCGACCGATTTGAATAAAAAAATAATTGTTGTGTTTGTAATTCTCAGAATAAGGTTTGGATAAATATTTGGGGATCCAGGGCCATTTGATCTAAAGTACGTTTGACAAACGTATCATTTTAAAAACTTTCATTTCGCAAAAACTTGTTAAAGTTTGTAAAATGATATAGTTTGCCAAATGATGATTTGGTAAAACATTAGTGACCCAATCATTTACTTACAGGAAATTAAATCCAGGATGCTAGGTTTGTTGGCAGCGTGACGCCATCGATAAATGCTTCGAGCTTTTGCTGTAAATTAAATATTGAGGTGTGATTATGTATTTGCGGGTTTTTTACCTTTTCTCTGAGACTTCATCGGGACCATAAAAACCGAACCCGACAGCCTTTCACCACGTTTTTACGATATAACAGTATTTGCGTATTTCTTAGTAATCGAAATACCGTACCCTTTGACGGATCAAACTGCGGTAATTCGGCCGGGAAATTGAAATGGACTTGACTTCTAAGTACTTTTATACGCTGATATAGATATGGATATAGGCAATATTTGTATGATTTAAGATGCGGAGAGTTTAACTTAGTTAAAGCAGTATATATTTTTTCATCTCACTAGCTCGGAAAGCCCTTTTGTTTGTTTGATATCTATTGAGGAAATCGTTTTTTATCCACATGTGAAGAAAGAGTTTTGACATCTGAGTAGTTCCATAAAGACTGGATAATGCTTAGGCTATTTTGCATTATTTTTGATTTTACCAATGCATCAAAATTATTGTATTGACAAAGAGGTAAATAAATAATAATTGATAGTACAAATCTTTTTTCTTATTTTCCTTGCTGTAGTGAGGTGAAAAGTTTTGTGTTATACACGGCTGAAAAAATATTTTACGTCTCGTGTGTTGAAACACTCGCTACGCTCAGGATTCTATTTTTGAACCACTGGCTACGCTCTTGGTCAATCATAGAATCGTTTCGCTAGCTCGTGTTTCAAATGAACACTCGCAGGTAAAATACAACTTTCCCCTCTTGTATAACAAATAACTATGAATTAATTGGATATGATTTTAACTGATAACCGGAAAAAACTCACGCACCGAGTTTCCGGGGATTATTCGCAGTAGTTCCTTTTTGTAGAACCTTTTGAAAGGCATAAGTCAAGTGTTTTTTTAAGTCATTTGTGGTGAGAGTACCGACCAATGATCTGTCGACCTTTTTAAAGGAGGAATTCTGGCCGAGGGGTGTCATATTTCGGCGATTTCGTGGTCGCCGTCTAGCAGACACCGCGAAAATGTATTAGTAGTCGTGTTCATTTTATGTTATATATTGATATGTATGTTAGTCTGTAAGGTATTTGTAAATATGGGCCTTGTAGTCTGAAATAAAGTTACTCTATTCTATTCTATTCTATTCTATATGACTAATATTTTCATACCAAAAGTCACTGCTAAAGGAACTAATGCGAACCAAACCATCGAAATCTCTGATCTCTTTCAAGTACAACCTCAAAGAGTATCTACACGGCTAGCACATGTTGTCCGCGACTTCTTTGTCGCTCGGATCACCCTTTCTATCTAGTCTGTAACGATAGAGACGCACTGAGCGATAAGCGAGAAAATACGAGTTATGCTACCCGTGCTGATGGGCCTACAATTATCTAATACATAGCAGCTGCACTGCGTCAGAATTGCACTGTCACTTTCACATCGTTTTTTTTAAATTAAAGCACCTCTCTGTGTATATTCATCCTATTTATCTATATATGCATGTATACAGGGTGTTTTTCTGGTCAGCAACTTTCACAATAGCCCCTATTGTGGAAGTTGCTGACCAAGTTGTAGCCCCTACTATATTCATGATTACGAACACAAAAAAAAACATGAAAAGTTGAAAGAATATCCTCGCTATTTTATAAATCATGGTCTCTCGTTTTCTGTAGCTACGAAGGGGGTAGTCCGCTTATCGTCACGATCAGTCTATGTTATTGTTTGATACTACCCTCACAAAACTGTGCGCAAGCGATGTCAGAGGGCCCTGCAAAGATGCACTACGCTAACTAACGTTTCTATTCGATTCGTTTTTAAACCAATCGCGTCACTGGTAGACCACGTGACTTTTCGTATCACGTCATCTCCCAGTGACGCGATTGGTTTAAAAACGAATCGAATAGAAACGTTAGTTAGCGTAGTGCATCTTTGCAGGGCCCTCAGTTCCGTGTTTGTTTCGAAGCGAGTGCTTGTTAAGTGAAGTGTTAAATTCGTGTAAAAACATCATCAAACAAGGCCAGTATTCTAGGCGGTACAAACGATGTCGTATTTGACCTGTAATGGTATGGTTTTTAACTCAGCCGCCATTACTGTCAAGTAAATAAGAGCTATCAAAACGTTGATAATACGATAACACGTATTGGGTTGGCAAGAGTAGTGCCAGCAACCCAGCACGCAAAAAAGGCGCATAAATTATGTCGTCGAGTTGCGGAAAATTAGCGCGCTCTAACCTATAGATCATGACATACGGCGGCCAAACCTGGAAATACACGCAGACGGCGAAGCATAAGATCACGACATGTCAAAGAGCTATAGAGCGGAACATGATGAAAATAAGACTGGCCCAACGCGGCAAAAAACAGAGAAGGATGGCAAGAGCTTACCCGAGAGGGGTCTAAACCAAATTAGTTTTAAGAATGTTTTTTTTTAAATACCTTTAATGTATTTCTTTTGGTTTCGGGATAAATGGTTTTTTTTTAAATTTATTTTATTACCTAAATACCTATAGGCCTATGTACCCTCAGAGGTCGGAATAGGCAGTGCCTATTTGCCTAAACTTCGCGGAAGGACGTAACTAAGAGTGGTTACAACCACCAAATATAATGATTTATTTTGATTGAATGCGGGATTTCCAGGTTTTTGATCAAGTGACTGTATTCTGATTTATTTCTAAAGTAAATAAACTAACAAAGTGTTTCGTAATATATAATATTTTATCTCATAATAGTAGTAATTATGATTGTAATTATGATATTGATGATTCAGATTTAAACATGTTTTTGTTATTGGTGATCATGTAAAATTGTATACAATAAATGTTTTAACATGTGATATTGAGTTTTAGTATCAATTTCCACATTTATGTATTATTAAAAAAATCCCGGAAATCACGCATTCAATAAAAATAAATCATTATAATTATTTGGTGGTTGTAACCACTCTTAGTTACGTCCTCCCGCGAAGTTTAGGCAAATAGGCACTGCCTATTCCGACCTTTTGCCATAACAGCTGAAAGACGATATGGTTTTTACCAGCTAAATTAAGGCCCAGAATCGAGTACCTTACATTATTAAAGTGCAGGTTTCGTCACATTCGATAATTCGCAAGTTTTTCCCCGCTGCCGGCGCGATGTGGGTCAAGAGAACCGACGGCGCGGGTTAGGCTCGGGGCACACGAGAGCGCGTGGAGTACGGTCGTCATATTATGTTAATTTTGATGGCAGTAATAGCTTTACAAACTTTATATTCATATTTTGTGAACCCTACTAGATATTGAAGTGAAAAATATGGGTATCTCGTGGACAATAACTTTAACAAAAAGCAAGCTTTCAAAACCCGACTGTTGCTAACCAACTTTAAATCTTTATAAATCCTAAATGATCATTCAAAATGAAAAATTATGAAAGAAACATAAAGATCATTTTTAAATCCCTATTCAATGATAACCCACTTGTCATACTTGGTTGACTTTTTATTTTTTTTATTTGCGCAATATGGCGTCTGGTTGCCGCCATATTGAATTTTGATTACTGTCATATCTTCAGTGACACTCACCAGATTAAGACAAATCGATTGACATAAGAATCATCAAAATCGGACATCGGGTTTAGTTTTTATAGTGCCACAAAAGAGCAATATATAGGCTGTGAAACACATTACCCTCCTACTTCGGCAGTCGGGTAAAAATACTTGAAAATACCTGCCAAAAGTTATATTGTTTTGCCGAGTAGGATGAAGCCCCTGAGGAGGCGGGGAGTCGGTATCACTGCACTGGCTGTAGACATCTTTGGGCTAAGATAGCCTAGTGGCTTGAAGTGTTGCCTTATGATTGCAAGGTAACTAGATAGATTGCCATTGAAATATTTAGGCAAGGGTTATTTTTTATTATTTTTTAAAATGTTGGTTACATTTATTAATAAATACTTCAACTCTAGGCAAACCCTGTCCTGTGGAGTCTAGGGGAACATGAGATGTTGAAAAAGCAAAAAAAAACATATTCGACTTAGTAATACATAATAAAAAATCTATTTTATAATCAGCCATTGCTGTCACGTAAACATGAGCTAAGTACTTACTAAGTATTATAAAAATATATTTTACCATATTATTAAAAAAATTGAACAGATAAAACTCGACAATATAATGGCAACCCTATTTTCAGAGCGGAATAGGTCCATTCGTTTCGGACCTACGACGGCAAAGACAGACACAAAGATATACAGACGTTAAACTTATAGCACGAGAGGTCTGATGTTTCAAGTATTTTCACAAGTTTTGGTCCTACTATATTTGTTCTATTGCACAAAAAGTGCACCTAGATTTGATCACGAAATACTAATTGTGGTTGTAAAAGTAGGCTGGTTAGGTTCGTTAGGTATTTTCAGATGCCCGAAGGGCAAACCACCCAGAAACAGGAGCCCCGCGCTTGAGTGGGGCTCCGCTGAAACTCAGTGGGATGAACGTAGTAGGACCACAAGAAAACGGCTGTATTTTCGCGTCGGCTGTTAAAAAACAATGTTAAATAAAGTTCCAGTACGTGGCCGCACGACGACCACGGGTCGTTATCGTATTTAGCTTTGGTTGATTCTCGGAACTCGTCCTTTCATTTTGTGGCACTAGTAATACGATATGTTTGTGTCCCAGTCACGCAGTGGGCTTACCATACATAGCAATTAATTGTACCGTACTTATGTGTCGCGGGCGGTCCAATTGTAAGGTACAGTACTCAAAGTACCGAACATGTCTTTGGTCCGTTTTTTTGGTATTTTTTAATGGACGTAATACTTTATTCTAAACAATCCCGATGTCGACGTTTTGTACACATGTTTAAAGGTTTTTTGAAGAAATGTATACTTGTGTAGGATAAATAAAAAATTCAACGATTTCGATTTTGACTTTTAATAAAATAACTATGAATATTATGCTATGGCGTTGGTTGGTTGTTGGTTGTAAAAAAAACAACCTAAATAACTAAACTTTTTTAAACTACAGAATAAAATAACGGTTAATTTACGATTTCTCAAAGACTGACAATGCATTTGCGATTCCTCCCCGGCTCTGTTCTGTATCAGGTGATCAGATATCTCGCTTGCCTTCATTAGCAGAAAAAAAAGTCTTATCACTTCAATTTGTAAGTACGTTACTTAGAGTATGATAGGCTCTCAACGCAATTTTCATGGGATTCTAGTCAGTTATTTTCATGTGTGAGATTTAAAAATACTCATTACATTACTTTACTTAAAAACTGGGTACCCTAGCACAGGTATCTTTACTTAAAACGAGATGAACATCGTCCCATTTCTATTTCTTCTTATACTAGTACAATTTTTTCCATGAACTAAAACTTACCCTACCCAGTTTATAACAAAACTTCTAATTAAAACCCAAAACCCGTGTATCCGCACCTTAATTACACACATTCAAATGAGGCTGTGCTTATCCCGCTAGTGTGGGTACTGTTTGTGTGTGTCGAGTGTGTATTGTTCCGTGTTTGTGTGCTACTGCGGTCGCGGAGAGCGTTTGATGGATTGTTTTCTTCCAGGGGAAGCGATGTATAAAGTCGGCTGCTTCCTATCGTATATTAAAATGCTTTTATCAAGTGTCGGCTTTTGTTTTTTTATCGCGTGACGGATACGAACAACGTTTGAATTTGGAATTATAGATTAACAATGTACCTACCGATGGATGTAAGTTGCATAAACCATGCATTATCGTGGAGATACTCGAGGAAACCCTAAGTTCAGCAGTGGAATTCTTTTGGCATAAATGAAAAATGAAATGAAAATGAAAAATGAAATGAGAAGCAGCTTGACAACACGTTAGCCTATTCTTGAAAATGTAATTAAAGACCAACGTGGGTTGCCACAAAAAAAAAATGCCTTAGTAGGTATATTTCGACTTTTTAAAAGACCGCACTATTTATTTGTAGGCAGTTTTAAACCTTCGATTTAAGTAAACAAGTTAATCCAAGTTACTCACACAAATACAAGATGGCCTATTAAATATTTAACCATAGAAGATTTTTGGTAGCAAAACTGTTATTGCACTTGTAATATTTCAGGTATTAAAAACATTTGGTACGATAAATAAACAATAGTTGTAAACAACGTTAGATGCAATTTAAATATTAAATACGTTTAGCTATTCGACAAAATAACAGGCCAAAAGTGTGTAGCTCAGTTTATAATGACAATCATCGGGCATTTTACCAGCCATGACACCATGGGGTCCATGGGTAACTGTCAAGTTTAAATCAAGCATAACTGTAAGGCATCCAAATGTACCTTGTCATTTTGTTTTAGCTGATAAAAAAAATCGCCATTGAACACACACACCCGCCATTTAATGACTTAACACACTATATGAGAAAATATTTGTTTTGGGATATTTTAATTTTTTGAATATCGGGTAGAAAAAAACATGAATGCATATTCCCTATTGTTAAATATAACTTTTGATATTGAAAATGTTAGAATTATCTACAAATATTAACAACAATTTGATTATCAATGCAAAAAGGTTGGCTAACTCTGAAATGTTTGATGGACACTGACATAAGTGACTTTGACACTTATGACAGTGACGTATCTGTCGTAGTTTTTTTGGTCTTAAATTAGATTTTCGAGTATAGTTGGTAGTCACGCTGCCTACTAAGCTAGCGGCCCCGGATTTACATCCCGGTAAGGGTAGATATTTTTGTGATGAGCGCGATTATTGGTGAGTAAAAAAAAAGTTTATTTAACGTACAGTCAACCAATTTGATTATTAGGCCACTATGGCCTTTGTCAGCGTGACGTTGAAAACCAAATCATAGGAAGTCTCTTACGTTTTGGTTGACAACGTCACTTTAGCACGGTCCAAAGTGGCCTGGAAATCACATTGGTTGACTGTACAGTCAAGGACTTTAATTGTTATGCCACTATGGAACCCTGTCGCATAACGTTATTCATTCATTTAAGCGTAATTTCTGTCCTGTGGTTTGACGCTGTCATTATGACAGGGTTCCATAGTGGCATAACAATTAAAGTCCTTGAATGTACACAAAAAATAACAAAAGACATTTTTAATATACAAAATGTTGAGGATGATCCAACGAACAAGCCAACAAACGTAGGCGAAGGTACATACAACATTGGGTGAGTTGCTTTGCGTCGTCAAAAAGGTTGCAGTAAATGATGAATAATTTAATCGCAAAGAAGGAAAAAGAAATGAACGGCTTTCACTAGCATTTCAACGACCGCAACGTAAATAATTTATTTAAACTCACATCATAAGTCCTCTATTATGCGTTCAAAACCCATAGGCCATGAGCAGCATTACCTGTGGTCGTAGGTGACAGCGATGACAGCTGTTAATTTTGGAAAATGTTCCAAATTTGGATCTCATTACCTTACAATGTTCGATAACGTAATTTCAAAATTACGTTACAGCTGTCAGCTGTCACCTACTACACCTACCTGCTGTAACTTACCAATTTACATCTTCTATTATATAAAATGCTAAGCTGATTGTTGATATATCAACGCACAGCCCAGACCGCTGGACCTAGAGACTTGAAATTTTGCACATAGATACCTTATATAGTGTAGAGATCCACTAAGGAAGGATTTTTGGAAATTCCACCCCTAAGGGGGTAAAATAGGGGAAAAACGTTTGTATGAAAGTCCGTCAGTTTTGAAGTTAGACGCTTCAAATTTTGCGTTTAGGTTGGCGATTGAATTTCAACTTATACGTGTCTCAGCGTTTATGATAATTTCAACCCCGAAGGGATGAAAAGGGGTAAAACGGATTGTTAATATATCAACGCACAGCCCAAACCTTAAGACCTAGAGACTTGACCTTTTGCACATAGATACCTTATATAGTGTAAAGATCCACTAAGGAAGGATTTTTGGAAATTCCACCCCTAAGGGGATGAAAATTTGTATGAAAGTCCGTCAGTTTTAGTTTAAGTTAGGCTATTCAAATTTTGTGTTTAGGTTGAAAATTGAAAATTAATTTATACGTGTTTCAGCGTTTTTGATAATTTCATCCCCGAAGGGATGGAAAGGGGTAAAACTGACTGACTGATCGATCAACGCACAGCCTAAACCGCTGAACCTAGGGACTTGAAATTTGAAGGGAATATTCCTTGGGTACCCCACGGGTACACTAAGAAAGGATTTTTGGAAATTCATCCCCTAAAGGGTTCAAATTGGGGGTAGAAATTTGTACTGGAGATAAGTAATTTTTAAAATAGGCAGTTTGGAAATTGGTATTTAAGCTACTGATAATAAATAAAAAATACTTCTTTCAGCGATTTAGAAAAAACTACCCCTAAGGGGGGTAAAAGGGAGTTTTAGTTTGTTCCTCCTTCACGCTGCAATGGCGCTGGATGGATTTGGATGAAATTTAGAATGGAGATAGCTTATACCCTGGATTAACACATAGGAAAATCCTATTCCGGAAAATTTAAAGTTTCCCGAGGGAATAACGACAATATCTTTGTGTTTTTTGAAAAAGTCATCATGGGTGTCGTTTTCTTAGGTTGCGTTAACGCAGATTTCGAAAATGATATCAAATTTGGGATTCAAAATGGCCGCCATGATGTTTATTGAAAAAGTCGTCATTGGTATCATTTTCTTACATTTTGGGGACGCAGATTATGAAAATGATGTCAAATTTAGAATTCAAGCTGGCGGCAATGATATTTTTTGAAAAAGTTGTCACGGGTAACATTTTCTTAGTTTTTGGGGTCGCAAATAATTACTAATATAGAATAATATTAGTAATTATTTGACAAAATTGCGCAATTGAATAATTTATTTCTCCTATGGCTTTTGCCATCCAGTGTGACAACATGAGACAGGCTTTGTACCTACATTCAGTTTTGTTAGTCTATATCAAAAGGAGCGGTGTCAGATTGAAGTTGTCAGCGTTGACATATCCAGATTTTAACATTTTTTTCCGCTATTTTCAATACTATTCACGGCGTATTAATTCTACGGCTGTTATTTAATATTAGGGCGGTTATTATGATCACTTGAAAATAATTACTGACAGGCATTTCATTTTTCGGCGAATTGGTCGGTTATTTAATTCTAAAATGTCATTTCAAACAATACTCAAGGGGTAAAAAAACTATACATCGATAGGTGTACATAATATTGCTGTACAAAGAAAATCCATACTAACATTATAAACGTGAAAGTAATTATGTCTGTCGTCTGTCTGTTTGTTATGCATTCAAGGATAAACCGCGGAACTGAATTAGATTAAATTTGTATCTCAAAAATCACCCCTAAGGGGGCGAGATTTGGGATGGTAGTTTGTATGACAATTTGGTTATTTATGTTATTTTTTTTAGTTGGAAACGTGGTAATTGGTGTTTAAGCTACTGTTTAAGACTGTTTAACATAAAAAAAAAACTTTCATTGATTTCCGTAAAACTCCCCCTCAGGCGATAAATGGGGAGTAGAAATTTGTATGGAAGATATCGAAATGGCTACATTAGGAAATTGATATTTAGGCTACTGTTTATAAATAAAATATAAAAGGGGGTTTTAGTTAGTTACTCCTTAACGCTGCAACGGCTAGATGGATTAGGATGAAATTTAAAATGGAGGTAGCACCCTGGATTAACACAGAAAATCCCATCCCGGAAAATTTAAAAGTTCCCGAGGGAATAACGACAATGATTGGTGTTTTTTGAAAAAGTCATCATGGGTGTCGTTTTCTTAGGTTGCGTTGACGCAGATTTCGAAAATGATATCAAATTTGGAATTCAAAATGGCCGTCATGATGTTTATTGAAAAAGTCGTCATTGGTATCATTTTCTTACATTTTGTGGACGCAGATTATGAAAATTATGTCAAATTTAGTATTCAAGATGAAGGCCATAATCTTTTTTAAAAAGTGGACATAATTGTCATTTTCTTAGATTTTGAGGACGCAGATTTCGAAAATGATGTTAAAGTATAGGTAGAAATTCAAAATGGCAATTCAATTATTTCTGTCGTCTGTCTGTTTGTTACGCTTTCACGGATTAACCGCAGAACTGAATGAGATTAATGGGCATTGGGTAAATTTGTTTGAAGAATATAATTGTCTTTGTTTTTTCAGCGGCCACTGATGATGTTTGGGAGTTCCGCCATTTATAATGATAGATACCTACATTATAATTAGTATTAAGACTCATAATATAATATATGTAATATTGAACTATGATGGATATTTTAAGAGCAACCAAACTATCATGGAGGGGATGGTGCTTTGAGACGGCGAATTTAGACAGATTCTCATCTACCGGTGATAACTAGGGGCACACCAGCGGATAAAATAAATGCATTTCGGCATCTACGATATGAGTATATATATAAAAAATTAACCTCACTACAAATATGCCAGGAACTACGAGTACACCATGATACACAGTCGGGGCAATATATCCGGCAGCTCTACTAAAAATGGTCGAAGATCGTATGGCGAGAGATAGTAACGATTTGAATACATTAAACCGCGAATTCTGTAATATTGTACAAAACACAGATGATCTAAAAAATAACGTGTACCCCGATCTAAAAAACAATATAAAGAATAGAGAATGTTTGTGCGAGAGGGCGATATTAGCACCGACAAACGAAATTGTCGGGCGGATAAATATAAAAATATGTCTCATGTAGAAGGCGATGTTGTGGAGTATCTATTGGTAGACAATGTCATAGACACAGAGCAAGTCACGTCCTACCCTTAGAGTTCCTGAAGTCTTTCGAGGTATCGGGAGTGCCTACCCGTAAGAGTGAATGGTTAAAGTTGGTGTCCCGGTAAATTTCGATCTCAATATTGTTTGAAAGATCATTCTTGCCAGGGAGGACGTCAAACTATAGAATTACTTAAAACTATTAATTTACTTAACTGCGATAAACGAGTTCTACGCGGACGAAGTCGCGGGCAAAAGCTAGTAATAGATAAACGCATAGGGAAGAGCGGTGTTCCCGTAGCACAGGTATTTATTTACTTACAAAGGGACACCCACCAATGTTAAACATGTACTTTTCAGAGAGTGAATAAAAAAAAAAAAAAAATTTATTTATCTATATATATAAAAGGCAATGTCCCGGGTGACTCATCATCCCCCAGCCAAAACTACTAATGCTAGACATATGAAAATTGGACAGTACTTTCTTTTTGTGACGCAGAGATCCACTAAGAAGGGATTTTTCGAAATTCAACCCCTAGAGGGATGAAAGGGGGTTGCAAAGTCTCTATAGAAAAAAAATATTTATGATCGAATTTAATTGAAAATTGTTAGAAATCCTCTACAATAAAAATAATGAGACACGTATTCGATTACTAAAATTCAACCACTTGGGGGATGGAAAGGGGTTGCAGAGTTTGTGTTATGATTTTTTTATGGTCAATTTTACTTGAAATTTGGAAGAAATGCTCTGCAATACAAATAATGAGAGACGTATTTCAGCAAATACAACCCCTGGGGGATGGAAAGGATTTGCAAAGTTTGTGTGGGGATTTTTTTATGGTTAATTTTACTTGCAACATGAAAGAAATGCTCTTCAAGGCAAATATAATCTACCTATGTAACACAAAAGGCAATATACCTACATATAAAAAATATTACTTTCGGCGATTCAGAAAAAACTACATCTGAGGTGGTAAAATGGGGGGTAGAAAATTGTATGGTAGGTACATATTTTTGAAGTGAGAAACGTGGAAAATTTCGTGTATTGGTTTTAGCGATTTTGGAAAAACATAGGGGCAAATTGGCGGTAGAACTTTGTATGAGATTTTGGACATTTGTAAAGGGAGAAATGTGGTGAGACTACTATTTTTATAAAAAAAATGTAATTTTTCGGCGATTTAGGAAAAACCACCCAAAAGGTGGTAAAGTTTAGAAGTTTCGGATTTTGGCCATTTTTGAAGTGAGAATAGTGAAAATTAGTATTTAGGCTACTGTTTATTAATAGAAAATACAACTGCTTGCGATTTTAGCGTCTATCGAAGTTAGTAGGTAAATAAGCGAGTTAGGATATTTTTTTAAGTGAGAAACGTGTGAATTTGTTTCAGGGCTACTACTAAATTGCTTTCATAGATTTTGGAAAAACTATCCCTGTAAATGGCGGTGGTAAATGGGCGGTAGAAGTTGAAGTTGTGTTTTAAATGAACTATCAAAATATGTTCTGCACGATGATTTATGGCGATTTTTTTTTTTCATCTACTGTCACATGTTGTAGGGAGTGCCCAACTTAGAAATATTTATATTTGTTATTTCACTACCAAACTAAGTAGCGGCTTCTACAAGACACCTATTCCTATTCCAAATTTCATCAATGTACCTCTGTAGATTTTGAGTAAAATGCGTGTGACATACGGAAGGACGGACGGACATGACGAAACTATAAGAGGTTTTGCCATTTTTGTTACGGAACGCTAAAAAGGCGTTGGGCGATTTTGAAAAACTACCCCAAAGGTGGTAAAATCGAGGGTTAAGCCATTTTTAAAATGAGAATAGATTATGACATAAATGATTAAAAATACGGCAATTTCGGAAAAGGGGGTAAAATGGGGGTAGAAGTTTGTGTGGGAATTTGGTAATTTTTGATGAGAGAAATGTGGACATTATTGGTATTAAGGTTACTTTTTACCTATAAATAAGAATGACTGGGGAAGTTAGATACATGAAACTCGGTATCAACACCATTATTAATTAAATTTAAAAACAGGTTTTAAAATAAGCCCTTAACAGTGTGAAAAGCGGGGTAAAACTATGTCTGTAGGTACTTTTAACACAAATTCTGACTCTCCGCAGACGAAGTCGCGGGCGGAAAGCTAGTTTATAATATGTGTGTAGATAAAGTATTGTACGAGACTCTGCGTAATTAGCATTACAACACTCGTGTGATCACCACACTCATGTTGTAATGCCTGTCATTACGCAACCGTGACGGAAACTACTAATAACTTACATTTTAATTTAAAAATTAAAATACGGCAGTTTAAATTAGATGTTGAAGCGACAAGGTACAGGCTGTGGTACAGGCGCTCTATTCCATCAGGAAACACAATATTGCGTTTGACATGTAATCATATTAACGTCACGTAGTAACGGCGGCCGAGTAAGACAATACTATAGCATGTCAAAAGGAAAAATGCTTTGCCGAGTAAAATAGAGGGGCTGAACTAAAAACTTTATTTCACATAAATAAATTATTATGCACTTACATCAAGATTATGTATGTATGTACAATTATAGGTCAACTAATGCAATACTGTTTATTATTCTTTGATTTCTGCATTCGTTACATTTGGTAGAATGCAACTTACATACAATGGAAAATGGTTACCGCAGCCTATCGACATTATAGCATGAAGGGCGTTAAGGTGCACTTACTGTCTTACTCTAAAATTGCACGAAACTGTATTAAAAGCAATGTTAAACATAAATTACTAATGTTTTATTGATTGTTTCAGATTCATGTCATGTGCTGATTTCAAACGCTATGCTAAGTTTACGTAAGTGATATAATAAATATAAGTTTTAACTAGTTTAAGTTATGAAAATAATGTGACGGCGGGTTTAGACCAAACGAGCGAATGCTCTAGAACATGTTTTGTCTTTATTTTTACAAAGAAAACGTTACAGATGGTGCCATAGAATTCTTGCTTGTTCGCTTGGTCGAAACCCACCCTGATATAACGTGGAACGGACGTATTCAAACGGCCTGAAATACGATAGCATTTGTTTTTAGAATATGATTATGGAGCGTTAGAATCTGCCGAATTTCAGGTCACGAGGCAACTCTATAGTAGTTACGGGCATCCGTCCAGCGCCTCTATTCTAGGCGGTAAAAACGATATCGTAGTTTTCCTGTTATGGTATTGTTATGACGTCAGCCGCCATTACTGTCAAAAAAATAAGAGCTATCAAAACGTTGACAATACGATTACAGATCAAATGCGATATTGTTTTCACCGTGTTGAATAGAGGCGCTGGTTACTGCCCGGAGTGTAGCAAGCTTTGATACTTTGTAAAATAATCTAAGAAAATGCTATAAACTTTAAAAAAAATGTGTGTGTGTGTAAACTGTTTATTACACAATTACACGACATATTATTATTTGCATCGGTACAGTAAATATACATAGGTAAATTTATACCCGATCTCTTCCAGTTAACTTTGACGTAGAGTAAATGAGGACGATACAAGGGGATAGAGACGAATTAACAAAATTACATCAAACCAATTTGCCTAACAATTTAGCCTTGATATCTATTTTACCTAGAGCAGCATCTGAAACAAGTCCTAAAGAAGTTTCCACTTTAATTAAAGTAAATGCTATAAAACAACAATGGGAGCATAAAAACTTATCATTCGTTAGATCTTCGAGATGAGCCAGACTTAGGTCAGTGGCTGCGAAACTAAAACTTGGAGAACTAATAACAAACCGAATTATCGTGTCTAACAACTTCGTTATGCCATTTAGGTGTAAACTTAGAACGTGTTTTAAAAGAGGTTAGCTTATGTTTGAAATTTAAAACGTACCTAATAGTAGTTTACGTGACGGTTGCGTAATGCTTATTACGCAGAGTCTCGTAAAATACTTTATCTACACACATATTATAAGTACTCTAAGATGGGTTCAGAATCCGAAAGGCAAATGACCAGCATGACCTTACCTGTGGTCGTAGGTGACAGCGATGACAGCTGTAACGTAATTTTGAAATTACGTTAACGAATATTGTAAGGTAATGAGATCCAAATTTGGAACATCTTCCAAAATTAACAGCTGTCATCGCTGTCACCTACTACCACAGGTAATGCTGGTCATTGCCTACGGGTTTTGAACGCATAATAGAGGACTTATGATATGAGTGTGATAAATATACATTTATTAGTGGCCAGTGACTCTATATCAATTTTGTTTTATCCTATCTTGCTTCTTTATTATCGTTAGGATTAAACAATACCTACCATAACATACGTCAACAAATGAGTAGGTACAAGAAAAGTGTAAAAAGAACCATGTTTAAAAAATATGGATTTTAAATTATCACATAAGTAAAAAAAATATTGTGTATGTAAAAATAAAAATTCCTCACATTGTTTGAGAAAACCGTTTTATGTATATGCCTGGGGATTGCCTGACTTGTATTTTAGCAGGTCTAACTAAGGCTCGGCCTGCTAACCACCTCGGCAAGCAATCCCCTATTTTCCAGCTTTCTACAATAATGTACTTTTAAGGTGACAGGTAGAATTACAATTTTCTCAAGTAGCAACCAACTTATTGAACAGTTTTTAGGAACATATTAAATCATGTTGGCTATTTCACTCCGAACAGCGCCATGCTATGTCAAATCAAATTCCTTAATTATTTCAAAAAATCGGACAAGTATTATGTTATGAGTGTTGCGCAACAAAGGTTTCTAACGCAAAAATGTTTATTTTTGACAAATTTGATAAATTAATGATTTTGCCTTTAAATGTGCTGTGAGCTTGCTTTTTACCAAATTTCATGATTCTGGATCAACAGAAAGCACCCTATAAGTTTTCTTTTATTTTCGGCTGCTGGTATAAATTTGTAAAGGTTTAAATGTGGCATAAATAACCGTATGTTTGTATTGCTTCGTTTTAGAAGCTGTTTTTTTTTGCATTTCTAAGCTATTGGCGATATATTTATTCGATAAAAACTTCAATTTGATGCCTCCACGTAATCCTGAGAAAAAAGTATTGACAGACAGACCGCCAGTAAGATAGATAGACGAAAAACGCAGCAATCCAGCGCCTCTATTCTAGGCGGTAAAAACGATATCGTAGTTTGCCTGTTATGGTATTGTTATGACGTCAGCCGCCATTACTGTCAAAAAAATAAGAGCTATCAAAACGTTGACAATACGATAACAGATCAAATGCGATATTGTTTTTACCGTCTTGAATAGAGCCGCTGTAAAGGTTCCTTTTTTTTACGGATCTCTAAACCAGTTTATCCAAGTACCTTAAACGCGTTCCAAGTACTCAAACATACCTGCCCATAGGCGTGAACCAACGTACAGTCGCACTCGATGGAAATGGCGCGCCGGAAGCAGAGCCGGGGGCGGAAATCGAGTGGGTCACGTGACTCTCGGGTGCTCGAAAATTTAACAATCAATCAGACATGGCGCCCAGGGCCTTGAGTCTGGCCTGGCGTCCATTTTGGATTTAATAACCTTGAAAATACAGCGGAAGATGTTACGATTGAATCTAAATGAAATGAAATGAAATGATTTATTTGTTAAACATAGGTACATAATAGATGTTACAGTGGAAACATAAAGATTCATCCATGTTTTGCCTGATGGGGCATACAAATATTGCTTATCTGCACAGGTTAGGGTGTGAGTTACTAAAAACTTAATGCAAATACAATTCAAATAAACGATCACAATACCTACACTAAATCTAATTATCACATATAAACTCATTAATTGTATAATAACATTTCTCAATTAAGAATAATTTTAATGTCTTTTTAAATTGATTATGTTGCAAGGCTCTAATATTATTTGGAATTTTATTAAATATCCGTGGCGCCATTCCCAGTATGCTTTTTTTCATTAGTGCGGTCTTACTATTTCTATTCAATAGCTTAAATTGGTGTTGGGAGCGAGACTTAAATTGAATCGGATTTGACTTTATTTATTAAACTACGCAATATTATACAGGGTGTGGTACTCGATAAACTGTACATATTGAAAGGAATGAAATTTTAGGTTAATATATACTAGGTAAAACAATTTATTTTTTATTTTTTAGCCACTGGTGTTTTTTACAGATTGACAATTTTTTTAAATAAAGTTTGGGTAGTACACTTACTTGTGACGGTGTAACTTTTGATCTAATAGCCCAAAAAAGATAAAACAAAATGCATAGTATTGACATTTGTTAAGTTTTTAATAATTGATAACAATATTAGACTTATTAAAAAAAATATGTGTAACTGCTTTTTTTGTTGAAAATTACTGCAAAAATATCATTTTGTTTTCATAAAAACACGATTTTCTCAAAATTTTGCAGATATTTTACATTTTTTTTTAACGTTAATAGATCTAAAATTAAACGAGGAATAATAAGTAAAAATAAATAGTGAAATATCTACAAAATTTTAAGAAAATCGTGTTTTTATGAAAACAAAATGACATTTTTGCTGTAATATATTAAAAAATATAAGAAAAAAAAAGCGGCTAAATTAAAAAAAAATTGTTTTACCGATAAATGTACCTAAAATTTCATCTCTTTCAATATGTACAGTTTATCGAGTACCACCCTGTATGTTAACGCTATAAGTTGTAACAATCGAAATATGTTAAAGATTTGCCTATCCAATCTCCAATATGAAAGCAATATTGTAAAACATACATTTAAATACACTAAATGTACCAGGGTTATAAAAGTTACAACGCTCTTGACGATTTTACATTTTTACATTTTTAAAAAAACTTAGACAAATCAAAAATGACGGTTTACTATGGATTGACACTTACTAAACAAGTGTTCAACGGTTGTTTAATTTTTTGTAATAACACCGTTAGACTTCTACGTATTAAAGGATTGATGTCTTCGACGTATCTATGTGTAGATAGTAATAAAATCTTAGCTTTGAACTAGGATAGTTCGTGCGAGATTAGCCACTAATACCTATGGGTGGAAAAAACGTACGCCACATGGACGGCAACTACCTTAAATATTGGAAATAGCAAGTTCTTCGCAAAGGAGACATACTTTTATTTTTGAAATAAAAAAAATGTGCATTATTGGATTTTTGAAAAAAATCCTGTTCCTTAACCGAGAATCGAACTGGTCGCCAGAGTTTGTATTTACCATAGTTTTGTCCCACATTGCTTCTATATCCTAAATACATTGTTGAATTTATAGTACAGTTCAAAATATCTGATACCCTTTTATGCCTCTAATAAAAAGGGTAAAAGATGCTTATTCAGTAAGTAGGCTGCACGTCATTATTTATACGTCAAAAATCTACCAGCGCTTGCCAAAAGCCATTGCTGCCGCCAGAAACTCAACTGGCAGATATATTTTCACGTGTGTGTGTTGGATAACATTATTATTGCTGGTAACGAAGTCACAAGTTACAATTAATCAACAAAACTTACCTATCTAAATACCCCATTTCACTAACTTACCCACCTAAATACCCCATTTAGTACTCAAACAAAACAAATCAGTCACCCATGCCCTGAAAGTCCACTTACCCAATGCGACTAACAAATCCCCATCTTAGACAATTACCAAAGTTGCTAGAATCGATTATCCGTCGCATAATATATTCATCGGCATCCATCATCCGAGGATATCTGTCCCTCGAGGCGGACTACACTTGCCGACAGCGATTTAGACATGAATTAGTTTAAATATTGATTAACTGAAAGTGGTACGCTTAGGCCATTTTAGTTAGTTGTGGTTAGGTTTAAGTAATAAATCAATTTTGCTACTGGCTTGTTTACGTTTGCCACTTTGTCAGCGAAAAGTTTGATAAATTGTTTTATCTACATACATATCATAAGTCCTCTATAATGCGTTCAAAACCCGTTGGAAATTGCCAGCATTACCTGTGGTAGTAGGTGACAGCGATGACAGCTGTTAGTTTTGGAAGATGTTCCAAATTTGGATCTCATTACCTTACAGTATTCGATAACGTAATTTCAAAATTACGTTACAGCTGTCATCGCTGTCACCTACTACCACAGATGCTGGTCATTTTGCCTTTCGGCTTCTGAACCCATCTTAGAGTACTTATAATATGTATGTAGATATAGTATTGTACGCGACTCTGCGTAATTGGCATTAGGCAACCGTCGCGTAAACTACTGTTATGCTACTGCGATTTTTATGCATGATTTAATAAGTACAACTTATTTTAATAATGTGGTTATTGGTGCAAGTAATTAATTTCCGTTGAATATTTGCAGCATTTATTATTTAATAAAGTTAGGATATTCACTGTTTCCTCTGAAATAGTCTTGTTTTGGGATTTTTCGATAGCAAATCTACATCGTGGTAAAAATACCTTTGTACATTACTCCTTTTCGATGGTAAATAAGGACAAAAAATAAGAACAGAGAAAGTGAGTCTGAAAAAATTAAATTAGCCATAAATGACTCAAAAACACCTGTAATTATATCAGAAACCACTGGGCTCGACATGTTTACCGTACCCCGCTTAGAATAACGTTCGGAAAATATGTACGAGCAAAGCACACAACTAATGAAGACTAAAATATTTGCAGGTTCGCGCTCCGATGCGCCCGTTTCGCGAAACACCGAATTTTCTCTCTGATTGCTACATAGGTGTTGAGGAATTTTCATTTTAAGATGCTGTGGTTATTTATTTATGAAGTCTTGAAAATGCGTACGTGTTTTATGTAAAACTAGGGTTTTAAATACGAAAGTATGTTTGCGGTTTTGTATTTACGGTTTATTGCCTAAACCGGTTAACGTAAAATTTTACAAAGATATTTTGAAGCCGAACATAGGAGACTTTTAACAACATACGTTTGTTTTGAATTTTTGCGACGTTAACACATCTACACTAATAATATTATAAAGAGGAAAGATTTGATTATTTGTTTCTTTGTTTGCATTGACAAGGCTCCGAAACTACTGGACCAATTTGAAAAATTATTTCACCATTAGAATCCTACATTATCCTAAAGTATTACAGGCTATGTTTTATTTTTCTGTGCGGACGGAGTCCCGGGCCACAGCTAGTACTGGTATAAATTTAAAATCTAAACTGTTATCCTCGTGATCACGATCGATGCAACACGATCGAAACGTGTCGATCGTTTTTGGGACGCGATTAAGTACCATTTTAGATTTATAACAGTACATACATACCTTCACGCCTGTCTCCCAATAGGGTAGGCAGAGACTAAGGAACACTAGGTGCACCGGTCCACACATACAACTTTAGCCTTCTCTAAATTCATCACCCTCTTCATACACTCGTACGTCAGTTTTTGAAGATTTCACGGATAATTTACGAGGGAATATCGATAAACAAAGAAGGTTAATAATTACATTAGCACTGTTGGAAGTTTTAAATTTATGTTCCGAGTATTTCGCTTTTCCTAGTCTAAGTTTGTGGAGGACAATATTTTTCACAAGTTGTGACATTTTTAACACTCAGATAACTGACACAGGATAACTTATCCCTAAGTTTGGGTTCTGTTTAATTAGTGTCATAAGAAAGGGATGCACTTAGAGCTTATTAAAACTTGTGTCATGTAAATGCCGTTATAGAGGTTGATTTTGAATAAATAATAGTATTAATCAAAACAGACCCCTATCCCCTTGGCTTAAAGTTTTACATTGTGTCATATGGCCTTGAACTGCTTAGTCATATAAAACCTAACAATGGTCCTATTCCTTATACCGAGACATGTGCCGTAATATATGGATTACGACTTCCTCAGCAGTAAATGTCGCGTCTTAAATTACTGACTGAATTATCCGAAACGCTTTGTGCGAGGTATGGGTGCCATGTTCTTCTTGGAGATTGGATTTGAGCCCTTAGGCTGTAAATCTGGGTTATCTGATGTGATAATTGGTACTAAAGAATACTGAAAGCAGAGATTCTTTTTACAACCGACTTCAAAAAAAGGAGGAGGTTCTCAATTCGTCTGTATATATATATTTTTTAAATGTTTTTTACCTCAGAACTTTCGACTGGAAGAACCGATTTTGATGATTCTTTTTTTATTTGAAAGCTGGTGCTTTTCGTTTGGTCCCATTTTTATCAAAATGAAGATCTGATGGTGGAATCCATGAGGAATCGACGGAACTTTTCAAAATTTATAGGCACACCTATAAAGATTTTGGTATTTTTCATTGTAACTCTTGTATTTGGTCTTGGAAAGCACTATTTGGCGAAGTGAAACTGATGATGAAGACCACAGATGGCCACCAGAACTCCTAAACGGTATATATTTCGAGGGTGGCGACAAGATATTTCGATTAAGATAGTTGAGCGACTATGACGACGCATATTTAGGTTTAAATATATGACTATGACTTTCCCACGGCGTTGCTTACGGCGAGAATGAAATGTTCTATTGTTTCTTATTAATTGAGAAGTGGGAGAATAACAGCATAATTATGATCACTAAAAAGTATAAAATAAAATAAAGTTTAAAAAAACAAAAACCCGCCTTCAAAAAGCAAAAAATAACTTCTTTAAATTTTTTTGCTTTTTGAAGGCGGGTTTTTGTTTTTTTTAACTTTTCTAGTTTGTAGTTAAACGTGTTCGTTTAACAGCCCAGTCTGTTGACGGTACATTATTTTATTCATACAGCTCTAAAAGTGAAAATCTTTAGTATATTTTACTAAAAGGCCTTGAATCTAATACGATCCAGAAATATCTGTTTGAAATGAACGTTAAAATTTAAAAAAGGAACACATAACTAAACGAACAAAACTAGTTCAGACTTCTTTTCTTTTCAACTCAATTCGTATTCATAAAATGTCTTGAGTATTAAGTATTAGTCTCCTGTTAATACAAAATATTCCTGCTTTGTATAGAATAAGCTCAACACTGTTAGATAACACGTTTAACAATTCCTGCCTTACCGGGTTAGCAGTTAACGATTATGAGATACCGTCTTTAACGGTACATCGTAACTGCTTCCCAAGATACTAGATCCGACCTACTTTGGAACTAAATTTGCCATTTACACAATGATTATTAAACTCTCTGGTGTACACAATATTGTTCGTGAAATTTTAAACTAAGAATTCTGTTTTGATTTCGGCGTACTGGCACGAAATAATGTTTTAGATTGAGAGCACTGTTTTCTTGAAAGTGGGCCTTTTAAATAATAAAGTTTTTTTTGGTTTGGCCAATCTATGACTTAAAAAATCATATCCTGATATCTGTACGAAGTAAAGCGCCAAAATTTGTAATAATCTTCATTTTTTATACCTCATTCGAGATCTGATATCCCAGGAGGTTATTTCATCTGTCAATCGATCGAAGGAAAGGGTAAAAACAAGTGGTGGTTAAATCTTCAAGATGAGTCTGAGTGCTGATCTTTAATTCTGTTGTGGGTTTAGACTGCTGTTTACGCATGTGGTAGTGTGTATTTTAGTATATTTACTCATCTACTCATGTATGAATGTGTTTTTATTAAAACAGTTATATGTTATTTTCTTTTATTTTGTTAATTTGTCAAACCTCTTGCAATGTCCTTGCTTATTCTTCTCCAAGGTTAACTGGAAGAGATCCCATAATATAGGATAAGTTCGCCTATGTAGTACTATGTACATTATCGGTGCAAACATGTCTTGTAAATATTTATGTGCGAAAAAGGTTTTACAATACAGACATAAATTAAATGTCTAAATTACAAAGTACATTTGAAAAGCTACCGATATTAGTCAGGATAGGTTGGTACATTTACTTTTTTGCTGCTCATGAAATTTAACGTGACCTTATTCGATATTTTTATCTTCACGCTGACCCATACGTACCACTTTGATAAAACTGGTACATCACCAAGTACTAAAAATCTTTTTTTTAAACCTGTTCACCCTTGAAGGCTCTCGAGTGTGCCGGAAGCGACGCTATCTAATAAAAGCGTCCTTTGTCTGTGCCCTCGATTGGAGTACAGCCTCCCGATGCCAGGATGTGTGATGATCAAGGGCCTTTGAAATACTTTACCTGACATTATAATATGGCTGGGTTTTCATTTATTCCGCTGTTGGCGGATATAGTCCGTATTTGCCACCGCAGGATCTTTGATCCTAAAGTATTAAATAAACAACAAAGTTCATGAGACTTGCGATGTACCGTAAAATGGGGTGACTTTGGAAACGCGAGGCGACATTGATAATTTTTTGAAATATCGATTTTGTGCAATGTCTGAGTAAGCTTTATTGAATAAGCTTTTTCGCGATATTACTTTTATGTTTCATAAGCGAGCGCAAAATATTAGTAGTTCAAGTATTTTCACATAAATTGGATTTAAAACCTTCGAAACAAAACACCACTATTTATTGACATGCTTCAGGGGTGGCTTTGATATTGTGATGTAAACACAGGGATAATCAAAGTAGGCCCATTTTAAGAATCGAGATTTTAAGCTGCGTTATGTTTTTTTTCTACTAAGCAGTCTCCTGTAGTCTACCTCTAGCTACTTTAAGTTACTCCAAATGAGAAGTCACTAATATAATATATTTAATAAATTATTTTACTATTAAATGCGGAAGTTACAAAATATTTATTTTAAAAATTAATCAAACTAACCCCATTTTACCGTTTTTTGTTTAACGGGAGTCACTCGGTAATGTTCACATTATCTTTATTACTTGTACAGTCACGAACTTTAATTTGGGACCCACCTTAGGTCCAAAGTCATTCTGACATTCTGCAACAATAAGGTTGAGTCTCCTATAAGTTACAAATGATTTGGCATCTCTACTGACATTGACGACTTCAAGCCTATTTTTCTTGAAATGGGTTACAAATTAACGATCGCGGTAGTACCTTATTGTCCTTCAACCCGAATTAATTAAAAATGTTATCGCATTTTTTTTTATTACGTCGATTTTCCGATGATTTTGGACTTGGGTGTGTCTTCCATACGAACATAATATTTGGGGGGCCAAAAAAATAAGCCTAATAAACGTAATTTGATATCATTTGAAAAAAAAATATCGGTATCAAGTCTGCTTTTCAGAAGTGTCAAATACCACTTTGGGTGAAAACTATTTTTTTTTTTTTTTTTTAATTTATTGAAAGAAACCAACAGCATACATTTTTATGTTGATAATTTAGTATATACTTATTAGTAAAGCCAATGACAGGTTTCTACGTAAATATATAGATAGAATAAGGGCCAAGACGAGTATCTTGTTATTTAGTCAAGCAATTACATTGTGAGATTCATATTCATTACGGCAGTGCAGTAACAAGTATATATAAAGTAAAAAGAATTACTTGATAAACAACTATCCATCGAGAAAGCTTTCCAATTAATTAATGAAACATAAAGAAGGAAATGCCATATGTAAGCAACAGATACTGACAAAAGAAAAAAATAAAACAAAATAAAATAAAAAGCAAGTACACCATTTCATTTTAGGTAGATGAATACTAACTAATGAAAATGTAAGAATTCAATAGTTCGCACGCGAATGACTTACACGGTATTGTTAAGTCTCATAATAATAAGTACCCACTGCTGATCTGCAATTAACTTACTATTAAATGTACATAAAGACGCTGTTTAAATGTCACTTAAATGATGTCTAACTTACAATTTCGTTACAAAAATGTATGTGTTTGACGTTAATCGACAGTTTCGTTACGGTGCCTAACTCTTCTTTAACTGGAAATTTATTTTGGTTTTTACCCCTTTGCATTACATTGCTTCTCAAAATAAGTTTAAAAAATAGTTACGCTCTAAATATTACCAGAGATTGTTATATTTTTATTGTAAAACCGTTAAAATTACTTTAACTAAACTATAGTTATTAGTTACAATTTATGGCAGTATGGAAGACATATTCTATATACACATTCGTATAAATAGTGTTGTGGGATAGATTACTGGTAAGAGCAAATAATTGTGTAAATTAGTATGAGAAATTTGTTAGTGAGTCTTAGATATTTTAGTATTTAAGTAAATATTTCTTTATATTAGTACTTCTATCGTTGTCTAGTACCCATAGTACCTAGATAAGCCTAGGGCTTAGTTTGTGATTAGGATCAATTTGTGTGAGATGCCCACTGACATTTATGTATGTATGTATGTAAACTCTTTATTGCACATAAACAATTACAAGACATGTTTGCATCAATATAGATATTGTACATAGGCGAACTTATCCCATATGGGATCTCTTCCAGTTAACCCTGGATTAGAATAAGCAAGGACAATGCAGAAGGATAGACAAATTAACAAAATTACAGGAAATAACAAATAGTACATACAACAGAGAAAGAGGAAGAAATGAAATATCTTCTTCAATAAAATACATAAATAGATAATAGAATATACTAATATATACTACCATATACCTTCGTAAACATCAGCTAAAACCTACAACAGAGTAGGAATCAACACTCAGACTGATCTTGTTGATTAAGCCACAACTTCTTTAACCTTTCTTTCAATTTATTTATATTTACAGGCTCATTTACAAAAATCAGAAAAACCTGTAAAATAAATTCTGATTCTTGTCTGCATATACGTGTTAAAGAGACACAGTACCAAAATGTTCAGTGACTCGGAGTCGCTGGTACGACGTTAGAGCGACCTCCATACATTACGTTTCAAAGGAAAAGCCGAATTATACTAACGGTGTATTCGGGGAATTGGGGAGAACAGAGGGGAGTACTTAAAGTATTTGTACCTGGTATACTAGGAGTAACAGGGTTTTTTATGTGTTTTAATTATTTGTGAGCTTTTAACACGAATATCTTCACTTATAACTACGAGTACGCATGTAATTTTTTAGGTCGATTCGAACAGGGACCTCGCCTCCTTTCTCCCTCTAATCTCCATCTGGTTCCGGCCATGTTCAAACTTTTAAACCGGACAAGAGGGTTCCGAAGCCGTTACGTAACTACCTCGCAAAACAACAAGTATGGACGAATTCCCTATTTAAAGATATTCATTTGGTGCTAGTTTAGATTATTTTTAGTACTTATAAACACTGTATCTCCGAAAGCAATCAGGCCTACTTAGTCGCGATATTTTTCCTTTTATATTCATATAATATGTGCATCAATTAAATAGAATAAAGGCAAAAAAAATGATACCAGATCCCCATTTTCCAGATCTAGTGCGCCACGGAACGGTTACTACATACATAATCTCACTCCTTCGTTCCCAGAGTGGGGTAGGCAGAGCTACAGAATTACAAACATCTCTAAAAACTTGTTGATAATTCTATAACCACAATTTGCACAATTAGGCTAAGATGTTTACTAAGAAGCACTAAATTCGAAACGTTGGATGCCCTATTCCTTTCACTCGTCCAGACGACCAAATCGAGAAGAAGGGATGGAGCTAACGTAACTTCCCATGAGATTTTCAAAGTAGAGCCCCTACTCGTATCATATAACTGTGGTAAATCGAAACAAGACTCCGAAATCGCATTTTAATTGAACGAGATGCAATCACTTCCTATTATAAATAGCAGTTATATCACAACTGTTGTCTTAATGTTAACAGCTACTTCTAAGCACAATTAAAAAATATAATCGAGGAAAAGCAATCAACGAACTTTACACTAACAAAGTTGCTCGACTTGTAACAGGGACGATACTAAAAAAAATTAAAAATTTAAATCATCTTGATTGCATTCTTTAGAGGAGTAAAAAATTGGTCAAGTGCGAGTCGGTCTCGCGTACTGAGGGTTCCGTACCACCGCATTTTTTTATACTTTTTTTTCATAGTCTTTTATTGGTTTAATATTAGATATAAAATTAGGCACCTGTGATCAATACAGATGGAAAAACTTAGAATATATACCTTCCTATATAAAATTAGAACAAGATTAAGGGAATGAATGAATGAAATACTTTATTGAGCTAATAGAAATGGTACATGTTTCTGCTTACATTATTTTTGACATAAGTAACTTACAGAGAGCAATATAGAAGGTACTAGTGTGAACTGTATCACGGTGGGTCAGGATACGCCGTCCTTAACAAACATGTTTTATCACCGCAAAATAGCTATTGTAATTCGAATTCGAATCGAATTAGTGCGAACCCTACTCGCACTTGACTTTATATTTTTTAAGGTATGAATAAACCCAAAAACAACAAATTTGACGTTTGTATTGCTTTACCAGTGTTACGACAAAACTAAAATAAAAATCGGTTGGAACGTTAAAAAAAACTTACGGTACCCTAAAAACTACAATAAATTCAAGTATTTAATAACAAGTATAAATACTCGTACAAAGCACTCAAACTTGGACCCTTGCAAAACTATTTTAAAATTTTCAGCCCATGTCATAATATTAAATTAAGTACTGCGGTAAACGGCCAACTCTCTCGGGACAGATCCACTATATTTCACTAGTAGGTAACATGTTGTATAATTCAATTGGTTAGCAATGTTACCTTGTGATGACTGTTTAATGCTAATGAAGAGGAAGTAGTTATTTAAATGTCAAAACCAGCATTGTATCATTTCATCGAATTTAATTTAATCGAACCCTATTTTCTGCTAAAACAATGTTTTTTTCAGGATCTTAAATATTAAGTAGGTCAGGTTAGTTTAGACATGTGACTGCCAAAAAAAAATCGTCGTGAGAAATGCCTTTCGATGTAATGAAAATTCTGCATAATGATACGACAGTTGAAAGGTGTTTCGATAAAGTAATAGGTACCCTATTTTAATAGATGAAGAGAAATGAGGCAGATTGCTGTCAAAATCGTGAAATACAGGAAGGGCCGAGATTCTAGGCCATATGCCATATAGAAAAACCATATCGTCTGTTATATCAGCCTATTTAATATCTGCATAGTTGATTATTAGAAAATATACTTACCTACTTATGTAACTACTGTTTTTTTTAATTCATAAAGTTTTAATTCATAAGTATTTCCGTTCTAGAGTTATATGTATATCTAAAACCCAATACTGTTTGAACAATGATCTTTCTCTTTTATATTTAAAAATGCCTGGTGTTTTCCGAGAACTAATTAAATCATGATTTAACGTTGCTATTTGTAAAAAAACACCTGTTTACTTAAAGTCCGTTTTAAGGGTTATTGACCCTGTTAAACAGTGAAACAGGAAAAAAAAATGTGTGGAAATAATGTGTTTTTTCTTGAAAACCTTATTAATTATTACGATTATTAAAGTTTCTGTACTTGCATTGTGTTAGTCAGCGACCCTGATTATTTGTTTTCGTAATGCTAGCCGACTTTGTGGTTATTTCTGTAATATTTTTTTTAGCCTATTTTGATGTTCTACTGCTGGGCAAAAGCCTCCCCTCTTTTCCGCCATTCGTCCCGATTGAGTGCATGCTCCCGCCATTCGCTTTGAAATGCGTCTAAGTCATCCTAATCTGTAAAATTATATTACAAAAATATTACAAAAATTTATTCACAATCATAAATATAAATTTAGTTTTTTAATAATCTAAAAATTATGAAACAATTCATAGAGACATAAACTTCTTAGTAGAGTTTTAGTGAAACACTTTAGCGAAAATACGTTTAATATTGTGTAAGTTATGTTTTTAATATTTTTCAATTAACTACGATAGTCGCTGAGTAAATATTCTTCAGTGAAAAGTTTTAATTAAAATCCACTTCATCATAAAATGCTTCATAAAGTTTATGACCCAACAAAACTGGGTGGTCGGCGCCATAAATATATTATGACAATAAAAATGGTTGACGAGACCAGACTGATGGAAATAAAGATCATGTTGACATGCAGTTTGCATTTATAATAACAAATAACAAGCTTTGTGAACCCGACTGCATGTTTTTATATTTTTTCCATGATTATAACTCATGTTGTTTTTTTAATAAAAGTACCCAGTGATACTCGGGATAGGGACTTAGACAAATTTGCTTATTAATGGTTGGTCAAAATTAGGCCATCCGTTCACCGTCTACAATGGAATCAAAAACATACATTTATGCATTCCCACATAAAATACAGGGTGGAAAAAACGAATGCCACATGGACGGCAACTGCCTTAAATATTGGAAATAGCAAATTCTACGCAAAGGAGACTAACTTTTCTATTTAAAACAATAGATACAGAATCATTGGTTTTTTGAAAAAAAAAAAACCTGTTTCTTAACCGGGAATCGAAGTGGTCGAATATGACAAAACAATAAAGTCGTGTTTTATGATACAGATCGAAACCGTCGTTGATAGGGATCATTTATATCTACAACCTTGTAATTAAATAAAGACCATAAAAAAAACATTTTATTATTTTGTCATATTCGACCAGTTCGATTCCCGGTTAAGAAAGACGAGTTTCCAAAAATCCATAAATGCAGTATTTAATGAATTCAAAAATAAAAGTAAGTCTCCTTTGCGTAGAATTTGCTATTTCTAATTGTTAAGGTAGTTGCCGTCCATGTGGCATTCGTTTTTTCAACCCTGTATTTTATCCTACTTCTTGGGTTGTTTGGTAAAAAGATATAATGGCTCCGTGACATTCACATGCGAACTCCAATACATTTACATAAAATAAATAAATATCAGCGGACAATTTCGTACTAATACGAGGCTCCCATAAGAAAAAACATACTTAAATTCATAGAAATCATCCAAGACTTAGGAATATAAAAAAAAGTTTAAAAAAACAAAAACCCGCCTTCAAAAAGCAAAAAATAACTTCTTTAAAATGGTAGGTAAATAGGTCAGTCCAACTGAAGTCTGCTTTTGGTTCAAATATTGTTGGACGCCGACTTCAGTTGGACTGACCTATTTACCTACCATTTTAAAGAAGTTATTTTTTGCTTTTTGAAGGCGGGTTTTTGTTTTTTTAAACTTTTTTTTATTTTATACTTTTTAGTGATCATACTTATGCTGTTATTCTCCCACTTCTCAAGAAACAATAGAACATTTCAATCTCGCCGCAAGCAACGCCGTGGGAAAGTCATAGTCATATATTTAAACCTAAATATGCTTCGTCATAGTCGCTCAACTATCTTAATCGAAATATCTTGTCGCCACCCTCGAAATGTATACCGTTTAGGAGTTCAGGTGGCCTTCTGTGGTCATCATCATCAGTTCCACTTCACCAAATAGTGCTTTCCAAGACCAAATACACGAGTTACAATGAAAAATACCAAAATCGCTATAGGTGCGCCTATAAATTTTGAAGAGTTCCGTCGATTCCTCATGGATTCCACCATCAGATCTTCGTTTTGAAAAAAATGGGACCTATCTGGAAGCACCAGCTTTCAAATAAAAAAAGAATCTTCAAAATCGGTTCACCCAGTCAAAAGTTCTGAGGTAACAAACATTAAAAATAAAAAAAAAATAAAAAAAAATACAGACGAATTGAGAACCTCCTCCTTTTTTTGAAGTCGGTTAAAAATACTTGCGTTCATCACACAAATATTTGCCACTACCGGGAATCAATCCCGGGACAGCGAGAACGTTAAAAGAGTCGTCAAATTTAAAATGCCTGAAAATAATTAGAAATATCGATAGTTTTGATATTTTTCTTCCAACCCTTCGGACAATACGCTTCGTTGAAATTGTAACTCTAACTACTACAGTACTTGTAGGAAAGATATGTATGGAACTAATAATCACAAAGACGCAATTCCCTTGAGCAACCTTGTGTATTTAAATATTGTTAATTTCTTTTTAATTACTTTGAAACTACGTGCACTTTGTTTAATTTAAAGTAGATGAGAGGGGTTGGGCGTCGTGGCTAACGAATATAAAAGAACTTGGAAAAAAACTTATTTAGTGAAACTTTCCTTTAAAATTTTGATGGATTTTGATACTGTCTGTTTAAAAAGGGAGCTCTTTGTTTCCCATAATTTTATTGGTCATAATGTAATTGTTGACATAATTTTTGATAGTCATAATTTCTTATATCGCTGAAACTGTGAACTTTTCAGAAGTTCTGAAATATCTAACGTGTAGACAAGGCTACGTTATGTTAGGTTTGATTTATAAAAATCCTGAAAAAGTAACAGTTTCTTTAAAAAAACACGTTATGACTTGCGATGATTATGACCTAAAGCACATTATGACTAAAAATAATTATGGCAAACAATAATGAGCTGATCTTAATTATACATCATTATCATCATCATCTCCTTAGCCTTATCCCAATCATCTAGGGTCAGCGCAGCATGTTTTTTCCTGCCACACATCCCTGTTAGCCGTCATTTCAGCGTTCACTCCCTTCTTTCTCGTATCACACTTCACACAATCCATCCATCTATTTCTAGGTCTTCCTCTTGCTTTATTTTATAACCCTCCACATTCATACTCAAAACTCTTCTCGTAACATGACTTTCATCCCTCATGACATGGCTATAAGTTTGCATATTCTATAGGCTTCATGCTTTCGATTAGTATGTAATTGCTCTATTTAACAAGTAATAGCAATTAAAAAAAAAAAAAACAGTTTTTTTTTTAATAATTTAAGGACTGGAGTGAAATTTTTCAGTCAATCTATTTGCCATTATATTACTTAGCATATTAAATTTGATATTAAATACTTTTTATCGAATAAACAGCCCGGTGAAGGTCGTCTCCTATTCGGATGTTAGACTATTCATTGATTTGCTGATTTGTGATCGAATCGCCATGCATGGAGTGATTTTGATTACTGTGTCCGTGTCCGATACCAGTGTCCGGCGATTGAAACATCCGTTTTTTAACGTTTTTATTTCACCACCTTTACACGCAATCCGGCGTCCCCCCGTTCCGGAATAAAACAGTGACAGCGCTTTCAAAAATTACATTTCATTTTTTTTCTTTTGTAGGCTACCACCCTTTTACGGAATACCTATACCTAGACATCGAATGGCTTTGTGTCGATAATAGTTGTTTCGATGCTACTTTTTGTAGAAAATCAACTTATCGACGTCACTATTCTGCGAAAATTGATTTAGACAACGTTACGTTTAATAAATTAATATTTTACTTTCAAATAAGACTAAGTTAGGTTAGGTTTTGAATGCGAGCCCACAGGGCATCCGCGCCATTGTGGAGCTGCGTTTTGACGCATATAGTGATTGGCGTTTTCTTGATCCGGGGTTTCAGTGCGTGTAAGTCATACTTATGTACCACCCTGGCCCCCGTTGGGCTGGCTTATAAATGCATAGGAATATACCTACCCCATCTCTAAAAAAATGCTGTTTAGAAATTCTCCAAAATAATGATTGCCTTAATAAATTGCGATAATTATTCATTTCATTTTTGATTTTGGAATACACTGCTGTAAAACTAATTAACAAAACACACTGTTAACGGGTACACTACATAATTCCGAATAGATCAAAATCCCGAATTTTCGTAATTCGTAATGCAATGCTTTGATAGAAGATTTTATTTTTTGGTATCGCTTATAAATCAAACCTAACCTACATAATGCAATTTAGTTATGCATTTAATCTAAAATAGCTCCAGCATAACATAGCTTTCGGAAAAATGAAATTGTGGACAATATAACAAAAACGTATTTTTAAGATGTTCCCATTATTTATGTAAACCTATACTTATCACACAGCATCCCGCCGGTCGACGACCAGTTCGAGCATAAGAAGTAAATCACCCCAAACGACCAGTTAGCGTGTTACTTGCATCGAATAACGCTGCATCTGCTCTTACACGTTTTTGTTAGTGAGGTGGCGTTTATTACTCGTTTCTTCGAGTGAATAATACGTCATTAACGTTAAAGTTTTGTGTATGAATAAAGTTTTGTAGTTGTTTTGTTTTTAGTGGTTTAATAATAACTTCACAAAGAACAATGCCAGGTGTAAATAGAAGGTTTGGCTAATTAAACGTTGTGACGAATAATTATAGAGTTGAGTTTAATTGGTGTAGAAGAATCAAATGGTATCGAATTTTACTTCTAATTGTATTATTTCATCGAATTTAATTTCATTGAACGCTATTTTCTGCCTAAACCATGATGTTTTCAGGATATCTTAGGTAGGTAGGTGGGTAAATTAGGTAAGGTTAGAATTATGACTAACAAAAAAATAATTAAGCGGCGATAAATACCTTTCGATGAAAATTATACGTAATGATACGTTCGTTGAAATGTGTTTGATAAAATAAAAAGCACCCTAGAAAAATATTTTAAACAATGCTGTGGTATTCTTTTTTCTGCAGAACTTGTGTAAAAAAGTTATTTATGAATAATTGTAACAAGAGGTCCTATTTACAATAGTACATTATTGCCTAGGCATGGAAGTAGGCAATTGCGGGCCGAGTATTGGATTAAACGGACGAGCTTGCGAGTCCGTTTAAAAATACGAAGCCCGCAATTGCTGTTCCTGCCGAGGCAAATATAGTGCTTTTCTCAAAAATCGCAAGATTTTTTTTTAAATCTTCATCGCTTGAACTCATTTTTTGAATTGTATACAAACAGAAACTTCATGTGAAAAAACCATCACTCCTTACCGCCTTTTTGTTTATGACAAGGAGAAACGCAATCGTTGTTTTAAAAAAAAAACAAGCTATTCCAGGCACAAATAAAAAAGTTATATTTCAAGTAAAATTTGGATGTATGCCCCAAAATTTTATTTATGTATTTATTTATGTATTTGGGTTGTGCCCTCATTTTATAATGGCCCTTTTCACTTTTTAAAAAGTTACAAGCTAGATAGTAATGGAATTTGTGTGCAACATTGCGGGCTTGTGTAGCGAGCACGCAATGTTTTTTTTTTTAATTTGAGAACTGTCAGTAAACTATGTACTTCGCGTCTCAATATGTAGATAGGAATGTCAACATTTCCGGACATTTTTGAGAAAATATTATATCTCGGTAGATGGCTTTTTCAGAATGCTTTACGGCATATCATTGCTGGATATATGGTTTATTTTAAATCCGTCTCGCGACATTCTAAAGTTTTAAGCATTTTTCCATTTCATTGATCGTTTATCCAAAACGAATATAATAGCATTTTATTCTATACTATTAAACGATCAATATGTATTTGTATATATATATTTACAATGACGTCTTCGAAAACGGCTGTTACGATTTCTAAACTTGCTAAACTTGCTATGGGCGACTGCCCTAGCAATGCCTAAACATTTTAACTAGTAATATATTATGCTAATGAGCTGAATATTAGTATTCTGCATAAAAAATGTTTCAGGAACTTTCCATATCGTTACAATCCTGAAAATAAGTCGTAGAAACTCCTTCGCATACAAGCTGCAACAAGCAATCAGAAAATGATTTTGCTATGAACTTTTGGCTAGGCTCTGCTATTAATATTATTTATACTAGCAACTGTCGGAAGTCTGAACATATAAATATACAAGTAATAATAAAAAAAAAGAAACGAATAACTGTCACTAATATATACACTACTAAACATATGTGCAAAATGTGGTTACAGAATGAACAACAAGTCTTTAGAGCCTGCCCCACTCTGGGAATGAAGGCGTGAGTGTATGCATGCATCCATGAAACAAATACTTTCACATTTAAAAAATGTTCGACATCTAAGGCAACTACTCTGTCGTCGTGACTTACAAGATTATCTAGTATAAATCTATTGTCATTGAGCGTATAATATATTCTGAGAACCGCGGTGAACAACCTTCAAAACGCTTTTGCTCTTCGTTGCTTCTCATATTTATGGGTTGTAGAATGATTTTAACTAACTGTACATTACTTACCTCAATTGTTGACCACCGTGCTAGGATGGTGAGTAAAAGGCCTGGCAATGAAGCACGATATGACATGTCTCCGCAGTCTTTGCTTAGCTAAACCACAGTTTATACATCTCGTGATGAATCGATAGGCAAGCTTAGGGCTTGTTTACGGAGACGCGGAGCGTCGCGCGTGGCGTGCGGCTTGGTGTTGCGCGGCGCGACGGGCGTTTTTTCCGTTTACAGTGAGGTGGCGCGTGCAGCGGACCGCGTCATCACACGCGCAAACACAAATATATGGCAATGTACGGCGTTGTTTATAAAGATGCGGGGCGTGATGCGGCGCGTGGTGCGGGGCGTAGAGAGTAGCGGTGCCCGCTACATCCGCGGCGGACCCTTGAGCGTGTAGCGGATCGCGCGGCGGAGCACAAGACTGTCACAAGGTTCCGCCGCGGGCCCCGCTGCGGGCGCAGTGGCGGGAACCTCCGTTATTGACGCGTACGACGCTGCGTGCAACTCGGCGATGCCATCCGCGGGCCCCGCCGCAAGTAACGCTGTATTTGAAGCAAACGCGCGTAAAACCGCTTCTCCGTAAACGCTTTTATACAACGCCATATGTTTGAATTTAGTGCGGACCGCGCCGCCCAACGCTACGCGCGACGCCCCGCATCTCCGTAAACAAACACTAAGTCCGTATAGAGTAGCCAGAACTCAGTAATTAGGCGAGCTCACACAATAAGTCCAATAAACAAGCGACGGTCAAAACTAAGAATCAAAATAATATATTATACTATAATATATTATAAAAGTAATAATATTTTCGATCAATATACGTAAACAGTGTCGTGTCGAGACGTAATAAACCAGAAATATATCTGTAGGTAAGTGTTGCTTAGGTACTAACAAATCTCATACTGAGGGTTTATCACAAACTCGCAAAAAAAAGATAAAGATGTATGTTCTGTAAATAGGCCCCACGGGCACTTTTACAGGTCAATTTCTACCAGAACTTTAAGAGGAGACCACAGCAAAGAAGATATCAACGTCGTAATAAAATCGTTGAAGTAACTGAGCTATCTTTAATAATATTATAATATGAAGATGTTTAAGTTTTTTTTTTATAAGAGCAGGAGGCAAATGAGCATGTAGGTTACCTGATGGGAAGTAATCATCACCGACCGTAAACACCAGCAACTCAAGAAGAGTTATCGGTGAGTCGCCGGCCAATTAGGGATTGTAAGCTCTTTTCTTGAAGGCATCAATGAAATAACTGGTGGGAAATACCGCCGAAGGAAGTTCGTTCCACAGTTTCACTGTACGAGGCAAAAAGTGCATAGTGAAACGCACGGTGGAAGAACGCCATTCATCAAGGTGATGTTGATGGAACCTGGCTTTACGACGAGTAGTTCGATGGTGGAACTCAGCGGCCGGTAAAAGTCCGAATAATTCTTCAGATGACTCTGCGTTATAAAACCTATACAGCAAGCAGAGTGAACTGATGTCCCTTCGGATAGAGAGGGAATCCAATCGAACAGAGATCGCTGGGTCGTTGACGATTCGAACCGCTCGTGCGTTGTATCCGGTCAAGTGGAAGAAGGAGGTATTGGGGTGCCCCAGCCCAGAGATGAGAACATTACTCCATAAGCGGCTGGACCTGAGCCTTATAGAGTTGGAGGCAGTGGTAAGCTGTGAAGTACTGTCTCGCTCTACCAAGCACGCCAAGTCTCCTGGAAGCCAATCTGGCTTCATCTTTCAAATGAATACGGGACTGAATATCCTGTGATATGTCAACGCCTATATTGGGCTTGATGGCGAGGGAAGTGCTTTCGAACTGAGGTGCTATGATGAAAGGGCTTTTCTTAGCTAATAACACGCACACTTGTGTCTTATTACTTAATATTCGCTAAAAGATCTAAAGCTTGATTGATACCAACAGCCGTTTACCATTCGGTTTAAGACGCATTCATTGCAATCTGAAAAAACCGGTTTCTTGATACAGAACATACTTTCCAGAGGTAAGATTCAAATTATTTATTTTTATAAGTTTTGAGTAAAAATTGGATCATGCTGCCAATTTCACTCTAAACTGCGATATATTATGTTGTAAAACGTTTTTAATGAACCTTTTTCGAACGATGGCCGCAATAGTAGTCACGTCAAGTATCAAACTCATGTCAAACTATCAAATGTCAGAAGAATTGATTTTGAAAAAATCAAAAATAACAAATAACTGTAATTAATAGATACCGAAATCAACGTAAAGTTGTTTAAAAAGTGTACTAATGTATCTTCGTGCAAGCTTTATACAAGCTAGATTAACTGGGATCTAAAAACTAGTAAGTATTTCTGCCTAGTTGTATAGTTGATTCAACCCTAGAGATAAGGCGATAAACCAATTTTATTTGAGTTCCGGGGAAATAGGATACATATCTACCATGAAAATCGATATTTACCAAGTAGATAACTAAAAACGAGCGGACTTATGCGGACTAAGTTGTGGGTAAAAGGCAGCTTCCCTGTTTGACCTTATATGTATAAATGTATGTTTTATAGCCAGCTGTCCGCGCCCGGCGCTGCCCGGGTGTATTTTTTTATCATACAGACCTTATAACTCTTATGACCCATTTACTATCAGACCTACTGAATATACACACAACATTTCATAAGAATCGGTCAAACCGTTTCGGAGGAGTTTTGTTACAAACAATGTGACACGAGAATTTTATATATTAGATAATGGATTTTAATGTACTATTTACAATATTTACGTATGTACCACCACGTACGTATACGTACGTATAGGGTTACGTACGTATGTACGTATGTGTATGCTGAATGCGAGTAGACCGATCACGATGGAGATCTTGGGGAAGGAATGTCCAACTGTTGACGTGTTACGGCTGACACGATGATGATGATTGTATGTGTAAATATATGTTTGTAAATTCGCGACTATTTCAAAAACGACTTTTCCGATTTGGTTAGGTCATTTGGGAATATTATTCTCGATTTTTTCAAATGGTATTTGGATTAAATATACTACGACATTCACGCGGCGTTTCTCGGGGCAAGCTATAAACATCCTAGTGTCGCGTGAATTCATTTTATCTTTGCGATTATCTCAATTAGTACATCAACGGTTTGAATTACTAAAATGCGGAAACTAATACACATTTTGCGTGATTGCATGTAAGTATGTATGTTTGTATGATTGTGCTGATTGCGAGTAGTAGCACGGGATGGATCACGCTAGAGATATTTACCATGAATAAGGCAAACGAGCACTCAGCCACCCGATACCTAAGTGGTACCTAAGTGAGATCTGTGACTTGTGACCCACATTCATTTTATATTCTGAAGATTACAATCTGAAGACAGCAATCCTAAGTCCGCAAATGCGTTGCAAACCCTGTGGACTAACAATAAATGCCTAATTTCACCGGTTGTCTTATCCCCACGCAGAAACACAACAATGCAAACACTATAGCTTGTCGGTAGATAAAAGAATAATATGGTGGTAGCGATCCCGACGGACCTTGTATACAAGGTCCCGCCATCACTAAATAAAAATCAGATCTTTGGAAAAGGACTATGTCCAGCTGTGGACGTGTTTTAGCTGTCACGATGATGATGATGGTTTATCTATGTATTTTTAGGTATTTCTGTAGCGTTGTACATTTGTATCTTTGCGATTACCTATCTCAAAAATGACTTCACTGGCTCGCAATATGGAAACATAATTCTCGGACAGCTGAAATGGTTTTTTGGTAATTAAAATACACAGTGACTTTAACGCTGCGGTACTCGGGTCAAGCCTAAAACAATCCAAAGTATGCCTATTTAAGTTATAGCATCTACTCGTATTAGCAGCACCCTAGGTCTGTCAAACTGTACTCAGTCCTTATTTTTTTAAACCCAAAGCCGATTCCTGTTTGACTACAAACCTTGTAGGTATTTTGTCTAAAGTTGATATAATGTGTCGGACTCAGAAAGCGGTCGCATCTCGGTGTACTTAAAGCAGGGTCGCTTAGTTTGAACTCTATTGTACGAGTATGATGTTTTACTTTTAAACGCTTTAATCGATTTAGAAGCGTGGGTTTTTTTATGTTGCTTCGTGATTAGGTACTCATGTAGGTACTTATTATTTAATACAAATATTTCTGTTTCAGCCTACTACGCCTACTTTTTTCCTTTCATTTTATTACAAGTGCTGAAATGACACAGATCAGATAGAGCTAACCGTTATTCAAATCTAGATGTTTGTGAAATGACTATAAACAAAAACTGTCAAAGTAAGACTATTACGGATTATTCTGTTTGGTTTTCATTTACAATTTAACCGTAAGTGTACGTATGAAAAATCTTTAGCATTTACAGGTACATACATAGGTACACACCATATGTACATATGTAAACGCACTTTATTGTACAAAATATAAAATCTATACATAATATTTACACGTTTCTTACCTTTGGGTGATTTATTCATACGTTTTTGAGTTAGTTTAGCTTTTAAGATTCCATAGCCTGTACTGTCCGTCCCTTCGTCCGTCCGTCCGTCCATCCATCCATCCATCCGTCCGTCCGTCCGTCCTTCCATCCGTCATTCCGTCCGTCCGTTCGTCCATCCGTCCGTCCGTCCGTCCATCCCGTCCATCCCCTCCATTCGCGTATCCCTTTATCCGCCAGTGTCTCCTTGTGATTATTCGTCTATCTGTCCATATTTCCATCGGTCCATCCGTCCGTCCGTCCGTCCATCCGTCCGTCAGTCCGTCCATCCGTCCGTCTTCCCGTCCGTCCGTACGTCCGTAAATCCTCCCATTCGTCCGTCCGTCCATCCGTCCGTCGGTCCGTCCCGGCCATCCCGTCCATTCGCGTATCCCTTTATCCGCCAGTATCTCCTTGTGATTATTCGTCTATCTGTCCGTATGTCCATCGGTCCATCCGTCCGTCCGTCCGTCCATCTGTCCGTCCGTCCGTTCATCTGTCCGTCCGTCCGTCCATCCTTCCGTCAGTCCGTCCATCCGTCCGTCCTCCCGTCCGTCCGTCTTCCAGTCCGTCCGTCCGTCCGTACATCCTTCCGTCCGTCCGTCCGTCCGTACATCCTTCCATTCGTCCGTCCATCCATCCGTCCGTCCGTACGTCCCGTTCATCCCCTCCATTCGCGTATCCGTTTATGCCCCAGTGTGTCCTCGTGTCTATTCGTCTATTCGTCTATCTGAACGCATGTCCATCGGTCCATCAGTTCGTCCGTCCGTGTATGTATGTATGTCACACTTACAATTAGTTTTTCGCAAAAGCTGACATTTTGTATACATATAGATATTCTATACTGCGCGCTAAAATGATAATAAAAAAAGTCTGACCTTAAACCGGAGGTTCTCAATTCGTCAGTTTGTTTTTCTTTTTAACCACCTTCAAAAGGAGAGAGGAAATAGGCAGTTCCAAGGAGACCGGTAATTAATTCAGTTTTTGAAGACGGCATATTTTTGTGAAAAAACATGACCAGTGACCACGCATTACGTTGGAAATACAAGACATGAACCGATTTACATTTTTTTTTATTGAAACGTTATACCTGCTGAATGGTCTCTTGATTGTAGTGAAGTTAGGGTCTGATAGATAACAGAACTCATGAGTAATAGGAACTTCTCAGTCATTATAGGCATATGTAAAGCGACTTCGGTATTTTGTGTTATAAATGCGATTCAGGTAAGGTGCAACAATTACAAGACTAATATTATAGTCAAAGTTATAAGTACCTAGTTAAGTAACTTATATTGTTTCCACGCGTTACACATAACTTCTTATAGCTTTTCCAGCCTGGTGTTTTTTCAGTAAGTAGGCCGCACGGGCACTTTTACACTTCAGAAATCTATAACTTTCCAAGACTGAGAAGAAGCACCGCAAGAAACTCAACGGTCAGTCATTTAATGAGTTTAACAGTGCCATCGACAGTATTATGTATGAAAGTGTATAGGTACCAAAGTATGTATGTAAGTATGGTTCCCTATACGTGATACTTCTAAAAAATCAGATCTTTTACTGTAGGTACCTCGTTAAATATTTGACTGAGTATGAATTGATCGGTAAGGCCAATCGTCTCTTTTGTTTTTTCAGACGAAGTGAAGGCATATGAATCCCACTGATATGAAAACTTCATAACTTTGCAATTACTGAACAGTCACCTTTATACTGATAGTAAGTGGGATCTATGACCCATAGACATTTGTATTCTCAAGACTGAAATCATAAGATTGCAAATGCGTTACCAATCGATATGACCTTGAGCCCGTTCCAGAAAGCCACTCTGCAACTCTCCACTCTGCACTTTGCAAATCCACGATAATGCAAAGTGCAGAGTAAACGTGTTCCAGAAAATACTCTGCGTAATTTGCAAACTCTGCAAAGATTCTGAGGGCCCTGCAAAGATGCACTACGCTAACTAACGTTTCTATTCGATTGGTTTTTAAACCAATCGCGTCACTGGGAGATGACGTGATACGAAAAGTCACGTGGTCTACCAGTGACGCGATTGGTTTAAAAACGAATCGAATAGAAACGTTAGTTAGCGTAGTGCATCTTTGCAGGGCTCTCTGTTCCTAAAAGATACTTTGCAAATCCACAAATCCACACTTTGTATTTGACTCTGTCTCTTCAACTTTGCGAGTGTCTCGTGGAACAGAAATACTTTGCAAATCCACAAATCCACACTCAGCATTTGACTCTGCCCCTTCAACTCTGCAATAGCTTTGTGGAACAGAAAATACGTTTGAAGAGTGGGATTTGTGGAGTGCAGAGTTGCAGAGTGGCTTTCTGGAACGGGCCCCAGATCCCATTTTTTTTTTTTCTTTTTAGTGATCCGGACGAATCCTGCAAAAAGCCCTTCGAATATAAAACCCATCCCGCCTTGCTTTTTGATCATGGACTAGAACTAGAAAGTAGCCATATTACTTTTGAAAAAGATTGCGGTCTATGTTATTGACCGTCTTGGGCTGGCCAAATACAAAAATATAAAAAGTACAGCCCCTCCACCACTTCCAGCCAGCAGCATAACGCTAGCAGTTTTACTTTACCCCTGATTCCCGTTTTATATTTTGAGACCAGCTCTAGGTTTCCCGGGGGCGTCGTCGACAAGGGTCCTAGAACACCCAGTCTCCAATTAAGGTCTGTTCATTTTTATTTATCTTATATATTTAGTAAACAACTTTCTAACCTCAAAATGAACCTTTTTAGGCTAAAACCGCTATTTTAAACAAAATAAAACAATCACAGACATTGACACAATACATTGGCCAAATGATGTCCAAAATGTTTATTCAGTTTACTTTATTTACGACAAAAGAGCTGTTATAGCCAAAAAAGGTTCATTTTGAGGTTAGAAAGTTGTTTACTATATAAGACAAGTAAGAATGAACAGACCTTAGAAAAAAGTATAACCTGTATTAGTTCTAATTAAAATACTGTTGTTATGTTAATAAAACAATTTTAATTTTCCTTTAGGTGAAAGAAAACGTTATTTTATTGCTACAGGATTATATATTATGTTATGAATTATTATAGCACTGGCGGTCAGATCGAAAGGTCAAAGGTCTATCAGCGCCCTTAGAGTCCAGCAAAACTACGCGTTTAGGGTTAGAGCGTGCAACGCGTCGGGCTTGATGGCAGACCGCGCTTCTACGGCTTTCCGGCCCATGTTGCGAGACGAGAGCGGACAGACTGGACAGTCGTTATCTACAGTATTATGCCCGCCTTCCATTGCGAGAGGAGCGGGCTCCGTACGGACTCCGTTTAGCATACAACGGTGACTTCAAGAGGTTTGCTCGCGGTGGAAACACCCTCTCCGCTCGCAGTGGAAGGCGGGCATTAAGCAGGCCTGCACCGCACCCTTTGTATCCCTCCGGACCACATGTACCAATAAGGAGCATTGATGGTACAAATGACACTGAATTATCCCACTAGTACCATGAAACAATATAGGTACAAGTAATATTCGGCGTTACTTGCATAATATGATGACAATTCCTACATTGTGAATATTTATTTTATTATTACGCAAATGCAACAAAACCCCAAAAATCGCCTACATGTGTTACATTGTGCTAGAAATGACAAACAAAAATGTGATTGTAACAAAAAAAGAACTACTCCAATATATTCAAACCAACCAAAAAAAGAACTCGACTCCAATATATTCAAACCAACCAAAAAAAGAACTCTACTCCAATATATTCAACCAGTTGAACATATTGGATAACTTTCCTCCAATGTGTTTATCACTGTCATTTGTACCATCAATGGTACTCCCTAATGGTACAGGTGGTCCGGAGAGCTTTGTAACTACTAATCTACTTCAAGTCGAATACCTTTACATGGCTGATTTTGGGTCATTTACCCGTAGTTCACCTGGGCATTTTTAGCATAGGTGAACTTTTTTTTTGAGGTCTGGTTTGGATTTTTGGTTTAAAACTTTATTCTATTGTAGTGACTTTCGAAAGGCGTAAGATTTGAAGCTAAATTATAGGTACCATTAAATACGTCTTGCATTGTGCCTCCTACGTGAATATAAAAACGAGTTTGGACATTATTCGGAAACGACTCATGGACCCACTGCTATCCGAGGGAGCCCTGCCTCGCGGCAGCGCTCCTATTTCAGGGAAGTTTGACCTTCGAGCATCTAAAGATTTCCAGCGACTAATAACAACGATAAACTACCTACTTTTGCGGTATTCTGGACTCGTAGTGAATGATTTCTGATGAAAGCAAATGGCAGCGGAACAAAATGTAATGGGACCACTTAGCATATATTTTGTGGTGGTGTGTTGTGGTCTCTTAACAACATTGTAATTCCACGTATCACCAAATAAAACTGCTTTTTGCTGAGCTAACTATTAAGCTTTTTATGTGGCCATGACACTGCAGCGCGCCACTGAGGTGACTTGAGCACATTCGCTAGAATACTCGAGTAAATGCTCAAGTCTATCAGCACCTCAAGGTATGATTCCGATGTTGGCGACTGCAACGTTATGCAACATAAATGAATTTATATGGAGGCTTGACCAACGCGAGTGACCTGGGCCTCCATTCCACGCGATAAAACAATATTGGTTTTGACATGTTATCGTGTTATCAACGTTATGAACTCTACCTACTTGACATTAAAGACGGCCCAGTTAAAAACTACGATAATCCGTCAAAAGCAATTATTTTACGGCAGTGATTAAAGTTCCCGGTCGCGCCAGACGTCGCGATCGCATGGGTTGGTTATCGTTTCATATCAATTCATACTAAACTGGCGCGGAATGATAGTGGTTCCCTCATTCATTACACAATTCATAGGATAAATAGCTTGTTGCTGTCCCCGCCTATGCCCTGCCATACCCATGGTGTAGAGGGCCTCAGTCGGCGACCTTAAGCTCACTCTTGACAGAGCGGCACCGTGATCGGCTCGATCGTCTCTCTGTCGACCTCCAGACTTCCAGACCTCCAGCATGTACTCGTAAGCAATATTTGCGGCCCTGGTTTTCCATTTTCGAATGGTTGGGTCAATCCATCTTGTTTGCACCGCGGTAATAGGTGATTGTCAGCACAGTACAGTAGATCTTTGTTACCCATTGTAATCGGCCAGAAAACCCGAAGGATCCACCTCAGAGGCTTATTAACGATAACTTGGAGTTTGTTAAGCCCCTGGTCACTCTCCATCTCTCGTGGCCAAATTGAAGCAGAGACTTCACAGTGGATTCAAAGATGGAGATTTTTATTTGGCGTGTTAGCACAATCACGGGTCTTAGTTGGACAAAAGCGGCTTTGGATTTACATAACTTAATAACAATTAACGTTCGAGTAAGCAACTTAAAGGAGCGTCCTCACTGAATGCTCTCAGTAAGGACGCTCCTACGTAACCTAGCTAGTCAGCTATACGAAACAATGAGTGCCGTATACTCATGTGCCGTATGAGTATACGGCACATTTCAGCCTAATTATGTGTAAAACAAGACTGCATGGCATTCGCCAGTGACTATCCTACATGTTATTCCTCAAGAGTAGTCTAACAATGAGTGGATTATAATTATATTTTAGTAAATGGAGAAACGCTTAAAACGTCGCGTTACGGATTCAAATTAACTGGTTTATTTTAAATCCAGCGATGATATAATCTCTTATAGTAAATCATTCTGACAGAGCCATATTGAGATACTTTGGAAATAAGACATCTTGCGAGTAACGTGTTGTTATAATTATTTCTAAATAACTTTTTTTATACAAGTTCTTCAGAAAAATGAAAACCGCCGCATTGTTTTAAATATTTTTCTACATCACAGAAAACCCAATTCTATAATTAACCATCACAATATTTTCTTAGCCAAATCTTCTATGGACACATGGCATTGTTCATCCGATAAAAGCTACCAAAAAAAATCACGTTTTGACACGTATTGTGATAAACCCCCTTACTAATAAACGTTGAGTAACGGTGGTATAGCTATACAGTCTTTTGTCCTAATCTGTCAAATTCAAATTACACAATGACAGATAAGGACAAAACATTGTATAGCTATACCACCGTTACTCAACGTTTATTAGTAAGGGGGAAAAAATATAATAATTAATACTGTTTATTTCATCTTTAAACGCAAGTTAAAATGTATGTTCTAAAAAAAAAAGTTCATTGTCCGCATTTTACGCAAAACGGATCGTCGTACTTACTTCTGTTATCTGTTTTCTGGGGCCCTACTTTGAAAATCGTAGTTCGAAGTTACGTTAGCTCCATCCCTGTCACTCGTCATTCGAGACTAAATGGAGGGAAAGAGATGGAGCTAATGTAACTTCGAATTTCGATTTTTAAAGTAGGGCCTCTGATTATCTCTGTCGCTGTCAGGTTTTGATGGCAAACAACAGGAACATGAAAAACCAAGTAAACATCTTTTAAATACTTTCTTATTATCCGAAAGTTCTAGGAGAATAATAAACATGTAGTAATTAATTAACGATTTTTAGAATGTTACGAGCTATTAAGAAATTTCTAGGCATGCTTAGGGCAGTAGTTTAGCCATGTCCTTTCCAATATCTATAGGGGTTTACGGGGGCGAAAAATCGATCCGTCAAGTTGTCTTCTTTGGAAAAATTCGTTTTCGACCGACGCTCGGTCTCCTATGTATAGTTTGTTCGTTCGTTCGAATACTATGCATTGCAACCCTTTGAAGTCGCCGTCAACGCTTTGTGCGCGCAGCGGCGGTTCTTTGTTCCAATTGTGGCGGCACATCAAAGTCTGCAAACTATTTGAATAAATGAACTATACTTGTTTTTAAGAGTTGTGTATTATTTATGAATTTTCTGTTATCTCATCGAATTAAAAACCTTTTACACATGTGCTACTGTTAGTTAGTGGGTTCTGTGACCCATAGACTAAATCATACACTAGTAGTATCTAACAATTTTGAAATAGCTTATGTCACTCACTCGTACGTTCTTTACCAATCGCATGACACCATACTTATTTGAATCGGTGGACATTGTTCACTCACAAACGTACATACGTACATTCATGAATGTTTAACTCGTGAACCTTCTTTTGGCTTCACGCAGTCGTATTATAACTATGTGAAAGATAAAAACTCTGATATAATCGTTATCCCTTCTTCGAGAGCTCAACCGATTTTCATAAAATCTAGCTAAGAGCCAGCCCCCATTAAAGTAACTTTCTAAAAAACCGCGTTCAAATTGGTTTGATTATTCATTAGAGACACAAATACATACGTCAAACGTATAACTAGAGAGCGGATTTGAAGTAGCGTGTACAAGTTTAATATGGATAAGACTAGGACAAGTAAGTATTTATTACAGTGACATTGTTGACAGGAACTATCAAAAAGGTGCGTGATAAATAGGGTCTATTATTTTTGTGCTGTATAAAATCCTTTAATTAGAATAAAATATTTTTCTTTACATATAGTTTGTTGCAAGAATAACATTTATTGAATTTAATAATCTATAAGATTGCATTGCTGTAAGTAAGTAATAAGATAGCTGTAAGACCAATAAACAACTAATAAATAAATCTATCTATCTATGTAAACAATCGCACTAGTCGTATCCATATTAAACTTGTAATCGCTATTTCAAATCCGCTCTCTACTTATTACCCCCTCTTTTTTTGCCAGGGTTAAAAAAGTATATCACTTTTTAATTGGACTCAAAACTTAGTTACACCTCTCAATTAAAATGTCACATTACTTATAATGAAACTGGTTAATTATTAAACATTCTGTCTAGACTGCGCGGCAAGACAGAAGATAACTTGTTACTTTTTACCCTGCTCGTAACTGTCGAGGGGTATAAAGGCATGTCAAAATTGGGATAATTATTTAAAAGTTAAAAAACCTCAAAAATAATTGTTTTTTTGAGGAAATATCCCTTAAACTGCCCAAAATGTTTTTATCAAATTTTAGACGCTTAATTACGACAGGTTTAGATTTGGTGCAAGTCATTAGTACCGATTTACCTGTTTATACCTGCCTACCCAATAGTTATGATGGGAAAAAAATATTCAAACTAACGTTTGCATATGCTATAGGCTTCATAATTTCGAATTTTATGTAATTTGTTTGTTAAAAAAGCAATCGTTTTTTTTTTAAAGTTCATCTTTTTTTTTTTCCAGCCTACCTATTCGCCATATTACAAAATATAACATATTAAATTTAATATAAAATATTTTTTATCGATTAAACGGCCCGGTGAAGGTCGTGTCCTATTTGGATCCTCCACTATATAGCCACCCTCGCTCAGCTCGCGTGTCTAAACATCTCGTGTCATTATGGCTTAATAAAGGACTAAGTTATTTATATTCAATCCATGCTCATCACACAAATATTTGCTTTTACCGGAAATTGAGCCCCGGATCGGTGGATAGGTGAAGTTACTACCGATTAGGTTAACGGCGCCAAAATAACCGAACATTTTTCATTGAAAGCATTTCGATGACAACAATATCCATACAATTTACATTTATCTCCCCAGTTGGCAACATATATGACCAAATCATACTCCATTTTTAATCTGATCATCATTCAACGTGGCCAAAGGGGCCACGGGGACAAAAAGGTCACAAAAGCGGGGGTCAGTCCGCCGGAAGTAATCGCGATGCGTCGTACGCAACTTCCGGTAGCGGAGTTGTTAGCGCGACGCCGATGGGTTGGCAATACTGACAGAAATGTATTTTGGGTCGATGTAAAAATGGAGTCACGTTTTTGAGAATTGAAGCTTCAGAGAGGGTTGAGTGTCAAATAAGATCAGCTTTCAAATTATTTTTTTCTTTTCAACTAGGGTGATGGAACCAGTAATGGACAAGGCACCAATAATGAACACTTGATTCTTATTTTACAGAAGATAAGGGTTATTCATTTGTTTTGCAACAAATGAATAACAATCACTTTTGGTCCGTATACAATTTGAATTAAGAGTGAAGTGTCCATTACTGGTGCCTGTCATTTTGTTTTCATGCAAACCTGTTACTAATAATTACGAATACATCAAAAAGGAAATTATTCAAATCGGTCGAGCCATTTTCGATCTATCGCGTGACCAAAGGAAACGGGGATTCATTTCTATATTATATTACTAGCGACCCGCCCTCGCTTCGCTTCGGTATATGCCAGTTTTCTGCAACACCCGTACATAATCCAGAATTTATACATAAAAACCCTCCTCTTGAAGCACTCTATCTATTGCTGCATTAAAATCCGTTGAGTAGTTTAAAAGATCTAGGCGAACAGACAGCGGGAGCGACTTCATTATATTATTATACTAAGTAAAAATCCTTTAGATGTATTTTCGGATAATAAATAATGGTAAATAAATATCAGGGGACAATCTCATACCAATTGACCTCGTCCCAAAATAAGCTTTAGGATTGTACTATGAGTACTAGACAACGATTAAATTAGTTATATAGGGAAATCCATGCATAGAGGTATATAGAAAATATCTAAGACTCAGTAATAAAAAAGCGCTCACCACACAAATATCTACTCCATTATTATTAGAGCCTCTTTATTTCCTTAGTAAAAATGTTACATTTCATTCAATAATTACTTTTTTACAAAAGCGTATGATAATTTTACATTTAAAATAATAATAACGGATATTAACACGTCTAGCGGATACAGCGCTTTCCTGCAGCGGTCAGTACAGTAGCGGCATCGAGTGATGGCACTTTTGATAGCTGACAATTAGTGTTGTGAAACACTCCATTTCATTATCGTAAAAATTTTAGTCAAGAACGAGAAGTATATATTTAAAAAGTTTATTAAAGAAATAACGCATAAAAATAAAAGGCCATAAATTGTAGATCAATATCTCGAAATAAACTGTGTGGCTAGAAGAAGACGATATTGTCAGAAATTTGAAATATTGAGTCAAAAATATACAATATGTGAAATTATTGATAAATGAGTGAATAAATAATCATAAAACTACGTTAACTCAGAGCTAGGATGCGAGTTTGCCAGCGGCGGTGACGTGAAAGTGCAGTGACTTCATTGTCATACGTTGTTGTACCAGTCAGCAGTCCTTTGTTATCATCACACGAATTGTTTTTTGAAATGTTTTTTGTTAGTTATGATTAAAACGATGAACGCTAAAGTGCGAGCAAATAAAAACAACCTCAAGATGAAGCTAGTTACGAAATGCGTTTCGGTAAATTACAGCGCCAGCAGTACATCCCTATTCCGGTACGTTCAACAATGAAGTTTGACATCTGTTCCTTTATACTTGCTGTCAATTTTTAGGGAACTTCATGAGCGAGCAAACGTCAGAAGTGCCATCACTCGATGCCGCTACTGTAGGCAGCGCTGTGACTTTTAGCCCTATCACCTAGGCCACTTACCAGACGTATTTGTCTAGCGGACGGTATTAATCTATATACTATACGTTTCCATGCATTTAAATACATTTTAATCATTCAATATTAATCTCATTAAGGACCTCTCAGCGGATAAAGGCCTCCTCCGTTTTACTCCATGCGTTTCTACCTTTTGCCTTTATAATCTATTCTTTGCCAGCCACTTTTCATACCTCATCTTCCCATCTTTCTTTAGGTCTTCCTCTGTTCCTTTTATTATGAGGTCCTGCCTAGTTATTATCCACCCCATATTGGGGTTTAAACCCGGGATCGCTAGCTTTGTAGGCAGGGTAACTACAATCTAAGCCAACGTGTCTTGAAAAATGTAATGCTCAATAACGTTTATCTAATGTTTTACCAAATAATCATTTGACAAACTATATCATTTTACAAACTTTCATTTCGCAAAGAGGTATTTACCGCCCCATTATTTTTAAAAAATGTGGCCGTAAGTCTAACCTAACCTAACTTATTTAATAAGCCTATGTAACCTATGTAATATGTAATGGTTTGAGCACGAAACTTTGTAAAATTATATGTTTGTCAAACGTTCTTTTGGTCAAATTAACGGACCCTGGTAAGTGGCTGTACTTATTAGGACCACGGCTCCAATGTCGGCCACTATTAGCTGAAGGCACCAATAAAGGACGCTTGACTCCTGATTCAAAGGTCATAAGGTTATAAATTGATTGTCTCAACATAAATGAATAACCTTTATCCTCTGTTACATAAGAATCAAGTGTCCATTCTTGTTCATTACTGGTTCCATCACCCTACAGTAGATTCGTAGAAAATATTTTAGAATCATAAATGCTTATTACTTATTCAAAGCAATGCCACTACCGACTAAGTTAACTTTATTCTGAAGCCAGGCTTTATTGTGTGGAAAGCGTTACTAGCAAAAGTCTCCCCTGGGTGCGATCGTCACTAGGCAATTATCACACGCCAATAGCTTAGCGGTAGTCCGCTGGTCAAAAGAAAAAGGCAGTATCAGAGTATGGATTCTGTATAACATACGGTATTTTCGCTATGGCAGTGTGTGCAGTCGATTGCACAGAAAGTGAACGGTCGAACGGCAAACGTTATCTAGAATGCCTGTACTAGGGTTAACGTTAAGAGGATTGTGAAGCGCCGCTAAAATCGTGTAGCTGTCAAAAAAAAACCATACAAAACTAGATCCGGGCGAAAACGTTTCTCACCCCCTAAATCAAGTCCGATTTTCACGATTTTTTTATATGTTGTAGTTATTATAAAGACCTAGGTCTGTGCGTTTCCGTTTTTTGTTTTTTAATTAGTTTCGTTCTAAGAATTTTTTTCTTGGAAAGGAAAACGTACAGACATAGTTTTTCATGATATCTACAACATATCCAAAAATCGTAAAAATCGGACGAGGTTTAAGGGGAGAGAAACGTTTTCGCATTTTGTATGGAGATTTTTAGCTTCACAATCGTCTGAATGTTTTTACGTGTAGGAATCTAATACAAGCAGTATACAACAAAGTCGCTTCCTGCCATCTGTCCCTCTGTTTGTACGCTAAGATCTTTCAAACAGAACGGATTTTAATGCAGTTTTGGAAATGGCCACCTGATGGTTACTGGGATATGTAATCCATAGACATTTGCATTCTCAAGACTGCAATCCTGAGACCGCAAATGCGTTGCCCACCCCGATGACTAAGATGTAACCTTTATGCTGGTTTACACGGGCTTATTAGCTAATGCTTAGTAGTTGTCACTTACACTAATACCCAATGTGCAAACATGCTGATTAGTGATTACTATTAGAGTTTGTGTACAGTGCAAGTGAATAGAATTCGATCCTATTTACTTAGTGACAAGTCAATACCCCATTAAAATTTATGAAGCACGGGTCGCTTGCGGACCGTGTATAAACAGCTACGGTAAGTGCTTAGTAGAGATGGGCCGACTAGTCGACGATTAGTCGGGAAAACCGACTATTCGGCATCATTTCTAGTCGGTTATCAGTCGTAGACTAGTCGGCAAAATATGCCGAATATTCGGCACTTTATGGCCTATAGGAAATATCCTCAAAAAGTGATTACACATGCGATTTTCTTTTCGACATAGTTTATTTTTGTCGGGCAGAAAAAAAGTAAACAAAACTGGTCAAAACATGGTAGGGGTAGGTAACAAAGCGCGACCGACGAATCGAAACGAACGTTTCCGAGTTCACCCAAACTTAGCAAGATCCTACGATCGGCATTGCCGACTAGTCGGTCGATTAGTCGGCAAATTGAAAATCGATTAGTCGGCCGACTGGCCAGTCGGCAAAATCCGTAGTCGGCCCATCTCTAGTGCTTAGTGAGAAGTTGTACCTTTAATAAATACCTTTCCACTAATTCCGATGTGTAAACGATTACTTCTCACTTATCACTATGCAGGTTAGCACTATGCGATTAGTACTACTGAAAATCACTAAGCCCGTGTAAACCTAGCATTACATGAGTAGTTTAACTGGTTGTCTTACCCCCGTACCGGAACACAACAATGCGAACACTGCTTGGCGGTAGGTTAATGGATAAGATGGTGGTAGTGATCCGGACGGACCTTGCATGAAGTCATACCACCATTAAACTAATCTCCAGTCGGGTTTAAGTTTATACCTGTAATGTTATACGGTTCTCTATTGGATGGCATAAAATTATTTGTAATAATATTGTTACGCATAATTGCTTTTAGCCGAAATAGCGATGTTCATAATCATCTTTACGCATATATTTTTACGCATAAAATTAAAAAGCATAATCGTCATGAAGACTAACGTAATAAATACAAAAAGTCATAATAATAAATTGGCATCAATACAAAATTTATAACAATATTGTCCTAAAAAAAGTCATAGTCACGTCAAAATGTCTATAGCAAAAGTCGTAGATGTACTACGAGAAAAGGTTAGTTTTGTGTTTACTTATATATATATTTAGGAACTAAGGCGAGGTCGACGGAGGTCAGTTTCACGGACCTCCTATTCTGCGTTGCTTGGGCACTTCGTGCTCGGATATCATAATAACCTAACCCAACCTAATGTACCTAACGTGACTTAATTGAACCTTACATAATACGTAACAACAAAACTGTGCTATTCATTTAGAAAACTGAAAGAAAACTGAATTATGGTTAATGACAGATATAACAAATCATTATTAGCCCAAACAATAATATGTATAATGTGTATTAGTCTTATACAAAGTAGTCCAACTGAAATTATTCTAATAGCGTAATATGCCAAAGAAGTAGTAGGTCAAAGTATTATTATGCGACAGTACTACGAGTATTATGGCAATACAAATTATGCCAATTCAATTATGCGAAACAATAATATTCTAATAAAAATTATGCGTTCCAAGGGGATCCCATGTTATTCTTCTTAGCGTGTCGGTGGCGTGTTAAATATGAGCTGACCAATATTCGGCCACGTGAACGGCATTGCCTGTGGCGTCGTATAGGTCTTGCCGCGTACAGGTGTTGGGGCACGCGGGGCTGCAGTAGATGCGCCATGGACTGTGGTGAAGCGCCGCAGCTGCTGTGGTCCTCGGCGTAGCCGCACATTACCAAGTTTTCTCGGCATCTACTGACTAGAGCGCGCAGTCTGTTGAGCGACTTCCAAGTGCGCCACGGTAATTAATGACCCCGAAAACAGTTCATGCTCAAAAAAATAAAGATGCAATAACTTTATTGAATTTATTTGCTCTTGCAACACTCCACGTATTGTTTTAGATGTATACAATGCAGTTGCTCTTAACCCAGTTCCTGCGGCTAAGGAGACGTGTGCGGGGATCAAACGGAACCCTCCCGTAGTATAAATACAGACAGCATATAAGTCTATTTGTTTAGCTGTGAGTCTTTGTTAAAGCGGTTACATCGTTATTTTTTTACTAGCAATCGATTACAGCTCTAGTACTAACCATTCATTCATACGCCACGTTTTTGAATTCGACTTTACTACTCTACAGGTTCACGTTTCCATACTTTTTTTTTGCGTCTACTTCACTTTCGACCTGATGAAGATATAAATTCGCGTCAATGTCAAGCTGCTAGAAGTTTTTCATAGTTGGATTAAGATATAGGTATATACAGGTAGGATTGTGTTTATGTATAGATTTACGTATGTATTTTTTGACGTCGTGCTAGCCTAGTTGGTAGTGACCCTGCCTACGAAGCTAGCGGTCCTGGGTTCAAATCCCGGTAAGGGCAGATACTTGTGTGATGAGCACAGGGCTTGAAATACCGGTATTTTTGAGAACCGGTACTGTGACCTTGATGGGGAACCTGTACCAGTCTAGGTACCGGTACCGTGGGTACCGGTACCACGCTTGGTACCGGTACTCGTTGTACCGGTATTTTGTAAGAAATACAGGTATTTTACCGGTACTATACCGGTACCAATAAGGCTCGAATACCGGTACAAATACCGGTATTCAGTAATAGTGGGTATAAGTGCGAGGAAGGGATAAAAAAGACAGAATAGTATAGGCATGGTACCTATGTTAGAAGCGGCAAATGGCCTGATGGTCGGTCAGTTAGATTTAGATTTACTTGTCGATAGTCGACGGCTTGAGGCGCGCTAACATAATATTATTTCGATTAAAATTTTGACATTTGGTGGTGATGGTGGTGACGGTGGTGGTGGTGGTGGTGGTGGTGGTGGTGGTGGTGAAAATAGTTTGGAGCAGAGCACCGGTGATTGGTGGTGATGGTGGTGACGGTGGTGGTGGTGTTGGTGGTGGTGGTGGTGGTGGTGGTGGTGGTGGTGGTGATGGTGATGGTGATGATGGTGATGGTGATGATGGTGGTGGTGGTGATGGAGGTATTGGTGGTGATGGTGGTGATGGTGGTGATGGTGGTGATGGTGGTGATGATGATGGTAATGATGAAGGAGGTGATCATCATCATCATCACCATCATCGCCATCGTCACCATCATCACCATCACCTTATTATTTTATACACTTCCTGTAAATGAACAGGAAGTGTATAAAATAATAATGTGTCTAAATAATAGCAAAGCAAGTGGTTATGACAGCATTACCACAAAACTACTGAAACAATGTGCTTCATATATCTGTGTTCCGCTTGCTCATGTTATAAACTTGTCTTTTGTCGAGGGTGTATTCCCAAGAGAATTGAAATTATCGATAGTAAAGCCCCTATTTAAGAAAGGTAACAGGCAGGACCCAGGCAATTTCAGACCCATTGCATTAATACCTATATTATCAAAAATATTTGAGAGAGCATTATTCATTCGATTAAGCAATTTCTTGACAAAGTTTAAAATTCTCTGTCCCGAGCAGTTTGGCTTTCGGGAAAAGAGGTCCACCACCCATGCTTGTTTTGAGTTCGTAAAGTACATTACGGAGGCCATCAATAAAAGTATTCCGGTCGCATCGCTTTTCTTGGACATGACAAAAGCATTTGATTTTGTCAATCATTCCAAGCTCCTGAGCAAGCTAGAACGCTACGGTATCAGAGGCCGAGCGCTTGACTGGATCGGAAGCTATCTGAGTGACCGGTTGCAGTGTACTGAGATCAGTAGATTTATTGAGAGAAATAATGAAATAGTCAAACAAGTTTTTAGATCTCAGTATAAAGTAAATAATACTGGAGTCCCCCAGGGAAGTATATTAGGCCCCCTACTTTTTGTTATCTACATCAATGACTTGCCGAACGCAACCCGTCATAAAGTCATTATGTTTGCAGATGACACGACCATCATGGTCAAATGTAGTAATAGGTTAACTTTTAATCAAGATATAAATAATTCTTTAAATGATATTGTAAACTGGATGGACATGAACGATTTAAAAATTAATATTAATAAAACTAAATTAATGCAATTAAATTCTTATAATTCTAATAATTTACCAATTACAGTTCAATACAGAAACGAAAACATAGAAGAAGTTGCCTCTATCGGGTTTCTTGGTTTCAACTTAGACAAACATCTAAATTGGAAAGATCACATCGAGCAGGTATGTAACAGACTAAATCGGTTTGTTTTTGCTCTCCGAAGACTGAGAGACACTGTCTCAGTGGAAGCCGCATTAACAGCTTATCATGGCTATGTGTCCTCAGTTCTTCGTTACGGCCTGATTCTGTGGGGTGGTTCCGTCGATATAGAAAGAGTTTTTAAAGTCCAAAAAAAATGTATTAGGGTTATTTGTAATGCTTGGAATGATGACTCTTGCATCCCTTTATTTAAAAAACTGCACATTCTTCCGTTACCTTGCTTATATATACGGGAAATATGTCTGTTTGTAAGTGCCCATAGATATTTATTCAAAAAACGAGGTGAAGTAATGCACAGAGAAACCAGAATTAAAATTATGAATTCACTTTATAAGCCACGGGCTCATAAAATGATCTACAGGAAAAATGTTTGTAACATGTGCATAGACTTATACAATAATCTACCTGAGGACATAAAGTTACTCGAGGGAAATAGTTTTAAATATAAATTGACTACCTGGCTCTTAGACCGTTGCTTTTATACCATTCAGAAATATTTAAATCGTAATTGACATTTTTAATTTAATTGAATGTTTATTGTTTTATTGATTGTGTATTGTTATTCTACTCTTTTTATTTTATTTTATTTTCTAATGATTGTCTTTTGTCTTTAATTTAATATTATTTTAATTGTATCGCTCCGACAAATGTTTTGCACGCCTGCATGCAGGCTGAATACACTGGATATAATTTAAAAATGAATGTAACATCTACACAACTGTATTCTGAGCAAATAAATCTTTGAATCTTTGAATCTTTGAATCATAATGCAATAAATAAATGAGTATGAGATTATGACTAATTTCACTTATTTCATAGAATGATATACTTAGTTCATACTCGGGGTACATAAACGGTGCATTTTTTGAGATGATGCTGATTTATTATTTTTGAGCAAGAGACATCAATTATTATTTTTTTGTTACATAAAAAGGATAAGCAAACAAACAGAGTCTCTTTTCTTCTACGGTTTCTTATTATTGATATAATTATATTCTGTTCATATTTACGCAGACATGATAAAGCTATTTAAAATTAGACTAAAAAAAACTGACTAAAACAGGTCCCAGTTCAACTAATTAAAGTTAAAAAGAATATTATATGCATTGTAGTAACTGTTTTGCTTACGGTACTATTACTGAATATTTAGAAATGCATGAATATTAAGGAGTCGGAACACAACGTCGAATGTAAAATAACACAGTTGCAAGCAGTCGCTTTAGATGCAGGATCGGTTCAAGGCTGTCTTCTATTGTCTTGGCTGTGTATCTATTTTATTATGTATTAGAGTGATTATTTCGTTTATCTAATACAAATAAGAACTTAATATTTTATTTACAACACAATAATGATAAAAACAACAACATACAGAATCCTTCCCAACAATATATAGAATCCTTTAAGAAATATTTTTTCTCCCACATGCACGGAAATGTTAACCTTACTGTTGTAAAATCAGTCCGCGAAGTTTTGAGTTCCAGGTCCAGGCAAAATTAAAAAAATTAAGTTATTATTTACCAACGGCATCGGCCGTGATAAATGTATGAAATTTCATTACGTACCAGGTGTTTTACTTTTTAAAACCATGTTTGGACTAGGATAACTATCTCCAAACAGCCAAACACTCGTGCAATCAAAATTCTTGCTTGTATATTTTACTTTTTAAATGTCATAGACCAAAAAGTTAAGCCTTTTCAAACAGCGTTTACAACGTATTTAAGAGTGTGTTAAATAGTTTGACTTTTTTAAATAGAAATTGCGTTCATAAACAAAATAAATTGCCGAAATAACATAAACGCGTAATAAATGTTATAGTTTAAAGTATATTTTATTCAAATTGAATTTATTACGTTTAAATTTGTGATTTTATGTAATGCTTGATTTCAGTGTTATACTAAATCATACGTTTCTGTTCTTTTTTTCAAGGAAATATTGGGACTGTGTTTAATATTATTAACATTTGTGTTAAATTTCCTCACATTGTTGGAGAAAAAAACTATACAAGCCTCGACCCGGAAGGGCCGTTACTGGACTCGTATATAACTCTACTCGTCCCGCAACGGCCTATTTCCCAGTCTGTGAAGTAATGTACTATTTATTTAGTATTTTGAGACCACAAATATTCATAGTATATTAGTAAGTAAATGAGTATTACTAAATTCAGCTTATTTTTTTAAATATGATTAAATTTATAGCTCCCATTTTTTTATCTTCTAAAAAGCCGTTTTAGAGTAGGTACTTATAGAGGCCCATTATTTGACGACGCTATAGTCTAGTTGGTAGTGACCCTGCCTACGAAGCTAGCGGTCCGGGGTTCGATTCCCGGTATGGGCAATTATTTGTGTGATGAGCACGAGTATTTGTTCCCGAGTCGTGGATGTTTTCTATGTATTTAAGTACTTATTTCTCTATGTAAGTATTTATATCGTTGTCTAGTACCCATAGTACAAGCCTAGAGCTTAGTTTGGGACTAGCTCAATTTATGTGAGATCGTCCCGTGATATTATTATTATTATTATTATTATTATTATTTATTTTTAGTATACTTATATTCGTTGATTACTAATACGAAATATACCATGCAAAAATACTCAATTTTACTTAATTAATCTACTTTGGCTTGGTTTCCTTAGTAGCTTGTCAGTGCATTAAGACCTTTAACAATGTCAATAATGTAATCGCGAAATAGAAGCAACATAGCGTCAATCAGTGTAATAAAGGCCCAGTTGTATAAATTTTGAAAATTGATTTAGGCTAGAACTATGTACCCTTATAATTGCAACTGCGCAATCAATACATAGCTGGGGGCATAGGCGGAAATCGAATTGGCTACCCGTTTCGTCGGGAGCTCACGGGAGGGCGAATCGGATGGAAACCATCTCTATATTGGACGTATACCGTTTCCTTCCTTCCTTACACCTGGGACCTGTTTTATAAAACTACAAATATAATTTACAGGTTACAAGTTTCCATTTGCCACAACCTCGACCAATGACGACCGGTCATTTGAGCAGTATTGCCAGTTTAGAACTGTAAAATGGTAACTTTTAGTTTCATAAAACGTGCCCCTGGCCCTCTTTTAGGGTTCACTGGTTACATTTAGGTTTGTAAAAATATGATATTTGTTTACAATTGTGACATTAATCAAATTTTGCGGGAAAACTTTAAAATTACCTTTTTCCCCGAACATTAATTTAAACGAATTAAAAATTTTCCGAATGTTTTGTCATGCTGGAGCTATATATCAGTTTAAATGCATAATTTAATTGCTATACGTAGGTTTTCCGTTAAGTTTGTTTTATTAGCGATATCAAAAATAAAGTCTTCTATCAAAACATTGCATTCGGAATGATTAATTTGGAATTATGACTTTTCGGAATCATGTCGCGCACCCGAAAGGTGGAGCGATGATCTTCGCGAAGTGGCTGGCAAGAGCTGGATGAGAGCGGCCGGAGATCGTGCTCGGTGGCGTGAAGTGGGAGAGGCCTATGTCCAGCAGTGGACTAGTGTATGCTAATGATAATGATAATGAAGACCCTAATTTTGTATATTATATGTATTTACAATCATTGCAATATATGGATGCTAACATATAAAATAAATAGGTATGTTATATTATTCCTGTACATCAATCATTATACTGTAAGTTTAAAAACAGACATTAACGTGATTTGTAAATGGTATATTTTGCAACGTCAATTTGAGTACCTATCGAGCTCATCTAATGCATCAAATATAGTAAAAAATAGTGCATTGACTAGTGCTTTGTATAAAAAAACACAAGAACAAAGTGCCTTCCGCTTAATGGTTAGAGACATTAAGAACAGTGTTAAAGGACACATTCTTAGCTAAGTTGTAATAACAGTTTGAGATATAAGAAAATTACTTATTAGCCCTAATAACCTAATAACAGTTTAATAATAGATTTAAGATATAATATATAAGAAAAAAAATGGCTAGATTGTAATAATTTAAGGTGTATTATTTAATATGGCTTTATATAAATGTGTAAGCGTTAAGTGTGACCAGGCGATTATTCCGTAACTATTACAGATATCAAAAAAAAAACTGATATCGAAAGTACATTACTTAATCAGTAAAATGACATTAATAACTTTTTAAAAATCAAACGAGAAGTATCCAAAATTTTGACATTAAACACTCCCATACATTCAGTATAAGATTAGTTAGTAGAAAGGTTTTAGTTGTTTTACTTACTAAAATATTATTCAATTAAAAGATAGTTTCTTACTTTGTCAGATTAATAAACAGTTTCCTTTAATATCAGTACTAAGCTAAAACAACCTTTTAAAATAAGGAAACTAAAATCTTTCTACTAATCTCCTACTAAATGTATGGGTGTGTTTAATGTCTACATTTTGGATACCTACTTCTCGTTTGATTTTTAAACATTATTGATGTAATTTTACTGATTAGGTAACGTACTTTCGAAATCATTGTTTTTATTTTTTATTTCTGTAATAGTTACGGAATAATCGACTGGTCACACTTAACGATTACACCTTCTATAAAAGAAAAAATGAGCGCCGTTTTTTTGTGATTAATTGATAACACATTGAAATAAATGACAATTGTATGAAATGGAAGCATGAAATATAAGTTTTATCTATCTACATAATTTACAAATTGGCATCCATTTCACAGAGACTTGTGATTTGTGTGAAAAAAGTCATTATTCTGGACGTTACATTTACCGAAATAAAAAACGATTATAGTTTGCCGAATGATAACACAAAAAAAGTTAACTGACTAAAACCATTTTTATACTCCCGCATTGAAAGAATTTTCCAACCAGAAAAATATCATTTTAACGCATTCTGCAACATAAAAATAACATCCACGAACCAATTGGGGCGAAATTTGAAATTTAAATTCAAAATTACCCGGAAGGAAAAATGATAACCCAAAACAAAGGGAAGCGTTTACAAACGATTTGGAGGATCCTGAATTTTAATACACGGTATCGATTCACTTATGAATTCGCGGCGTTGGATACATTTTGAGGTACGGCCAACAAAATCGTGTACAGTCAACATCATAAATAAGTGCCCATTTATGTACCTTGTCACTTTAACGTCGTGTTTGAAATGTCATACAAAATTGTGAAACGATCGAAAGCGATAAAGTACACAAATGATCACTTATTTATGCTGTTGACTGTACTGTAACATTTAAATCGGTCAGTATAGGAAAGTTTTTTTTTATGGCAAGGGGAAGGAACACGAGCACTCAGGCCACCTGATGGTAAGTGGGATCTGAGACCCATAGACATTTGAAATCTCAAGACTACAATCCTAAGACTTCAAATTCGTTGCCAACCCTGAGGACTAAGATGGAATGCCTGGTAACCTATCGCAACCTCGAAAAGTTTTTGACCGAATTTCATTTGACCGAAAACATTTCGTTTTTTATCGTTTCTCCGATGGCACGATTCGTCATTTTTTTATTTCACCATTTGACTTTAAGTAAATGGTTCGTTAGTCCAAGCAACTTTTCTCCTTGTAGTCACGTACCCTATGTATTGTTACGTATTTTATTTCAAAGCCCATTTTTCATTACACCAATGCTACAACTAGCCTGTGGATCGTTTTGTATTTTGTTTCTTAACCCATTTTTCACTTCATCAATGTTACATATAGATTTTGCTACGTTACGTCAAATATCCAAAATTCGGTCAAACATTTTTCGAAGTTGTGATAGGTAACCGGAATGCCTCTATGCTAGTAATTTCACCGGTTACCTAGCCTCACACCGGAACGCAGTAATGCGAATAGTACTGCTTGGCGGTGGGTTAATGGTTAATGTCCTACCACCACTAGAAAGTCTGATACTATAAGACATACGAAGATCTGTTCTAAGGAACCATTTCATCAATTTTAGTAACAAGGAAAACTGCATTGAAAAAAAAAACTTTTACTCAGCTCGGGAATCGAACCCGGACACTAATTCTATTTAGATATTGATTTTGTAGGCCTAAAGGCTCAGGGGACACCGTTGATATAGGAAAACATATCGAAACTTTTATGTGGTCGTCTCGCACCATCTTATATACACATAAGTATGTGTTTTTTTTTCTCTATCTCTCCCGTAAGATTCTTAATTGGCATGTTTTCCTGCTGAGCTACGCATGTTATTTGATACTATATTTAATTTAATATTTATAGCTTTATATAATGCTAGACTAAGTAGTACCATTGTAATAAGAAATATGTTTAAAAAATTACTGACTGCTGAGTTTCTTGCGGCGTTTCTTCTCGGCAGTGGTGTTCACTTGGGAAGCGCTGGTAGATTCTTGACGTGTAAAAGTGCCCGTGCGGCCTACTTACTGAATAAATTTCTTTTATCTTTTATCTTTTTTATCTAAAGAAGTAAATGTTACTACGAGTATGAGACATTATGTCTAAAATTAATAAAATGTATTTTTTACTGCTTAAGTAATAGACACCATTCCATAAAACAGATGAAGGGCCGCTTAGTAGCAAAGTGACGACCTATATCTACCTCGATCGGCAAAAAACAACAAAACGCCACTTTACACCATATAGTTTGGTTAGTTTGTAGTCCATTTATGCAATAGAACAAAAATCTGTTTATTTTTAATAACGTCTTTTCTTTTTAACGCACGATATGTTTTCAACCTCCGACACATGAGGGAGTTTATGTTATAAGTTCGTAAAGCATCAGCATAAGTGTAGTATCGTAGTTTCCAAACCAGTACCATTGAAATTGTTATCGTATAGCTAAAGATAACATGTCAAAAGCATTGTATTACCTACCAAATAGAATAGAGCCCGTGAACCAATCGCATCCCTTTTTAGGGTTCCGTAGTTAAACTACGAACCCTTATAGTTTCGCCATGTCCGCTTGTCCGTCCGCAGCCTAGCTCAGAGACTCTTAGTACTAGAAAGCTGTAATTTGGCATGAACAGACATATTAGTCACGCCAACAAATAAAATCTTGAAAATAAAAAAAAATGTGTACCTCCGCTACTGCACGTAACGTGGGAATGTTTTTTTTGTCGTCTTCCCCATAGTGTGGGGTGTCGTTGGACAGGTCTTTCAAAAATTTTGCGGGTTTGTGGAAATAATTTTTCGATTAAGGTGTCTGTTTATGACATATTAAGCTTTAAAGCGCTAATTTTTGTTATACTCAAGTATCCCCGTCCTACAGGCAAAACTACAAATACTAAAAATCTGAAAAATATCTTAAATAAAAGCACATATAAATTCAAATTCAAATTCAAATAATTTATTGCGTGTCACATTACGTTACAACAGGTGGAACTATAACTACAGGTATACATGTGACGCCCTGCGAGGGCACAGCAACATGAGAGGGCTACTACCCGTTTAATTATCATTATTCTAAATTATATTTTATATTTAAATTATACATATTTAATATTGCACACTGTCTTGGCACAAATGAATACAAATTATGAAGCCACTTCTTACAATAATCTTTAAATAATATTCTACGTATTCTTAATCTAGGGTCATCTAAGTAACTATGTCATTATTGGTGGGTCACATTAAAAAAGTCGTTTAGGTTATAAAAGCATTTGTTAATTAAGAATATTTTTAATTGTTGTGCAAATATATTTGGTCTATCTAGGTTTTTAATGTTATTGGGTAGGTGATTATATATTTTAATCATATTATGATGAGGGCTAGATGTTACTGTTTTCAGTCTAGAAAAGGGTAATTTTAATTTATTTAAATATCTATCATTTCCTCTTATAACGAATTTTAAAGGAAAACTATCACGACAGTAAACTCGATTGGTTCCAGAGATACAGGCGACTAAAGTGTTTACACCTCCTTAAATCATCTAAGAATTAGTTCATACTTGTTGATTTTAGAGATAGTTTTTGTGTAGTAACGGCTTCGGAACCCAACAGTGAGCATGGTCAGACATGCTCTTGCCTGGTGTTTAAGTCAAACTTTTGCGATAGAGGTACATTAAATGTTTAATTTATTTAAACAAGTAATCAAATCAGATTTAATACACGCTAAATAATAATTCAAATAAATTTTAAACCTGAAGTATAAAATCCCAAGCGTATAAAAACATAATTAGCGACAGGAGCATTATTTTTCACCGTAACAAAGTACTAGGCGTTCATACAGCAGTAACAATTAAAACAATTGGCGTAACAGCTTCATGGGCGGCCGTGTGTGACTCCCACTGACTCCCTCCCGCTTAATAACTGGTAGCGGGGGCAGAGGGAGACAGTTCGATGTTACACGCCATTTTACATCACTGAATTGATTTAACGCGCACTTTTACGCGAGCCGTTGCGGCTCTTTGAGATTTTTTTGGATTTATTAACTCGTAGAATGAAACGACAAGGTTTAATTGTTTGTGACAAATTGTATGCACAAAGGAAATGTAATTAAATAATGAAACCATGATGAATATACATAAAACATACATACCTTCACGCCGGTAACCTATCGCAACCTCGATTTTTTTTGACAGAATTTCATTTGACCGAAAACGTTTCGTTTTTTAACGTTTCTCCGATGGCACGATTCGTATTTTTTTTATTTCACCACTTGACATTAAGGAAACATATCTTTAGTCCGAGCAACTTTTCTCCTTGTAGTCACTTGCCCTATGTATTGTTACGTATTTTATTTCAAAGCCTATTTTTCATTACACCAGTGCTACAATTAGCCTAGGGATCGTTTCGTATTTTGTTTCTTAACCCATTTTTCACTTCATCAATGCTACATATAGTTTTCGCTACGTTACGTCAAATATTCATTTCGGTTAAGAAATTCTTGCTTGTAATTTGTTACTATCCAGAAAATGCACCGAGCAAGACGAATTGGGGCAGAACCGATACGGATAGGTTAAGTTAGAAGGCCACTTGCTTTTCGAGGTTATTTTTTTTCTGCCCTAAAAATCTTGCGTGTAATTTATCCAGAAAATGCAACGATCAAAACGAATCAGGGTAGAACCGACTCGGACAGGTTAGCATAGTCGATTTAAAAATAGGTAAATTATTCATAAACCGAGCCGTTACATTGGGCAAATGATACTAAGGTAAAATCAGAAATGGGAAATAGATAAATTGACAAACCATTACATTGGACAACTGTTTGTACGCCGAAACCAGTATTACGGAATAGATAATTTGTCAAATCGGTAAAAAACCTAAACAAGTAATGACTAAATGAAAATATTCGAAGTGATCTTTCGGATAAACGTAAAAAAACCCAAACCATAGTTGTCGAATAATATTTATCGAACCAAAATTCGGTCCAACATTTTTCGGAGTTCAGATAGGTAACCCTTCACGCCTGTAATCCCAGAGTGGGGTAGGCAGAGCTGCAGAATTCTGTAACCACGTTTTGCACAATTCATTAGGCTAAGATGTTTCCCAGCGTATTAGTGACAGGTTGCAAGCCCATCGCTTAACAGTACTACAAGCCTTTATTTCCTTATTTAATGTTTAAATTGAGTTTTGATGAATGCTAATCCTGCATTGTTGTGCGTCTCATAACATAACGTATATCGACATTTTCAATAATTTCTTATTAAAAACGAACAAATGTTAGACATAACAACATTATCTAAGTACATGCACCAATCAATCCCGAACCTATCACATAAAACCGCATCAAAATCGGACCAGTAGTTTTGGAGATAATTGGTTTGCACAAAAAAAACAAACAAACTTCCTCTCACCCCAAACGCATATACCGTCTCCGTACCGTCGTGGGTAAAAAAATATGGTATAACGTTTAATTAGTAGTTAGTGCCGAAGTATGCTTTAGGTTTGAACTCTGTAGGTACAGTCGAGATCATAAATATGTATACACTTTAGTACTTTGTGTATTTAAAGTCTGTTTAAACTGCCATACATGAATTGTCACAGCAATTAAAGTGACAAGGTATTAAAGTGAATACATATTTAAGAACTCGACTGTACTAGAAAAAGATAAATATACTTATATAGAGCAATAAATAACTTTAATAAAAAAAAAACAAGACTCATTATTAGTATTTGGATTAGGACCGCAGTGGGCATGATCACATAAAACTAGACAATTCGCGTCGAATGATATAAATGCGAAGCTGTCTGCTAAACGGTTAAACGACTTAATGAAAGAAAAAAAACCTTTTATATCCTAGAAAGTCGGACAGCTTTAATTGGGGTTCCCTCTATGTGGCATAAAATGTATTGTCCGAAACTGTTTTAGCATAACAGACTTGGCATAATCGGTTTTCGCCGAATGGTAATGTGGCAGAAACCTTATTTAGCATAAACTGTAACGTCCCGAAAATGACTTAGTCCGAAACTTTTTACACCGAATGTATAGTTACCCCGAATTTTGTTTTCGCATAATTTTTCTCCAGATTAAACGGACAATATTTTTTTTTATGTTTTGTGTAATCCTGGTAGGATAGAGTAGGTTAGGTTAGGTTTTTTTTATAACTCTTCAAAAAAGTCAAAGGTATCAGTAGAATAACAATTATGCGAAATTAGTATTTTGCGAAATCATACATTCGGACTAACGAAATTCTGCGTAATCAAACTATGCGAATGTAGATTCTGCGACACCAGATTATGCGTAAAGCCTAATATGGCTATATAGATTATGCCACAAAGAATTATTACTTACAAAATTATGCCACAACCCTTTAATTGCAATAAGTTATTTTTTTTATCTCAGTGACATGGCGAGTGGATGCTAGTACTGGGCTAATAAGACCTAGGGCGTTTTAAATCGAACGATTGCCAATCCTAAGATCAATTGAGAATGTAGCCTAGTTGGTATTGACTCTGCCTACGAAGCTAGCGGTCGCGGGTTCGATGCCCGGTCAGAGCAAATATTTGTGTGATGAGCGCGAGTATTTAATTTCGTTTCTGATTCTTGGGTGTTTTCTATCTGTATAGTACGGTCACTGAAGTTAATTTGCTACCCTTTTCAAAGAAAATCTGCTTGAAGATGTCATTGTCAATAGAGATGTCAAGTCCTTTGTAATTGACAGGAAACTCAACCTTATTGCTGTAGAATGTCAGATTGACTTTGGACCTAAGGTGGGTCACAAATTAAATTCCTTGACTGTATGTACATTAGGGCTTCCAATTCCGCAGTCTACCTTCACTCTCGGTATCCGCGGGACTGAACATTTCAATCCCGCGGAATCCCGGTATTAGCAGGATCCCGCATAGAAATTGATATTATTGATATAAGGTGAAAAACAAAAGAAATAAAGAACACATCTTCGCTTTTGTTAATGTTATTTACTATTAAGAGATCAATTAAATCAAATTGCACTTTTATTGAGATCAAAAATATAGAAAAAAGATGGAAATCAAACAAACAATAAACAAAAACCAAGACATTTTACAATAGATGTTAAAAATCTAATTGCCACTTTAATTAGTTTGGTGAGCATTTAGTTGAACTTTTTTGCGAGGAAGAGATAATATATCTAATGTGTCGTCTGCCAAACTATTGTATCCCGCAAATCCCGCGGATCCCGCGCTTGTAATTCCGTAACAAGCGGGACTTAAAAATAGCGCAGGATCTCGGAATACCGGGATCCCAGTATACCGGGATTCGAAGCCCTTGTGTACATATTGTTGCCTAGTACAAATCTAGAACATAGTTTGGGACTCAAAATACAAATCAACATAAAAACAACCAAGCAAACACTAACTTTTACCTGTTTATAATATTCGTTTAGATACGATATGGGTATAAATATGCATTTTATTAATTTTAAATGACATAATTAATTTATATTAAACTTCATTTATATTTTAGTACTTTTTCTACTACAACAATAAGGTAAACGTCCGAGTGCTCGACGCCGTACACATGGCTTAAATTCGAATGAAAAATAATCCTCTTAGTTCGAATTTGACCCTTATTGCTTTGGCATATGGTGCCCATGCAATACAGACACAATCTGTATTGCTTGTTTACATAACTTCATCGATATCGAATCACTTGTGCCCCGGGAATCCCCACTTATAAACAGGTAAAGTAAAAAAACACAAAAATCGAAGTACAGTTAGCCTGTACCAGTACATAAAACATCGCGTTGAATCAATTTCGATTATATCTTTTGTTATTGGAAAAATATTAGTCTCATCCGGACGAATCGCCGCGGGCGGGTTCATCCCGTTTGTTTCCAATCTGCTGGTTGTTTATTTAAGTAATAAAGGTTATGAATAAGTGAGCTTGTTATGTTTTAGTAGACGACTTCATATGTGTTGTATTTTTTTCCTTGTGCTGTATTTCTTTCTGTTTGGGATCTGGGGCCGTAGGCGAGATGAAAACGCTTGTAATGTTTATTTTCTATCACTCAAAACTAATTGCATGACAGTTAAGTTAAGTTATGTATGTACTGATTGGGATACGGTTTTTTATAACCGTATTGTTTAACCGAGTTAGAATAGGGTGGTATTATAATGCCGTAATGGGGACCCTTGGGCGATGGGCCGGGGGATCCGTCGATTGCACTCAAGGGTCCCGAGCTGGAAGGCCTCCGAGTGGTCCGGAGCGCCTTTAACGGAGAAGGGGGAAGAAAAACCCTGTCAAAGATGGGCACGTAAGGGCAAACGCTGATAGACGAGTTAGCGGATGGAATACCACTCCCGCGACCTCGTCCAAGGTGGGAGAAGGAACACCTCAGGGGTTTTAGTCGGTGTGAGTCCGACATAATCACTCGCCCCCCCCTGGGTCGATTGGTATCCATAATGGATTTCCACTGAGAAAAAAAAAAGTTGGTATTATAACAAAATAACTATGCGTTGGCCTAGTTGGTAGTGAATCTGTCTAATGAAGCTTGCGGTCCTGGGTTGAAATCCCGGTACGGGCAAATATTTGTGTGTTGAGCGTGTGTTGTTCTGTTGTTTGTTTTCTATGTATTTAAGTATGTATTTTTTCTATATAAGTATGTTATTCGTTGTCTAGTACTCATAGTATAGCCTGGGACTAGGTCAATTGGTGTGAGATGGTCTCTTAATATTTATTTATATTAAAAACGATTAAATTGCGTTGGTGGCTTTAGGATCATCAAATCAAATCAAATAATAATAATAAATAATACTAATAACGTTATCTAGTGTTAGTAATTAGTAGGATAATTCTAATGATACAGTATTAAAATTTACAATTTTGCTAACTTGTAATATATGCGCACACGCTTGTTTTGCGCATGCACAAAATGCGTTACACCCTTAAATATAAACAATAATTTGCACAAGCAATGCATTAGAACATAATCTCGATTAGGAATTCAAATATACAAAGACCCCGTCTCTGTATTCAAACGTAACGCGCACGAGGATTGGATAACTTGTTTAAATTTACTTGCTAAATGTCCACAAATACAAATATTACCCGTTGCCATCGCACTGACTTCGGAATAATTGAACTGAATATCAGCTGGACAAATATGCAATGTCCAGCTAGTTACGGCGCATTACAGCGCTTTGGAAATGTAATCATTGGATTGTAGCGCGATGGCTTTTGGAATGACATTGCATGGATTGTTGCATTTACAAAGCTGCGATAAGAGAAATGTTGTACGGGTCTAATTAGGTAAAATTTAGTATTTGTGTGTTCGTAAAGTAAGCACATTGTTCGTGGGGAACTGTATACGCTTCTTTATTAAGATACCTACTGATGTTGTCAGTGGGTGCCTGTCGTATCGCATAAAGTTTTTTTGTCCTAAAAATGTTTGGCCGAGAATGTTCGGCATACTGTTGAATGGCATACTACTCGTTTGTCCTAATAATTTTTGCGCATACTCATTTAAAGTCCTAAAGCAAGTTTGTCCTACTATTGATAACTCTAAAATCTAATTACCTAAAGCATAATATTCCTAACATGAATTGTCCTAAGAATTATTTTGCCTATTATTAAATTGGCTACAATTGCAGCACCTAAACTAAACTATGGTAGGCGTATGTCAGAATCGTTACGTATTCTACCTTCAGGCAGGTCAGATTTCGGTTAGGTTAGGTACGACGACGAGCGAAGCATGGAGGAGTGTTAGGTAGAACTGTGACCCTAACGAGCGAGCGAAACGCCAGAACAAACAAGGTTGACAAGGTTAGGTTTGTAAATAAAACATTTTTTTATGCACATCAATCATTCGACAGTTGAATCTTAGCCACATCAAATGATAGGACAAATAATATTTAGGACAAACGATAATAGAAGCAACAATTTCGGACAATCAAAAATATGCGGAACAAAGTGTACGTTATTAGGACAAAAGACGTTATGCGACACAACGACAGGACTAATAATTGTCCAATAAATTTAGGTCTCGCAATTAAGTGCTGCTTGCTGGGTAATGTATTTTAAGTACTGTGAGTAATTACTGTTGTTTTTTTGGTATAGTAATAATCGGTTCCCTTCATCTGGCATAAAATTGATTGGCATAATCATCATTTGGCATACAGTATTTTTTTCAACAACCGTATACTTTTTAGGATTATTTAAAATATCATTACATAGAACCCATTAGGTTAGGTTAGGTTTATTTTATAATAATCCTGAACGGTATACGGTTTCAGAAAAAAAATACTTTAAACCAAATAAAGAATTATGACAATCAATTTTATGCCACATGAATGTAAATCAGTAATAATAGCTGAGCACTAAGCAGTGTTTATTGTAAAATGCCTTTAAGCTAATTATGTAGACGTTTTAAATTTAAGTTGCTTGTGTGCACAAGACACTATAGAAATGAGAACACGTTGTGATGTTTCCCACCGGACAGCTATTTTTTATTAATATTTTTCACGCTATTTTTATTTTTTATTTTTTTGCCTTTGAAAGAAAGAAAGAAAGAAAGAAAAAAACATTTATTCAGTGAAACACCTACAGCACCTCAGTGCAAACAGCAAGTAGGTACAAAGGATTAAAAAACAGAAAACAAAAAAAATTGTGAACTTACTACTAACAGAATAGGATAAATCTACTTATTATTAAGGTGCTGTGGGGCACACTGAAATGGATCGCCACTCAGCTTAAAGTTGCGGCACCGACAGGTAGGTACTGCAACGCTGGTTTTCTGTGGTGACCGGGGTGTGTTGTTGTGAGCGGGGCAGCGAGCGATGTGTGATTAAAGTGTGTTGCTCAGCAGTGGGACATTATGGGCTCATAATAATAATAATAATAATATTTTTTCATCTGACAGCATAAGAATATCATGCTCACTTAAAGGTCTTTGCTTGCGGTGGCTTCGTTGATCAGATCGCCACCTTCTCGAACACATGGTTGTGGGAGGCGATGGCTGAGATACGCGTCATACTCGTGAAAGGGTGCTGTAATGGGTGGGCCGGAACAGGTGGGGTCCGGTCTGTTCACGTTTGCAAGGAGCTATTTTCCAGTTAGTTATTTTAGTTATCGTTCCTGATGTAGAGACCTCGTCTTGTTGTTCTCCTAGTCATTGTTTAAAATTTAATGTTATGTTACATTTGTAATGATTTTATTTGTTCTAGTTTTAAAAATAATTATTTATTTTTTATTACCTTGTAATTCAACTTACTTTTAAGTTTAAGTATGGTGAAGCTTGCGGTGCTTAGTCTCCGCAATGATGATCTTGTCCGAAGAGCTGATAGATTCATTGCATATTACCGACGAATAGTTATTGAAGTTTGATGTGCACAAAAGGTACCAAATTGGACCCTATTACTAAGACTAAGTTCTGTCTATCCTACTTTTAGAGCTGTATGTTTTGAACTGATATAGAAAGCCAGCTTTTTTACGCAATATATGTTACTAGCGATCCGCCCTCGCTTCGCTTCGGTTAATCTGAGTTTTCTGCAACTCTTGTACATAAACCAGAATGTATTATTTACATAAAAACCTTCCTCTTAAATCACTCTATCTATAGCTGAAAACTACATTAAAATCCGTTGCGTAGTTTAAAAGACCTGAACGAACAGACGACAGCGGGAGTGACTTTGTTTTATACTACGTATATGTAAAGATGGCGGTGGCGCGGTAACTTGAACCAAGGTCAGCAAGTGTCACTTAAGTGTTAGCAATGTTTCAGAATAAATACTTAAATCAGTGTTATTTATCAAACTTTATAATAAATAAAGAAATAAGAAGAAAGAAAATCATTTATTCATGACAAAAATAATCAAGAACAGATACAAAAACGTCGGTACAAGATGAAAATAGTCACGAAATGGTCCCAGCTCAGCGTAATGCTGGCATTAAAGTCAGCGCTGGTCTTCCGTTGGAACCGTCAGGTGGAATCACGGAAGGTTACAAACACATAATTAATTATATATATTAATATACATATAACGCTTGTGTAATAACCAATTTTAACTAAAATGTAATTAGTTTCGTTACGTCAAAGCGTGGATTTTAACAAGTATTGGATTCGAAAATAATTCTGTGAAAAACCTAAAAAGCAATTTAATTATTAAAAAAGGTATAAAGCAAAATAAAATAAGTATTTTAGTTTTTTTGCTCTTCAATTTTATCCCGAAGAGCGAGCGTCGCTGGGGCTGAATTTTTTTTTAAGTGAAAATTATAACCTGACATGGCCTCTGGTTTTCACCAGGCAAAAATCATATCGTCTTTGACGTGGCCGCCATTACTGTCAAGTAAATAACAGCTATCAAAACGTTGACATACGATAGAATAGAGGCCCGGATCAATTTTTCGCCCCCGTAAACCAGTCTATTACAAATTAATCATTTTGAAGGTGATTAAATAAATTAATAAATAAATAAATATCAGGAGACAATCTCACACCAATTGACCTAGTCCCAAACTAAGCTCTAGGCTTGTACTATGGGTACTAGACAACGATATAAATACTTATACTTATAGAGAAATTATACTTAAATAATATAGTAACTTTCACGACGCACTGGCCTAGTTATTAGTGACCCCGCCTACGAAGCTGGCGGTCATGGGTTCAAATCCCGGTAAGGGCAGATGTTTGTGTGATGAGCGCGAATATTTGTTCCTGAGTCATGGATGTTTTCTATATATTTAAGTATATATGTCTCTATATAAGTATTTATATCGTTGTCTAGTACCGATAGTACAAGCCTAGAGCTTAGTTTGGGACTAGGTCAATTGGTGTCACATTGTCCCCTGATATTTATTTATTATTTATTAGAAAACATCCAAGACTCAGGAACAAATATTCGAGCTCAATACACGAATATCTTCCCGGACAAATATCATAATATTAACGTTAAATAGTTTAGAATTGGGATAGGATACCATAGGATTTAATCCAGTAAAATATTTCACCCATGAAAATAAATTAGACAAGTAGACGCCATTTTTAATTTATCTATTTCCGGTATCATGTCAAGCTACGGCCGCCTAACTGGTCTATGTACAGGTTGATTTATTTTGTCGTAGGTGGCCCCAAAGATTATTTATGACGGTCCCAACGTACGTCTAAAGAAGGAAATCTTTTTTATAAAAGAGGTTATATTTTGTACCTTACGAGTATTTTCATCCTGTCGTAATAGCTCGTATGACAGTTGTTAGTATTACAGATTATTTGAGAATAAAACATAGTTGCTATGTATTCTATTTTTTTTAAATACTTTTAACAAACACATTAGAGATTATTAATTAAATAATTTATTACTAGTGAAATATACAGTCGTAATATCACAAATGGTACAGAACAGTACTTAATAAAATATCCAAAAGAGTTTCCATTTATAGAAAATAAATTAGCTTTTAACTATTCCATTGTAACCCATTGAAAGGATTAAGGTAAAAGTTTTCGAAGAGTCCACACGAGTATCTCGTTTTAAAAAAAAATCTAGAGTATGTATGTTTAGATGTATATATTAATCGTGAATATAACAATGATTTCTTAGAACGTTTACTGTTACCGAAATGTTCAATAATAATGTAAAATGATGGCAGCAATCTGGACGGATCCCACCACTACCAAAGTGTTTGTAAAAAATAAATAATGTGCGCGGGGGGGACTGATGACCCTCTGTTTAAGAGGAGCACGTTCAAATGCTTAAGCTATGGTGGAAAAGCTTATAAGATAATTAAGGGAAATACTTCAAAATATTAATTACCGATTAAAAAATAATGAAGCGTTATTTATTTTTGTTATTTCCTTATACTTAATCATTAAATAAAATATTAATTGGAAATTAGTACTAGTGACCTTGTTTTACTGTTCGTTTACAATAATGACATAAAATTTGTCAAAAAAACAAACAGTTATAAAAAATAAATTTAATGTGCTTTATGACTCTTTACTAACGTAATGTGTTTTTTTTTAACTTTATTTTGTGGACGTGCTATTAAATTTATAAATAATACAGAAATAAAACATTAAAAGGCAAAAGTAAAATATAAATTTAATTACGCCGTGAGTACCTCAATATGACTTATACCTTTTTAACTTTTATTACTAACGTTAGCTCTAACAATAAACACACATTGCACCGTGATCCCTAATTCTGTATGACAATTAAATTTAAAGGTAAACTTTTTATTGGACATCCATAACTTCCCCCATAAAAATCCTATTCATAAAATCCAACACGAGCACAACCCACGAGAGCATCCTGTATTTCAGTCGTCGATGAAAATTGAGTTGCAACTCATTGTTTCCCTTTGTGAAATCAGCATTTGCGTATAGCATTTTTATTTGCAATACACTTGTCGTGGAAAGTTTAAAAATATCAAATGGGTCTAAGCTCGCCCGGGGCAGGGCGGGGCCGTGCACTGCGCAGCCGCGAGAGCCTCCCCTACAGGGGGACGATTTTCCCGGTAACGCGACAATTTTTGAAGCGAAAAATATCTTTTTCAAAGGATTTTATGCTAGAAAAACAATGATTATCATTTTAAATGGAAAATTCCACGACTTACCTTTTAAATAAGAGAAAAGAGCTTCACGATTTTTTTATAAAAATAAGTAATAAATTTTTTTTTGGTTATTAAGCAATTTAATTAAAAAACTGAATTATAATATTAAATGAATAAAAAAAACTACCAAGAACTACCAAGATTTTTATCAAAAAACTACCATAGTAGAAAATGGTAGTTTTTTTCTCCGGGTTAGCAACACCTCGCGCTCCCTTCAGTCGGCGGTGGGCCGCGGCGCGCGTCGGTCGTGCGATGCTCTCTTCGTTATGACAGTTGACGTTACTTCGCGATGGCCTTTGAAACAGTGAGTGCTTGAACCTGACTGATTGAGTGACGATTATGTTTTATAATGTTCGATTTATGGTTTTATAGTGATCATCGGTGAGTACTGTGGTTGTTTTAATTTTTTTAAGTGTTAAGGTAGGTTAAGTTTAATAAATATATTTAAAAGTTTTTCTTTAAAAAAACTATAAAAAAATAACTGCAAGCTCTCAGTTTTTTTCTGTTAACTCTAAGCGGCGTATTACTTTTTACAGCAGAAAATCGTAGCAATTAACCTACGCTCTTTGCCGTAGCGGTTCTACGCGTAGCAATTAGTGCTACGCCGTAGCACCGTAGCACGTTACATAATTATGGCCGTTTAGACGAGGCAAAATGGGACGGTGACTTAGTTTTATTTTTCTCTTTGAAAGATTCTTTTTGCGAAAATTAACTTTTTTTTTCAATGATTATTAGTTGTTGCGGAAAAAAATACACTATGGTAGGTACATGAAAAAATATAATAGTATTCGTAAAATTCATAGAAATTCTTATAAAAAAATACTTTTTAGGTTTTTTTTTAAATAAAAATTATTGTACTTATTTATTAACGCTTGAGAAATAAATTGCTTGCCTGACAAGGTATTCCCAATTCCTTATTTTCAGAGTTTTCTAATTTATTCAACTTTGAAAAAAAACCAACGAATAAAAAGGATCTTCCTTTTTTATGTCGATGAAAAAAACTCAACTGTTATCTCTCATGTAAAAAAAGGATAATGAATGACGTTCAGTTTATAAACGTGATTTTAATTAATAATGGCGTGTCACACCCCAATTAGCGAATTTACGGTTCATCGATTACTTGAATGTCCATAAACTGAGTTTAATGGACGCATTAAAACCGGTTAATTCCATATTCTTTTTACTGTCTCTTATTTTTAGATATAATTATTACTATTCACATCAATCTTATTTTATATTTTCATTAAAAATAGACAATAACTAAAACAACGAAACTTAAAAAAAACTCGAACAAAAAACTCATTATTCAACCAACAAAACAATCCCCGGACTAATCTCCGTAGCGATTAGTGCTACGGACCCGTAGCCTCTACGGCGTAGCGCCACGGTAATCGCTACGAGTCTTAATTACACACGATTTTATTGTGCTTCTAAATGTCACTAACGATTATGTTGGGCTTTGTTAGTTTTAGTAGGTGGATGTTAAGTTTAGTAGTTTTAAGGCTTATAGGAGTTTTACTGTTACTAAACTATTTTTAATAACAAAAAAGCGATAAAGAAACGGATTGGTAAAAATATTGCTGAGATAATATCAATTTAATTAGTTTTTTTATTTAATAACAACTGAAGTGAGATTTTTAGTTCATTTTTTTCACTTGAAATATACAGGTTGTTTCCGTTTTATCCTGATTCTTATACATGTTTTAAAACAAAATGAGGGATAGAACTCTTTATCCAACCACACTACACGATTTAAATTTCATAAAAATCGTCCGACGAACAGATAACGAAATTACGTTGTACTGCGATTCTTAATCAAGTGATCCGTTATTTTCACTCGCCAATGTACATTGATGAAAACGCTTTTGCGAATCGTACCAATTAACATTCCAAATTAATTACGAGCAAAAATTAAAAAAATATTTATAAATTCATTTTGAATTTACTGCGAGTTACTTAAAACCACGTTAGTGAAAAAAAAAATGTTGCTTTACTTAAATTACTTTTTTTATGACATATTCCCAATTATTATAATTGGAACCTGTGACCCATAGACACATGCATTCTCAAAGCTAAAATCTTAAGATCGCAATCCTAAGACTGCAAACGCGTTAGCAATTTGATAAGATGGAAAGTATCTATGCTAGTAGTCACCGATTGTCTTATCCCCACACCGGAACACAAACACTGCTGCTTAAAATTCCGAATTACTTTTTTCCGAATATTCATTTGTCCGAATTTAAATTTTTCCGAAAGCTATGTTACTCTGGAGCTATTTTAGATTAAATGCATAATTTAAATGTTATATGTAGGTAAGGTTAGGTTTGATCTATAAGCAACATCAAAGAGTTAAGTCTTCTATCAAAAAATTGCGCTCGGAATTAAGAAAATTCGGAATTAAGAAAATTCGGAATTATGACTCTTCGGAATTATGTAGTGTGCCCTAGGTTGAAGGATAAGAGGGTGGTAGCAATCCGGGTGGATCTTGGAAGAGGTCCATCCACAGCTTTTTTGCTATGCGCTACTTGAAACTAGATGATTCTAGTAGATTCACTCTATATTACCGACGTGTAAAATAGCCCGTATGTGACCAATTTACTGAATAAATATTTTGATTTCGATTTTGATGGATAAAAAAAAAATCCTTACTATATTTCACTTGAATCACTTATTTTATTGCTACCAATAAAATAGCACAATACTATTTCAAGACCAAGAACAATAAAATCGTCATTAAACCAGCGAATTCTTTAAACAATGTAGGACTACTAAAATACTTTGTCCGCGATCATTCAGCGACAATCAAAACGAATAGAGCGCTTAACAGCGGCATTAAGCGCTGTTTGTGCAAGTCGTTAAATGACGGATGGCAGTTTAATACGTTAAACGGATTAACATTGTCTTGGATTAAGAGGATATGTTAGTTCAGGTGAAATGATACAGGGTTCTCTGTTCTTGGGCTAAATCTAATTAATTTTGTCATGCGTATTGTCAGCGTTACAATATTATATACTTCACAGTAATAGCGTTCGAATTAAAAACGATGCAATAACATGTCGCATTTTAAATCTTAGGATTGCAGTCTTGAGATTTCAAATGTCTATGGATCTCAGATGCTACTTGCCATCAAGTGGCCTGATTACTCGTGTAAAGGTTGCCGTGAAAGAATTACAAAATCTATATGATTTTACCAGGTGAAATAAAGGTTTAATTTCTGAAGATATTGTGTTGTGTGAGTATAAATATATTTAAAGCGAAGTTTAAAGGACGCCGCATGGAAACAATGGAAAAAAAACATCAGTGGATTTTGATAGAAAAAAATATATGTCGTGATCACTACATAAAAATAATTGGAGGTCAATTAAATCCTATCACTACAAACTTCTTGAGAAAAAAAATATAAAAAATAATTTGTGGATATTAGCTCCATAGAAAAATGTTTGAAGGAAAAAAAAGTGGCGTGTTTTGAAAAACTAGTCATATGATTTTATTGCCCTCCAAGAATACATTGATCAAAACACGTAACATATATTTTTTCTATAAATATTCACCGATGTTTTTTCTTTCATTTATGTATTCAGTGCGGTGTCCTTTATATTGAGTATGTGTTTGAGAAGTAGAATGATATAATTTAGTTTCAGATTTAAAGTACTTTAATCACAAAACCTTGTAACGATCGTGGGATGACTGAGATAATAACTATTTAATATAAACTCTTAACATTCTTAAAAAAATGTGATTGAAAAGGACAAAACAATAGTAATCATATATGTGTGTCTCTCACTGCCCAGATCTAGTCGGGATTTTACAGGTAATTAAACGCCTTCTGGCATATTTAAAAATTCTATGTGGTTATTTTAGTTCGTTTTGTCATAAAAAGCGAACAAAGAACATATTTCAGCTAATATTAGTATGATTTCTTTAAAAATATTATCCGCTGTACTCGTATAATCCCAAATAGTCTTATAGCGCGTTGCGTTCAAACCTTTTTGCCCGTGAACATATTTAATGATAACGATACAACATTGTTCACAACACTCTCGTAAAAAGGTCCATTATTTCGCGTTCAATATTCAATGAAATTGATTACGCAATCAATTACAGGAGCTGTATAATCCAATAACGTGACTGGAGCGCGAGCGCGTGGCGGAGCGCTCTGTGACGTTCGCTTATGATGGAGCTGTCATGTCTTTTAATTACGTGTTTATAATATTATAATTTAAATGTAGAAAAAGGTAACTAGATTTTTGGTATCCAATAGTTGTTTTTACGAGTGCTGCACAGCATTTTATAAATGTGGCATTATCTATGAAAACGACCTTATTGTCGATGGCGCTTACGCCGCACTGCGTCACGCGACGTTCTATTTATATCGGAGCATCGTTAATGATGGCGGAAGCGCCATCGACAATAAGGTCCATTTTCATAGAGAACGTCTCAAATATCCATCATATTTCTTTAGTAATAGTACATGTCCATAGACAGGTATTAAAGACGCCAATGTAAACGCTAAGCTATAGTAAATTTTTGATTCTTATGTATGTTGAGACGGCCATCTTAGCCAGGACCAGGTTATTAATCTCTAGATATATCTCCTAAATTATTTTTATCTTATATTTGTAAAAGAAGCTTTTCTAGCATTTTTTTTTGTAAAAAACGAGTAAGCTATATTTATATTTCAGAAAATCGATGCGGACAAAATTGCGGTACATATTCAGAGTATGAAATCGAAACTATACTAACAATTAACCTATTTTCTGATCTCAACGCAAAAACTTGTTAATGATCTATTATGTAGCCTTACCTTTTAGATGCAGACGCTGTTTAAATCTTTTATCAACTTATGCTTACAAATTATGATGATTCTCAGGTAGAAAAATACGCACAAAAAACTACCAAAGCACGCAACAACTCACCCCTGGTCTAGATTCTCGACAAACGTAACAAACTAAATAAATCAGAGACTCCCATACTGCTCCGTCCGTTTTCATAACAATATTACAGACGTAATAAAATTTGAAAGGGCGCTAATATGAGCCGCTCGTAAATTGTGCCGATACGTACGACGCCAGCCAATGGCAGCGCAGGATTTTATCACGGGTTTTTGTTGATGAAGGATTTTGTGTGTAGAAAATAATCAACCTGTATGTGCTAGTGCTTCTTGGAAACTTTATGATGAAAGAGAATAAATTGGCGAGCAAAAGTTGAAGTCTCCCGCGCCTGATTAAAGTTTAAGTACGGCGACGAATCAGTCACAGAGTGTTCTTTATTTTCTGACCACTTTTATGAAGCCCTTGATTTAATAACTTCTGCCTTACCCCTACAGACGGATTTATAGCCTTTTTTACTGCCACCGCATGTTGCAAGATTTTATCTTTTATTGTTATTAAAAAGGAAAGTTGGCATGACGCGAATAATTTACTAAGTACTTGTTATAAATTTTGTAAAGAGTTAGTTCTTTAGTTGTTAGAATTCGGTTTGATAATTTTAAGTTGTTTTGTATGGACGAAAAAGATGAAAAACGATCTTCAGCACAAAATTAAATATTTCACGATGTTTTTTTAACAGTCGTGAAACGTGTCTTTCATTGGCAAAAACAGCTATTGAAAAAAACGCAAAAATATGTGTTTAAGCTCTAACAGGAAGTGCTTTTTTTTCTAAATGGCGATAATATCCAATGAATCCTGATATTTCATTACACCGACAAACTTTTCCTCAAAATGACCGTTGTAACCCCCAATTGCCTAACACGGGATGCCCCACAAAGGGCACAGGGTGGTCCGTGAATTACCTCCTGACGCGCCCTTTGTTACGATTGTCTACCCCCTGTATAACACATGTGTACTTTATGTACAGGGGGACTGAAACAGGAACGTTAATGAAAAGTGATTTTTGATGACGTGCTCTCGGTTTTAACTTTTTTTTAATGTTTATGCTATGCAAGCTTCTATGGCCCACTATTGTTACAATATTTCTTGTGTTTTCTTGGCCACTACAATGCTCAACCATGCATGCAAAACACCATCAACCCCTCGTTCCGTCTTGTAGCGAAAACAAACCTGATTTTCCATGAATAAAATTAATTTTATTGTCAACCTTGAGACTCTTTTCACTACCATCCAGTAAAACGTTTTTTATTAGTTATCTGCTACCGAGTTTTTTTTTTATTTTATTTAGTATACATTCAATTACAAAGCAAAATGCAAACAACTTATATAACTATTTATACCTAAAGACACTAAAAAGGTCGATCACCTCAGCATGATCGCTACAGCATGTAGCCACAGCGCTATCTTATAGCTGGAATTGGAGCTAAGAACATCCTATACACAGATGTTAAAGGCATTTGGCAAATAACACACCCACAAAAAATAAATTCACAGTAACAGAACGTTCAGAAACTAGCGCATTATACTAATAATTTCCAGGTACCGATATATTTCAGTGTGCCGTTATTTCTCGGTGTATCGGTACGATAAAGGTAGTTGCTGCGCGATAAAGAGCTTTATGCCCCGTCTAATGACGGTACTCTATCTCATTTGCAGTAAATCATTTAGATAGTGTTGCCCGCACATTATACCCGCGCCAGATGTTGTAAACATTGTTTAGATTTAGTCGTTTTTAGTTTACGGTTATTTGATCGCTTGCTTTTGTCTCAAGAAACGACAGTTTTAGAGTATTGATTTTAATGTTTAATGTCAAACGGCTTAATGAAAGCAAAAACATTACCAAAAGCTATATTTTTTAAAATTTTATGTTGTTGATTTTACAAATATTTTTTTTATCTAGCGTGTACTTTGATAAAATGCACCAGAACTTTGGCTTTAGTATTTTTTATTATTACAAATGTGAGTTATTCTCTACATACAATGCAAGTGTGCATTCTATATTAAGGTTGAACTAAAATGGGTCAGTTCTCAAAAAATCTCAGGCCAAGCTACCTAGAATTTATAAATGTTTTAAAACATTTTTTCTCGACCTTATTTTAGTAAAAGTATATGACATGTATAAACGTCACAAATAGATATGACGTCTGTCTACTAACAAAACTAGAGGGCCAGGATTCGATCCTCCGTGGTAGAAATACTTATATGAAATATTTGTTGCCGAGTCTCGGATGTTTTCTATGTATATAAGTATACTTTTATGTATTCATTACATAATTATCTGGTATACAACCCAATTTTTTTAGGAACTGAACTTACGAGCATTTTGTCGTGTGTGCGTCTTTTGATATCTTTGTTGACTTAACCACTACACCTGCACACCGCATTCATCAAATGATTTACCTATAAATTATGTTTCAGCAATAAAAAAAAAACTAAATGTATCTCACAAACCGTTTTTATTAGGTATCTACAATCTCATTGATCGCATCCCATAGCGTGCTGCACGCCAGCTGACATGATACTCGTTCAGTGCGGACGTAAATGTCATTAACGTCATTATTGATAATCAAATGGCGAAATGTCAAGTGACACTGACTTTGATATATAATTATTTCAACTGTCACCTTGAAAAAAGACCTTTTGGAAAAACATTATGTTGATGCAGTTCTGAACATAATTAAAAAAAATAGCATTGAAAAAAAAATGAATACAATCATTGTTTCCAGTGCAATAGCTTTAGGTTCCGGTAAAGCAGGTCAGATTAGAATAAGAGCATATAAGAGCGAGTGAAGATAAATAACAAAGCCGAAGGTTGTTTTGAAAACTGAACTGGAAATTGCAATATCTAAAGAGTCAAAAATTAAAATTAAAATTAAAAACCACGAACTTTAAGTATCTCTGCTTCACTTTATATTCCATTACTTTACTTCTACCGTATTCTCGACTTGATTTATAAAATTGAACCTGTACGTTCGCAACTCCTGCTAATTTTTGACACCGTGTTTACACCGTCGACCGGCACTTCGTATGTCGCGTACATTAGACAAACTGTTATGTCACGGTAAGTAGTCTCGTTTCGGACACTTTGGATTCAGTCCAAGTGTTATTCCAACCAGCCAGTACAACTTGAGCTCCCGCACCTTTTTCATCAACTAAAACATCGAAGGGTAAAGCAATTCGAAGCAGATTTGGGGTTCTTGTTTGGGTGGTTGTGGTGGCACTTAAGGCTAAGTGGGAACGGGATGGCGTGACATATTGTATATTTCCGTAATCGTAAATATAGAGCTAAATGTTGACAAGAGTTAGGGAATATGTTATTGAGTCGATATGTGTCGGTGGGGGCGGATTTCGACTCAGCATTTGTTGAAGATAGGAAAGTAACAAAATGTAAAGGATTTAGTTTCATCATGTCTTGTCTGATCTATGCTGGTTTAGTGATATTCCTTCTAGCATGATATACTACTTCATTATCTCGTAGAAACTTGTCCCAAGAATAGGCAAAGTATCACCCTTTTATGGCCCTTCAAAGTTTATTAAATGATGATTCAGTTCATGGGCTGGTTCATCAGCAAGTGCTGGAAAGATAGTCCAATTTTCATTTTTTTTCCTTAAAAGAACCGTTTTGTAACAGAACTAGTTGACTTTCATCTGCTTACGGCCCCGCCATAGCAAGTGCATTTCACAAACAAAAACGCCTAAGGCAACCGTGGTTGCAAAATTTAATCTCACAAGCGAATCCAACGTCTTACAAAAGGAATATTTAAATTCAAATCCACGCGTATAACGTGGTCTAACCAGATGAAAAGAAAACTGTATCCGCGAGGAAATACAAAGTATATTATTTCTTTAAAACGGCCGCTTTGGTACAATACTCGTAGAAAAAAAAGCTTGTTTACATTTATCACGGAGAGGATTGTCCGATGGAGCGAGCTTGCAATCAAAGCGTGGGGTAAAGTGCTGGCTGCAGCGATTTGGACTGACTTGTATTATTTCACTATCTGTGCAGTAAATTATAATGCACTACGTCAGTTTTATCACTAATCTTAAGATGAAATGAAAATAGCATCAAGTATGGTTTACCATCATTTGCTAAAAAATGTTTCACAAACTGATTCATTTCACAAACATTATGCAAACCGCTTCTTTGCCCAACAATTACCTAAACTATAGTTTTACAAGATGGTTCTGAAATATTTGCGGTTTCGGAAAATCTTCGTATTTTTTTCATTTCATCTCACCTTCGTAATTTGGTGATAGTATTTTTGACTACCTATTGGATTAGCTTTAACAAGCTTCCAGTATACATTTATCATTAGTTAAGTAGTTATTTATAATAATACAAAGGAGGCTTTATCATTTTATTCTCTAAAACTTGTGTTTGCCATCTCTTGTTATCTCTAAAATATTCGATAGATTCGAATCTTGTAAGCTCTCAGGCATTCTGCTTTGCTGTGATGCCTCAAAAGAAGGTTGTGGTGCAGTTTTTTAGCATCGACTTACTTTCTTTACCTGAGTAAGACAACTGTGTTTTTCTGTATTTGAAAGTAGATACTAAGTACTTTAATATATACATTTAGTACTTTTAACTAGGCCATACACTTTTCTCCTATTTCTCACCCGTCACGGGCACTTACTCCATTCACAATGTCTCGTGTTGATTTCGTTCACGGAACTTAATGAAATCGACGTCCATCTTTTAATTTAAAAAACCAATTTATTTTATTCTATGCAAGGAATTGCACTGACGTTCCGTTGAATTGTGTCACTTTTGCAAGTTTTTAATTTCTCAATTTATAGTGACTTAGGATGCGAGAAAATACATAATGCGGACAATAATGACGCTTCGTTTTAAATTATCATAGAGATTATGAACCATACCTACATAGTAAGTTAAAAAAAACTCATACCTACATAGTAAGTTAAAAAAAACTTCTTTTCTCAAAAATTTATGAAAATGTTGACATTACTATCTACATATTGAGACGCGAAGGACATAGTTTACTGACAGATCTCAAATTAAAAAAAAAAACATTGCGTGCTCGCTACACAAGCCCGCAATGTTGCATACAAATTCCATTACTATCTAGCTTGTAACTTTTTAAAAAGTGAAAAAGCCCATAATAAAATGAGGGCACAAGTCTTATACATCCAAATTTTATTTGAAACATAACTTTTTTATCTGTGTCTGGAATAGCTTATGTTTTTTTATAAAACAAAGCTTGCGATTTTCCTTGTCATAATCAAAAAGGCGGTAAAGAGTGATAGTTTTTTCACATGAAGTTTGTTTGTATGCAATTAAAAAAATGAGTTCAAGCGATGAAGATTTTACTCCGACTCAAAAAAAATCTTGCGATTTTTGAGAAAAGCTTAATATTTGCCTCGGCAGGAACAGCAATTGCGGGCTTCGTATTTTTAAACGGACTCGCAAGCTCGTCCGTTTAAAACAATACTCGGCCCGCAATTGCCTACTTCCATGCCTAGGCAATAATGTACTATTCCTCAATGTTGTTTTCTCATTAGGTTCGCTTTCAAATTGCTACCGACATCTTACTCTCTAACCCTACTACCAAGCAGCAGTGTAGACTTGTTTGCCTTTTCCACTCTATAAAAATGACACTATATCAGTGTGGCAACGGAGTCAAGTAATGTATGTGTTTCCGATAACATAATGGGCAACATTTTCAACTGTGACCGTCTTCTTCTAACAAACGAAGTAAGAGCAAGACAGCAATAGTTATGGGCAACAAATTACTATGAAAAGTTGATGAACCACTTAACAAACATGACAAAACACACAGTTGGTGAAGAATCTTAACCAATATTATAGAGATAGTGCAAATTTTGTAAGTAATATTTAAAAAAAAAACATTTTATAGGTAAAGTTGCGGTATGAAAAAGCTCGTCACTTTCAGACCTTAACAGCATCGAAATAGAGTCGAAAAGGCGAACCTTTTCTATCCGCGACTGTACATTATTTCAGATAGACACACGTTCAACGCGGACCAAATTATAACAAGGCAGCTAGTACATAAATTATATATAGGGAGGGCCAGAAATATTTGCACTTTGACTAGCTATTACTCTAGCTAATTTGCAAAAATCTTTGACCCACTCTTTATAATAATTAATAAACGAGAAGATACGAAACCTTGTAAAGTTAATTATATATCGGATCAGGGTGCCAATTGTGAGGCAAAGCCTAGTGTGGGAGCACCAGCTAATTGTATCATGTGTAATTTGAATACTTTTTAATTATTATTAATTTAAAGCGAGTTCAAGTTAGCCACTGTTAACGAGAGGGTGACGAACTGTAACGTAATTATAATATAACTGCACATATTCTATTAGCCTGTTATAATTATGGTATAGTCTAATTATCCTTTGAGGTTTGCGATCCCACTGGCCTTTAATTAACACATATCAGAGATGATTATTAAATCGATGATTCCGGAAACTAGATGGGAAATAATTGGATTAAGATGAAGCACATTGAATCATATGGTCAGAGGCATATCGGAGCTGTAATTATATTTATTGATGACGTGGGCAGATTGGTTTGTAGTATATCTAAAGGCTGGCGCATATGCCGCGACGCGCAGCGCAGAAACGTTACTGCCAAAGCATCATCGTCTTTGAACGTGTTGAAATAAGATCGAAATTGATTGCCGGTAGAAGTAACCAGTGTACCTTAAGAAGCTAGCAGTCAGGTACAACCCCGAGGGAAATTGTATCAAGAGCTCGAATATTTGTCTTTATGTTATCTTCATATTTATGTATGTACCTAAATATATCAAGGGTAAGTATATAAATATTCACCTAACTACAGCGTTCTTTGCCAGTAGCATAAAAACTTTAATAACTCCTAAATTAGACAGATTGAAAAGTTAAAAATATATTCTAGGCCGGTGACGAGAGATCCTTTTTAACCTTTAATACTTACGTCAAGTTCTGGGACACTCTGTATATCAATAGTACCTAGAGCTTATTTTAGGACAAGATCAATTTATGGAAAATCCTGATATGTATTAATTAAATGATTTTGATTAAATTATCATAATAATAATCTCTGTTTTACGACGTTTAAATAGTTTAACTGTAGTTTAACGTGGATGTTAAAGCACTTGGGCACAAAAGTGATCGTTTCCCACGCCAACTGTACGTACCCAAGATAAGAGCACCTCTTAGAGGTTTCTAAGTCTTACCATTCATCGAAGCAGAAATACAAACAAGCTTGATTACGATTTCGCCTTCTCCGGGCGAATAATCAGCCCGTTTGTTTAGCAGCGCGCACGGTCCAATGCCGCTCCGGTTCGCTGATTGACTCTTTTGATTAGTGCCGAGGTATCGATGAATAACAAGCGCTGAGACGTTCCCGGCCGATTGTGTGTCGCGGTAGCAGCCACCGGATTATTGCGTGGATACAGGGAGCTCGTACGAAATGTATACATTCCATTCAAACTGGGATTCCGCTGGCTCTATTGATGGAATGACTGACACGGATTTTATTGGCTGCCTCGTTTTATATTATTTGAGGGATCTGTCTCTTGAAAATACATAAGTATGTCTTGAACAGATAACGTTACATGAAAAGTAATTTCAAATCTCAGTCTAAATCAACGAAAAATACCACGACTACTAGTTAATTTCAGGATCCACATCCATCCAAGAGAGATATGTTACTTTTTTATATAAAAATAAATATCTTCCGAACAAACTTTGTGTTTGTTTTATTTATATAGAACAATACAAAACTTTAGAACTCATCACACAATTTAATTCCTAAAAATATTATTAAAAAAAAGAACATGAAAAACCAACCATGAGGGCGCGTACACATAGCGATCCGTTTTACAGGTCCGTTATTTGATGGCGTATGTAGTTGTATGAGCGAGTTCACACCCAAAACAGTATTCTGGATCCACTAAAAGGGAAGATTACAAGGTGAAAAGATCCTGTAAAAACGGACGTTATATGTGTACGCGCCCTAAATTAAACCATTCCTTCAGAAGAGATTACTTAAAGCTTAATTTCAAGTTAATGTATTAACCTACTTGGTTTTTTGTGCAATAAACAGTTTAAATACATACGTAACCAGGGACCAACTCATAGTAAAATACCTTTTACAAAAACCACACCTCTAATAGTTGTAAAACAAGCACATTACGCACGCGGGCACTAATGTCCGACATTCATTTCAACCCTATCAGGGCGCAGGCCGGGCGGCCGATTTCTGGAATTACAGATAATCTGGAGCCGTACATACGAACAGTAATACTGGCTGGGGGGGGCGCCCCCCCACGTCCTACAAACACGGATTGAGATGACTGGGCCTGACGCCCGCGGGCGAAGTTTGGTGCAAGTCATGAGAGGAGTTAGGGCATCAATTTCAAACTAGGTTTTGCCTGTGATTCTGAGTTGATTATCGTTATTTTATCATGCTTTATTTTCGGGCGTAAAAAAACCCTTCCTCGTTTTAAGGGTTCAAAATGTAACTAGTGTGATTGTTAGTTTTCTTGCTAAACATAGTATTTTTCATTAACCACAATAGTTTTCATCAACGGTGTCCCGCACTATTCTTTTTTCATACATCGCAACGTTACTTTGACTGGTGGGGCGTGCCGTCTTAAATTGAAAAACATTACGTACGGAACCCTACCCTGTCCTATGTACTAATACATATATCGGTATTCATTTCACAAACATATCATTTAACAAACCGCTTTTTTTCCGAAACTGTCAATATTTCAGGATTTTTTAAAAACAAACCTAACCTAACCTATAGGGTTCGACACGTTGGTCCTGAAATAAATCCTGAAATATTTACAGTTTCGGAAAAAATAGCGGTTTGTCAAATGATATGTTTGTGAAATGAATCATTTGGTGAAACGTTTTTTGGTCAAACGACAGGACCCCTAATATATCGCTACTCGCTACTCGTATATCTGTTATGGTAATATTTAAATCGTCTTAAAACACCTTACTCTTGAAATACAGCTCTTCATACCACTTCAGATATCACAATTTCAACCCGTGTGGTTATACTTAGGACCTTGTTTAAAATCCGTCGTAATAGGACTACCCTGCCGCCAATCACCAGTGTTTGTACTGTTGTGATTCGGTATGAAGGCAAGACAGCCAATGAAAGATACAAAAAATACTTTAATTAAAATATGTTTATTGTGCGTTTATGGGTTAGTCTTTAGGGTTGATAATGCGGAAATTGTCATTGCAATTTACAATGACCACACCTAAAATCAATGTATCCTACGTGCTCCTCACCTCCTCGCTACCCGCTTCAGCTCCGCCTTCCGCTCCCGCCGCCTCCTCTCCACTGTCCCACGCGCTCTCAAGCGGTCGGCGCGCACTTGAGACGAGCGCCTCGTGATTATGGTGGGTCACGTGCCCGCTCCGGATTACTATGTACCAGATCGTTTGAGGTCACTATTTTATACTGGATTTAACGTTATTTTAAAGGTAGGTAGGTAGGGTGACGGCACCAATGATGGATAATTTTAGCTGACAGTCACCAGTAATGGACACTTTACTGTTATTTCAAATTTCATACGGTCCTAAATCGATTGTTGCAAAACAAATGAATAACCCTTATCTTCTGTAAAATAAGAATCAAGTGTCCATTATTGGTGCCTTGTCTAGGCGCTCAAAAATCGTAGAAAAATAATAAAATAATTTTAATGAGTGAAGTGAAATGGCTTTTAGTTATGTTAGTTTGTGTTTTGACCAATTTTTGATAGTAGATTATTTAAAAAAAGGTTATCGATAAGTTGACTGGAATAGATTGTAATCGGTTTATATCCATCAGGCATAACTTTTTTGGCATAATCATCATTTGGCATACTCATCATTTGGCATAATCATGTTTTAGCATACAGTCTTTTTTTCTGAAACTGTATACTTTTCAGGATTGTTATAAAATAAACCTAACCTAACCTAATGGGTTTTATGCAATGATATTTTAAATAATCCTGAAAAGTATGCGGTTTCAAAAAAAATTACTAAATGCTAAAAGATGATTATGCCAAATGATAGTCAAGGGCAACCCATTGTTATCATCTCGTAGTCTCCTTGACCATAAGACCTAACAAGAAAATGAAAAGCTTCATTTGTACTTTATTGCATATTTTTCAATTAATTGTGAAGCTATAGTATTAAGAAAGTTAAATTATGACAAAACTATTTCGTACCAAACAATAAATTACACGCACAAGTATAAGTATCTATATTTCAAAATATTAACCACCCAGGTTTAACGTATCTACTAAATAAACTGGTTTTGGTCCAGCAAAATGAATCTAAACGCCATTAAAAACTTTTCTGCAATCAAGCAAACCATTTTGTCAGGTTTGGTTGTAATAATTCGTTACTTAGGCTGGGTGTTATAAAGATCCGTTAGGTCAAATTTCGGTCAGGAATGTCAAAACTCGAATGAAGTTACTGCCCAGACGTGAAAATACCTCTAACGAGTTTCTTACGTTACTATCTATTATAAAAAACACATATTTTAAAAATTGGTTCGAGAGAAAAAAAAAAGGCCGTTGTATTGCCGTGTTCGTTTTGTTGACGACTATAGATGTTATCGTTGATGCAGTCATCAACATAAAGCAATCTTCAAGCTAGGAACAATGGCTGATGAGTGCATATTATGTGCCTAGCTTGGTTTTTAGGGTGGGCTAGGTACCAACTCATTGTTAGACGCCCTGCTCCACTCTTCGATAGAATTATTATCAACGAAGATGACGACCATTAGTAAGTAATGTATATTGATGATTGATGATTTACTTCTCTACAAAAAGTCTTTTTTTTCGTGACTCCTGGGGTAGATCTTGAAGCGATTTAGTGTACCGTCTCGTGATAGCGTAAGGAACATAATGCACTATGTGTTCATTCTGGGCAGCACTTGGTCCAACTCCCATAAAAAGATGGTCAATCTCCTTTGACCTGACATTTTTACTTACGGGCCTTTATAAAACCGGCCCCTACAGATTATTTCATATTCGGAATGATCTAAAACCAACCGCGTGTCACATACCTAAAAAGGACGGTTTTGTCTTTAAATTCTGACAGTCCTAAGGACAAGCATTGGTTCCACAGACAACATAATCTGCGAGAAGCGTGTCGCCCCAACGAATCTATCCAGGGCTTAGGCACAGCGGAAAGTTCCACAGTAGACCCAGTGGAGACTGTTGAATAAATTCAAATTATTTTCTGGTGAATTGGCCCCATCTGGGCATACACGTCGGTAATATGGAGTAAAGTACCGTAAAGCTAAGTATTTGTGTTTTGAATAAAAACCGCTGTAAGAAACTCTCGCACGTCTTTTTTTAAATAATGAAATGCAATTTCACTTTAAAGTTAAATTTAAATTAGGTACTGAGTATTAATTATTCCATAAAATGTTTTTTTTTAAGGTTTGTCAATATAGCAAAATGTAAGGTAGAGATCAGTAACCTCCACATACTTAAAAACCTTTAAAAACCTTTTTGATTACCTTCCTTTTTGAAAACATGAGTTAAAAATAATTAAGGTGTTAATTTTCAAACAGGAAAAATACAGAAATTATATATTTTATCCGCATGGGATACCATCCCACAACTAATAGCAGTTTTAATTTTTAATCACTAGCATTTCATACTCCTTGGAACATTTAAGTCACTTTTCCATTAACTACGTCCAAATACATTGTAACCATTTTAAGTAACATTAACATTTTTGTTAAACTTTCCATGGTAATGTGTGGCCGGCAACTATTGCTGTCTTACTCTTATTTCGTATGTTAGAGCAAGATGCGTATAGTCGCTGGCCACAAATTGCTGTGAAAATGTTGCTCGTCTAACCGGCCCTTTAGAATCGCTTTCTATTTTTTCACTCCACTGTCCTTGCCAATGTACGTGCCACTGTTCTTGACTAATGTAAATCGGGTTTAAGTCTCGCTCTGCCCCACTGTAACTGTGTCCATTACCGTATACCCTCATCACCGAAGGGTTAAGGCAGGTACAAAAACGCCAGCCCGCATTCTATGCCAGACCAATTTAACTGCGACCTCTATAGATTAATTATTCCTCGGAACAAGGTGACGTTACTTTCAGACTTGGGTCACACGTGGAAATTAAAATAACAATGTGTGGTCAGCTATTCTCGGGTTACTTTCAGTAAAATTTTGGGAGGCGTTACAGTAGTTATGTTTGCCATACTTTTTTAAACAGGCTTTTAGTCAATTCATTTCATTAAAGTGTCTCTCTGTAAGGGCAGATTTTTATATCAGTACTCGACTGAGATTGTTAAATCTAAACCAAATGTATCACATTTTCAACTCGATGTCCGAATTTTGATTATTAGTTGAGTTAACCTCGTAAGGCCCAATGTGCAATAGGATGTAAATAATCAAGGCATTTTAATTTGAACTGTGTTGCTATAAGAATAAGGTTTATTTTCCTATGTTCATAAACTGAAAATGGCATTATCGATCAAACGTAATTGAATTTTATTGCCTTGATGTAAGGTTCAAAGTCCCACTGACAAAATACTCCCTGTTTGCAGTATGGTGGGCCTTACGAGGTTAACTTAAGTACTCATCGATAAAATCGACCTGAAGATTGTATTATCAATAGCTTAGGCCCTGTTGTTTGATCAGTAGTTAAACTAACTAATTGTTAAAATTCGATAAAGGAATAGAAAATTTGACACATTTCCTTGAAATTTTAACCACTAGTAACGTTTTTTGACCATTAGTTAGTTTAACTAACGATCAAACAACAGGCCATTATTCTTCTAAGCCGTAATTATTTTGTAAATGTGTCCGTACTGCTCACTTAATATTTTTTTTATTTTATTTTATCGCGTTCACGTTACAACGACAGGTATAATGATAAGTATGGTAACATTTTGGTACCTAATATACTTAGCAAACCCGGTATCCAATCACTTGCTAAACAACAGTACACAAACTGATTCATTTCACAAACTGATTCATATCACTTTGCACAACGAATTTTTTTCCGAAATTGTAAATATTTCTGGTATTATTTCAAGAACACCTTGTTAGGTTAGTTTTGCAAAAATCCTGAAATATTTACGGTTTCGGAAAAAACGCAAAATTATATATTTGGAAAATGAATCAGTTTGTAAAACGTTTTTTAACAAATATGATCGTAGACAATATTTTAGTTAGTTTCGGGTGATGGTTGCCTGGGCTATATTAACAATTCTTTTTTTCTTCTAGTCGAAATCGTGTTCAATATCATTGTAATTTTCTTATAAATAACAATGTTTTACATTCCTATTTAAGCCTGTAATTAAATGTTTCCAAAAAAACGAAAATTATTTTCCAGCTGTTGTTTTCAGTTAGAAAAAATAAAGAACAAGAATGACTCCAAACATTGACCAAGCGAGGATTTGACTGTTTGACCTCAAACATTCAGCGTCGTATTGATTGGCGTCCCGGTCGGACGCCGGACCGGATCCCGGTTGGCCGTACTAATGGACGCAACTATTTGATGTAAACAAAGCACAGATATTCGGTAAATATTCGGAATGGAGTATTTTGGATTGTGTTGGGATAGGGATTTAAAGCTGGTCTGGGTTTTGTTCGTGGATTATTCAATTTTACTGATATTTCTAAGTAAGCTTTAAGTTGGTTACTAAATGGTAGTGGTATATTCGTCTGCGGGCTTAGTATGGTTGCGTTTATCGCGTGGCAAAATGTGGATAAAGCATCCGTTACTCTCGTACGTACGTGTCAGAAAGTGACGGATGTCTTATCCATATTTAATTTTTGTCGCGCGAAAAACGCAGCAATATTAGGCCCCCAGCAATTATTAGGGTTAAGATCTACTAGAATAGAGGCATTCTACCTTATTTCTTAGGGTTGGCAATGCATTGGCATTCTTAGCAATGCAGTATTGTGATTACTGGTGTGCCAAAGGAAACTTTCCAAATTTGCGGAACATTTATTGTAGGAAAATTTCGGAAACTTCTCACAATTTCGTATGGGAATTGAAACTTTCCGTTTCTTAAATATAAATTTCCTATATTTCTAGTGAAAGTTTCCGGAAATTTCTTAGAACTTTTCCAAGTTTTTGGAAACTTTCCGCAACTTGCACATCAGTAATTGTGATTGTAGTCTTGAGAATGTAAATGTCTTGATCTCAGATCCCACACCATCAGGTGGCGTGTGTGATGTTTTACGTCCTCCTAATTCTATGAAAAGCTAAGCTAGCATCGTTTTTTCGTTTATTCGAGATAAATAAAGTGTAATTGAGAAAATTCTCAAATGTGATAAACAGATACCGTTATCAAGCGGGCAGTTTTTTGGCCACCTAACATTAATGATGTGTTACAAACTATCCAAGTCTCGATGTTGTATTTATGTATGGATGCTCCAAAGTTTGGTTTGTGAAAATTGTACAGTTTCGTTTGTTAAGTTTTAATGTTAGGTAGTCACCAAACTGCCCGCTTGATAACGGGGTCGAGTGATAAATAAACTTTGTGAATTTAACGTATTTAAAATGTACTGCTCATTAATGTCGAGCGTGTCTGTAAAGGTGGACGATTAGCGACTGAATCGCTGCTGCATCGCAACTGCAAAGTCGCCGTGTGTAACCTCTCTAAGGTCGGCGCACGCCCGAGCAGAGTTCACACGTTTAAACCGCTTAGTTACACGAGTTAAGTTAAGCTTGTCATCAAAATCAGAGACAAAGTAATCAATGAAGGTTTCTAAGAGAATAAGAGACACAGATTTTTTCTACATTAATATTATAAAGAGAAATATTTGATTGTGTACTACTGGACCGTTTTAAAAATTCTTTCACCATTAGAATCCTACATTATCTCTGATGAACATATGATGAGTTCGCTTTGTACATTCCAAAATAAAGCCGTTTTTTTTATAATAAAGTGTTTACTTACCTACATACATAGGCTATGTTTCTGCGCGGACGGAGTCGCGGGCAACAGCTAGTAGGAAATAAATCGCAAAAAAAAATGTTCTTGCAAAAATTCAGTTAACTGGTGAACTGAAACAGGTAAACTATTTTTCTTTCACAACGGCTCAATTTAAACAGAGTCGACGGAGCTCCGCTTTTGCGGAGCTCCTATTTCCGAGTGTGAACGCTAACATAACCTAAACTTACTTCATATTAATATTATAATTTTCCATCTTGTACAATGGGTTGGTCCGTTTAGTTGATCGGAGAACCATATAGTCCTAATTTTCAACTTAGGACTATATGGGTGTTAATACTATAATTGTCATAATAAATGTCAAAGAATGACTGACTTTTGAGTTTCTTGCGGCGGTTCTTCTCAGTAATGGTCTTTTTGAGAAACTCTGGTGGATTTTTGACGTGTAAAAGTACCCGTGCCTAGGTTGACGGAACCAGTAATGGACAAGGTACCAATAATGAACACTTGATTCTTATTTTACAGAAGATAAGGGTTATTCATTTGTTTTGCAACAAATGAATAACAATAAATTTTGGTCCGTATACAATTTGAATTAAGAGTGAAGTGTCCATTACTGGTGCCTGTCAGCTAAAAGTGTCCATCATTGGTGTCGTCACCCTACCTACTAAATAAACACAATCTTTCACCTTATATGTTTAAATTCGTACACTGCTCCTTATGAAACGAACCACGTGTACATTTGCCACGTGAACCTTTACCACTTACGGAATATAGCCACTTTGACTATATTCCGCCGACTCGACTTACGCAAGATTAGTGGTTGGTAACGTGAATGTTAACGCGAATCGCGTTATGTGCCGCAGCGAATGAACTAAACCGCTATCTGGAGTAAGGCTGAAGCTAATTTTAGAGCGGCTAAGACATTTTGCTCGCGATTTTTTTGAGTTCGGTTACCTCCCTCTTACCAGTCAATAACGAAAGAGACACACTGGGTACCAAGAGAGAAACTTCAACATCTAGCCGAACTGAAATAGTAAAAATACAGAATTAATAGATTGTATAAAAAAAGGATTCCGTTACTTGCTGTGTGACAGGCAAAAACGCTGGAGATCTTTTTTTTTTCACGGGTAATCGGCTAGAATTTAAGGCGTTTTTTAACATTTGTTTTTGATAAATACTGTTTCCCCATCTGTGACATTAGTTTAATCGGAGTCTTTACTCGGATTAAACATTTTTTTTTAAGATTACATTTATTTTTTGATTTTTGTAAAGGTCAACTGGTAGTGAATGCCAGTAGGCATTAAGTTCTCCTTCTGTATTTATCCAAATTTGTGTTTTTATGCAATACGCACAATTAAGCAAACATGATTACAAATCTGTCTATCGAATGAAGTTTCTGTTGCTCATATAAGTCTACATAATAATGACTAGTCTCATTTTTTTAACCTTAAATACTCAACTTTTAAACAGTAACTCTCTGTAACACTACTACAGAGGCCCTAGACAAGATGCATTACGATACCTAGCGTTTCTATTCGATTCGTTTTAAACCAATCGCGTCTTTTTTAGACCACGTGACTTTTCGTATCACGTCATCTCCCAGTGACGCGATTGGTTCAAAAACGAATCGAATAGCAACGCTAGTTAGCGTAGTGCATCTTGGCAGGCCCCTCAGCTCTATAAATATTCCAGTGTTCCGTTACAAAGTACAACGCCCGCTGCCACAAACACCACATCCCAAAGCATAACGTGCAAAATCTCATATTCCCGCCGCGGCAGCTTTGATGTACCTACTCCTAATGAAGACGTCTCGTACTAGGCGTCGGTTACGCGAAGAATCCAGTATCGGCTTTCAGACGCGAGAAATTTCTCCCTAACGCATGCTTTGAACATTTCAAAATTTAATTACCAAGTTTTTGCAGGGACTCCGCGACGCCGCAAAAATAGCGTGTTTATTTTGAAGATGTAAAAATTAAACGCGTAAACTTACCTTTAACCTTTAAGTACATACAATTTGGTTCAATGTCTGAAGCAAGTAACTGGTCGTTGATTTTTGCGGATGGATACGTTATAAACAAAACACACTAACAATTTTCGATACTCCAAATTATATAGGGTACCTTTTACTTATGGAGCTAGCTAAAGTAAAAAACACTTAACGTTCTTCGGAACGAGAGTTTCTAACCTTAACCGTAACCTTTGAAGCGAAGTAAGGTCTTAAAATTAGCAGGTTGAACTAGCAATGGGCTAACCACATCTGTCGCAGACCCAATAACCGCAGAAACGGCGTCTTGTAGATGGGTCACTGTCCGGCCAGTTGGCGAAACGATCTATTTAAGATGGCAGAAAGTGACGGATTGCGCAAAGCAGGGGACAGAGTTTTGTAGCGTGCTTTGGGAGAGGCCAAGTCCAGCACTGGTCAGCTCCCGCTTGCATTATGTTCTGGCTCTAGTACTTATATCTCTTTTTCTCTTTTATCTCTGCTGGCTCTTTTACCTCAATGGTGCTCGGTGATTTAGACAATACTGGCTGAATATTAGCTGTGTAGGTGTGGAGCTGTGATAGGCAGAGCGACGAATTCCGTGTTTTACTGTTATTCTTTTGTTAACTTTTATCTGGCGCTCTAGACAAGACGATTTACGCTATCGTAAACGATTTCGAAAACTGTCAAAGTATATGGAAATTACATAAGCGCTTGACACGACCATCATTCATTATGTCAATCCTTTACATTTTCGATAACGTTGCAATCTTGCAATGTATCTTGTCTAGTGCCACTTATTTGTCTATTTTCTATCTTATAAGAAATTCTGTCTACAGTTAGCCTGAGTGCTCGTTTGTTTACATTCACTTTTTTTTTTTTTTTTTAATTTTATCATGCAGATCAGAGCAGTGTTAGTTAATCTGGTGGCAACCTAGGCGCTGTCTGTTGCGACACACCAACAGACTCGTGTGTACTACTTACAACTCTACTAATTTTATTTTTAATGTTGTTTCATTGTTTGTTTTAAATATACCGTAATGTCTGTATCGCCGTCCGGGTTTTCACTGATCGGTACCAACGGAAGACCAGCGTTGACTTCACAGCCAACATGAGTTAGGACCGTATCGCAACACTAGCACTACATGTCTCTTTTCCTTTATTTTATCTGTGTGTTATTGTTGTGAATAAATTTACTTATTTACTATTTTAACCACATTTTGGGAAGTTGTACCTCCACTTTAAATCCTCACTGGGTTAGATCCAATCCCAGGGCCATCAGTAAACGCCGCTGTTAATTGCGCGCAGGTGCGGACGCGCCCGATCAAATATCTCTCTATCAATCTAGCTCGAGTTGTTTTTGCTTTGTTTTGTTTACGGGAGTGTTGTTTTCTTTAGAGGCAAAGTTGGAGGTTGTTTTTAGCAAGAAACACAACAGTACAGTATACCCAGCATCTAAATAGCGTTCAGCTATCGCTTTTTCGCTTGCACTCGCAACTGACAATATATTTGTCACCCGTGTGTCATAGAAAAACGAACATTGCCGATGGCTATTGGGAAAATGGTAGCACTGTACATTCTGTATACTCTACAGTTGTATAGTTTCATGACCTGTAGCTATAGCGGTTCCGTTGTCTTCAGTAAAACCATACTGGTTGTTGAGCAACGTGGCCCATTATAAATACCTTATAGACTAACACACATAACAATTATAAGACTTAAAACTAACCGAGGTGATAGAACAGGGTGGTACTGTTTTGCCAAAATTTGCGCCATGGCCACTGCCGATAGGTTAATACGGTTACGATACTATTTTATCGAGTGGAATAGAAGATTTAACGTAGTGAAAAATCATACGACATCCTATATTGACGACGTATTTTTTTGCTCCGTTTCTTCTCAGCAGTGGTCTCCTCTTGGAAAGCTCTGAGGGCCCTGCCAAGATGCATTGCGCTAACTAGCGTTTCTATTCGTTTTGTTTTTAAATCAATCGCGTAACTGGTAGATCATGTGACTTTTCGTATCTCGTCATCTACCAGTGACGCGACTGGTTTAAAAAACGAATCGCATGGAAACGCTAGTTAGCGTAATGCATCTTGGCAGGGCCCTCTGGTATATTTTTGACGTTTAAGTGCCCGTGCGGCCAATTTACTAAATAAACGTATTTTTTTTAAGTTCTTATTCATCTTGCCTTCTCTAGTGAGTTTACTAGCATAGACGAATATTTTCAGCCCTAGAATTGCAAATTAGGTTTCAGTTTCCACTTATCATCAGGTAACCTTAACGGACTAATTATGTTCCTGTTTATCAATGTGGATAAACTTGGATAAAACATCTGTCACTTTCTGACCAGTAATCAAGTGCGAGCGTGACGGGTGCTTTACCCACCGCGATATACAGGGTGTTTTTTGGTCGACAACTTCTAAAACAGGAGAAATAGTTTAATTAATGCTGAATCCGAATATCACATTAAAAAATTAAAAAACCTTAGGATGTTAGATAAATAGCATTTAAAAAAATTCCCATTATTTCACTTAATTATGGTTACCATGCTCCGTGTTTACCGAAGACTTTAATGACGTAATCACTGTGCTTCATGTTATGATTCATCTTTCCCTTCACACTTGTTATGGGCTTAGGACCGTCAAAGATACAAACACGGGTTAGGTTAAAAAAAATTACATTATTGTTGTTAAAAATCGTTCTGAAATGGCATGGATTACAAAACCGCAAGAGTTGTCTTTGGCGTATTTAAAAAGGTGATCAGCTTTAAACAACGATTGTTAAAAATTTAAAACCTTGAGCATGACGTTGCGTTTCAAAAGTGTCTCACTCGTAAAGGTTGCTAGCGATAGACCTAACAGTGTAGCGTGTAATGGCCTGCCGATTAGGAAATCGTACAGTCCAAATTCTAACGGTGTCAGCAATGTTTTGATAACTCACAAAGTAATTTTTTATAACATCAAACATTGACATTGAAACATGATTGTCCTGAATTAAATTGTCTTGCCAAGCCTTAATTAACTTAACAAGCAGTCGCTTCGAAACAAACACGGAACTGACATCGCTTGCGCATAGTTTTGTGAGGGTAGTAGTCAAACAATAACATAGACTGATCGTGACGATAAGCGGCCTACCCCCTTCGTAGCTAAAGAAACGAGAAACCATGATTTATAAAATAGCGAGGATATTCATTCGACTTTTAATGAAAAATTTTTTTGAGCTTAGAATCATGAATATAGTAACCCCTATTGTGGAAGTTGGTGACCAAAAAAGCACCCTGTAGGTATAGGCCCTAGACAAGATGCATTCGGCGTTCGTTATCGTTATCCAAAATGTATATGAGTGACGTAAGCTGACAGATGGCCGCGTCGAGCGCCTACGTCAAGTCCAGTCAGTTTCATCCATTCTATTGTCAGTTTTCAAAAATGGTTTACGTTAGCGTTAAGCAACCTTTTCGATAAAAAATAAGACAATTTGTTTTTAAAGTTACCATATCAAGCAAAACGAACCTTAAAGCTTACCCGTTTAATGTATGAACCTATAATAACAGTAATTTATGTAAGCAAGGGCTACACTCAAAAGTCACACATTACATTGAAACAAGCAAATTATCTGTTAATACATTCCTTGCCCGGCGGCAAAGTTTCTCTACGAAATGAACTCGACTTTGCGTCTTTGGCGCCGAACGTCTTACTGTTATGAGTCAAGTTGCTTACTCGGCTCGACTTAGTATCTTAATTATGCTGGTAATTTCTGCTTGGTTTTTACTTTAAGTTATTGTTATTCTTGCGTTGTTTACTTAAGCTTTATTAGGTTTATTCTACGTCTTAATATTAAGTGTTAGTGTTAGGGTTATGAGCGGATGGGGAATTGTTCGGTCTGTCTGTTGCTGATACTTCAGTTTTAATTTTTTATTCATAAATGCGCAATACCTAGCTAAAGTGTGCTTGAAATATGCTCTGTCCTTATCAACCACTACGAAATTTGAATGATACAGGAAAGGAAAAGGTATTTTAACTTAAATAAGTTTATGTGTGTTTATGAATAACTTGAAATAGAAAAGAATAGCCTTTAATGACTGATACTATCTGATTCTGATCTTTAAATTAAAAATAGTTTTTTTTTTTGAGTAGATATTTATAAATGTCTGAGAGTTTGTCTCGAATAGGCTCCGAAATGGTTCAAAGGTTTTTAATGAAAATTAACAAAAATTTAAATTTAGATTTTCTTTGAATGTTTCATTTCGATGTCTTGCACGGTTTAGAAGATATTAATATATGTAAAGTCAATACTGTTGTCTTGTAATTACTGATGTGCAAGTTGCGGAAAGTTTCCAAAAAGTTGGGAAAGTTTTTAAGAATTTTCCGAAAACTTTCACTAGAAATATAGGAAATTTAACTTTAAGAAACGGAAAGTTTCAAGCCCCATACAAAATTGTGAGAAGTTTCCGAAATTTTCCTACATAAAATGTTCCGCAATTTTGGAAAGTTTCATTTTGCACATGAGTACTTGTAATAAAATTAAAACTAGGTATAGTTAGGGGCTGTTTTGGCTAAAGTACCCTTATTTTAAATATCTGTAAACCGTTATTTAGAAAAGTCTAACTTGATTCAAGTCTCACAAGAATAGAGACCTCGTCGTGTTGTTCTCCTAGTCATTATTTTTACTTTCATGTATTTGACATGTAATCTTGTTAATTTTTACATTTATTTGTAATGTTTTTAATTTTGAATTTGTATTTTTTTTATATGTGATAGTTCTAATAATTTATATTTGTTGCTTTATTACCTTGTAATGTAACTTACTTTTAAGTATTATTGTATTTTATGTTTGAAAAAATGACCTTATGCTGGAGTTTCTTGCGGCGCTTCTTCTCCGCAATGATGGTCTTGTCCGAAGTGCTAGTAGATTCACTGTATATTACCGACGTGTAAAAGAGCCTGTATATGGCCAATTTACTGAATAAATATTTTGATTTTGATTTTTTTGATTTTTTGATGGACATTAAAAAAATTGGGAAAACTCTTATAGATAGATGTGTAAAATTACAGAACATTAATCCGGATTGACCCCATTGATTATTATAATACTAAATATTTACATAGTATAAAATGAAGTAGCTTCCGCCATCTGTTTGCTTAGATCTTTTAAAATACTTACATACATACATAATCTCACGCCTTCGTTCCCAGAGTGGGGTAGGCAGAGCTACAGAATTACAAACATCTCTAAAAACTTGTTGGTAATTCTATAACCACAATTTGCACAATTAGGCTAAGATGTTTACCAGCGTATTAGTGACAGGTTGCAAGCCCATCGCCTAACAGTACTACAAGCCTTTATTCCCTTAGTCGTCTCTTACGACATCCACGGGAACACATGGAGTGGTACTATTCTAACTCGGAAACTACACGAGGAAAAAAAAACAAAAAAAAATACAAAACTACTTTACTACTTACTTACTTTTTTTTACTTACTTGGTTAAAATACTTAACGGATTTTAATACAGTTTTCAGCTATAGGTACATAGAGTGATTCAAGAGCAAAGTTAATGAGGTATAATAGATTCTGGCTTATGTACGGGTGTTACGGAATACACACATAAACCGAAGCGAAGTGAGGGCGGGTCACTAGTTCATTATAAAAGTGAAAATAGTTCTTGCTTTTTATCGAAGTTAAAATTATTATTAATTTTAGAAGCTTTATATTAAATCGAAACGTTATCACGGTCAATACATCATCATGTCAGCCGAAAGACGTCCACTGCTGGACATAGGCCTCCCCCAAGGCTCTCCACTCAGACCGATCTTGTGCTTTTCGCACGGTCAATACCGAGTTGATAATATGCCTAACGTCGTATAAAACTCGTACTCGTGAAAATGACAATGAGAAGAATATTAGTATGAGTATGAAAAAAGCTATAAAATCAACTATCATTTTAGAAACTAACATGTTGCTAAAACTCCCGCGCCAGTTTTCTTAACGAGGGAACTGCATTCTAATTAAGTAGGTAGCCGAATTCCCGCGCGTGGCTGCAACCTGCGCCCGGATGCACATGAGTTTAAGAATGTGGTTGCTTTTACTGCAACTAGCGGATGCAAAACGCCGTTTACATTTAGGTATATATTTACTGGGCGACGCTTGCGTGTATATACGCGTTGAAAAATAAAACAACCGAGCCAGCGGAGTGGAGGTACGTTATTTGAGAGAAGCCATGGTAGAGCGAACAGATCTGACTTCAATTCTTGTCTCCCAGCGGGGTGACAACAATTTGGTCAGTTTCAACACCACCAAAATACAAGCGTGTCTATTCTCAGCCAAAAAGAGTCCGTTGATACCTACTTTCCGAGGTACATCTGTACCTATTACCGACCTCCTCGAGCTTCTCGGCATGGAGTTGACGTCCAATCTCAACTTTGGTGCCACCATCGAGCACAATACTCAAACCGCGGCCAAAAAGCTGGGCGTCAAGTGAACGTATTTTATTTTCGTAAATTCATAAGCGATGCATCTTCAATCTACGCCCCCGGCCCCACCAAGCTCGCTACCCATTCATTTCTCTAAAATATACGCGCTGCGCAAGTACGTGACGCCATGATATATTAGTTGTTTCATTGAGCAAGGAATGCTTTTCTTAGCTGACGCAGCTTTCATGCATGCGTACTTGTGTACAATTTTGAGATATGTCTTAATTTCGGTGAGTGCTGTACGGTGTTCTTGTTTAAGGGTAAATTTGGGTATAGGAAGTACAAATACAGGGGTTTTAGTAACTTTGGACAACTTTATACTGACGTGGTACATACAGTCTACATTAAAAGTAGATACCGTAAAACGGGGCGAGTAGGGATTAAGGGGTGAGTAGGGACACAACCTAAAATAAGTCATAACTTGTTACAAATAAGAACAAGTATTAAATGGACAATAACGTTACTTTTATTGGAAATAATTTCAGTCTTATAATTAGTAATATATGCTTCATTTTAGGTTGTGTAATTTGACAGCCACGTAAGCAATGTCGAATAAGATTGTTATATAATTTTAATGTGATAAAGTCCACAAGTGGACGTGACAGCGCGTGGAGCTAAGCCCATGTGTTTCTGTTTAGTCCACCATAGTAAATAATCTTTAACTGAACAAATTGTCTTCGCGTGTTATATCCAGGGACTTATTTCTTTATTATGTTCATGGTGGTTGTCTGATACTCGACACTGGTGAATTATAAGTACCTTGTAAAAACAAGGAGTGAAAGTCATGAAAAAAAAAAGTCCACAAGTGAGTAGGTCTATGATGTTGACTATTCCATTATCCTGATACATTAACCTTATTAATATTGTTTAGATTCTTTTTTTAACTTTCATTTTATATTCGCAATATTTCAAAATCACTTTAAGCAAATAAAAGTGAAGATTAGGGTCGTTTAGGTCCAGAAAGTCAAGCAGTTGATAGAAGACCAAAGCGATTAGTTATTTCTCTACAAGAGCTTTTAAATAAAATAAATACCTAAAGAAAGGGGAAAATTTTACACAAATTGACCTAGTCCCAAACTAAGCTCTAGGTTTTTACTATGGGCACTATACTCGAAAATCTAATTAAAGATCAAAATCTCATCTTGATTATTTCGTTATTTTAACATTATTTCATAAAAATATGAATGAGAACTCGTGTAACCAGTAATAATAGGGTAAGTTTTATTGATAAAAATACCTACACTTAAACCAAAATGAAGTAGTCACAGCGAATGTGCGCCCGTTGAGGTTAGGATTTTGGCCTTGAATTAGATTTTCGAGTATACACTGAAAAAAATAATTGGTCGTTTCTAACAAGATTGTGATTACTGTGCGTAGGCGTCTTGATTCCATATGAGCCTAACAAGACGTTTGATACATCAACTAAGATGTTAGTTGAATCACTAAAGAATTTGCTGCTGTTACTAAAAGCTTTGGTTGATATAACTAATATCATAACTATTGTATTCATTTTATGTCAACGAAGAGAAAATCTCTCTTGGTTGGCTCACATTTTTTTGAGTGTAGGGAATGATAAACATACTTATATGTACAAATAAACACTTATATACATAGAAACCACTTAAGACTCAGAAACAAATACTCGCACTCATCACAAATATTTGCTCTGACCGGGAATCGAACCCGGGACCGCTAGCTCTGTAGGCAGGCTCCAACCAGACTAATTACATCGTCTATATAAGTAGTCTAATAAGGGGAGATATTCTCAATAGGGCATAAATGGATTTTTTAAATCGCATATATCAACCAAATATGAAAATATCGTAAAAGAGATCACCGAAAGTAAAATTAAAATTAAAATCGGTGAAGTAATACTGATGATACAAGCATTTTAAACCGCTAATTAAACAGCGATTGGACAGAGAGATCCGATAATGCACTGTGATGTCATGTAACAGGTCGGTCATATTAACTCCATGTTAACCTCTGTTTTGCTAGAAAACGATGGGAACAATTAATATCTGTTGGCTTATACCTGGGTTATTTTTAAAGTCAAACAAAAAATGATTTTTCAAATCAGCTTTTTTTGAATGGTGAAAGAAAGTAATGAATATTCCCCATTGCCATTATTAAAACAAATAACAACTATTCCACTGAGTTATCGCACAGGATTCATTAGGCGTTTATTGCCTTCGGTGGATCAAAGAGGCTGCTAATTGATCTTACGGCACATATTGAATTTAAGATAGTTGCGAATGTGATTTGAGATGTTCATTATTATTATTGGCTTTGGGATATACTCGTAATAATTAGGATAAGGACAATTGATTATTCTATTGATTTATGAAACGATATACCAAGGCGACGTTGATGAGTTGTACTTCGAGCTACAAGAAAGGAATGGAGGGAGGGCCTTTACTCAGCAGTGGGACGTTGTAGGCTCTTAAATAACATACATACATACATAAACTCACGCCTTCGTTCCCAGAGAGGGGTATTAAGGCAGAGCTGGATTACCTGCAACTCTAAAAACTTGATAATTCTGTAACCACATTTTGTAAAATTAGGCTAAGATGTTTAACAGCGTATTAGTGACAGGTTGCAAGCCCATTGCTTAATAGCACTACAAGCCTTTATTCCCTTAGTCGCCTCTTAAATATGTATTTAAATAAATAATGAAACGAAAATTTAATACCAGAAAGAAATTTAATGAAATTTAAGAAAAAATATTATAAATTTGGACGATTATTAATTTGCCTAATGAATGAATGATAAACAAGACAATTAAGTGCAACATAAATGTTCCTTCTTCCTCTTCAACATTGCTCTAGCTTTCCCTGTAGCAGTCTGGGCTTCATTTTGCTGAAGCAAATATGGAATCAAGAATAGTCGTAACATAGTGTAACATAAACTTTATCTGTGTTAATTTCTTATGGTGTGGCATGGACGTTTTCACAAAAAAGCTCATTCAATTTAAAAAAAATCTAAAAAAAGGCTTTTGACCTAGACCTTTATCTTTGCGATTTTTAGTGAACCTAGTCGTATGTCCATCATAAGCAACGTCTAAAACCTTAATTAGGTACATTACATGTCAAACTAATTCTAAACTGTCACAAACCAAGATAGACCGGGAGACATTTTCTCTCCATGAGGGTTCCGTTTGTACCATTTCAACTCCCAACCTTTATAAAAAATACAATTGACAAAAGAAAAACGCAAAGCTTTCTTGTACAGTAACACAATAAATTCACTCCAATATCTTTTACGAAAGCGATCGGCAGTCAGCCCCAATAATAATTTACACGGTGGGAAAGCTCCGACTTTCGCAGCTTTGTACGACTCTAAAGAGCTTCTGGCATTTGAATAAAAGCTTTAGGCGTCGGTGTCTTGATGTGGAACTGGGCAGGTCAGAAAGCAGATAAGGTCTGAAGGGTGGGTTAAATGAATTTCGATACATATTTTTTTGCTTAAGGAACGTGTTTGCTTTCGCTTCATGCCCGATTTTTAACTGACGCAAACGAAGAAGTGTTATAAGTTTAAAGTGTGTATTTATATCTGGTACCATAGCTCCCAAACCAAGATGGACGTTTTTTTAAATAGATAGCTAGGTGAGTCAGGATGGTTCTTAGCTAAGTTTGTTGAATTATTGAATTTCAATTTAGCCGTTTGGAGAATGGGTATAAAGTGTGATGAGCGCAGTATTTGTTTATGACTCTTGGATTGTTTTATGTATTTTAATAGGTATTTCTTTATAGACGTAAAATGATGGCCTAGAAGACGCCTATACTGCGCCTCTATTCTAGGCGGTAAAAACGATATCGTAGTTTGCCTGTTATGGTATTGTTATGACATCAGCCGCCATTACTGTCAAGAAAATAAGAGCTATCAAAACGTTGACAATTCGATAACAGATCATACACGATATTGTTTTTACCTTCTTGAATAGTGCCCCTGGACATAATCTGGACAACGATCGCCACAGTAATAGTACTAGGGTTAAAACTTACAATACATAAAATAAATAGACATATTCTAATTCGACTACCTACTAGGGCCTTCATTCTGTATTGTCTTTACCCTATTAAAGACGGCCGAACATAATACCACTGCAATAGAGGTAAAATTGCCGTGAAAAAGGCCCTGACTACCTAAGCAGTCTGAAATAATCTTACACGACAAGCTCGACGAAGCAAACATGATTCAATAACTTCCGCTCCAATTTGGCCTCTTAAAACCGATATTACGAAACAAGACGAAATCAAGCGTATTTATCCAAAGCACTCAGAAACCGATTTAACTGAGTAAACAACCCAGTAACACTAACGACCGACGCAAGTTTCGACGCAATTCGCCAGTAAATAAATAAAATTAGCAGGGTCGCGTTAGGGCGGACGAAATAATGCCCTGTTCCGATCTATTTGGGAGTTATTTACCTTAATAATCTGATTAAAATATTAGGCGTTCAAGAATTCATTGGGCTGGGAAATTTGTTTTGAAGAGGAACTTGGTTTTGGTGCGACGGATCTCGTGTTGGTATGGCTTCGGGAATCTATCATTGTTGAAATTTGTTTTTGGTTACTGCTAATGGTTTTTTTTGCCTTTTACAAAATCAAACTGAGTTAGGTTTGTTGATGCTTAACTTAAAGGGAAACTAACGAGTTTGAAAAGTTAAATTATTAAGTTATTTGGGAACTGATTAGGTTAAATTATACTTTCCGTTCTTCCATCCTTCAGTTCCCAAGAAAAAACATATCTTTATTTTAAGTTGTTTTGTTTTATATTTGACCACATCATCACTTTATACTTATATTTTGATGAAAACGTGCGTAATTATTAAGTCATAGTTCTAACTAACTAACTAATTCAGATCCAACGTCTGTCTAAAACACGGTTATGTTGTAATGAAACCAAATAATGTTGTTGCAATTAAACTAAAAACTCATGCTATTTCTCAACTGTCACTTCACTACTCTATTTTCTTTCTCACCACAAACTAATGATAATATATAAGCAGTAACATAATTAACCTCTGTCTGAGGGAGCTCCATCTCATTAAAAATGTCGTGAGCAAAGATTGCCTTAATTTCACAAGCGGGTACCTTTCTCCATCAATAAATAAGTTTACCAACTGCGTCTGGTTCGTTTAAAACAACCTTAAGTACTGGTAAATTTAATTATTGAAAAATATTAATTAGCTAGAAGGTTTTAGCGGAAGGTAGGAAATTTTCTTGAGATCTCACTTGCTTTTACACTAAATTTATTATGAATAATAATTTATAACTCGTTTTTGTCCGTTTTTAGTCTAGTTGGTAGTGACCCTGCCTACGAAGCTAGCGGTTCCAGATTAGAATCATAGTAAAGGTAAATATTTGTGTGATGCGCTAGAGAGTCATGTTTGGAAGTATTTATTACCAAGTCTTGCATGTTGTGTTTTGCTTTATATGTAAGTTAATCATTGACTTAGTTTGGGACTGCGTCAATTTGTGTAAATTGGTTTCTGATACTGATGAAAAATCTCTGCCACTTAACAGTGGATTCTGATTTATCAAATAGGATTGTTAGTTTATATTGTAATATTTTAAGATTATTCAATTTTCTAATACTGAGCTCAATAAAACGTTTTTTAACAATACTGATGGCGTCAATGTTTTTAAAAATTGTTAAATGTTATTTGTCACGTCAATATATTAAAATGAAGTGAACATAATGTGATAATGTTTTTTTCTGTAAATGTGACCTTATCTTATCTTATCTTAAAGATAGACCCATCTTCGACCCTTTTAGGATCTTTTGAGCAATTACCCTCTTAGGTACACACTCAGCTGTTCCAATGTGCAGGTTTCCTCACGATGATTTTCTTCACCGTAAGAGCATCGGGTGATTACTTACTATATATTACTTAAGTTAAAAAACTCATTATAACTCATCAAATGCGATCTTAGTCTTATTTTTATTTACAATAAATAAAACAACATCGCAATATAACCTTAAAATTCTCAGCATAAAGTTGTCAAAGTGTACCAATCAGCATCCAGCGTCGAAGCGAAACAACCAATCAACGCACGCGATCGCTTACATCTCAAGACACACATACTACCCTCATCGTTCACAGAATTTGCGTAATTTAATAGAAAAGTTCCTCGGTTGACACCATACAAACACCTTCTGGAATTGTAAACAAAATTATAAGTTCGTACAACGCGTGTCAAACGAGGCTCGCAAAAACTTGGCATGATTTTGTAATAATGTTGGAGAATTTGTCAAATTGTATTCTTGGAATTTGTCAAGAGTTTGACAATCAACTTTGTTGGAACGTAGCACCCGTGTATGGTTGAAAACAATGTGACAATATTGATCCTCTGAAAATCCCACTTATATTATAAATGCGAAAGTTTGTGTGTTTGCTACTTTTCATCCTAGAAAATTCAAAAGCAGTCGACGATATAACTAAAATTAAATCTACGCGGACGAAGTCGGGGGCAGAAGTTAGTATTAAATATGAGTTTAAGCCGGTAGTACAAAACACGCGCTCATTATTTTTTCTTTTTATAAACAAATAATCGAACCAGTAGGTAACTAGTATGACGGCGCGTGTGGTTTGAGAGCGAGTAGACATACTGTTTAGGTATGGTCCTGCTCACTCTGACGTAACTCGGGCACTGGGCCTCTACTTTCATAGTTCGAACGTTACGCTTGCTCCGTCACTTTCCCTCGACTTCAGTACGATGGGCGAGTGAAAGGAACGGAGTATCCATTAGCACTGCTGTGGTGTTGGGAGTAGGATCCCGGACGTGCCTCGCCATGTTTGACACTCTTGTTCTAGACTTCGCTGGTAAAACTGGGTCGTGAAACATGGTACGCCGCGAGCGTTATAGTTTTGCATCTGACCTTGGCACCTGTGACCCTGGAACGTCGTCAGGCGGATTTCTTATTAAATGACTGTATTTTGATAATTAAACAAGAAATATGTGAAACATCTAGAAAAGGCTTTTGGTTCTCCTTGCCCGACTATCTTCGCCTACACCTAAGTTCGACCATCGTGACGCTCCCGTTACCTAAAGATGGGGAGGAGCTTACAAGTATTTTTTTTAATTCTCTACAGAAGTTAGAGGGTTTAGTCACTTTTCGGTACTTGGGAGGACAATTTCTCCCAACAGGTTGAGATTGGACAGATTAAAAAAAACGTGTCTGTTATTTTGGACTACTCTCTAACATAAGTATATCAAAATAAACCAAATCGGAGCCTGACAGTTGGGTACCTTTCCTTGTAAAGTCTGTTTTTATTCGTTCCGTCACTCTTATAAACTAATCAATTTACCAATATAACTCCATATTCGCGTACTTTTGAAGGTTGAGCCTAGTCATATTATTTATTTATACACTTTATCATTGTCTTCGTGTCCATTTTAAGGTAGTAATCTCTATTTATATTGTTTTTTTGATGAAAAGCACATTCGCTGAAAACACCATTACACTGACAGAGTCTTGTCATAAAGATTTTTTTTTCGAACTATTTCTGACATTGAAAATGTAGTGAGGTTTGATAGATTTGATTGATAAGTGATTTTTTTCGTCTCTATCGCACCCAGCATAATAATACGATGATGATGATGATGAATATATATTCAACCTTTTTAATAAAATAATTAGAGGTAACATTATTCTCATTACTATTTCATCCTCTATCTAAAGACAATTACAGTCCGGTATACTTGTTATTGTCATTGGCAGTCTGAATAGGAACAGACTTTAAGTATAGTACACTTTTTCCAATAGTAAGAGCGGTTCCGCACTACATCCGATCCGAATCCGATCCGAACCCGTGAAAATACGGATCTATAGAGAAATCGGATGACGGATGGCTTCCGTCTATATTTTAGCGGAGGCCTGTGTCCAGCAGTGACATGATGATGAGTGATGTGTGTGTGTTTTGGCTGACATGATGATGATGATGATGATGATGATGATGATGATGATGATGATGATGTAGTGCGGAATCACTCTAAAGGCGATTCGTAAACCGTATGATTGAAATTATACATATAATCCTTATTCCCAACTGGTGAGAAAATATTTTAAGTTTTATGGTCGATAAACTATAATAGTAGGTATATCCACATATTACTTATTACCTTTATTTATCCATATTCCACACTGCGAGCCTATTATGTTGTTTTGTTTCGATGTGGATAGAACATCCGTCGCTTTCTGATCAGTATCTAAGTGCGAGGGTGACGGATGCTATATCTACCGTGATAAAAACGACCGTAATATCGCACTGCCAGATCAACACAGTATCATTTCAAAAAACTAGCTTGTTTTGAGTTCATAGGAAATGTAATAGAGTCGATTTTAAAATGTAGTCGTATTTTGAGTTAATGCTGTATTGATCTGGCAGTGCGATATTAATCTAAGCATTTTTCAAAATTAATAAAATTAACTAATGAAATAGGTACATAATTAAAGAAAAAACAACGATCAGTAAATTTTGTTTTTCGCTCCTTTATTCACCTCTGTTTTACTAATTAACTTTCCATTAACAGTACTAGATAACTGCCAATTATATTAATTAGGAACTTTTGATTGAACTTTTGTTTAACGAATAACTAACTAATAAGAATGGATAACAAACACAAAGTATTTGGCGCATTCATATTAATTAAGTGAAGTTTTCTTTTACGTGTTGGCGTTCGGATACTTTTGTTAACGAAATATTGATATAAAAACATTTAATTTTACCAAACATAAACAAAACAAAGGCATTATTTATGCCTTGTGTTATTTTGAATTGGTTCTTACTATTTAAAAGTAGAAAAAAAATTATCAAAAAAAGCAACGAAGTATAAAAAGTTTACCACACAATTATAGTTAATAAAACCATTTGAGTAGTAAATGTCTCTGTTTATAATAAAATAATTTCATTATAGGATAAAGGCATTCATATTGTCCTTGTCTAAACTAAGCTCTAGGCTTGTACTATAAGTAATAGACCATAATATTGCCTTTGACGTGTTTCCTTATTGTCAACGTTTTGATAGCTCTTATTTACTGGACAGTAATGGCGGCCGATTTAAAAACAATACCACGTCAATAGCAATATCGTTTAATCTGTGGAATAGAGGCCCAGATGTGTTGAACTTTTATTTGTTAGAGAGTTAAAATCATGAACATTTCAAAATGCCGAATTCTATTCAACTTGTAATCATTATTATATTTTATCTACATCCATATAATATGTTCAGAAACGATAACAATTGCCCTATATCAATTAACCTGTATCTGTGGTTGTACTTTAATGTTAACATTAAAGTATTACATGTCATTAAATTATCGGTTTTCACTGTAGTTGCATCTTAATGTTCACTTTAAAGTCGGGGACCTATACTTTAATGTGAACATTAAGATACAGGGTAATGATAGACGTTTCTCACATATTGTAGAAAGCTTATGATATGCATGTACATAAAGTTATGTATGCGACTGTACGCATAATTAGGCATTATGCACCAGTCACATAAATTTACTATTATAACACACTTTATACCATCAACAGGTCCACTTCCCCGTTTTATGCGGAATATAAAATCAAAACTAATTGAACGAGTATTAGCATATTAAAAGTTTCATGTTTTATGCAACGGACTAATTATTCCCTCCACCTGTACTCAGTCTGCGCTTAAATACGTCTAAAGTTTTTAATAACACTGCAGGGGTGTATTGCTTGTCGAAAGTTTGCTTGAAGAAAGTCGACAAAGAAACACTATTAACAGACCGAATAAAGTGAGATCTATAAATCAACTGAGGCCCTTGCCAAGATGCATTAGCGTTTCTATTCGTTTCGTTTTTAAACCAATCGCGTCACTGGTAGATCACGTGACTTTTCGTATCACGTCATCTACCACTGACGCGATTGGTTTAAAAACGAAACGAATAGAAACGTTTGTTAGCGTAGTGCATCTAGAGAAGGGCCTCTGAGATGGTTTATGGTTTTTTTGTAAGTTGTGGTTATTTTTGGTCGTAATTTTATGACATTTGGTGGTCGAGGCAAATACTGTTTTTAATTTGAAAATGACCAATCTTAGGTCCTGCGAGCAATATGCCCCGCCCACTGCCACTTAAGTTTGGCTATTCTTCGGGCTATGTCGGTAACCTTAGTTCTACTGCGGATATCATCTTTTCTGATGGCCTGATGGCCGGTGGGGTCAGAAGGTTCTTGAGTGGCGTCCGCGGACCGGGAGACGAGCTGTAGGTAGGCCTCCAACAAGATGGAGTGATGACCTTGTAAAGATCGCGGGAACGCGGTGGATGCGAAAAACACAAGACCGGTCTGAGTGGAGAGCCTTGGGGGAGGCCTATGTCCAGCAGTGGACGTCTTTCGGCTGACATGATGATGATGATGATGAATGTTAGGTTACGGTTTGAAATTATGGGTTCTTTGTTTGTGGCAAACTACCAGTAAAAAGTCTGAAGTTGTAATAAATGAGTTTGTAAAAAGGTTAATATCAGAAGGAAATCTTACACAATTTGACCAAACTAAGCTTAAGGCTTGTGCAATGTTGAAATAGCATTTTTGTTCGGTAAGTCCAAATTCTCACAAAAATCACAACACTTGCATACGATTTAATGGCCATAATCCTCTATTTGCGTATACTCACACAGTGATGTCGTTTCACGACGACACGCCCCTCCACTCAAATGAACGTGACGTGGTTTCGTCAATGTAAATAGAATGAAGAAGTGAAGTTATTAAGCACTAGTATGTAGGTACTATCGCGATCGTTAATTTGTGACCCATTTCAAGAAAAATAGGCTTGAAGTCGTCAATGTCATTAGAGATGCCAAATCATTTGTAACTTATAGGAGACTCAACCTTATTGTTATATAATCTCAGAATGACTTCGGACCTAAGGTGGGTCCTAAATTAAAGTTCGTGACTGTACATCACAGTGAAAACGTCAAAATCAAATAGTAAGAGTTGTCAAATTCACAGTGTCACAGTTATATGGTGGGTCAAGTTTCCATTTTGCTGATTGTATTGATTGATCATCATAATTTTAGCCGAAAGACGTCCACTGATGGAGATAGGGCCTCCCCTAAGGACCGGCCCCGCCGCTTGAATCCTTCGGTTTCCCGCAACCTTGGCCACGTCGTCGGTCCATTTTATTGAAGGCCTAGCGTCTTCTGGTACGCGGTCACTACTCGAGAACTCTTCGACCCTCTCGTCCATCTGTTCTGCGAGTGATGTGCTAGGGCTATCTACTAATTCGTTTTGAAATATTGAGGACGTTTTGATGTTCAATTTTTTTTTTGTTGACATTAGAAAAATCATAAAACAATATAAACAAGCGATTGCAAAGTGTTATAATACGCTAAATAATAACACCGTGTTGTAAGACAGTAGTTTGAATAAATTGTGTCTCGCGAACAAACTGGGAAGTGCATATTAAATAATTTAATGTACTCATTATGAGTCGGCAAGACGCAACACTGAAATGCTTTTCAACTTTGTTTGAGTGTTCTTGGCCTGTGCGGCGTTGGTACATAAATGCTAGACGGGATTTATTTATGCCATTATTATTAAAGATATAGAGTCCATTTTGAAACTGTAATCATTTAAGATATGACATGTCAAAAATATGATTACGAATGGTCTAACACTCTTATTCATAAACGCACGATAGCTAAAGTAATTTCTGACACATCTTAATTGAAGGATGATAGTTTTGAATTTCAACAACCTTAGAGTTTTTTTTAAACATTTTACGCGTATGTGTCATATAATATTATTAACATTTTGCAAAAAAAATACTCGAAAAGTACTTAACACTTATTGTGGTAATGTTTTTATATAATGAGTGACACAATTTTTGATATTATTTTGAAACTGAGGGCCTTTAAAAAATATTTATATACTAACTTAATAATGTAAAAAAATATTTTATGTACGTTTAAATAACATTATGACCTTTATCATTGGTTAAGAAATGTCAAATAAAATTATCATTATAATATCTAAAATATAACACTGAAATCTATCAAAAATAATGTACTTTTTTAACAGCATGTATGTATATTTATAAATGCCAAATATAGAAGGCTCTTTAATTTATTTACTTATAAAATAAATAAATTACTTGTATACTAGTATTTTTTCTAACGCCAAAACTATAAGCCTAGTTTAATATTGGAGGGAGACTGATAACTTTTTAAATAAGAGTTTTTAAGTTTAAACAGTAGTTTTGGCTTAAACTGTATTATCTTTCTTCGTACTAAAACGCCAACTTCTTGGTAGCATCCTCTTTACGATTCCTGAAGTTGTTCAGGTAGTTATGGGTAGCAATGATACTTAATTATGCGACGCGCTTACTCTTTCGCTCCTTACCCCCCCTTCTTACCAGACTAATCTCCCCCACAGACAGCTGTGAGTTATACAGTACTGTATACAGATACAACACTGCTTTAACAGAATCACGCCATTCTTTCTGCACTTATTATACAAATTAGAAGCTTTACTGAAAACGTTCCCGCGCTGCACAAAGCGCTGGTTTGCTACATTATTCAGTAGATGGCGCTGGCGACCATTAGTGGATTGGGTGCGGCCGCCATGTTCGCACCTCATTTATGTATCTGTGGTAGTGACTGCTAATATAAAGTTAACGTTTTTAATACAGGACAAGTAATAAAATAGTAGTTTACGTGATGGTTGCGTAATGACAGGCATTAAAACATGAGTGTGGTTTATGAAACGAGCCGCAAGGCGAGTTTCATAATAGAACACACGAGTGTTGTAATGCTTCGTAGAGTCTCGTACAAGACTTTATCTATACACATACTATAAGTACTCCAAGATGGGTTCAGAAGCCGAAAGGCAAATGACCAGCATTACCTTACCTGTGTTAGTAGGTGGCAGCGATGACAGCTGTAACGTAATTTTGAAATTACGTTATCGAATATTGTAAGGTAATGAGATCCAAATTTGGAACATCTTCCAAAATTAACAGCTGTCATTGCTGTCACCTACTACCACAGGTAATGCTGGTCATTGCCTACGGGTTTTGAACGCATAATAGAGGACTTATGATATGAGTGTAGATAAATCCATGTTTAGTGCAAGAGGTCTAAAAAAATATTTCGATTAGCATAATTCGTCAGAGCATAATTATGAGGGTTAGTGAAAGAGCAGTACAAACCCGAAGATTAAATTAATTTGTGTGATATGGTACTGTACCCATTTATTTAATCATTTGAAGCTACTATGAAATGTAAGTGCGATTACAAACTATGTATTTATTTTGTTGCCTCAAACGAGGTGCGGATTTATGTTTTTTTTTAGACACATTCTGAGGTTTTATGTTCGTATTAGCAATAAAGTGATATGACGCTTAGACGAACCTAACGAAACTTGGTTTGTCAATCAAAACTTTCGTTCAGTATTTTGTTATGCATAACTACACACATAAATACACATATTTTACTACTTCTTTCTACCTTGGCTCTAATGAGACGTTAGTGCTAATGAACGGTGGTGCAACTAGCACTTATCCAGTCATTATGCGTCGAAGAATGTCAGAAGTCACATATAAATAAAAAGTTTTATTTAATAATGACGTAATAACCCAATTAAGTTCTTGTAATCCTCAGAATTACTCCAATTAATAATCTAATCTACCAATATTTGCAACTCCTAAAGATTCCAAGTGCACCCGAAAGTATCCTCGTCAATGTTAAGCTCCAATCCGCATTAATAAATCTCGCTTATCTCCCCTGAAAATTAATCACCCCAAAATTTTTATCAGGGAAAAAACGGGGATTCAATAATAGACCTCGTCCTATCTCTACCATTCCAACTTCAGGGTCGTTATCTTCCGATGGTGTTCCGAACTTTTGGAATCGCCCGATTGTCTCCCACTTTTGTTTTTACCGCCACTGTAGGAAGTTTCACGCTAACTGAATATAAATTAGGGGAATGGGGTTTGTAGGTCGCGGATGTGTTATCGATTTGCAATAGTACAAAGGTGTTTTTTCAGGTTTGAGACTGATGCAAGTATGTTATTGTTTGGAGCTCTTAAGACGTCTCAAGGCAACTCAATATCCTGTACTATATTGAGACGCCTTCATTGTGCCTCAGTAAATGATGAATAGTGTATCAGGTTACCTCAGTTATTAATGACGAATAGTGAATTCTGTTGCTTACTAGCCTTAACTACCGTTAATTTTCTAATAAAAATAATTGTTAAAGTCCTAAAGTGTAGTTACCCTACATTAAATACCTAACTGTCATATGTGTCACTCGACGTGGACGTTATCAAGCTAAAGGTAAGCCTCCACAGTCATGTCGGTATCGTACGCATCGGACGCATCGCATCAAACGGATTGTAGTATTCTTAGTATAGAAAGACACACAAGTGCGTCCACTGATCCGCACCGCACGGATCGCACGAATCTGCTCATTGGGAAAGCCGACGCCGATGCTTCGAGACGCAACTTTTGAGATGCGTGCCGATGACATCATACGACGAAAATTATCGGCAATCCGATTGCTGGTAGTCGCATCGGCAAATCCGGTCGCTGCCGATACAGTGGACGCATTGTGAAAAACTCATCTATTCGATGCGATACATCCGACGTGTACGATACCGACATGTGGACGCTAACCTTAATTTAAACATAGTGGTAGGGTAACCGCATTAAGCCAAAAAAAGGATAAATTTAAACTTAGAAATAAATATACTTTATAGGTATACTTAACTAAACCGCTCTCCTGAGTCATGCTGCTAATTTACAGCATGATTCAGGAGAGTGGGTTAGTTAAGGAAAGATGTGTATATGACTTTAATTGTGTATTATCAATTTGAAGTCACCTAAGTAGTATAATCACTTTCTATGTTACGCCGTACACGACACGATTTTTAATTTGGTTTGCATATGAATGGTACGAAGGTAAAGGTAGGAAAGCGGGTGGTAGACATGGTTCATTTAGATAATTACGACCAGTTTACTAGCTGATTGGTTAAATGGTGACCGATTTAAAAAAAAATTGTCTTGAAGTCGTCAATGTCATTAGACACTCCAAAACCTCAACCTTATTGTTGTAGAATGTTAGATTGACTTTGGAGCTATGGTGGGTCCCAAATTTAAGTTCTTGACCATAAGAATAAACAATAACTACACGTAGAAGCGAAACTCCCGGCTCTGGACGCGCGCTCGGCGCGTTAAATACCTACCGCCTGGCGACACCTGAGGGGTCTAGTCAGTTAGGGGCATCACTGACGGAATATGTATGTATTAACCATGATATTGTTATTGTGTCTTGAATTGGTTTTCGTATTTGTGTTGATTTTTGTGTTTATGGTTGAACTAAGAAAGTGTTTTAAAAAGTGAACGACTAGTTACGGCAAAATAATTAGAAATAGGTAATTGATTGAATGAACGAGTTTTATTTGTTAAATAGTACATCCCCTAGATGTTAAAGATAAGAAAAACGGAAACATTAAAAACGAATTAATAGATAAGAATAGTATTTTGTAATAAAGCTTTTTCAACTTAATAAAAATTAAAATTAATGGTCCGGAAAGGAACGTAAAAAGTAACTCTGGATCCCAGACTATACTTAAAACTTATTGAGCTTAAAAGGTTGTTTATTTATAGACTCGTTTCTGTGTTTTATAGACGATTAATAGCCACATAAGCTATTAAATTTTCTGGAGATAATCTTAATATCATCAAGAATGTTATAATTACCTAATTTAACGTAAATGTAAAAAACTCATTGTGCAACAATGTTTCCACGTTGAAGGAAAACATAAATAACATTTTGTGACTAAACTTGTGTAACACATCCATAAACCGATTAAAATATTTCACAAGTGACAGCACTGACTTTGGGCGCGGAAGACAGAGGGGCGCAGCGGGGTGAAGGGGGAAGTAGGTATTAAAAGCGCGGCATTTGGGGCCCGGGTAAAGGAGATTCGCTTCTACGTGTCGCTATTGTTTATTCTTATGTCTTGACGTACATGTGTGTAATACGTTTTGGAGGGGAGAGGAAGAAAAAGGTATTCCATCATGGTTTTTGGCGTTGTCATCGCATTTTAAACCTTGAGATTGCAATGCGCCTTGAAACTTACTAACAATCATCCTATGTCATTGACCTGAAAAAGGTGACAGGAGATAATTCAATGTACATTGCGTAGCTTATATGAAGCCCAGTCACTTAAGAACACATCGAAATCACACCCGTTGTCTGTTCTGCCCTCCTAAGCAAAAATGCAATAACTAAATACAATAGCCAAAGCAGATTCAACTCTCTTCTGTTTGTAACTAGGTTGCAATTTCTACAGATTTTTTGTCTGAGATATCGCCATTATGCTTAGAAGGGCAGTGTTGTTGTCAGCATGTATGGAAAAAGGGGTTTTATGCCCTTAATTGTGCTGTAAAATGAACAGGCCATTGTCACCTAATAAATACGCAATACACAGATTCATGCAGTAGGATGGCGATAAAAGATCGTTTTAAGCTGTCAGTGGAAACTGTTTAAAAGACAGAAAAACTTTTTTTTTTAAGTTTAAAAAACTTTATTTGGCTAAAACAGTATAGCTACTTATAAATATAATTGCAAACATAGTTTATGGTGCTTATTTATAGCCATTTCGTTAATGATTGGTGTATACCAAAGCAATAATAATGATTTCAATCTAGTTAATAACTCACCATTACCTACTGATATTCAGCCAGTGACTATAATGCTTCTAGTAAACTTTTTTTCTGTCCATCTTGCTTTCAAAACTATATTGTTTATTTACGATATGGCCGCTCTTAAAGTCAAGTAACTACTCTAACGCTACTATAACGTTAAAAATATGATAACAATATGATTTGAGACAAAAAAGTACAAATGTCAAATCGTATAAACCGGAATTTTAACTCGTCGTTTTTTTATTGTTTTGCAGTTTAATAAGGAAAAGGGCTTTTCTTCCATATTGTATAAACCCACCTTGCTTCAATAACAAAATAATTTTGAATTATTGACGACGTTACGGCAACAGTAAAAACTATAAAACGGTGAATTATGACAATGTAATTAAGCTTTTACTTGTTTTTGTATCTTTTTCACTCTATCTGTTAGTACGAGTAGCTATAGTTGAGGAAATATAATTTGGCCGTCTGCTATCTACTTTGCGATCTTTTTTTCAAGACTTACCGGATCTAACCTTAACCTTAACCTTAACCTTTTAACCCCCTGTGCTGTTTGAAGAACGAGGACCGAGTTTTACGATTACCTTTTGTTTAATATTAACAAAAAGATCTTAGTGAAGATTACAGATGGCCTATTCATATTAAATTTCATGAACTATACAGAAGGTATTTTCAAATTCAAATTCAAAAACAAATCATTTATTGCATATCACATTTTGTTAATAAAACTGTGTTCTTTATTTATTCGTATCATAATTACGATATCGAAACAAGTTTTAATAATTTTGTCTCTTGAAGTAATAGTGTTATACTGATTTCTTTAGACTACTACGTCCTCCCCAACAACGGTTTTATACCAAGACAGTTTATTTTGATAAAACCCTTCGACTGTATTGAGATGAGCAATATAATTGATGATTTCAGTCGCAAGTGCTTTTGTATGGGTCGGGGACAATGGGCCGGTACTGGAACGGTTTCCCAATTGTGCTGATATTATTAAACGTTATAGTAGCTGGGTATATTTGAGGGAAATACGTTATTGGCGAGGCTGGAAATACCGAAATAAATGGTCGGCCCTATATTAATTATTATTTAGGGTAATGTTCATTGATTGATTACAAACTAAAAATAGAAATAGAGGCAAGATAAGGTACATAGAGTAATGTGTTGTTATAAAAACCAATTTTCGTCCGTAGAGTTATTTTTCTTACACAAGGATTTATACAATTTCTTAAAATTGATTGTTAATGTCTATGGAGTTTAGAGTCCATTTGACTCTGCCTTCTTTATGCTTAAAAAAATAATTAGAAAATGTCTTTTGATTCTTAGGTTTTTGACGACGCTTGTTGGCCTAGTTGGTAGTGACCCTGCCTACGAAGGTACGGGTTCCTTTCCAGTATGGGTAATATTTGTGTGATGAGCGTAATTATTTTTGGATCTTGGAGGTTTTCTATGAAATAAAGCGTTTATTTCTCTATATAAATATTTATATCGGTGTATAGTACCCATAGTACCAAGCCTAGATCTTAATTTGGGACTTGGTCAATTTGTGCGAGATTGTATGTATGTAAACTCTTTATTGCACAAAAAACCAATTACAAGTAAATTCGTACAGAAACTTAAGATTAACATACGTACAATGGCGGACTTATCCCTTTAAGGGATCTCTTCCAGTTAACCTAATCATGATTCAGGAAACTGTGCGAGGATAGGTAAGATTACAAAGATATGCACAAAAAGTGAATAGTTACATTAATATTTCTACAGCTTAATATCCATAAACTCCTTGTGCTCAAAATTGACAAGTAAAATATTGAGTAATATCTGATTTCCATTTCAAATTTGACAACTAAGTATCACTTGTATCTACGTTCTTGGCACCGAAGTGCCAAGAGGATCTTTTAAGTTGGAGCTGTCTTCTCGAACTCAAACAAGACTCCGCGTCGGTCTTCTACATCGCTAATGTAATTGCAACGCATCTTATCAAAGTTGTGGTTTGATATCTGTGCAACTTGGCTGTATACAGAATAACTCTTACTGCCGCACTGAGAGATGTCAATTAAATTTAATGCTTGTTTAGTGACGTGCTGTCTTATTCTATTCCTATAGCAAAGAAAACATTTTCAAACAAATAACTTAGCAAAGTAAATAGCTTACCAGTTGCCTAATCATTGGTTGCCTACGCACTTTCTTTCTTTCACTTGCACCTACTCCTCACACTACATCACACATTCAAAAATGTAAATACCTGTTAATTTTATACTTAGTCATTGTGTAATTTAATAGTTTCTTATAATATATAACACACGTTATAACACGTTTCTATGCCAAATCCTTCACAGTCCGTGGTGTCCAACTGTGGAATGAACTTCCGTTTTCCTTAAGGCAGTCCCCTTCTGTAGTCTCTCTAAAGAGGAATTTAAAAACTTTGTGGCTGAATGAGTCGTGAAGTCAGGTTCCTATAATGATTAGAGTTGTTATTTATATATTTATGTAAGTATATATGTATGTATATATGTATGTATATATGTATATATGTGTGTATTATACATGTACGTTTATATTAGTTTGTGTACTTGCTAATTTGTTTAAAATTTATTTATTTATTTATAAGTATTATCATTTCTTTTAACTTTTTGTGCAAACTTGTATGTGTCCAACCCCATGCATTGTCCTTACTCATTTGCTTCAGGGTTAGCTGGAAGAGATCCCATTTAGGGATAAGTTCGCCTTTGTACATTAATTTAGTATTATAATTGTAATATTTATATTTTTGTGCAATAAAGAGTTTACATACATACATACATACATATAATTAAACAATGTAATTTTTATTTAGTTATAAGTAAAAAAATTGTATCAAGCCATCCTGTTTAAACTGATCTGGTATATAATGTTCATCTCATCATATATGTATGCCTGTTGTTAACCAATATTTATGTGTTTATTAGCCATATAGTATTGTAATACATGTACCTATCTAAATAATATTTCGACCGGTCAACATGTGCCCCTGATCCCACAGGACAGGCCTATTTTTAAGAATAAATTTTCATTTACATTTTCAAAGTAACAGTAGAAACTTTAAACAAGCTTAAATTGACGTCTCTGAGTGCAGCAGTAAGGTAGGTTAGATAAGAGTTCAATAATTGAAATAAAAGACCTGAAACATTTTTATTCGTTTTAAAATTGTTTACTGTTTGAAAACAAGTATAACAAACACTGGTCAAGCGCGAGTGGGACTCGCTCACCGAGGGTTCCGTACCGTCACAGAGTAGGTATCATTATCAGCGCGAGTGCAACTACCTCTTAAGGATGATTTCCACCAAATGGCTCGCATCGCATCGGATCGGAAAGGATACGGACGGATGAGGCGACAGCCGATCGCGTCTGTTAAAATTATTATTGTCTATTTATGACGCAGCCGAGTTCGGCTAGGATCGTGTGTCGCGGAAGACGCCATCGGTCAAGTTGCTGTGCGCGGCTTGGTAATATAGACTTTAAATACTGTGAACATGATTTAATATCGTTTAAAGACCATAAAATTCTTTCCGTTCCGATCCGTTGCGGGCCGTTTGGTGGAAATAGTGCTTTAGTCATTTCTTAATATTTGTTATTTTTTCTTCAGGGTTAGTAGAATAATCATACTGCATTTGATGCTTGTGCTCTCTGGGTTTACGTTAGTCAGAATTACGTAGGCTTTAAATAAGCTTTCCAGTAAAATCCAGGCAAATCGGATCGAAGTAAAGTAAACATGATATCTTTCTTTTAGCGATGCTGACCTCGGAACCGAATACCGGAAATCTAATTAACGTGTTGCCAGTGATTTGTACGGCTCCGTTGTTAATCAAAAAAACATTCGTATTTCAGTTATTTTTATTAAATAAAATAACCAAGTGGTTAAAATCCCCCAAAATTAATCTCTCATTGGCTGTACGTTTCTTATTGCCAAATGATAAAGTTATAATGCGTCCTGAACGGGCTGCAGTTGCATAATAATATGGCAATTCAAATATTGTATACGCATAATTCCTAAGGTTTTTGTAAATAAAATTTACTATATTTTGCCTGTGTTTTTTCATATGTTTTCCTTTCCTTAATCGACTATTAATATAAAATTAAAGAGTTAATTATAAAATTTTGCTAATTGTAACTAATTTTAATACTTTTTAAACTATCAATACAAGAGGACCTTTAAAATAATTTTATTTCCGATTAAATTTAATTGATCGCTGTAACAAATAAAGTTAAAAGCTTTGAACCCGGTCAAAGCTCATAAAAGCTCCTATTTCACCAAAAGCTCGCAATGTTTTATCAGAATAAGGGAATGGGATTTGGGAATGGGAAATCTTTTATCCAGTCTTTAATATAGGTTGTAAAATAAATCAGAAAATCTAATTTCAGTGAAGTTCAACTATTTTCTCGGTATTTTATCGAGTGTAATAAACTTTATATACTTACAGTATTCGTAGGTTTGGTAATGGTCAGTTTTAAAGTATTTTTTGTAGGCAGCACACATGTTGCCAGGGCTCTGTTCTCCTCTGTAAAAGGATATTGGAAAACGGTTTTATATATAACTTGGCCGCCATAAAATATCAAATGTATAAAAGATATTATATAAATAAATAAATATCAGGGGACAATGTCACACCAATTGACCTAGTCCCGAGCTAAGCTCTAGGCTTGTACTATGGGTACTAGACAACGATATAAATACTCATATAGAGAAATATGTATCTCTCTAATCGTTCCTGAGCTACCTGTCACTAATACGGTGGTAAACATCTTAGCCTGATTGTGCAAAATGTGGTTACAGAATTATCAACAAGTTTTTAGAGGTGTTGGTAATTCTGTAGCTCTGCCTACCGCACTCTGGGAATGAAGGCGTGAGTTTATGTGTATGTGTGTTGTTTCTGAGCTGAGTGCACTCCGACAAATAACGCCAACTAATCATTATTATCTATAGCCCATCAATATACAACCTTTACCGCTTAAAAACTTTGACTTGGTCCTCATTCGCATTTTACTAGCCCATCTTGCTTTGTTTTCCTTAATTAATGGCTTTCACTCCTTGTGTTTAACAAGGTGTATTTCGTTAGTATCGAGTTTTAGACAATCACCATGGACTTATTAGAGAAACAAGTCCATGGATATCACACGCGAGGACAACTGTTCGGTTAAAGAGATTTACTCTGGTGGACTAAACAGAAGCACATGGGGTTAGATCCACGCGCTTCTGTCAAGTCAGCCCATCTCGCTTTAAAGTATTAATTATATTTTTCGCGCTATGACAGCTTTTATTGTATATTATCCGTGACAGTTAGAGTTGTGATAACGTCAAAAGTGTCTTTAAGTTTTTTTTATGGCAAGGAGAAGGCACGCGAGCACTCAGGCCACCTGATGGTAAGTGGGATCTGAGACTCATAGACATTTCAAATGTCAAGACTGCAATCTCAAAACTGCAATCCTAACACTTCAAATGCGTTGCCAACCCCGAGGACTAAGATGGAATGCCTCAATGCTAGTAATTTCACCGGTTATCTTATCCCAACACCGGAACACAGCAATGCGAACACTACTGCTTGGCGGTGGGTTTATGGATAAGATGGTGGTAGCGATCCGGACGGACCTTGCACAAGGTCCTACCACCACTCAAACAAGCACATATACATACATTGTACGTACATTTAGCAAGATGGACCCAGTCATGTATAATAAAGGCCTTGGCAAATGATTCAAAGTACTTATAAGTACATTTCTATAAACCATCCTAACCCTAATCTCAGCGGGTTTAAAACTCATGCGCAGATAAGGCCCAGTGAAACTTTTTCTATAAAATATCTCGGGCAAACCTCACGGAATTAAGCCGAGGCAGTTTCAAAATCTTTTCTTTTTTTTACGTGGAGGTGATTTTCGTTGGGGCCAGTTAGGGTGTGGTGCAAGTTAAAAAAGAATCCAAGAATTAATCAAGTGCATTATCATAATGCTTAATGCATACATATTACTGTGTCGGTACGGTAGGTAGGTAACAGTTAAGAAGTCGATAATAAGTTTACATCTCACTCACATTCGTAGTTAATGTGTAAAAGGCAATTAATTGTTAAGTACTTAGGTAGGTAATTTATAAGTAAGTAGGTTAGGTAGGTAAAAATTATTGAATTTAATTATACCAATAACGTACGTACCTTAATTTGCAGAACGAATATAGTAAAGAAGACAGGAAGTTTTGATTGATTTGCTGAGTGCTCGTGTGCCTACCCCTGGCCTTAAAAAAAAACGAACATAATTGGCCAGACCAATGTTGCATCAAAAACAAAACAGAAATTAAAAAAATATTTTATCTGTTTAGTAATTCCATGAGATAAGCAATCTTAATTCTTTATTTGCATTAAAAATAATTCAATTTATTAAACTCAGTAATTTGTTAAAAGCATTATCAAAATCAAAACATGAATTCAGTAAATTGGCCACATGAGGGTTCTTTTATACGGTGGTAACATGGAGTGAATTTACTAGCGCTTCGGATAAGATAAGACCATCATTACGGAGAAGAAGCGCCGCAAGAAACTCTAGAACTCTCGTATAAAGTTCCCATAAACTTAAACAATTTAGCAAACTACATCAAATTCCAACACATCGCTTTGTCAAAATGGTCCTTAAGGTCCCATATTTTGTATAGAATAAAGAAATAGTAACAAAAATAATCAACAGACGTCCTTAAATTTTAATAACGCCATGGGCGATCACTTTACCCCAGTTTAACACCTCCCGCCCCGTCTTACCCCTTACACCACAACGAGGGACCAAGGGCACTGTCCACTCGGGTCCTATAAACTGACAATTCAATTACAAATAACGTAAGGTACGAGACGTGGGCGAGGGTTGCAAGTTTCAACGTTACAATTGATTTACTGCGCTATTCTTGTACTGCGGCCGAGGATTTTCTTTAATAAAGGGCGAAATTGCTTTTTGCTTTCCTGATTTTATGGGATTTTGACAGTCTGGTGTCTTAGGAAGTTCGCGTAATATTTTTTCCTTTACTTAAAATATTTCAACTCTTTCGTGAATGACTGACGCACTACCTAAACCACTGAGTCTAAGGTTTTGAAGTTTGAAGGCAGTCCCTCCTTGGGTACACTAAGAAAGGATTTTTCTAAAATTGACCCCCATCGCAAATCAATATAATAATAATACGCTGGTAAACATCTTAGCCTAATTGTGCAAATTGTGGTTATAGAATTATCAACAAGTTTTTAGAGATGTTTGTAATTCTGTAGCTCTGCCTACCCCACTCTGGGAACGAAGGCGTGAGATTATGTATGTAATTCTGAAAAACTGTATGATTTAATGGATGCCGAACGTAAAGCTTCATGGGCCTGTATTAAATGCCGTCAACTCAAAGGTCAACCAAGGAAAGCAAGTACACCTATCTTTACGAAAACCAAAGTTGCCAAGACTTCAAAGCAAGTCATAAAAGCACAAGACGGAAAACTTAAAAAACCTGCAGAAGAGTCACAACAATATCAGTCTAACAATTCAATAGACAACATTACTGTTAGGAGATATAATTTACCGGTGCATAACTCGTTTGATTCATTATCCGACGAAGAGTTCGATAGCTCTATACTTCGTAATGACACGCTCAATAGAAGCTGCCCAGATTTGACTATAAATCGCAAAGCCGAAATAGAAGAATTGAAGACTAAAATAATACACCTGCAAGAGAAACTGGAATTCGGTGATAGTTACACTACTAAACTCCTTATCGAGAATGATAGCCTTACTAAACAACTATCCGAATGCAACCGGCAAATCCAACAATTAAAGGACATATGTAAAACTACGTCAAAAACCATAAAAACTACAAAGTGTACTAGTAAGAAACATCAAACAACGCAAACATGCGCAGATAGTAAGAATACAGATCAGAATATTAAAAGCTCTATCGAAAACCCAGGAACTGTGCCGAGCATCGTAAGCACACCTCCACCCAGCAGCGTTACGTTAACGCAAAAACATGAAAGCCTATCGGGAAAAATATATGTCCTCGGAGGAGCACAAAGCAGGGGGCTGGCTGCCGCACTTTTGAAATCAAGACTTAATACACCATATGGAAAATATGAAGTGACATCCACCGTCAAGACCCACGCGTCACGCACGCTGTGAAGATATACTAAAATCGACAGAAACGGTAAATTCTAGCTCTAATAATGTGATTATTGTCAATGTAGGCGAATGTGATTGTAATCCAGTGGCTTTACTTGCGGAGCTAAGCGCCTTTATAAAAATGCGTTCCGAAGCCTTTATTATTGTCACTGGCGTAATAAATAGTGTCCACTTAAACGAAAAAAAATTGAACAACACTCTAAAATTACTATGTAAACATTTTCATAACTCTACATTTCTGGATTTAACAGACTTGAATGATTGTGATGCAAGTCTTACATATAAGTTATGTTCTAAGATTAATTATCTTCTTGACTGTCATTACTATTCAAAAAAATACTTAAGCTACAAAAATTGTAAGCCTGTAAGCGGGGCGCAATCATTATTCGATGCGGAGCGGTACCATAAAGGCACTATACCATACTACTTTAATAAATCGGCATGTAATGAAGGCATTAGGAAGGATAAAACTCTAATACAAAAATGTATTACTGAATACTTTCCGCTAAACCGTGAAGGTAATAAAAACAATAATAAAAAATTTTTTCGTCCCCAAAAGTAATTGTTTCTCTATTTTTCATCAAAATATTGCAGGTTTTGTAAGCAAAAGAGAATTAATAGAATTAACACTTCATGAATTAGCGGGGAAAAACAAGCGTTTTGACGTATTATGTTTTACCGAAACATTTATAAAATCCGGCAACGAGGGGAATTTACGGGTATCTGGTTATGGACTCGCATCGTCTTACTCTAGGTCACATCAAAAGAGAGGAGGTTCTTGTATTTTCTGTAAAAGCCATATTCAATCGCGGGAGGTACAGTTTTTGAACGAGTTTTGTCAAGACTACATTTTCGAGTGCTGTGGTGTCGAGATACCATCGATAAAATGTATAATAATTTGTATTTACAGAACGCCATCGGCCTGTGCACGTCCTTTTCTGCATATGCTGGAACGGCTCATGTGTAAACTAAAACACAAAGTTAAATATAAGGTAGTGATTACAGGGGATTTCAATATAGACTCACTCAAAACCACAGAAAGCTCAAATGAACTCGCGAGAATTGCTAACAATAACAATCTTAAATTGCACATACTCAGCCCCACACGTAAAGCTTCATGTCTTGACCAGATATTATCAAATATCCCTGAAACTCGAAGCGAAATTCTCGAATTAGGCTTGTCTGATCATGAAACTGGTCAAACCCTAACTTTTTCTGTTGGTAATGTAGCTAAGCCGCGTTTGTGTTTGTATCGGTATAAAAGAGACTATAGTTTGGACAACATTGCTAAATTCCATGACTGACTTAGTAAATTGTCATGGTCAGAAGTGTACGTAGAAAATGTTTTGTCAGTGGCGTTCAAACACTTCTATGACACGTTTGCACTATTTTATAAACTATGTTTCCCAGTCATTAAAGTAAAATCAATATCTAAGCCTAAATATAGCGCATGGTTCACAAAAGGTATCAAAAAATCAGTAATAAGAAAAAGAAGTCTGCGTATCGACTGTTACAAAAAACCCAAGAACCATGTTAGTTATTTGCGCAGTAAGATTAAGTTTAATAACTACTCGAAGATTCTTAAACGTTGCGTACATCAAGCTCAAAAACTTACAAACGTTAATTATGTTGCCCGATCCAAAAATATATGTAAAGCCACATGGGATGTAATTAAAAATGTAGCTAAAAATGATGTCATTGAAGCAAATATTGAAAAACTGTCTATTAATGGTAACAATGTTTCTAATCCTATTGATATTGCAAATACATTTAATAATTTTTACATTAATCTAACAAATTTGAAAAATATTAATCACCTTAAACCTGACATGTCTATTGTAAATGCTAATAATTCTAATTTGTTCTTGACTCCAACTGATGAAAATGAAATACGTAATCTTATTAGTACCTTAAATACTACTAACGCTACTGGTTATGATGAAATACAGACTAATATATTGAAAGAATGTAAACAATTGATTGCTGCAGTCTTAAGCTACCTCGTGAACCTATCGTTCACAAGCGGTGTTTTTCCGGAGCCTCTAAAACTTTCCTTAATCAGGCCATTACACAAAAAAGGCAGTAAGGAATGTGTTAAAACCTACCGTCCGATCTCACTAATTCCGGTAATTTCAAAGATATTTGAAAAGGCATTTCATCAACGAATAACGTCATTTCTCAATAAGTTTAACATAATAAAGCCTGAACAGTTTGGCTTCCAAAAGGGTAAATCAACATCATTAGCTGCCTTTACCTTAACGGATAAAATTCTTGGTTACATGAACAATAGTTTGTCGGTAACTACAATATTCTTTGATATGAGTCGAGCTTTTGATTTTGTGTGCCACGAGACACTCTTAGCTAAATGTGAGCGTTACGGAATAAGAGGTGTGGTGAAAGAGTGGCTCAGAGATTACTTGCTCGCACGAACCCAATTTGTTGAAATAACTCAGATAGATTCAAACAATATCGTTACTGCTCATAGGTCTTCTATTAAAGTAAATGAGGATGGAGTGCCTCAAGGGAGTATCCTGGGTCCACTGCTTTTTTTATTATATATCAACGATTTACCGAATGTAACAAACTTTGACTGTATACTCTTCGCAGATGATCTTTCTATAGTAATACCATGTAATAATGCTAGTTCTTATAATAAGGACATAACTGACACCATCGCTAATGTCATAAAATGGTTACATAGGAACAATCTAAATGTTAATCTACAAAAGACCACATTTGTACAGTTCGTAAATAAAAATAGGAAAAAGCTCTCCCTAACGGTAGCCGTTGCGGATCAAACTATAGAAGAATCCAGCCAGACGACATTCTTGGGGATTTGCATGGATGATAAATGCTCCTGGGCTGGGCATATAAACAAACTTGGCAGTAAAATAAATGCGTTTGCATATGCTCTATGGAAACTTACTAAGATAAGCACCAAACAGGCTGCATTACAGGCTTATCATGGATATGTTTGCTCCCTGCTCAGATACGGCATCGTTGTTTGGGGCAACTCTAGTCATGTAAAACGTGCACTAATAGCTCAAAAACAGTGCATTAGAGCAATTTGTAATGCTGATATCCTAACATCTTGTAGGCCGTTATTTAGAAGCCTACAACTTCTGACTGTACCAAGCATGTACATATATGAAATTTGTTTATTCGTCAAATTGCATCCAGAACTTTTTAAAACCAGCAAAGAAATATGTAATTTTAAAACAAGGTATCCAAATCGCCTCGTTGGTCCTGCTCAAAAGATTAAGTTGTATGGTAAGAACGCATATTGCATGTCCATTGGCATCTATAATAGATTGCATGATGAAATTAAAGAATTGCCTACTAGACTATTCAAGACTAAACTTAAGAGTTGGTTAGTGCAGGAATGCTTTTATAGTACTGAAGAATATTTTGATTACTTTAACGATTGACTGTGATTTTTTAATTTTATTTAGTTTTATTATGATTGAGTATGAATTTATCTTATGCATGTATAAGCGATCAACCCATGTAGTCCTGAAGCATTTTTAACATTGCTTTAAATTGTATGATTATGATATTTTTGCATGCCAGATACTGGCAAAATGTGTGTGACTTTGTCCAACTGTAACACCTTTTGTACCACATTTAGGCAAAATAAAGAGATTTGATTTGATTTGATTTGATTTGTGTATGACCCCCATCGAAAATCAATGGAAAGAGTAACTAGAAACTAGTTCTACGTGTACAAAGTCAAAAGTCACGGGCGTCGTCTTGATGTCTAATGGATCATCTCTCTCTCTCTCTCTCTCATTCGCATATGCGCCCACCGTTGGGCATACGCCTCTCCACTTTTCCTCCACTGGGCCCGATTTGCCTGGGCCTGCCGACTCCTCTCTTTGAGCGAGGTTGCCATTCCAAAATGCGCTGGTTCCATCTCCCATCGTTTCGGTGACACATGTGGCCTGTCATAATTTTAATAGATCAGTTTAATGCTATGTTGTTTTGCTTTGCCATTATGTTTTATCTTACCTGGATAGAAACGAGCAAAAACGGTTTTAATATAATAACAAGTAAGAGCTAAATATTACACAACGCTAAACAATACCTAGGTACACGTTTACAGCCTTTAGTCCACTTTGTCTCAAACCAAATCCGTAATAGGTACCTTAACCGCCCGATACCTTACCGATAATGGTCATAATACGGATTAAAAAACATGCCGACTATAGCAAAATAATTTGGCAAAGTTTAGTAGAAAAAATAAGAGAACAATAATATAAACTAAAAAATGCATTTCATTGCTATATACAGCATGCTCAAGTTGACAAGCAAACAAAACGAGCCAATTGAGAGACGGAAAGATTAAAAGAAATACGAGCGTCGTTGAAATCTCGGCGTCAACGCGTCAAGGACAGCGCTCAAACGGAGTCGAATAAAATTTAATCTGAATCTCGATATTAAAATTTAAATTAAACTTCTCCAATAATGAGGTTTTTTAAACCGAGTTTGTCGGAAAATTACGGGAATAGCTGTTTCGGAAAATAAGTTTATTTGATACAAGGGGAGTTTTTTAACAGCATACAATGATTTGTACATTAATGTGTACCATAAATTTGTTTTATTACACGAGTTTATGGGCCTCAGTCTATCGTGAGTCTGCAGCGTTAGTCAATCATAGCTCGCTGCTGCACATGGAACAAGTTATAATGGTCGGTCGAAATTAGCGACGAACGGTTGATTAAGTTTCTTACTCCCCGGTTCACCCCAGGTATCGACAATGGCGGTTTCCAATTCAAAAGAATCGAACAACGACGTCCATTGATTACGATCTACTTACTTTTAAAAGATTCTTTTATTTTTCAAATTTAAATTTATTCCTTTTCAAGGAATTCTGATTCAATTGAAATTGAAACGGGAGAATAAGTGATTAATGATTTTAGTGAGTATTTATCGTAAAGCCTAAATTCTGATAGGTCTAGGAAATTATTCGAAAAGAGTTATTTGAATCTTTACCAACAATCTTATCACAAATTTTATTTGTAAAAAAAATATCTACATTAGGTGACTGGAGTAAGGTAACTTTGAATTTCGATTCTGGTATAAAGGTTTAAATAAAAAAGTTGTTAGAGTTCGTAAAAAGATCCCACAAGAGCCTTTACGATCTAGTATGTTTGATATAAAACTGATATTGATTTGATATCTTAAAAAAATACATATTTTTGCTTTAATAAATGAGTACGATGATTTTTATGATGACTCAAGATAACTTATACTATAAGTACTGAAATTTAAATGAAGTACCTATTCCCAACAACTTTTAAACTTGTCAACATATTTTAATATTTATTGAAGTAAGCCGTTGACTTTTATTTACTAAATTAGTTGACATAATTATAGTTTATAAAGACAATATCTTATACAGAGTGTTTGTTACAGGTGAGGGCTACGGCGGGTGCGAGCGGCGGCGCGGCGCAGGGGGGGCGGGGTCGCGCGGCATGCGGCGGCGCCCGCTGCTGCCGCTGCTGCTGCTGGCGCTGCTGCGCGCGCACGGCCTGCTCGCCGCCTCCGGAGGTAACTTATCATATCTATATGTTAAATTTAAAAAAAATATATATATATGCACATACGACATTGTATTTCAGCTGATAACTATGACCATCGGCGTACAAGCTACAAATAGACAGCACACGCTTAGGTAGACAAAGGTTTCATATAAATAACTCCCCCTTTACACCCATTAGACAAAGAGCACCCCACAATTGAGGAAATGAAATATGTCGAAGCTGTTCGATTAAAGATGACACTTTGACCATTTTGAATGAGAAGTATTTTCAGTCAAATTGCGGTAAGGAAAATTTTTCAACTACATAATTAATTACAATACTACTATAGTCCGTTCGCGTTAAGAATGCAGTAAATCATTGTTTTCCGCAGGCCTAGCCACGCCCCCTAACCTATCAGGTCGCTCAAAATTAGGTTTATTTTTATTCATTAAACTTAATCTTTTTAAATATAATTTGTTTGAATTTAAACTCCACTGCGAATACACATTTACCCTCACTGATCAGACAGCATTCACTGCGTTCTTAACGCGAACGGACTATATATCAAAAATTCGAAGCAATATAATTATATTAACATGTCACTGGAACCACATCATGCAGTTGAAAGCTTAAACCCACCGTTTGACAAGCGAGTATTACCCCCAAAGTAATTAATCGAGCAGTCAAGACGTGGCTTTGGTTTACAGACACACCCTGTGTACATCACTCGGATACGCCCTGTATATACATCACTCAGGGGCTAAGATCGTGTCCGAGCCGCTTAAATGGCAAGCTGACAGGTGGATGAATGTGTGTGGACGAGGCTTTACACTCGGTTCATCTTTATCGCTTTGGAATGCGTGTCTGGGTCTAGTGATAGAAAAGCTACGGCTACTGGCTTCTTACAGGCTACTAATAAGTAGCCAGTATTGCTACTTTCAATGAAAAAATTGACAGAACTAGAACATCAAAATGGTGTTTTTTGCAATTCCCTTTGTTAATGTTGAAGTGACCGGCTTGATTTTTTTAATCGGCTAAAACATGAACATGTTTGAGCAAATGCTTATGACATAATAAGGATAATGTGGTTATAAAGGTTGTTCCTAATAATAACCCTTTAAAAATAAAAAAATAAAGAGAAATGCATCAAACATACAATTTTTAATTACTTAATTTAATAATCATGCTGCCAAGCATGAATTTACACAAAGCGTGCCTATAGTTTGTAAACATCAAAATAATAATTGGCTTCAGTTGAAAAAACACAGATTTCAATATTGGCTGACCTAATTGGATAAATTGGAATTGCTCAAACATTGGTTAAAATATCTTGCATGCGAAAATCGCTGTGCAATTATAATATTCAATACTCTACATTTCTGTAACGGGTTCATAAAAATGTAATTATTAACGCGGCATTATTTTCTTTCGTCAAATTTATGAAAAAAAACAATGCTGCTACCTGTATGAGTAGGCAAAAAAGGCAGTTACTGCAAAAGTTTCGTCCCGAATTTAGAATCATCCCCTACCTTTAATCTACGCAACGTTTTTGAATGAAGAACCTAAAGTCGCAAATCCAATTCTCTAAGAAATCGAAAGTGATAAATGTACGGCTGGGTTGTTAATGATCGCGCTTCGCAGCGCTTGGCAGCGTGGCACAGCGCTTTATCGTTGGCCAGTATAAATGCCTCAGCCTCCAATCAAAAAGAGACCTTACAGCGGCTGGCGCTTACGCTGACCCGATCATTGGTGTTATACGAATAGCTTAGCAACAATGATCAGAACAGCGTATACGCCTAGTGACAATAAAGACGTTTTTAGCTTTGGATGGTGACAAATAAATGCGTTGCGGACTCAACGCTGGGACTAATGGACTCGCTGCGTCCGTGTCTGTGGTCGGGTGATTTTAGGTGTGAAACTGGCTGAAATTTCAGTTGCTAAAAAGTTTGATTGGAAAATGTTCGAATTTTGAATTATATGGCAATCGTCGAGAGTAGTTTGAATAGGCGTATTATTTCTGTTCATGAACTTCAATGATTTCGATATTTAAATTATGTGAGCATGTTGGGTACCTATAATTTTATCGAAACATCTTTAAACGAACGTATCGTTAGTTTCATTAGGTACCTACGCAGAATTTTCATTTCATCTACGTAATTTTTTTATCTACGTAATTAATGTTTACGATATCCTGAAATATCATGCTTTCAGTAGAAAATAACGTTGGATAAAACAAAATTCAATGAAATGATAATCGATGAAGCGAAATTCGATGAAACGATGGGTTACTGTGAATGTTACGTCGAGTGCAAATTTGCATATGAATATGCTTATAAGCTGAGTCAGTATATTTTTTTTAGTTTCTTAGAAAAAATACAGATAAAAGAGATATCTTTGTACCTTCTTGTCGTCAAAGGTAATCTAAATTACTACATTATTTTATTCCCAATGGTTTGCTATCTAACTGCTCAGAGAGAAGCTCTCGGGAGATTATCTTTATCCAAAGGTAATTTATTCTTTTATATAACTCTTCTCTGAAATTAACGACAAAGTTACTCATCAGTGCGTAGGAATTACACGTAAATTAGTGTACTCGAAATTGGTCATTTACTTATATTTACGCATAGTCTTGATTGATACAATAAGTGCCGAATTATTAACTCGTCTAACGACAAAGTAAACGTCAACTGATGCAAAACTGTAATTTTTCACGCGTCTTGAGACGATCTCAGTCAAGGACAGTTTAATAATACGGCCATAAAAGTATCGCCATAGTCTTTTCGAATCTTTAATTATTTATCTGTGAACAATTAGTTGTAAATAGGTACTGAAAAGACTCAATTAAACACCGCCAGTAAACAAAAACTTGCAATTTACAGCTTCCAAAGAACTTTTGTTTCGACTTTCCACCCCGTCTCCACAAAGGAGCAAGACTAAATTTGACTAAGTTAATTAAAAGAAAATGAAAAAATTATGAGCGAAAGTATGTAAATTAGCCAAGGAAATTATACCTCTGGATTTATTTTGGGCAAGTCGGAAATAACGATCTATTTTGAGATAATCGCGGGCCTTAAGAAAATATTAGATGGTAGAAGTAATTTGTAGCAGCTTTTTTGTAATTATAGGGTAATTTAATATTCGCAACCTTTTTACCTAAGTAACTTTATAAAAACTCTTTCGGTCAGCATAATTTGCAATTTGTAGGCATTATTTTTAGAATGTTTTTTTTTTGTTATAACCTGTTATATTATAAAGAGGTAAAGTGTGTGATCTACTGAACCGATTTTGAAAATTATTTAACCAATAGAAAGCCACATTATTTGTGAGTGCCATAGGTATATATTAACTCAAAAAAAAAAAAATTGCCCAACGAAGTGGGCACGGGAACCGTTAGTGTTAAAGTATATTTCTAGTGTCTTCGAGACGTTAAAACAGGAATTATTGTTAACGCAGACTGAACGAGCAATTGCACGAGTAAACTTTTCAATTATAATGGCTTAAAATAAAAACACATGACATGACATTTTCTCTATATTACTTTGAAAAAGAAAAGCATAACTAATCTACTCTTTTTGTTCTTAAATGGACTAACATACCTGAAATTGAGATATTTTCTAAGAAAGCAATAAACAAATCATTCAAGGAATTGCCGGCAAACGGCTACTTTATTATATATTAAAACGATCAGTATACGTGTTTTATTTCGATTCGAAATTTCAATCCTAGACATGTCTGGATCTCTGCCAGTTCAGATTGGTAGGCGAGAGCCAAAATGGAGTGCAAGAAAATATACGCTCGGACACTGAACTTAGGAGACGATGAAGAAAACGCTTCAAATCTTCCAATAAGTTTTTAAGTGATTTCAAGTTCATAATGAAAATAAATTAGCACGTTCGGTGAAAATGTATTACAATTTTATAAAAGAAAAAAGAGTTTTCTTAAAACGGCTATTTTTAAAATGTGTAACACGTCACTTAAAGTGTAACTATGGTAAAAAAACTTTGTTTCGCAAAACAAAATTATACATATTACTTATTGAGAACATGCTTAATCTAAGATATATCTATCTGTGAGCACCCGAGGCACCATAAAAGGATATAAAATATAAACTACAATGTATATAATTATAGTATTATAACAATGAATCCAAGTTGAATACTCGGAAAACAGAAAAAAAACAGTAAGTACTTAACAGTTCATGATATTTAACAAAACATACTTTACTGGGCAATTAAGACAAAACATTTATTTGTGAACCAAATTCATAATTTGTTACTAATGCGTTGCCATGATAAAAACCGTGCTATAATAATTACCATTAAAGCATTGTTATTGCAATGTCTATGCCCATTACAGAACTATTATTACCATTATATATAACCTACCATGATATGATATTGTTTTGTAAACAATTGAAACTCACAATGACAATATTTAAGGACCTATATTGACATTAACCCCTTCTCACCCTTAATAAAAAAAAGTTTGAAAACGAATAAAATATGTATGTGTTGTGTGCGTATTTTACGGGAATAAAATCCCTAAACAATTTGCAACTACAGCCTAATTGATGGAAACCCAACGGGCGCTGAATAGGTTATTTATTCCGGGTTTTAGTGCCTTGCAAATTAATCGAGTACAATATTAGTGGCCCGCTATGCAGATGAGGCGGATAGGTAGTGAATATCCTAGCACTGAGAAACAAAAGGCGGTAAGAGTGTATGAATTCAGTACACACATACGACTGTTTAGCCATTAGTCGGTAATACACGGGATAAATAACAAAAGGTAGTAAGTGCATATAAAACTCTGATACACATATGGCTTTTTAGTATTTTGTTCGCATGCGGAACGGATAATGAGACCATTCACAGTCTCAGGGCCGTAGCACAGATAAATTACTAACAGTCGTTATTTATGTTTTGGAGGCTGGTTAAATATATTTTACGTATATTTTGGGAGAAAAATGCCACAGTAGCAATCAAAATCATATTTTTTTTATGGCAATATCGCTGTACGAGTTTGTAACATTTTTGGGATAAAGATTGAAAAACAAGTCCTATTTATTTAGCCAGATAGCTTATGGCTAATTCTTGTCTCGACAAATTGCTATTGCTATTGTATCCGGTTTGCCCCCTATTTTAATCTCGTATCATAAAAGGGGCAAAAAAGGATGATTATGTAAACTTATTTACCGTACACAGTAGGTACATTGAAACGTTTATTTGTAACTTTAAGATGTAACATCAAACAGTTATGGCTGAGTTTCAAAAGAAGATTTAAGTTTGCGTGCTTCGAAGGTTTTTTAACACTCTTAATTCTAAGTTATATAATTATGTTAAGGTATGATGACGCTTGACCTCCGTTATGAGATTGCGGTAATTTTTTGCGGAATTATATTTTTTTAGAAAAAATAATACAATATTTAAAGGGCAAAAGGACAGAACATGTCAAGTGACCTTGGTAACTTTTTGAATAATCGCGTTTTAAAAGTTACGAACCGTGTAATTTTGCACTTTATTTTCGAGTCGAGTTTTTTTAATAGTAAATAATTAAAAGACGTATTCTAATTTATATTTGTAATTAACTAGTGATTAGTTAATTGCGAACTCTAAACTTTGAGATAATTTTTTTTTTTTATAAAATCTGATGGTCACTTTATCTAAAAAACCCTACAGGGTCAATTTTCAAGCGATCGTTTTTTGCGGTCCCAGAGCTGTAATTCCAAGTACATTAAACATAGAGTATGGTTACACATGTATTTGCATTTTGATCATTTTAATCTACTTGAATTATATAAAACAGTTTACTAAATATTAATGGATTTCGAAAGAATCGAACTGGAAATCCTAGAAACGGCGAAATTTACCGCTTTTTTGCGTGTCCCACTTGCGGTTTTGCTCAAACAAAATTTCATAACTTTGGACGTAGACAATGTATTAATACACAACATATACCGTTGTAAAGCGCTTTTATTACCGCATTAATTAAAATATTTAAAAAAATCAATGCATTAATTATTAAAACCTGGAAAGTATTTTTGTAGCTGTCCCGCGTGCGACCGTTTTTGTAATGACTCAAGGAAACCCCCTTGAATCTGGTTTCTCTATTGGCCTACCGTGATATTTACGTTAGGATACCAAAGCATGTTAGTTTGGGTTTCGACTGCCAAAAGATGTGGGCGAAGAGCCGGTATTTTTGATGTAGGAAACAGGGTAGTCTCTTTTTGATGTATTTTGGTACGGTTATCACGACATTTGTATGGGCGTTTCTTTATTGATTACGAATTGAATAAAAATATGTGTTTCATAATAATTGTAAGCAATATGGGGTAACTAAGAATTTCGTGTTAGTCAATGAGTAAAACGAGTAAGTATGTAAGAAAGATCGGCGAAAAACCGTTTTGTCGACATTTGTATGGCGACATTTGTACGGTTATTTTGTCCATACAAATGTCGAATGTGGCATACAAATGTTAAAATCAAAATCTGAATGAAATACGAAATATTATTTCCATATGTATTAATATCAACATTTTTATGTATTTTTCAACAAAAATAAATTACTTAAAAGCGAAGGTTTCATATTTTTAAGTAACTAGTGACCCACTCCGAGCTTCGCATGAATTACGGCACACAGGGAGAGACTATACATATAAATTATAATACTAAACCCACCCCTAAGAAACTAGCTAAAGGTTAGTGAAAACCTCATCAAAATTGGCCCATAAGTACTTAAGTAAGACATTTTTATGACACTATATCGACATTTTGTATGGCGCTGTCGACATTTATATGGCACTATTTTTTTTAGCGTCAATATCTAGCAAACTATTAGAAACAGAGTGGTGCCTCATACACCATATTTTTTCTTGTTAGGAACCCAACCGGATGACGTCGCTAAAAAGTTATTTTAGTCAAAAAAAATAATTGCCATACATATGTCGAAAAAACGGGTCCATATTGGCTCACCTAATTATTTTTACTCATAACGACTCATAAGTCCTAATTATCGCAACTCCTAACGTATTTATTTCAGCAACTGTTACATTTTCAGGATTTTTATAAATCAAACCTAACCTAACCTAGTCTTATCTACACATTGAATATTTCAGAACTTCTGAAAAGTTTACGGTTCCAGCGGTATAAAAAATTCATTTTCGGAGTTCCGATAATAGGAGTTGCAATTTTAGTTGAACTTTGGCGCTCCCCGAAAAAACATGCGTTTCAAAAAATGACCCTACAATTAAAATCATAGATGTACTAGGCCTTAGAAGAATAAAAAGAGAAAAATTGACCAAAGTGATACAGAAACAGACATTAAATATTACTAGACAAGCTTGAGGGCTTTGCGCCCTAAGTTTTCCTTCAACGTCCATCTTCATGAAAGCTAAACAACTGTCTAGCTGAAGAACTGGTCACAAAGTTGGATGAGGTATTTTAAACACAGAGAATTTAAAATTATAAAATTTGCTATAATGATAGTGATTCTAGAAGAGCCGGGATGCTTTTGCCCAGCTGTGGAACGAAAACAGATAAGGTAAACTAATAATTATAATATTTTGGAATATTACCTTCAAAGAGATACATTTTGCATTTTTCGTTGGGAGTAAATGACTTCTCTGATACTTCGGGACAGTCTGATAAGTCTGGTTAATCTCAATTTTAATTACCAATAATTAGGATATATTTAGTTGTTGCATATTTATTTAAATTAAAACAAAAAGCGTCATTCCAGCCTCTAGATTTTAAATAAATAAACCTATGGTGTTTTCAATTCACAAAGTAGCACCCTGCTATTTGAATTGGCGTTGCACATGTGAATTATTTTGTTGTTCTTGTTTGGTCAATAAGTAAGTAAAATTAAAATTTGGTCACGGCCTTGTGGATTCAAAACACAATATTTATAGGAAAAACTGCCCGAATATTGGAACCCTACTAATTACTGTCAGTTAGGTGTTAACACTAGTAACTATCTGGTACCATAAAACGGGGTGAGTAGGGATTAAGGGGTGAGTAGGGACACAACCTAAAATAGGTCATAACTTGTTACAAATATGAACATTAATAAATAGACAATAACGTTATGTCTATTGAAAATAAACACAGTCTTATAATTAGTAACATATGCTTCATTTTAGGTTGTGTCCCTACTCACCCCTTAATCCCTAGTATCCCTACTCACCCCGTTTTACGGTATTTTATTATTTTGAATTGATTAAAATACCTTCTCCAAAGTCTTCACCAGCTCAGTGTCCAATCGTGTCCGTACTGACCGTTATTAGTTATTTATGCGAAGGCCTATTGAGCACACGCGTAATGACTTCTTCATCAGAATGATAATAGCGCGTGGGGGAGTGTTTGCATAACTCTTGCGTTGGCCATTTGGGACCAATGCTGGCGAATATTTGCCTAACTTACGACTGTCACTTGGGGGCCAATGTTGGGGCCAATTTACTAGTACATAGAGCAATAGTTTCCTAGTTTTGAGTTAGTCATGTTGCGGTTGTCATCGAGAACATGTGTATGGTAATAGGATTTAAAATCCCTGTGTCCGTACTTAGTTTTAAAATTTGATTCTTCTTATTCTTTTGTTGTTTTTCCAATACAAAAGGTTAGGCATCAAATCTGAATATTTATCTTTTTAAATTTGGTACCTGTTGAAATGGACGAATTTCGTATTGTAATCGAGTAGGAAAAGTAAAAACAAATTGAATAAAGCCAAATTACATATTTAACTCACTTGCTATGGAAAATTTTGGGCCGTGGTCATCTGACACAAAGAAATTTATCACAGAAGTGACAGACAAATTAATTGGCCTGGCTACTACAGGCAAGGCTCCTTTTTTGCCCGAAGACTGAGCATCGCAGTGCAGCGGGGTAATGCGTCCTCGGTACAATACCGCAAGTGGGTGCAATGGAGGGCTTTATTTTATAAGTTAGCTTTAGTACAAATTTAATATTTAGTTCTATTCAATTTGTTTTTATAAAAATTCTATGAATAAAACGAAAGTGAATGAATAAAGGATCCCAAAAGTAAAATATACTTTAAATAATGTATAAAGACGTGAGTTTGTTTAAGATTTTCGTGCTAAGAATATTCTATAAAGGTAGGAGGTATATAGTACATATATTTTCTCGAATATCTGGTAAAGACGATTTGAAAACGTGACGTATTATTAAATTGTTTTGACGTGCTAAAGCTACGCTTTGTGTTAGTTTAGCCAATGTTGGAGCAAACTTACATCGTGCCTGAGTTTTGGGTATTGTTATAGCTTGGCCAATGTTGGAGCCAATTAAGAATTTAGGGTTAATTAGAACAGAGTTGTTGGACTTACGGAAGTCCTTGTAAGTTTCTTTAGTTTGTTGAATAGGCGTTTTCTATGCGGATTGTTGATATACTTGTGTTTATTTATGAGGCAGGTTTGTTTATTTCTTTATCTACATCCATATCATAACTTTAATATAATATGTTCAGAAGCGATAAGTAAATGCCCTATATTAAGTTACCCGTATCTGTGATTGTACTTTAATGTAAACATTAAAGTATTACATGTCATTAAAGTATCGGTTATCGCTGTAGTTGCATCTTAATGTTCACTTTAAAGTATCGGTGACTTATACTTTAATGTGTACATTAAGATACAGGGTAACGACGGATACAGGTTTCTCACACATTGTAAACTCATGATATGCATGTACATAAAGTTATGTATGCGACTGTACGCATAATTAGGCATTATCCACCAGTCACATAAATAACCATTTCATATCTTTTATATTATTCTACTATAACATAAAATAATTGTAGACGGTTAAAGACGTGGATAGAAAAATAAATATGCTTGTATTTTAGTCACAATAGTTGAATATTGTATATATGTATATAAACACTTTATCGTACAAACGAAAAACCAGAACAATACAATTAATATTAAATATGTACAAATGCGAGCTGATCCCTTTAAGGGATGTCTTCCAGCTAACCTTTGAGAGATTGAGAAACTGAAAGGAACATCGAGTAAGCAAGTGTACAAATATTTTTTGTAAAGCCATTTTTTTGTCCCGTATATTATATATTAAAATCGTGGCTGGCAAGGGACAGCCACGATTTTATCGGACATTTTATTAGATTATTAGGGAATTTTCACTGTAGGTAGTTTCTAATCATCAGAAACAAACTCTGTAAATGAACCCCGTTCTATTCCACTTCTCCGAGCTGATCGCCAATTACGTTATCGATCGCTCGCTCTCCGCCGATACATTAATCAAGTGAGCCGATGTAGGCCGCAATGGAGTGCGTCCATTACTTTATTGCAACGCAGGTGTGCGATCGAAAGGATTCCATGGTGCCGGGAAACATTTATCAAATGCCTAGGTGTCGAAGCAGTGTTCGTGTCGTGATTTATGAAAATGCTTATTTATTAGTGGTCGGCCATAGTAGAGGGGGGGTTATAATTCATTGGTACATTCACAAGCCAAGCTCAGGTTCGGCAATGCATTTGCAGTCTTAGGATCGCAATCCTGAAATTGAAATTGGCTATAGATCTCAGCACGACAGCTGGTGCTCGTTGACTCCAAAGAAATAGTCACTATCTCCAGTCCTGCACCTCTATTCTAGGCAGTAAAATCCAAAATGTATTTGGTATCCCTTTTTAGGGTTCCGTAGTCAAGCTAGGAACCCTTATAGTTTCGCCACGTCCGTCCGTCCGTCCGTCCCCAGCCTAGCTCAGAGACTCTTAGTACTAGAAAGCTGTAATTTGGCATGAATATATATATTAGTCACGCCAACAAAGTGGTAAAATAAAATCTTTTTTTTTTTAGTGTACCTCTCCTACTCGTAACGATGGGATGTATTTATTTTTCTCGTATACCCCATAGTGTGGGCAGTCGTTGGTCTTTCAGAAATATTGCGGGTTTGGGAAAACAATTTTTCTATTAAGGTATCCGTTTATGAAATATTAAGCTTTAAAGCGCTAATTTTTGTAAGAGTTAAGTCAAGTGATTTTGGTAGAGTCAATTTTAACCAAAATCATCCTAAAACAGATAAGTTAATTCAAGTAAAGCGACGCGGAATTTTGCCCTAATCTAATAACCAACCGGATTGCCAACGACACTATTACCAGCCATAATTACGACCAGCCACTTAGGTGGTTCTGCGCAAAATATTACCAGGGCAAAATGGAGTAGCGGCCAAATTATTAAAAATTTCAACGCCGCGTACACTGTTTTGAGTCCAGTTTGTAAAGGAACTCGGGAGCTGGGCATAGATTGTGTAAATGCACGAAGGATTTTCCGGAGCTATAAATAATTAAGTCCAGTTTGAGCTAAAATTTAGTGGTGCGATTTCATGTTTGGAAGTCAGGATATTGGGCAGTAAAGTTGACAATATTTTCTGCTTATAATCCTTGAAAATTTAATTTAAATAAAAAAATATTTTATGGGACCACCTCGTATAAATTGACTTAGTCTAACTGAGCTCTAGGATTGTACTATAAGTAAGTACTAGGAAACCATAATCATAGGTACCTAGAAATATTGTACACTACACAAAACATTACAAAAAAAACACATTTAATTTTTAATCAAATTCAAACATGTCTACAATTATAAACGGTCATAGCGGTCCGTCCCGACTTCGCTCAAGTTGACCAATTATCTAAACTTGATATACAAATAGATATAGCCTATCTCCATGTGGAATAATATACCTTTAAATTGGTAAAATATTGTTTAAAATAGGTAAGATGATTCCGGAGATAGCCCTCAACATAGAAAGAAATTTACAAAACCCGCTCTCTCTTTTTAATATTAAGGCTAATTTTACAATTTCCCGCTTAAAACCATATAAATAAACTTGTTAGGTACTTACAACTATGTACAATTGTACAAATTCGTGATCTCATTTGCTTCCAATAACTTTTTATTCACTCCTAAATTTCCGCCTTCCCCTTTAAAGTTCAATTTGCAGTCAATAGTCTATTATGAAACGCCTTTATCTACTTCCATGATGGCCGATACTTTGTTCCCTCCTTACCTTCATTTCGTCCTACCGTCATTTACATAATTTTTCGCTCCCAATTTCAATTATTTCATAATTAACATCCGTGTAGAGTTTTGGTGAATTTAGAAGTGTATGAATTGAAATTGGATGATTTTGCGAAATTAAGTTACGAGATGTTTTGTTTGTGAAAATTTAATTTGTATTTTGCATATTCTATTTTGATTGTGTGCATGTTATTAGTGAAAATTTGCTTTTAGTGTGTTATTATTGTTGACAATGAAAATGATTGGATAAAGAAAATTAACCAAAAAATCTTTCTTTTTTTAATAACATTAAAGAAGTACCTACATAACTACTCACCTCACGCCTTCATTCCCAGAGTGGGGTAGGCAGGCATAGCTACAGAATTACCAACAACTCTATAAACTTCTTGAAAATTCTCTAACCACATTTTGCACAATCAGTCTAAGATGTTTACAAGCGTATTAGTGACAGGTTGCAAGCCCATCGCCTAACAGTACTACAAGCCTTTATTCCCTTAGTCGCCTCTAACGACATCACGGGAAGACATGGAGTGGCACTATTCTAACCCGGCAACCACATGAAAGAAAAAGTACCTAATTATATATATTAATGTCAACGCTCAGTTTTCTCATCATTTCCATCTTTCCTATCCTCATATCCACCATGATCACTTCAGCGAAAACACTTCCACTGCTTTTGTGAAGCATTAATCATGTAGACCATTCCAAAATACCACAACAAATGGATTCAGAAATTACTAAGAACAAGAAACTGTCATGACCCACATCCACATAACGATTGCTTTAAAATCCAAGAAGAAAACATTCAACTTTCCCTCAAGTATCTCACTACCCTCATTTCCCTGGGTCAGTCCATATATTTTTCCTTTCAAACTTCCCTATCACCATGCCTAGCCGCTCACCCTTAACAGTCGCTCCCAACGTAGATTGCTCAAATTGAAAAGTTTGAGCAAACTCGGGAACGTTATTAAAACTTGCGCGAGAGCACAATGCCGGCCACTGATAACTATTCCAGGGGAATTATAATCTATTGAATAAATTTACTGTGAGATTTCATAAGCGGGTGATTGTTGATTTTTTGTGTTATTTCAGTACGACCAGCGCTCGATATATATAATCCAAATCGTATTTGACCTGTTATGTTATTGTTTTTAATTCGGCCGCCATTACTGTCAAGTAAATAAGAGCTATCAAACGTTGACAGTACGATAACAGCTCAAAAACCATATAGTTTTTAGCATATTGAATAGAGGCCTTGGTCAAATAAATAACGTAATATGGATCGTATAACCTTGGTGTTTTCAAAGCAAAAGTGAATAGGTTTTTTCTGAATAAGTGTGTACCACTCTCGTCCTTGTCGTCGCTTAACATCAGAAGAAACTGAGGTCAAACGCAAACTCATTTTGAATTCTTTATCTCTGTCAAGATCAGGTTAATACGGGGCTTAGGATTGCAGTCTTGAGATTGCACATATCTTTGACATGAAACTTGACTTAAGTCTTGAAAGAATGATGGGCAAAAATGTATGAACGCTGCCCTAGAAACCAATAACAATAAACACCATATCATCGGATATCCTTTTTAATTCTATAACGATTTTGTGTAGCGGAAAACCTCAAATAACTGGGAGTTTTTTTAAAATCTGGATCATCGGGACGTGTACATAGACGACTTTAGCATATTTACTATGAAATGCTGCCGTCTTTGTATGGCGATAATTTATTTCGCCCAAAGATTGCGAGCTACCTGCCATAGTAATAGTTTTACAACTTAGAATTACCTATCCAGTGACATATCGCTTGTCCTTATTGGTCATATAGGCCAATTTGCCCATCATTCTTTAGCCACAGTTCTAAGCTATATACAATCACGCCTCTGTCCCGTAGGTGTAGGCAGAGACCACTTGCCACGATCCAGACCAACTTCCCTCGCTTCCTCCACTCTCATAAGTGTCTTCATACACGTGCGTCGGTTTAGGGTCTCCTGACCTGGCCCTTTCTTAATACGTCCCCGATCTGATCATTGAACGTTCGCCTTGGCCGCCCTTTTCCAACATTCCCATTTATCTACTCTTGCCTCATATATCTGTTTCATCAATCTCACTTCGATCCAAGCTAGTAACCTAGTAAGTTACGATCATTTTCTTATTGTTATTTTTTAACTTAAAAAAACATAACAACAAAAATAGAAAAAATGAAAATGTGGACTCTTAAGCCCGTAGACATTTGCAATTTAATACGTAAATTCTTAACTTATAACAACTGACTTCTAAATAAATTAAATTATAATTGCCATATTCCTATAAATAAAAAATGCTTGCTTAATTAAATGCTATTGTGACAGCCTTAATCAAATTAACTTGCAAAGTACGAAGCAATAACCGCTACCAGCTCGAAACGCTCCGCCTTGATATTGAAAAATACCTACCGTTCACTAATTAATAATTTATCACTCGAAAGTGGAAGACATTCGCGATGTAAATTGCCTTTATAAATATTATAATAATAGCCTTTGCCTGTGACGTAAAGTGTTATTTCCGCGGGGACTTTAAAATTTTCCGGGATACTTCTTTCTGTGCATCTATAAAATAATGTTTTATGTGCGTGTTACCCACCAAAAAGCTAAGTCACAAGAAAAGTAGTATAAGGAAACATCCCACAGGGCCATTTTGCCTACAATTTCAACTACAACATAATCTTTCTAAAGTATTACGGTCTACGCCTAAAAAACAAAGTAGTCCTTAAGGACGTTTGGCGTTTAAGGTGAAAACTATGTCACAGTAATGTGAGTCTTAATGCAGAAAGCTACGGTTCGGTTTGAAATAACACGGTGTGCATGAAAGAACGTTTTACTGCATCGTAAATGTGAGCGGCCGCCGAAAAATGGACGTATAATCGACGTGAGATCGAGTACGGAAGCCATCTTGCTTTTTTTCTTGGGACAAAAAAGAGAGTGAGAATTTGGCATAAAATGATGATTGTGACACTTTTAAGCACTTAGGCGATGTTTTAGATGGTATGGTTGAATCCAGAGCGAGGCAGTCTGCCGTAGATACATATACAGATACCATTTTATGATTAAAATAACAATATAGAAATATATATGCATCTACAGCAAAAAATTCAGCGTAGGTAAAAACTACTCCAATCGGAAAAAATAATATATTCAATTAACTACCTGGTGCGCTTGTTGACGTGATATTGTTTAAAAACTGAATAAAAACACGAATGACTTGTCGAAGGTTACCTTTTAAATTTCGAACGTGTAAATGTCAATTGATAAAAAAGAAAATAATAGAAAGATTTTTTTTTTATTAGATTCTAAAGAGTTCCACCAGCTTAATTAAAAATATACGAAACTTTACATAACATAAGTATGTATTGGTAGTGCTGCACACTGACGCCAATAGAAGCCCACTCAGCAGTGTGCAATTTTTACTGGCATTTAAAAAAGGACATTCCTTAAAAAACCCAAGTTGCTTAACACTTAAAAATAATGGTCTATCCTAATATATTATAAATGCGAAAGGTTTTGTGTGTGTGTGTTAGTTTGCGACTTTTTTACGCTACAACGGTTGGATTACCTAACACATAGGCTACTGTTCATTCCGGAAAAAAAAACCTGATGGAATAAAGATAATCGACATCTACGCGGACGAAGTCGCGGGCAGAAGCTAGTCTCAAATATAAATCATTAAAAGTTACTATAATATTCTATCTATAAGACAGTCTCAGTCACCGCAAAACGTAAGGCGCTCCACACACGAAACGACACCGTTTACGTGTGCTCGTTAGGCGAACCGTGTATTACCCCTTATGGCCTCGGTAATGGGGGGGATATAAACTGTTAGCAACTAGTGTTTATATCTGTCCGTTTATTTCTGGTGGAATGGTTACCCTATTTTTTGTAGATATTCGGTTGTTTGATGGAATGGAACAAAGTAAAGGGTCTATTAAAGTAGTTTTATTTATGTAACGCCAAGCAGCAGTTCCGATATGCTAAAAACGCATGTGCAGTCTTTAGATTGCAATTTCAAAATCGTCGTCATGAAAATGAAATAACTATGGGTCTCAGATCGAACTTAAAAAATATATCTATCACTTTCTATTTATACGTCAATGAACTTTAAATATGCTTTGTCACTTTCTGAATTTTTGTATGTAATGGCTAAAGCATTTTATCAGCATGACTCAAAACCTTCTTACCACAAGGTGTGTATTTGTTTGCCCTGCCCATGCCATAAAGAAACTATGTACTTAATTAATTTAATTGCTAGTTTTCTTCCATTAGTATTTTGACGGGCTTAGAAATCGTGTTTTTTAATGTTTTTTTTTACCTAAAATTATACACGTTAACTCTATTCTTATTCGAAATGCAATTTTTGACAAAAGTAAAATTGGAGATAACAATTTAAAAACGGCCCCTTTGAATATATATAACGTACAGACTTAATTAAAAAGCCTGTAAGGAAAATACGTAAAGAGATAATATTTACATGAAATTTGAAAAGTAAAAAATTCTCAAAGCCTATTATTAATTTATCAAACGAAAAATGCATTTCAAAGATAATTGGTTTTAAGAAATAGGGAATTTTTGCTCTTGAAGCAGAAGTCATTAATGTCTTCATTATGAGGGTTTTTCATTGTGAGCATTACATTGCGCGCTCCTTGAGTGGTCCCCGTCAGTCTTGGGTACTGACGCGGCAGTTTACAGCAAATGATGGATGCCCTCATTTCTTTGGAGAACGCATTGTAATGTTGTGGTAGGGGTTGTTGGCTTGGTGGTAACTTAATCTTTATTAGTGTGGAATAAGTGGATGAAATTACGAATAAAAAAAGCCATAAAGAAGAAAATCGTACTCTAAACAAAAAAAAACATTTCTGTATGATAATATAAACTTATGATAACTAGCTCAGGCTCCTGACTCTGGCCGTGCAGCGTTTGTGTATTGCTTAAGGAACTGACCAACAAACGGTTTCCAGGATAAAAGTACTCTTTGACATTCTTCGGGGTATTTCTGTTCAAAATTTCCCGGTAAATGAGACAAAGACGGAAAAAAACAAACAAACACACTTTATCATTTGTAATATATTACTCAGAATAAGAACAAAATGATGACTTAAAAAAACCATATAGATATTAAGTAGGTAGGTAGGTAGGCATTTATTTCATATTGAAAATTACATTATTCTATTTCACATAATCATAATGAATTCACAATAAGATTGTCAAAATATAAAAAAATAAAGTAAAAAAAATAAAGAAATAAAATAAACAGACGCGGTCAAAATGTAAAAATAAGAATTAAATTAAACAAAATAAAAATATAGCTAATTAGCTACAGTAACAAATCTCAAAAAATATATTGAATAAAAAGAACAAATCAAATTAAAACGATCATGTCAATAGGGAATAATAATAAATAAAAAAAACAACAAATCAATTAAAAATACATTTATACATAATATTAAGGAATAATATTTAAAGTAAGCTGTGGTGTAGGGTAACCCCTTCTTAGTTAATATAATCTTAAAAATAGTAAAGATTGTAACAAGAAGTATTGTATAACGCTATTTAAATTTATTGAAATAAACAGTTTAAATTTTAATTTTAATTTTTTTTTTTTATTAAACCCATTTATCACTTAACCTATTTATCACTATACCCTTAGTTAATGAAGCACTGATATTACTCCATAAAAATATATTTACAAAACCACCTAAACTATATTTTAACGCGTTTTAACGCGTAGGCAGTTTTTTTCTTGAACCCCTTCAATTATCAAAAGCTTTTTTATCCTTTTTTAAAGCAACACGCCTAAGTTACTCGCATCGCTCTCTTAACTGGGCGTACCACTCAAGAAAGCGAGGATGAACATAAAATACCTCATAATAACCATTACATAAGGTTTATGTTGGCTTACGCACAACCCTGGGCGTTATGTCCTTTGTTGTTGTACTGAGTAATGAAATAACTCTGGCTGGTTATAATCATAACACTTTGTAAGTATTTTTGTTCCACTAGGTGAAAAAAATATTGATTTTACTGTATTATGTTGGTTAGGTTTGGGGTCCTAATGAAAAACCAAGTGTTTAAAAAATGCAAACGACCTCTAAAATTAGATTAAGCTTAAGTTTTGTTTTTTTATACCTCAACAAATGGACTTTAATAATAAATCCCATGGGAAGTATAAAGAGTACTTTTCTATTAGCTGTTTATATACTCCCTCTTTGATTTCCTACCGCTATGCTGGCGCCGTAACGCGTTACGCAACGAAGCGGTTTACCCTCCCATAAGATGTTACCACTTCAAAAACGCATGCCTCTCGGGACGCCCGACAGGAGTGATAACTTAAACTAATCTAAGTTGAACTATACCGCCCCGCCCCGCCCCGGTGCCGTGAGAGAAAGGAAAGCCAGACAGACTGGCGCCGTAACGCGTTACGTAACGAATCGGTTTACCCTCCCATAAGATGTTATCACTTTTAAATATATCTAGGCTTTGTGCTCAAAACACATAAATAAAAACCGAGGATGAGCATATCGGACCATGCTGATTGCAGTGTAGGGTCCCGAAGTCGATACCATAAACAAATAAATATCTCAAAAAACAACAAGTATGAAATTTTCTATTTAAAGTTATTTTGGTGCTGTCTTAGATGATTTTAAATTGGTATTAACACTTTACCCGCTGTTTATCAGGAAAAAAATTAGTCTACTAAGGCCCTGTTGTTTGATCAGTAGTTAAACTAACTAATTGTTAAAATTCCAAAAAGGAATGGGAAATTTGACACATTTCCTTGAGATTTTAACCATTGGTAACGTTTTTTGACCATTACCTAGTTAGTTTAACTACCGATCTGTGTTTTGGGTCAGGGTTCCATTGAGCTGATAGTACAGTCAAGGAATTTAAATTATGACCCACCTTAGGTCCAAAGTCAATCTGACATTCTACAGCAATAAGGTTGAGTTTCCTATCAATTACAAATGACTTGGCATCTCTATTGACAATGACATCTTCAAGCAGATTTTCTTTGGTAGCAAATTAACTTCCGTGACCGTACGATAAAGCTCGCCCATTCACCTCATGCATACCCCGGCTCTCAATTAAGCGGTGCGGTATAGTAAACACTTCGCAGTGCTAGGCAGATTAAATCAAGTATCGCAACCAGTTTTAAAAACAGAAGAGTCATTATCTAATATTTTTTTAACGACTCCACAATAATTAGTTACAACTGTCTCCTAAACAATCAACCGAAAAAGATAATAAACAAAAACTAAAAGAATATCCTTCCAGGGGACAATGAAGCTGTTATAATTTTAACAGACACGATGTCCATTTAAGCTGAGCCCTGGTTATACGGTGCTTTTATTTCTAAGCCCTGAGACAGCGGAGGTCTGGATAGACTGGCCGAGTGTCAGGCTTGAAGACAATGGGCGCAAACATTAATAACTTGCTTTGTTCGTTCTTTACGTTTTGGAACAAGTCACGAGAGCCGGGCGGTTATTAAATAGAGATGGATGTTCAAGGGAATTCTTCGGAAAGAATGCGAACTTTAAGATGCTGCGGGATAGGATGGGATGAAGATGAAATGCAACTGCATTCTTGAGTTTATTATGACAAAGATGTGGTTTAATTAAGAATTTGTAGACATAAAGTACTGGAAGCGTGGTTAGTGGATTTTATTTAATTATCTACTACACATATACTTTTAAAATTAAATAAAGACGTTAAAATCCCTACCTTATTATTTTGTCTAGGTAGGTAATAGAGGATTTTTTTCAAAAATCCAATAACGCAGTATTTAGTGTTTTGAAAAATAAAAGTTAGACACGAGGAATTTGCTATTTCCAAAATTTAAGGTAGTAGTTAATTAATATTTAACATTGACAACATTATCCAAACAGCCACTTGGGTTTTTTAAAGCTGTCTTTTTGTTAGACTGGTTTTAAGTTCCAAGATTAACATTTACAAAGTTAAACACCATCATCTTACCGTGTTTCATCAGACTAAGTACAACCGTGCTACTAAAGTAGTATTAAAAATTTAAATCCCCTGTAAAACACTCGGGTGATTTTATTTAAACATCCGCTCGCGCTCCTGCTCTAACACAGCGCCCCTGTAAGGGACAGAAGCGAGTTTTTCACTGTTCTTTGACGCATCTGAAATTCAAATGCGTCAATACATCTCGGTTGTTCGCACTTTGTTCTCTCAAACTGTATAATGTCCAATAACAAAAGATGTTTGTGGTTATTATTCTAAGATGTTGCTTCAGTATTATGCAATACGTTTGATGTTAAGAAAATGGTTCTTTGGTTGAATCTCGTAGTTTTGTTGGTTTTAATAAGTAATTTTTCAAAAAGAAATAGGTCATTATTTGGGCGTTTGTTCCGAATCACTTTCGTGGTCACAGTTTTGTAGAAGTATCTGCAGATTTTGACTTCGTTCCTGGTTAGGTATCTAAGTTTACCGGACATCTAACAAATATCCAAAAACGGCATCAAAATATACACCCAATTCTTCAAAAATATGTCCACAAAACTGAGACGGTTGAAACGCTCGAATATAACATATAACAATCGAACTGAAGCAAATTCTTCGTTCCTGGTTAGGTATCTTAGTTTACCGGACATCTAACAAATATCCAAAAACGTAATCAAAATATACACCCAATTCTTCAAAAATACGTCCACAACAGTGAGGCGGTTGAAACGCTCGAATATAACATAATTATAACAATCGAACTGAAGCAAATTTTTCGTTCCTGGTTAGGTATCTTATTTTCCGGACATCTTACAAATATCCAAAAACAGCATCAAAATATACACCCAATTCTTCAAAAATATGTCCACGAAAGTGAGGCGGTTGAAACGCTCGAATATACAATATTGATGTATTACTGAAGCAAATTCTCAAAAAAAAAACAGTCATAGATCTTTAGAATTAGCTACAATATCCTGCCAAGTCCCACACGGTGATATAGATAGAATTATAGCAGTCATCTAGCTTTGTCCATGTTTCTGCTTGGAAGTTGGTTTAATAAATCATAATCCACCATCTGTAGGACTCCAACTTGGTAACCCATAATATTATCGAATTTGACTTCATAGATTGTATCATTTCATCGATTTTAATTTCTTCGGACGCTATTTTCTGTTGAAAAGGTAAGACTTGGAATTACCAAAAAAAAAATACTCATGTGGTGAGAAATGCCTTTTGAAGAAATGAAAATTCTGCGAAATGATATGTTCGTTCATAGGTTTTTCGATAAAATAATCGGTACCCTAAAACCGACACTTCTTTTAGTTTCATGAATCCACGCAACATCTTTAATTATGTCACTATATTCGTAAGCTACTCAAGAGCCGCGAGAGCATGTTATTTTATTCAAACAACATACTTCACGTATTCAAATTACTCTCGCCCTCGAGTTTTCTTTGTACTTTCTGGAAGTATCTTGTGTCCTCTTTCAAAGCTTTTGATAGAAATATCTTTATTTCAATACGTCTAAAAATGTTTTGAACCATACATCCTTACAATATTGGTTACGGCTGTCACTTAAACTAAGGAAATTGTACAAATTTATACATTTACACTAACCCCTAAATTTAACGACGCAAAATATATAAAAATATCAAGACTGAACTTATTACGGTTCTTTAATGAATTGAAAAGAAAAACGAGTGTACTAATTGACAATATAATATTGTGACGTCATAATTTACTCCTCCGGATAAATTTTAATCTTCATACAAACTCTCGTTTTTAACCACCAGTTAGTAAAAATCCCTATTGGTTGAAATTGCTACCATTTTTACTAATACAAATCGCTCCACGTATAATCCTACCCTATCATATTGCTGCAATTGAAAAGCCCATCGCAAAATACCGCTCATTTTCATTGATAAACCACCTCGAATCCGGGATTACGGCGATGCAGGCTAATAAGCTATGCCTCACAGAGGCAATGTGCTCGTGTCTACAATCTACAATTATTCACTGCGGCCAGTCTGTCCGTGACTGGTCGCTGCAGCGAGAGATATGAAGGTTTTGAGACTAAGCCGTGTGGAAAATATAGGTTTTATTTCAATTTTATTGTATGACCATAGCTTCGTAAGTTCCGAAGATACCACGGAAATAGCCGAACTGCTTGGTTAATAGAGTACAGTTTAAAAGCTGGCAACAAAAACTGGTTTATTTTCACAAAATCTTTTTAATCAAGAAAAATTCACATATTATATTTTTTGAAAAATTACACTGGTCATTTTTTTATTCGTTTTGATACCCAAGGTTAAAGTTAATAAAATCACTGTCCTCAGTACCATTTTCTGCCACATTCTCTGGTGTTATAAAATTCTGGGGTTCCTTAGTTTTCTTCGTTATTTATACTAAACACCTAATTAATAAGTTTCTGTCAAAAAAAAGAAACCAAGTTAGTTTTTGTTGCCGATTGAACTTTTGTATTACAATCATCATCTGCTCATCAAAACCAAACTAACGAAGCCAAACTCGGTAGGTCTACGTCAAGTACAGCGGAAATCCTGTTGGCTCCATCTTCTCTTAGACATCTTTTTTTTTCTCCAATAACCGTAACTGGTTCAAAGTTTATTCGTATGATGTGACTTAAACATACATTTTAACATACAAATTAAGTATAATAAAGCTTTTAACGATGCGACCGCGGCCGTAACGAAAAAGCATAATTCTGTCTTGGTAATTCTTCTCATAAGTAGAAACTTTTGTTGTAAAATTAATTCAAATCCAATTTTGGCAACCTGCTCGAAAACCTGGTTTTTTTAGGACGCCATTACACTAAGACGCCATAACACTAAGACTAAAGACACTAAAGAAACCATCCACATTTTTTTACGCAATACTTTACTGACCTTTGACTGGCCTTTTAGGTAAATGTTTCGTTTCAATTCTGTTTTTAATTCATTACTCAAAAGTAAACAGTTTTCCTTACCCTTTCAAAAATGTCGTCTCACGCTACAAAATAAAGTGAACCCGGTCCAAAGTAATTCTATTTTCCAATAATCTGAGACAAGGAATTCTTACGGGCTTTAATTAAAACATAAACGAGTTTCCGATGAGAAAATGTAAACGGCCGGAATTAGTACGTGAATTGCAACTTTTGAACCCTTTTTACGTTTTCGGTCCTCTTAGGGTGCAAAGCGCAAGCTTGAGTATTCCCTTGCGTTAAGAATACATACATAAACTCAAGCCTTCATTCAGAGAGTTGGGTAGGCAGAGTTACAGAATTAGCAACCACTCTAAAAACTTGTTGATAATTCTGTAACCACATTTTGCACAATCAGGCTATGTGTTCACCAGTGTTGAGAATTCTCGCAAAAATTACATGACAGGTTGATGCACTCACGATGATGTAAATTAAGTAAAATTTTACGTGAGCAACTCTATAATTGCCACCATCAAAACACGGAACAGTGCGTGAACCTGAACTAATTAATGTATAATACAGTGGGTCTTCTAAATAACGATCTCTTCCAGGCAATCTTGGACAGAAGAGGTAGGTAAGGACAAAAATACATGGTAGGTAGGCGGTGCAAACAAATTGCTTCGAAAAAAATCTAAGCAAGTAAGCACGAAATATTTTCGAAACTGTCTCTGAGACTAACCGCTTCATAAAATGTTTTCCTTATACCTTCCTTAAAGTAGAGATATTAAACCTAAAAATACGATAAATTTCTCTATTCTCCATAATCTAACCCGTTCTAAAAAACAGTAAGTCGAAACTCTTCCCGGCCAAGTCCATTCCGGTTTGAACTCAATAAATATCAGCGATAAGGTAAGTGCGGTGTCGAACTGGTATCTCGAGGGTTAGTATCCCCCACCGGAGCGAACCTTTGATTACGGCCAGTTCCCAAACTGTTCGAATAGTTCCAGGACGTGCTCGGTTTAAGTATCTCGGTAAGAATTTGAGTATCTCGAAGATACGCTGTTGTTCGCTTTTAATAGAAGGAAGAAGTCTTAAATTATGTGGAAAGTTTGGGAACTTGACGCACGTTTGGAATTGAAAGCAATAATTTGAGCATTGAATTTTTGATGGAGACAATGTCCAAGTACCAAACTAAGCTCTGAACTTGTACTAACTATGGTAACTTAATACTTACATAAATACAATAAAAAACATTGCAGTAAGTTAACTTCGTCAGTTAAATTTGCAAACCTCGTAAGTAATTTTTTTGCGAAAATGTTTTTTTATTGAATTGTGTAGCCAATCACCAAACGCATCGATCTATATATTGGATTCAAACATCAAACAAACCATTATTTAAAAAATCTACAAATCTTCAAATAGAAAAACTCGTAACTCTCCAAGTATCGAGTAATTAGTGTTGTTGTGTTTTGTCAGCATGGACTTACGAGTTTTGCTTCACATTTCATTTTGGAGATACGTGGTTTTCTGTATTGAAGCAAATTTACAGCAGGGATATCTCATAGTTTTAGAAGCATTTTAGCTATTTTGAACTAAAATTATGATAACTTCACTATTTTTTACCTATAATTATGAATACATAAGATCAATGAGCTTCCCTGCAACTACATGCTGTAATTTTGTTTTTTGTGTCTCCTGTAAACTTGAGCCAAATGGACTTACGAGGGTTGCGAATTTAACCGATGACTTGGGACTTCAATTTGTGCATATTGCCGATAACGACCTATGCATGTGAGACATGGATGCTGACATTTGGAATGATACATTCGCGTCTCGCACAAACACACTACTACTGCTCGGAATCTCTCTGCCGGACCTCGTTCTTTATTTCGATGAAGAACGCGGTCATTTGCCAACTCACTAAAGTCATCGACATCGATAAAATAGATGCGCAACTTAAATGGCAATAGGCCGGCCATGTTTGTCGCGTAGATGACGATAAGTGGAGCCAAACGGTGTACTGAAGGCTCAGAACTAGAAGATAAAATAGAGGAAGACCACCAGACAGATGGTCGGATGATATCTAGAAGACGGCAGGGTCGACCTGGACCAGAATCTCTGCATTAAGGACGTCATGGAAATCCGTGGAAGAGGCAAATGTTCAGCAGTGGACGAGTATGAATATACTATAATATGAGAAGAAGAAGTAGAGATATTAAATTGTACATATCCCAGTACATAACAGCATAATAAATACATAGTGCTCGTCATAGTTTACAAAACATTCTCGCCTCCTTTAAGTTAATTCTTCAAACTTGCGAGGAATTTACTGATTAAGCTACTAATTTTCTAATTTAGTTAAGTGCTTTGTAATTTAGCAGCTAGATAATCAAACAGGCAAGTTATATCACTTATGTAAATTACTAAGTCTAAAGTAAGCTCGAAAATGCCTTGGTTTTTTAGCATTACGCCAGGGCTAATCTATTATAATCTGAGGGCTCAGACAAGATGCACTACGCTAACTAACGTTTCTATTCGATTCGTTTTTAAACCAATCGCGTCACTGGAAGATGACGTGATACGAAAAGTCACGTGGTCTACCAGTGACGCGATTGGTTTAAAAACGAATCGAATAGAAACGTTAGTTAGCGTAGTGCATCTTGTCTGAGCTCTCAGTACGGCTGCGCAATTTCAAAAGCCAGCAAGGGTCTTTGAGCTAATTTTACAGGAGAGCGAAAACACATGTTTTGTATCAGCCGTACAAAATTTTGCAATATTTGTTCAAGAAGTTATACTTTCTCTTTGGTACATATATCTTTTATTAATTTCCTATAATATTACAAGTTTTATGTGCCATACTAACTTTTTAAATGAAATGCAAATAAAGAATCAGTGAGCCCGATGATTTTCAAGCCTCTCTCTGTTATTTTCAAAAGCTAGTAAGTGCGTGTCACATACTAGGTTTTTGAAATAGTTTTGTGACATACTAGGGTTTGAAATGGTCAAGCCCGTTTTTTTGTGCCCTTACTAGGATTCGGGGTATGGGTAAATGTGAACCTGAGAGAGGTAGGGCTTATAACTAAACACAGCGGTAAGTTATTGATTAACCTACGAGAAAATGTAGTTTATTTGCATTTAGTTTTTCTTGTTTCATTAATACAAGGTTTTATGCATTTTATGCTACAAATACAAACTCTTTTGTTAATTTGAAAACAAATTAGGTTATAAACAAAAATAAATGTCCAGTTAAAGAAGAGTTTTGTCACCGTAACGAAACTGTCGATTAACGTCAAACACATACAGATCTAGTGAATACTCACGTCTACTTCCGAATGATGCCGACGTGTCTATGAATTATTGAATTATTAAGTGACATGTTTGTATTAAATAAAAAGAGTACTTTAGTTATCAGTGTCAAATGTTAAACCACTTGTTTGAAGTATATCATACAGAGATGTTAAAACCACCACGATCAAATAATATATAGAAATCAGGTGTAGGTAAACAAGAAGAATGAATATAAATAAAATGTTGAAAATAATTTCACAGGCTTGCATGACTATTAAAAAGAACCGAAAACGAACTTAATCTTAATTACCAAAAAAATACTCTGGTATTAACCACTCTATATCGATTATCACTCTCGCGATGCGACGTTCACCCACGTTGTCTTGATGGGTACTGAGTCAGACTGAAGTAGCATGACAAATACGAACATTTCCGAGAAAATACGATGTGAAAGGATATTTCACTACATCTGTACATTTTTGTAACGAAATTGTAAGTTAGACATCATTTAAGTGACATTTAAATAGTGTCTTTATGTATATTTATTTTGGTTTTTACTCACTACTGTATTGTTACTTGAGCACTGTTGTGTTTATATTTCGTAGAAATTCAATTTGGACTTTTTGGATGGTAGCTTCATTTTAAAATATTAAAAATTATATGTATAATTTGATTGCCACGCTCAAATGGCTCTTAATTGTGAAATATTTTGGGTTATATCTTGCATTCGGGATCTCGGATGCAAGAGATGTAATCCTGTAAGACCAGTAGTTAGCAAATATTGCTAAATGAAATGCAGAAACAGCTTGACAAAATAATGTCAAGACAATTATTTTTTTCTTTATTTCATGATGAAGGCAAACAAGCACATCTAATAGCGAGATATGCGCCGAGCACACCTAATAGTGAGATACGCTACTCTTTGTTATTTTTCTTTCACTACAATCTTAAGACTGCAATCCTAAGATAGCAAATGCCTTATCCGAACACTGCTGCTTGGCGTTAGGTAAAGACGCCGTTACATTTATTTAAAATTATTGTTAAAAAACCTACTCCTCCTAACATCGTTAGCTACTTTCGTCTAAAACCTACTGTTTCTAATTTGATATGCCCGAGACCCCCCACAGGCGTCTACGTCCTGGATTTATTCTAAGACCTTCCTTATTTATATTCAGGACACGCCACTTGTGGGATTGTATGGTTTTAATGCTGAATGCGGGGCTCACGTGTTGAAGTTCTAGGATTTTTATTTTAAATGGCACGGGAGACGAGAGGTTTGGAATTGTATTGGGTTTGGAACTGTGGCGAAATATACGGTTGTATCTTTAAAATGTAGGTGACTTTGTACAGGATAAATCAATTCGATGTTTATGTATTTTGGTTTTGGACGAAGAAGGTGCATTTTGGTGACACTAAAGAACCTTCTCCGTCACGTTACGTCACGATCTGATAACGGTCGCGGGGAACCGCAGGATGACAGCAGCAGAGGACCGATCGTTGTGGAAAAAACAAATACCTTTTAGCTATTAATAACCATGACAGTTGGCAGCATGACCTGAGTAGAATTGATCACAATCATGGCACGAGATTGGTGTCCGCGGGTAAGTTTGATGTGCCTAGAGTCAACAACTATTACGGAGACAGAACTTTAAAAAAACGCCGGCCATATATTCTTAACAGTTTACCTGAGGACATCCGTCTCGAGCAAAATAAACGTATTTTTAAGAGAAAACTAAAGAAGCACCTATTAGATACACTGCCTTAGAATTATTTAACTGGTACACTCAAAAAAATGAGAGCCAACAAAGAGAGATTTTCACTTAGTTGACATAACATGAATACAATAGTTAAGATATTAGTTATATAAACCAAAACTGATAGTAATAAACAGCTATTTCTTTAGTGATTCAACTAACATCTTAGTTGATGTCTCTAACGTCTTAATTGATGTATCTTACGTCTTAGTTGATGTATCTATCGTCTTGTTAGGCTCGTATGGGATCAAGAAGCTTATGCACAACAATCACAATCTTGTTACAAGCGACCAATTATTTTTTTCAGTGTACCTATAGTGTCGAACTAAGCATTGTATAATACTAAGATTATAGTAAGTACTGTTCTTTTAAAGTCTTCCTGCAGTCAAACTGTACTAAAACAGTTTTGCAGGGCTTTTGTTTATTTGTAATTTTTGTTGTTGGTTTAATAAATAAATAAATAATAAATAATAATAATAAACCTTGGGGAAGGCCTTTTTCCAGCAGTGGACGTCTTGCGGCTGATGATGATGATGATGAAAGAACCTTGTGTAGGATCCATTTGAATACCATTACCACCTTAATCCTATAACCTGTCGCCAAGTAGTGCCCACATCACTGTAGTGTTCCAATTTTGGAATAAGACAACTGGAGAAATTACCAGCATAAAGGCATTCCATTACAAGTTTGCTGTTTAGAGAAAATTAATAATTAAATGAACCTAGTTACCGTTAGGAGGGTTTACATTCATCAGGCATTACTTTTTTGGCATAATCATTATTTGGCATACTCATCATTTGGCATAATCATCACTTTGGCATAATCAGCTTTTAGCGTAGTTTTTTTTTCAGAAAACTTAGGTATACTTTTCAGGATTGTTATAAAATAAACCTACCCTAACCTAATGGGTTCTATGCAAAGATATTTTAAAAAATCCTGAAAGGTATACGGTTTCAGAAAAAAATACTGTATGCTTAAAGTTGATTATGCCAAATTATGAGTTATGCCAAATTATGAGTATGCCAAATGATGATTATGCCAAAAAAGGTTATGCCAGATGAAGGGTACCCCGTTAGGAGTCCTGTGAGTTTTGCGTGACAAAAATCTTGGAAAAGTTAACAAATACCGAAATCCAATTAAAAAAACCGGGCTAGAGCCTGACCATGCTTAGTGTAAGGTTCCGAAGCCGATACTACAAACACAAAAATCTATCTCAAAAAATACGACGTGGAAAAGTGCACCAGCAAAAGAGCATATCTCCAAGGCACTTACGTCCTTTTGTTGAGAAGCGCAGTCTTTTGGCGATAACTCAAATACAGTATATCGTTATGTATCGAATGACGTTAAGATAAATACAACTGGGGGTACCTAACCACGACATACTAAAGCAGTTCTGTCTAGGTTGAGAGAAAGCGACTGAGCCATAGCAGTTATACAGCTGTCTCTTTTTCTGAAACTAAATTGAATCTACTTTACTATGTCATGGTACCCCCTTGCAATAATTATTACGTGGCAGGAGCGCGCCGTGGCCGTCATGCATTTCTTATGAAAATATTTGTAGAATGCAATGTTTCATATTCAAGAGGTTGTATAACGTCAAGACTGTACGATATAACACTCTAAAACCCTAATTTTCAATTCGATACCTTAGCGCACAATCGTACTAAATGTTTTTTTTTTGCCAGTAAAGTTACGAACTTATTATTTGTGCACAAACATGCTAATTACAATAACTTTTCAAATGTAATTAGTACAAGTGTGAACTAAGGTATCGTCGATACCTGTGCGCTAAGGTATCGAATAATAACGTCCGAAACAGTTTAAACATATCCAACCTTCTTCTAACCACTTGTAAAAGTAAAAAAAAATCAAAATGGCCGCCCGTTCGCGCCTACTCACTAATTGTCAATATAATCACGTCCGAAACAGTAAAAATATATCCAACCTTCATCTAACCTCTTTTAAAACTAAACAATTTCAAAATGGCCGCCCGTACCCGGCTACTTTGTCATCGAGAACTCTCGGCTATCGCAAGATAACCCTTCCCACGAGGACCCTCCACGCGGACATGTGAGCGCTCCTTCATGCTTTTTTACGTTGGCTATATGTTTTACGGACTTGAATTGCTACCGATGAGGTGAGAGCCAATTTTATCTGCTGTAAACTAGATCCGGAATTTATAAATGTATTTTGATAGGGTTTTATTTGCAGAAAAGTCTGTGTTAAGTAGTTTGCTTTTATATTTTATTTAATCGTATGGCAATAAGGAAGAAGTACAGCTAACCAGAGATTAAATTTGGTAGATTCGAGCCACTTGGTAGCTTCGTTACTGACGCAAATGTCATGCTTTTACATGACTAACACACCGGGTAAATTGACAATGTTCTGTTATGCTTTAGGTAAAGTTTAGCAAATATGAAATATCGTTTTGTTATCAAATTAAACACGGTAATCGATAAGCAAGTAAACTATCACTTTAAAAATGTCCAAAGATCAAAGATCTAATATTTAATTAATGGCCTGATTCGGTGTCCCTGCTGGGCAAAGGGCTCTCCCTCGAATTTCCAACCCTGTCTGTCTGTAGCAATATCTGACCAGGCGCTTCGAAATGCATCTAAGTCGTCCCGCCGCCTTCGCCTTGGTCAACCGCGGCGCCGGTAACCGTCCTGTGGGGGTGCCGCTTAGATAGTACTATCTGTGATATATTTTATATTTTGTATTGCGATACATTGCTATATCAAACTAAAGTAGGCGTTATTTTTAATCTTTAAAATTAGACTTTTGATCCATATACTAATACGAATACGAACATACGAAGACGAATACGAATTACGAAGTACGAATTATATTATAAAATGTGAAAGTGTGTATGTTTGTCCGTCTTTCACGCTTCAAGCACTGATCGGATCGAGATGAAACTTGGCACACATATTGTAGTTTTTATTCCGGAAAATTGTACAGTGACCGAGGGAGCAGCGATAAACGACTTCTACGCGGACGAAGTCGCGGGCGAAAACTACTTTTAAAATAATTCGTAGTTTTTTGAATTAAATTTACAGAATGCTCATCTTGTAAAGATTTGACACAAAATTCGTCATAATAATTAACGAACTGGAATATTACTCAAGAAAATGAGAGCCAATCAAGAGAGATTTGACCTAAGTTGAAAAAAAAAAACAATAATTATGATATTATTTATGGTGTCCCCTTGTTTCACCGACAATCGTTTTATACAACGTATAACTTCGCATTTTCGTTTCATAGACAGCTATTTTCTGCTGATTTTGACTTTTTTGTGTTGATTTCATCTTAAATATGATTCACGGGAGGTCAGGTTACGTTAGAATGTAACCTAAACCTAAAATCAACACGGGTTCAGCAGAAAATAGCTTTCTATAAAAGAAAAATCCCGTTAAGTGATATGTTCTATGAATTGAGTGTCTACAAAATATAGTTATATTAACCAAAGTTGATAGTAACAACAGCAAGTTCTTTAGTGATTCAACTAACATCTTAGATGATGTATCTAACGTCTTCTCAAGCTCGTATGGAATCAAGATGCTTATGCATTAGTACATTACTTCAGAGGCCGGGACAAAAGAGGTTGCCGGCCGAAGAAATATAGACAAGACAGGATAGGTCTGAGGCGGGCAACCCCAAATTTCCCGCGGAGGTATATATAGTACTTTTTTCAAACATGCAATTAAATAATGAACATAAAAATCAACGTTTTATTTTTTTAATACGTATAGTGGCAGTGTCATGATGCCTTTGCCACAAATTTATGTGGAATGGAAATTAAAAAAGAGGACTTTGCCGGCCACGACCAAATCCATTAACGACCTCTTGTCCTAGCCGCACCTGAAACGTACTTCGCAGCCTTATAAGGAACATAACATCAATATTTAATTGCATGTTTGAGAAAAACAAATAACAATCTTGTTGAAACGACCAATTTTATTTTAGTAGTGTGACCTTGTAAACTATACGCTAGATTTAGGGCTTAAACATAAAGTATAGTGATAGTAATAAAACTGTAGATTTCCAACGCTCCCGTTCATTCCCGCCTACCCTTTTTAATCGGTGTTTTTGTTACTTCTAATTTATGTCCCCATGAAACTTTTATCTTCGCTTAGTTTTTCACAACGTGGCCTTGAGTGCTCAAGACGCCGCGGGGAGCCGGATGTCCTTCAAGAATAATAGCTTCGGTTTTCTACCGTTTGGGACAAAAATAAGTAAACAATCGCAAGGTCACAAACAAGGCTTTAGATCATGTATCGGATGCTTGATTGTCAAGTTATTTTTTCAGAAATAATGGTTGATGAAGAATAAATTTATCGGGTTCCGTACTTCAAAAGGGAAAAACGGAACCCTAATAGGATCACTTTTGGGTCTGTCTGTCCGAAATTTGAATTCTCAAGATAAAATCTCAAGACTGTAATCCCAAGGTTGCAAATGCATTACCAACCGTAATATGCAATGCCTCTATGCTATTAATTTCACCGGATGTCTTGTCCCCATACCAGAACATAATAATGCGAACACTGCTGCTTGGCGGTAGATTGAAGCATAACATGATGGTAGCGATTCGGATGGACCCAGACCCTTTAAGGGCCTATCACCACTAAATGTATTTGTCTTCCAGCACGGGTAGCGCAAGTTGTGTTTTCTCGCTTGTCGCTCAGTGCGTCTCTATCGGTACAGACTAGATAGAAAGGGAGATCCGAGCGACAAACATGTCGCGGACAACATGTGCTAGCCGTGCAGGTATTAGTCGTAATCAGAGGCCGGAAATTCCGGTTCTATAATTTATCGATAAAATATGTATATCGGAAGTCGATAAACAAGAAGTTTTATCGATAAATTATAGAACACAAAATATTTAAGAAGTTTAAAAGTTGAAGTAAACAACAGGCGGTCTTATCGCTTAAGAGCGATCTCTTTGAGATAACTTTTGAGTAGTTGAAAATGTGAAATAGAGATGTGCAATGAAAACAATCGATAGCAATTCTTGTTGCAATTTCTATCGAAAAAATGTTTTAAGGCATAAGAAATCCACAAATTATTTAGAAGAAATAATAAGTTCTTATTATTATTTCAATTCCTATTGAAACATTTTCAAAGGTTATCTCGAAGACATGGCTCACTCGCAATAAGATTGCCTGTTATTTACTTCTACTCGTAATCATATTTTAAATAATTGTAACTATTCTGTATTTATCGATATACGTATGTATATTGGAAGTCGATAAACGAAAAGTCTCTATGACAGCTCAAAAGTCCGGGCTCTGGTCGTAATTATACCATCATCATATCAGCCTGTTGCAGTCCACTGCTGGACATAGGCCTCCCCCAATGAGCGCCAGAGCGCGCGATCTCCTGCCCTTTGCATCCAGTCACTGCCAGCTGCCTTCTTCAGATCATCGGTCCATCTAGCCGGGGGGCGTCCTACACTACGTTTGCCTAAGCGTGGTCTCCATTCGAGAACCTTCCTGCTCCACCTCTCGTCGGTTCTGCGACAGACATGGGCAGCCCACTGCCACTTCAGCTTGCTACATTTTTGGACAATATCAGTCACCTTAGTCTTATGTCGTATGACCTCGTTCCGGATCTTATCCCTTAATGAGATCCCCAACATAGACCTTTCCATAGCACGCTGAGTGACGTACAGTCGGTCAATTATACCATACTTGTGCGTTATTTACAAATACTTCAACAGATTTAGATTGTAATTCTGAGCTTACGTGGATATTTTAAATTACAGTTGGTACTTAAATTTGGAACATACAATCCCAAATGAATTCACAAACAATTAAACAATTAAGCAAATAATTTTTAACCCGACCGTTTCAAAACCGCAGTCCTTCATCCACTGGCGGCCATTGAAACTGATGCACCGAAAATAATTATAGCTACATTATTACACCGTGCCGTATCGGTGATATCGCTGGGTAATATTCGAGCGGTGCGGTAAAGCGGTGCGATTAGCAGAATCACCGATAATTACCGCCAGGTTTCAATAATAGCACCCCATTTGCCATGCGCGGTATATTTTGGCTGGCACTGGCCGTCGAAAAATTAAGCCAGAAACTACTTAAATAAAATTACACGTGCATTTTTTAAACACATTAAACTAACATACCAAAATAAAACTTGACATTTTCATAACAAATATATTACAACTATTACAAATAAAAAGTAACAAAAAGGTTTTTTGACCAAGTGAGATTAATATACAAAATAATGAAATGCTTCAATAAAAAAATGACGTGTGTTTTTACGCAATAAACATTGATTCATTGATTGATATTATAGAAAATACTATAACTAAACGTTTAATGAAAAAAAGGCTTAAATGAATACTACATAACTTTAACGTAAATGTTCAGGTAAATTGCAAACGTAAGTTCCCAGTGGAAATAGTCATTTTCCACATCCGTACATCAGGTACGTCAGAAGCACCGCAGGATTGCGGACGGCCAATTCTCTAGATGCCAGTCACGAGACCGGACGCTCGTGGCCGCTTATTTCATGGCACTATCTGAAATTTAGATATATCTTAGATTCGTACACGCCTGTCGGCTCTTGAAGCTAAGTGATTGCTGCTAAACGTGAAATTACAGTTTACCTGGAAACTAAATTTTAGAGTGTGAAACTTTATCCGTAGGAAGATTGCTTGCTAAAATCGAGGAAGTAAGTATTAAAAAATAACAGCTCAAGAAGTTGATTCACTTTAAATAATCATAAAGTTATAATTATTTATTAAGTTACACTTTGTAAATATAAATGTTAAGGAAACCGTCAAAAAATACAAAAGTAGCAAATTTTAAATTTGGATGTAATATGACAACTTTATATTTAAGGCTATCTGATACACCTACGAGGGGCGGCTGAAAAGTAATCTACCTAACAATGAAACAAAAGACTGTCGTGGCTAATTTTTTTTTATTTTTCTATATAGTCCCCTGCTAGTAAAATGCACTTATTAAATTTTTCAAATATTGAATTTAAACCATTAAAAAAAAAATCTTTCGGTTTGTCGTCAAAAAAGTCAGTAACCGCAGCCTTCATTTCGTCATCGGTCATAAACCTTCGTCCCCTGAGGTCTTTCTTGAGAAGTCTAAACAGAAAATAGTCACAGGGGGCTAAATCTGGACTATAAGGGGGGTGGTCAATGGTTTCGAAGCCATTGTCTTTAATTGCTAGCTTCGTTGTGCGGGCGGTATGCACTGGTGCGTTATCGTGCAAAATCAGAATACCTTTGTTTAGTTTACCTCGCCGTTTTTCTTTTATTGTCTCTCTTAGTTGGTATAGTAAGTTTGAGTAATAATCAGCATTCATTGTAGTTTTCTTCGGTAAATAATCTATGAGCAAAATCCCTTCTGTGTCCCAAAAGATTGTAGCCATAAGTTTACCTGCCGATGGACAGACCTTGAATTTCCGAGGCGGCTTCTCATCCTTAAATTTCCACTGTAACGACTCTTGCTTACTTTCCGGGTCCCATTGTCGAATCCAAGTCTCATCACATGTTACAATTCTAGAAATTATTTCTTCCTCTTTCCCTCGACTCATCTCCAAAAACTCTTCGCAACATTTGACACGCCTCTCCATGTCAAATGCAGTCAACATTCTGGGGACCCAACGTGCACTAACCTTGGACATGTTCAAATGCTCATGAATTATTTCATTGACTCGCTCTTTACTGACGCCCACATCTCTAGCTATCTCCCACTGCTTCACTCGTCGGTCCTCTAATATAATTTTTTTCACCCTGGCTACATTTTCATCGGTGACGGCCGAAACTGGTCTTCCGCTACGAGGATCATCTTCCAGACTCTCACGAACTAACTTAAACTGCTTTGACCAAAACTTTATAACAAATTCGGAAGAACACAAACTGCCAAACACACGTAACATACGCTGTCTGATCTCCGAAGGCGTATTCCCTTCTTTAGTCAAAAACTTAATCACCGCACGCTGCTCGATTTTATCCATTTTCACTTTTTCTACCGACATGTTTGAAACAATTGTAGGAGACAAATAAACGTGATGCAATAAACAAATGAATGTAATACATTTTGAAAATAGAATAACAAACGAATATAAATCCATACCAGCCAGCATTATTTTTGTATATATTTCTGACCAAGGAGATTACTTATCAGCCGCCCCTCGTACATTACAAAATCATGTTTCATGAATACTTTTTGCTAAAATATGCTGATTCGTAATTTTGTCCCAGTTGTTAAATTTCATTATTATATTGCCTGTGTAATTTATTTAATCAAACCCTTTTTCTCCAACTACAATAGATATCTAGTATTTAATATCATGCGTTCACAGAGAGGAATTTGAGTGAAATTCTCCAAAGCGGCTACATTTGCGAAATTAGTCGTTGAATTATTAATTATCATTATTTGAACTTGACAAATCACAATGCCACTCAGGGTACAAAGTAATATTTTATACGATATCCTTGATTTCAAATAAGGCTGGTTGTAGGTGTTTTCCTTTCATGTCTACTGTTACTAGTCTATTATTTTTAAACTGTCTACGTGGTTCATATTTAATAAATCATTTTTTTACTAAGATTAAGAATTAACAGTTATCCAAAACTATAACTCAACTAAAATATAAATGTATTTTTATCTTTACTTCTCGATAGTTGTAGATCTAATTGTTATTATTTTATTATAAAAATCCCACAAAATAAACCTGCGTTTTACTCGCGACATCAAGTGTCCTAAACGGGAGCGCCAAAGTTCATATAAAATTGCAACTCCGATTATTGGAACTATGAAAATGTAATTTTTATACCGCTGGAACCGTAAACTTTTCAGAAGTTCTGAAATATTCAATGTGTAGATAAGACTGGGTTAGGTTGGATTTGATTTATAAAAATCCTGAAAAAGTAACAGTTGCTGAAAAAAATACGTTATGAGTTGCGATGATTATGGCTTACAATACGTTATGAGTAAAAATAATTATATGAGCCGGTATGGACCCACTCTAAACCCAACGTTTCTACGTGAATACTTATATCTCGCAGCCCCACTAGCCCAGTTTTTAGCAAATACGGTACAATAATATTGGCAAACGCCTTTCAAACCGCATCGGCCATTGAGCGGGTGCCATTGACAGCGGCTTATCTCTGCAATGTACACACACCTTTCCGTTTCACGTGTTCGCTCAATGATAGACCCCCGAGCGAAAAAAAATGGCGGAAAAATCACGTTCGTTCCAATTTTAAACAACGCTTGGCGGCTTGTTTGTCAACGGTGTTTTGTTTTTTAATGATTTTGTAAAGGTATGGGAGTGTTTGAGAAACGTGAATGTGTTTGACAGGCAATGATAGATTTTTTTATGTTAAGGAACAGGCAAATGGGCACACAGGCTATCTGAGGGTAACTGGGATCTAACACTCAAAGACATTAAAGATCCTAGGACTGTAAATGCGTGGCCATCCCCAGGATTTAGTTGGAATGCCTCTTATTATGCTGCCCATTTCAATGTTATTTAAACAAAAATTTTCAGTTATGGAATTTTTCACTATTGTCACCATACAGCAGTGGTTATAGCAAAAAGCAATTTCATATCGGAGATATTTTGGAAAGGAGTCAAAATAATAACCATAGATAATAATCAAATTACGGTGCGTACACTTAATTTTGTCCTGCAGTGTCTGTGGTTACATTTTTTACTCACGAATGCACATGAAAGCACTTAAAAAAATAACGTTAAAATGTTGACTCTTGTTGAGTACCTTAAAAATACATATTTAAGTATCAAGGCACAAGAATTATCAACAATTGCATGTTTTCATGTAATTATTTTTTCTCAAACATGCAATGGAATGTTGGCGCTGTGTTAGTTATTTTAGGCCTCAAAGTATCACGTTGCGGGCGGAACACCTCGAGAGAACTGTAAAGGAATTTCATACAAAATTGAAGGCCTAGGCCGGGAAGTAGTTTTTTTTAAATTTTCTTGTGAGCATGGGGGCTGTGTTTATGAACAGGCTAAATAGCTGTTTTTTTTTAATATACTAAGGCGTGCATCCAACCAAAGCGTATGCATAATGGCACCAGGTACCAGGAGGGCAGAAGTTATTAGGGGTGCGTAGCGCAACTTAGATCGCAGGCGATGTAGCACGGGGCGGCGCGCCGCGGGGCGCACCCGACACAGCGCGGATGACTGAGCACTGTAGGTTACTTTTAATGTTTATGCACTCCTATTACGTATTTGACGTTCTAATTTTTGTTTTAATTTTTTTAATGAATTATTATGTTTGAGAAAAGCACTATACATACCTCGCCGTGAAAAGGGGTTGCCAGCCTCGTAACTATCTCGCCTTCTACTCGCCTTCGGCTCGTTTCATAAAACCACAATCCTGTTTTAATGCCTCTTATTATGCACCAGCCACATAAACGACTATTGTACCACATTTTAGGCAAAATAAAGAGATTTGAACAGAACAGAGAACAGAACACAAGTTTGAAAAAGGAACGTTTTCTCTAAAGGATCTCGGAGTATTGCAGTATTTTTCTTTTGCTAGTCTGTGCTTGTGGGGTACGTATTGTAATACCGAAGTCAAAATACCGAATTTCATAAGGCCTATGAACGGCAGACCGAATATTAAAATGCCAAATGATTATTTTACCGAAAGTTTAAAATCCCGAAAGTTCGTTTGACCGAATGCCTGAAAACCCCAAGACTTTAATCCCGAAAACCATAATCCCGAAAGTTCGTTTTACCGAAAGCCTGAAATCCCGAAGACTATAATCCCGAAAACTATAATCCCGAAGACTACAATCCCAAAAAAATATTATACCTACACCTGAAATACCTTCCGGTCTGCTCCGGCGCTGCGGGAAGTGCAACCCATCCGCCCTTGCGTAAGAAAGCACGGCACCTTCGCTCGCCTTCGCAGCTTCGGCTTTTTGGTCGCCTTCGGCGACCGGCCTGACGCGCTACGGCTCCCTAGTTGCCTGCACTTTCTTACAGCGGGCGAGGGTTGCCCTCCCTCCGCGCCTCCGGCTTTTTATATACACTCTAGGGGTAAGGCAGACAAGACCACGTGGAGTCGGAGCTCAGCCAATTCGGTATATAAGTTTTTATCTGGACACCAGGCATCAAATGTAGGTATATTAATCTTCGGTCATACGTATTTTCGGGATTTTAAACATTCGGCATTTTAAACATTCGGTCATTTGAAAATAGGTATTTCAAGCTTCGGTATATCGGGTACCGGCATTTTGTACTTTCGGTATTTTGATTTTCGATGTGTTAATCGTCGGTATTTCAAATGTAGATATTATGAACTTTCGGGATTATAATACGTACCCGTGCTCGTGTGCAACTGCTGGGCAAAGGCCTCCCCTCTGTCTCTCCACTCATCCCTATGGAGAGCGTGCTCCCGCCAATCACATATAAAAGCGTCCAGGGGTGATATTCTCTGCAAAACAGCGGTCGGTCGAACGAACAAAACACGTTTTACCGCGTGCATTTTCAATTTGGCAGCATGACTTATCGAACTTGTAAGGCTGCCTAATTGAGAATGTAAGCGCTAAAATGTGTTTTGTTCGTTCGGACGGGAATACTTAAACTCGCCGCTGCGATTTCGCTCGTTCGTCCGATCGACCGCCGTTTTTAAGAGAATAACACCCCAGGTCATCTCGCCATCTCCTATTGGGTTTACCTCTGCTACGATATCCGTCTCATTTCATTTGAACTAGGTCAAATTGGCAACGTGTTCCAATTTAGCCCAAAAACTTTTTCTTAATGTGCCAATTTAGAGTGTTGAGTCACCACTGTGTCTATTACCCCCAACCAATGATATTTTATATTTAGATAGGTTATGCTCATACTAAACGCATTCGAAAACCGTCGCCAATTACTGACAGTTGCTACGTCGCCATATTTCTACAGACAAAGACGGCAATTCGTCTTTATCGCACTCATGCGATATATAATTGTGTATCTCGTGTTTTATAGGTGACAGTGACGCCACCGATGCAAATAAAACAACGGCGATGTAAAAAAAAATGCAACAAATATTTACGGTACTTACGAATGAAATGAGACATCCTTTCTTCCTTTTATAGTTACAGTATAATTTCGGCAGCCTCAAAAAACATAAGACGGCATTTTTTATGGCTTATATTTGTTGCATTTCGGTAATAAAACTTTACTGTTTTTGACGCGTGCGTGTCAGCGGCCACGGCGCGACTGAACGATAGTAAGGCAATTACCTTCCTTTTCGAGGAACGCTTTTGCGCGCAGATGACGTATCTTAATATAAAATATCATTGCCCCCAACGAGTTTTTGTAACTGTATAACTTTACTCTGATATCCGTCCCTAATCTTCATACCGGGGATAGATTCGACACTTCGGGTTGGAATTTGAACGACTTTCAGCTCTAATTCTGTATGTGTTAAGGTGCATTTTAGACAGGCAACTTTATAAACAACAATTGCCCGTCAACAATATCTGTTGCACTCTTACTTGGTGTAATAGAATGAGATGCCCTTACTGTCGCCGGGCCATTATTATTCATAAAATTCCCGTGTAAATGCTACTTAATTTAAGGCACTAGCTATCAACTATTAATATTTGTGTCTCTTTTCTTGACACGGGATCTATATTTTTTGTTTCGACAAACTAGCGGAAAGAGTTCTCGCCAGCAGTGTGAACAGCCAGCGATCAACTATTAATATACGTGTCTCTTTTACCGACAGGGGATCTTTATCTTTTGTTCGTTTCTTGGGCGACGAAATCGCCGATAGCTAATCGCTTCCTCGCCCTTGGCGCCAATGCCTTAAGTCTGTTAGAAATAAGTCTAATAGCGGTATATAAAATAATTTATATTAACAATATTCATCGAAATGAAACCAATATTAAGTCTTCATCATTTTGCCAGCACATTAAAATTCTCACCTCTCACACTGAAACAGAAAGCCTTTACAGGAATACCTATAGATCTCCCAATACGTGCAGAGAGAAAGCATTGGTGCAGAAAATCACATTTTCGATACGTTTTACTGCGGAGAATATTTTTGTTCACATATTTTATGTTTGAGATTTTGAATATACTTTGAGAAATGTTTCGATTGTGTTTTTTTATGTATTGCTTGCCGCGCGTTGTATTGAAGGTACTCAGTGGCTGAACAAAACTATTCTCGAGTGAGAAAAGCGTTATTGATAAATGTTCAGTCTACTTTGTTTATTTATTGCTCGGGATCAAAATCATAAAGGTATAGTCACAAAGTTAATGTTAAAATACAGGTCGATTCACGAGAGTTGGCACGAATGGATTGAACGAGTGAACGAAACTATAAAAGTGTGTGAAATAATAACAGGCTTTCGGTTTGAAATTCGAACATCGGTTCAAATGACGTCATTACTTTTGTTCATTCCATTCGTGCCAACTTTAGTGAATCTAACTGTACTTCACTATAAAATGAAACTCAGGCTTTAAAATAAAAACCCTACTGCATTTTTGATAGTGTCGACAATATAATGTTAAAAAAATGAAAACAAAATCCGATGAAAAAATATTTTTTAAGATTTTTTTATTATATACCCAGTGACACTCGCGCCGTCAAGAACAATCTAATGAAGTATCATTTATCAAAATCGGTTGACCCGTTGAGTAGTTACGAGGAGACATAGGAACGGTCGTACATTTGTACATGCATACAGGTTAAACTCCAGCCCCAACCGCATCCTCAACATGTTTGCGTGTCACTGGCACAGCCCGATGATGGCAAGGTGGACGTACTTGCACGTTAATTATTTTGTCTTGTTACTTTTAGTTCCTTATAATTTTACTTACTCGTACCTACTTAAGATACAATGTTTACTTACACATTTATGGACCTCGGTCTGAAATGAAATTATTATTATTATTAAACACATAACCCTCCTTTTGGGCTTCGCCGCAGTCTAGTAATAAGGGAGGCAGCCAAAAAGACATAAATAAAATATAATAGAGCAGCTATTATATGTATTAGTGCTCTTCGACTGACCTAAAATTTTTTTGGTTGACAATGTTTCCTATAATATTGAATGGCATACTTAATTTTTAGCATAAAGATTTTTTTGCATTCATATTTTTTGTCTAAAATTTTAATTACTAAAAGGCTAAATCCATTATCACAATCCGATTGGCATTTCTATTTTCAATATTTTATGTGATGAAATTAAAAGTTTGCCCTTGAATATGTTCAAACGCAAATTTAAAAGTTGGCTACTACAGCACTGTTTCTACTCCGTTAACGAATTCTTTGACCATTTCCATAGGTTAAAAATGTGACGTGTTGATTTTATTGTTGTTTTAGTTATTATTTATAATATAAATGACACATTTAATAGTTTTTATGGTATGTTAAATCTGCTTCTTGGTCCGGTTTGACTTGTTTCAATTTTATTTCTATTATGTAAATTCATATTAATTAACATTTTGCATGCCTGACAATGGCAAACTGTGTGAGACAATCTTTTTCAACATGCACTTTTGTTGCAAAATAAAGATATTTGACTTGATTTGACTTGACTTAAATCCATATTATTGAATAAAACACCTAGGTCTCAACGAATCTATAGGTTAGGTTAGGTTAGAATTGTGTCAAGGCGCGAATCGCCACCACGAATAGGAGCTCCGCGAAGCACACAATCTTACTCGAATCAACATTTTTTTAGAGTATCAATCTCATGGTTATTTTATACTTTTAACCTTTTGGTATTAAGATTAGATGAACGTCCATTATCAATAATGAAACCGCGGATAGTTTAAGCTACTTAGGCGGCATTTCACCAAACTTAGAATAAAATTTACTCCGAGATTAGTCTATACAAATTCGGCGTTTAATCTAGGTATAACACCTTATTCCAGTTTGGTGAAATGCGGCCTTATATTATATTGAAAGTCTGTATAGTATTCCACTCCTAGGCAAAAACCTCTCCTGGATTTTCAACCCTACCTGTTCTTAGCGTCTGACGACTTAATGCATTTTAAATCGACTGGTCAGAGATTACCATTCGATTTGAAATTCATCAAAGTCATCTCTCAACCTTCGCCTTGGTCTGCCACGGCGGCGTCGGTTTCCGTCCTGTGGCACCCACTCAGATTTTATCTGTGGCCTGCCTGGGTGCATTCGAAAGATGTGACCGTCCACTTTAACCTGGTCGTTTTCTCGCCAACATCGATGCTGTTTTGCCAAATTTTGTGATTGGTAAATTTCTAATGGGTGATAGAACTAGTAATGGACAAGGCACTAATAATGGACACTTAATTATTTCATTTAGTTTCATTATTTTACAGAAGAATAAGGGTTATTCATTTGTTTTAAAACAATCAATTTAGGACCGTATGAAATTTGAATTAAGAGTGAAATGTCAATTACTGGTGCCTGTCAGCTAAAAGTGTCCGTCATTGGTGTCGTCACCCTATTTCATTGGAAACGGACGCACATCCCTATCTTTAGCCCTAGGTATCTTGCATCGTGTTTTAACAAGGTTGACAGTGCCTGATCCGAAACTACCAACCAGTTAACACAATCTCCGATTTCACACACACGCTACGACGACAAAGATCTCATTAATTTGGTTATCTTTGACCGTTAGAGCACAGTCATTGGCTCACGCTGAATCTTTGATTTAATTATGCCTGTGAATTCCTAATCGACTTAGAACAATGTCTCAATTCAAGATTAGACTGTCGTTCAAACAATCCTTTGTGAGATATGCGCTTCTTGTACAAACAATTACATTATGCTGCTGTTATGCTACAGTATTAATGTCTTTGACATACTTGAGGCGATGGATACATTTACCTAACTGCACTGTTTATGATTTTTCATAACTTAACTTAATAGTTAAAGTGTGTGTGTGTGTAGTGTGTGTGTGTGTCTTATTAATTATGCATTTTATGACATTTCAGAACTCTTCGATAAAGTCTCTAGTAATGTATTGTAATCACCTTCTTGTACCGGGTAGAAAAAATATTATTACTTAACCATTAATATTATTGTACCTTAACTTTAAATGAAATATTTTTGTAAATATGATAGTGTGACATGTAATATTCTATATATATGAGTATATGAGTATATGTGCTTGAAATATGCTCTGTCCTTATTTGTCATTATGACATTTCAATTTGACAGAAAGTGACAAGTAATACTTTAACTACAATAGGTTTATTGTGCGTTTATAAATAAGTGTTGAATCGCTACTTAGTATGAAACAAAGTCGCTTCCCGCCGTCTGTCCCTTTTTACGAGGGGTGCCTTTTAAGTTCTGTCGTTTGAAAAAACTAAAGACAATTTAAGTGTTAAATTGTATTTATTGTTTTTCAAAGTAATCACCGTGATATGTAATACACTTTTTCATTCGATCGAACCAGTTTTCGAAACACTTATTCCATTCCGAAGTCAGGGTCTCCAAAATGGCCGTTTTGTATGCCTCAATCGCTTCTTCAGGCGTCCGGTACCGTTGACCACGAAGTCGTTGCTTGATTTTTGGAAAAGTGCAGAAGTCATTAGGGCTTAAGTCTGGACTGTACGGCGGGTGATCCAAATTTTCGACGTTTTGTTCTTTTAAAAACGCAATTGTCTGCCGGGCGGTGTGCGAGCTAGCATTATCGTGGTAACTTCTGGTAATCAAACATTGGTATACCAGTCAGCATTAACTGTTTTACGATCTTCGAGCACGATGGTCGCAACGTGGCCACTTTTCGCTACAAACGTGGCGACCATTTTTTTCGAAGTGCTCCGTGAGCGTATTACTTTGGTCGGTTTTGGCTCATCTTGAAACACCCAAACAGTCGACTGCTGTTTATAATCCGGATCGTAGGCATATATCCAAGATTCGTCACCACTGATAATGTCATAAACGTGTTTAGAGTCTCCTCGGTTGAATTGCCGCAGAGTTTTGCGGCACCATCTAACGCGAGCCGTTTTTTGGTCTTCACTAAGTAAATGTGGTATCCAGCGTGAGATCATTTTTTTTACACCTAAGTGATCATGCAATATATTTTGAACACTGGTCCCTGAAATGCTTAATGAAGCTTCTATCTCGCGGTATGTCGCATGGCGATCTTCGACGATCAGTTGCCGTACAGCATCAATGTTTTCCTGGGTTACAGCTGTTTTTGGTCGGCCTTCACGATGCCATCACTAAGACTAGAGCAACCACGTTGAAATTCTAAATACCAACGTTCCACAGTCCGGATGCGTGGTGCTTCATTTTTAAAAAGCTCTTCAAGGCACTGAAGACGCGTTAAACCCCTTTTAAAGTTGTAAAATATTATCGCACGTAAATTTTCCTTCGAAATTTCCATTTTCACAACCGACTTGTCAACTTTGAACCGACGCTGTACTAAAACGGATCGGCCGATCTCGAGACATTCTCTTGTTTTTGAATTCTAAATTCAAATATTTTAAGATGATACTAGTTTTTTTTTAATAATCACGGGAGTTTTGCAAACGACAGAACTTAAAAGGCAGCCCTCGTATGTACGCATAGATCTTTAAAACTACGCAACGGATTTAATGCGGTATTCATCAATAGATAGAGATAAAGATTGATTTTGATTTTGATTCACATAATCCGAAGTGAAGCGAGGGTGGGTTGCTAGTGGTACTTATAAAAAAAATCCAAGCTATATTCTACTTTTGATGGAGATCGAGAGGCCGTCGTCGTTAATCATAATAATCATAATCATATTATTATAATCTTTATTTGCAAGAAATGTCACAGTATAGGTATTCAGTCGTCAATTCGCGTTTTGATCCTTTAGATCTTCACCGCAAGTTATTTTCCAGCACATTATTATTCGACGTCACGCATATTTTACCAATATTGTTCAGAAACTGGAAGGAAAACCGATAAGCGTACATAGGTATTTTGTATTTGGTTTTGCTTTTGTACAATAACCATAATATACATAATAGCATTGCACTGACAAGAATATTCAGAAATTGTGATAGCTTCTTATTAGAAATTCTCGGCAACTTCTCAAAACGGTCCTAATCTGTGTAAGGAAATAAATAATTCTCAATGCTCTCTAATTAATGTGTTCGGTAAAATCTTGAGAAGATTTATCTTACTTCTGGGAATCTTCTGGGAACTTCCACATACCTAAGAAGAAGTTAAGAAGATTATTTTAACGTTATTTCAATTTGTTCAAAATATCCAGTTTGACGCTATTAAATATAAAACTTGCGTTTGAATTAGGAACGAGTTTATTGTCTCTAAATAAAAAGCAAAGTTGAAAATTTTGAAAAAACTCACGACTGTTAAATCTTAATTGAAAAAGGATGAAATAATTTTATAACCCCCGACTTAAATAATTTATATAACAAGAGATAATAAACGTAAAAAGTTTTTATAAGTAGAGTTGATCTCTCGCGGAGTCAGTCATATAAACAATAGAGTATCAGTTTTCATAACACTTCCCTACGTACAGTCACGAGATTAAATTTGGTACCCACCTTAGGTCCAAAGTCAATCTGACATTCTACAACAATAAGGTTGAGTTTCCTAAAAGTTACAAATGGCTTGACATCTCTAATGACATTGACGACTTCAAGCATATTTTTCTTGAAATGGGTCCCAAATTAACGATCGTGACCGTACCTATTTGGTTCTCAAAGATATAGATGTGGCAATAACGTATTCAACTACTTATGAACTTAATGAAAAACCAAAGAATATCCGTCCGTCTTGGGTAAAAAATGTCACTGATCAATCTTCATACCAACACCCGTATTCACAAACGTCACTATGAGGTCTCACAGTGCTCACGAACGCGCAGGGTGGTTCAAATCGTCTCATTTACAAAAGCTCGGTCAAAAAGGCTCAATCACAAAGCTGTATTGAACGCGGTGCGTTTACTCAGTGAAGGATCCCTTATTATTATATACAGGGCGTCGCACGGCTATGCCACATGGAAGGAAAGTACCTTAAATATTGTAGGTGGAACATTTTACTGAAAGAAGACATTATTTGAATTTAAAAAACAATTTAAACTGCATTCATAGATATTTAAATAATTACATGGTTGAACCGGGAATCGAATCCGTTACACGATGAAAATAATTATCCTGTAGCTTTATCATACCGATTGAAAGCCTTCATGATAAGGATTATTATTTGCTAAATAACATATTGTCAAAAATAAAAGGAAGACCATGAATTTTAACATTTAATGTGAAATTTTGAACAGAAAAATGAAAAGCTGACATTGCCGTAGGGTCATTATTTGGGCGTTTGTTCCGAATCACTTTCGTGGTCACATTTTTGTAGAAGTGGCTGCAGATTTCGATTTCGTTTCTGGTCAGGTATCTAAGTTTACCGGACATCTAACAAATATCCAAAAAGAGCATCAAAATATACGCCCAATTCTTCAAAAATATGTCCACAAAAGTGAGGCGGTTGAAACGCTCGAATAATGACCCCGTAAGGACATACAACTGACATTATCATAAGTACGTATTACTAATTACTAGTATGAAAGTGTCCACGAGCTACAAACGGAACTTAGACGTATTATTCTAAATATCCACCACAACAAGATCAAAAAATGGACAGGGAGCGAAATAATCAAAAGAGTGCGACTTTGTATTCAACAGGAAGGGACTCATTTTGAGCATTTGATAAATTGATTAATTTTGTATTAAAAATGCTAAAATTCATGGTCTTCCTTTTATTTCTGATACTATGTTATTTAGCAAAAAATTATCCTTATGATAAAGCCTTTCGATCGTTATGATAAAGCTACAGGGTAATTATTTTTATCGTGTAACGGGTTCGATTCCCGGTTCAACCATGTAATTATTTAAATATTTATGAATGCAGTTTAAATTGTTTTTTAAATTCAAATAATGTCTTCTTTCAGTAAAATGTTCCACCTACAATATTTAAGGTACTTTCCTTCCATGTGGCATAGCCGTGCGACGCCCTGTATTGTTTGTGAATACGGGTGCAAGTCTCGTATCCCTCCTATACTCAGATAAGTAATTAAATATTAATACAGAAGGGTTAAAATTAAATTCTTCGAGACGCACCTCGAATTAAGGTCAAGTGTCAGTATTACATGAAATCTGAATGTAATAACAGCCCAACCCCTCAAATACCTCTTGCAGTCAACCAGTTGACTTTAATCCTCCTCCAAATTATTCCCTACGAATGCTTACATTAACACGTTTCATGCCGGGAACACACTTGTCGGGTTCACTTTGTATGGAAATCAAACAGCCGGGGCGCTGGAAGTGTTAAAACTGGGGGGTTATTATTATAATTCGTTCGTTCGAGACGAGTTATTAACCGGCAAATTTAAGTTGCTCCACGCATTCGTAGGCAAATTAGGTAGTTAGATACCTACCTCTTTGGCCGAGTTGCTTTGGCGACGAGAAAGAACACTTTTTAAATAAGTCTGACATGGCAACATTGCCTATTATCGCGCGTGGAATTGAGTAAAAGTCTCAAATGTTAGGTATCTGGCCTTGTGAATCTTGTTTAGGTACTTATTTCAGTGTGTGCAACGTAATACTTTGGCCTGATTGAATTTAAATTCTAATACCTACATATAACACCCCCCCCCCGGATCCCGTGTGGTTGCCGGGTTAGAATAGTGCCACTCCATGTTTTTCCGTGGATTTCGTACGAGGCGACTAAGGGAATAAAGGCTTGTAGTACTGTTAGGCGATGGACTTGCAATCTGTCACTAATAAACTGGTAAATATAGCCTAATTGTGCAAAATGTGGTTACAGAATTATCAACAAATTTTTAAATTTGTCGGTAATTCTGTAGCTCTGCCTAACCCACTCTGGGAATGAAGACGTGAAGGTATGCATGTACATATAACACCCATTGAGTAACGATACATAATATAGGTACAATTACAAACCACATCAAGGCAAAATATTGTAGTTAAGTACACCTGTTTTTTTGATGGCAATAAGGAGGGAAATGAGCACACAAGGCACTTACGATAAGTGGGTCCTGAGACCCATAGACATTTCCATTCACAAGACTGTGAAAGTGTCCAAGCCTGACCACTAAAGGCCCTACAGACTCACGCGAGAAGTCTCGGCGAGAAGTCTCGACCCGAGAAACGAGAAATCTTCACTCACGCGGCCTTTCTCAGTTGCGTTTTCGTTCCCTTTGAAGCGGGAAAAAAACCGACAGCAAACGGAATACACTTGAACCCGAGAACGAGAAGGTGAAAAACATATCATATTCACGTGCCTCGGGTGTTCTCGGGGCTTCTCGGCGTGAGTCTGTACGGCTTAGATGAACTGGTGGTCTTACCTACTGATGTGCAAGTTGCGGGAAGTATCCAAAAAGTTGGAAAAGTTGAATTTCCCGGAAACTTTCACTAGAAATAGAGGAAATTTAAATTTAAGAAACGGAAAGTTTCAATCCCCATACAAAATTGTGAGAAGTTTCCGAAATTTTCCTGTATGAAATGTTCCGCAATTTTGGAAAGTTTCCTTTTGCACATCAGTAATCTTACCCCACACCGGTATACAACTATTCGAAAGCACACAAATGCACATATCAGTTTATGAATTTAAATCAATTTAATTTGAATAATTTAATCTAATGTTGTCAGCTCGCCTTTTAAAAGCCTTTTAAAACTTCGCTGGTTTTCAATCCATCGACAAGAACGCGAACGAATTGTTTTACAGAATTGACACCCTATCGAGGGACGCGGCCGACATTAATTTGTCAGGCATCTGTTCCTTCTCACTTATAAAGATTGGTTCATTGAAAATTCTCGGAAATTATTCTAGGAAAAATTGGGAGCAGCAACTGGATTACAAGTACCTAGCAATTTCAAGGAAATTCGTATCAGCAATAAATAGAGCTGAATTTCCTTCTGGAATTTCAAGGGGTTTCATTGAATGGAGTCTGTGGTTTGTGGAAAGGGTTTTAGTATTTTTAAGACTAAGCCGTTCTGTTCATTGGAACCGGTACTTTTGATTTTACCTTTTTATTTTAGATACCTATATACGTTTCTGTTGAAATGGATCTTAACGGATATAAGACGTTAAACGAAGGACAAACGTAAAACACTGTTCATTTTGTTTTTGTTAATTTTCATCAGCATTTTCATGTTTAAATACAAATAGCGATAAACCTGTCTGGTTTGGTCAAATAAAAATAATGTCCGGCAAACGGTTATAAATTGCACACGAAAAAACTTAATTATTATACACAATGTCCGATATATACTTTCATCAATATCATATTTTTTGCTTACGTGGACAATAGTAATAGAGTTCTTTTGAAATAAATGCCTTGTTTCATCCTACCGTAAAACGGGATGCGTAGGGATTAAGGGGTGAGTAGGGACACAACCTAAAATGACGCATATGTTACTAATTACAAGACTGAAATTATTTCCAAAGGACGTAACGTTATTGTTCATATAATAATTGTTCTTATTTGTAACAAGTTATGACCTATTTTAGGTTGTGTCCCTACTCACCCCTTAAGCCCTAATCATCCCGTTTTACGTTACTCTATTTCTTCTAAGATGTAATTCGAACACTGTAAATGCCTAATAAACTAGTCGATGTTTTTTTTTTCAAATTTACTGAGACAGCATAAATATAGTACTAGGCCTTTGACGAAGTCAATTAAAGATGAGAAATAAACCCAGTTCCCTCAACCGTATAATACAAGGTCTGTTTATCCTTACTTGTCTTATATAGTAAACAACTTTCTAACCTCAAAATGAACCTTTTTTTGGCTAAATCAGCTCTTTTATCGTAAATAAAGTATACTGAATAAATATTATGGACATCACTTGGGTAATGTATTCTCTGTGATTGCTTTATTTTGTTTAAAAGAGCTGTTTTAGCCAAAAATGTTCATTTTGAGGTTAGAAAGTTGTTTACTATATAAGACAAGTAAGAATGAACAGACCTTAGACCAGACCATGGCGACAAAGTGCGACTAGCAATTGCCTAATGTCTTACAAATTTACATGATAGCATAGTTTTCGGCCAGTTGAACTGTCCAGTCTAACTTCACAAATACAGTCAGTAACATCGTAGGTTAGAAGATGGACTTTGGTTTGAATTCGACGGCTAACTTTACAAATGAGCAGCGAATTCAGTTAAATTCTACAATTGATCAAGGCAATGTATAGACTGAATTAGTAATGGTCTGGCTAGAAACCAACGCTGCAGCGTTATTCTATTGAAGCAAAATGTTAAGTTCAGGAGCCTTATTCTACATTCTTAACACCTATTGCTATCGTATCGTCAACGTTAAGAACTCGTCCCCACTATGTCGTATGTCGGATTCCGATTTTAATCGGGTGTCGGAGCCTCTGTTCCGACTATGTCCGATGTCGGATTCCGATTTTAATCGGGTGTCGGCGCCTCTGTTCACACTAGTCGGCTGTCGGCCACTATGGCAGCCACGCGCGGGCGGAACAAGGTGTGCTTGTCGGCCCCGACATCCGACCAATGTGAACAGCGTCATACTTACTCAAAGGCGAGCGAGTTCCGACACGATTTTTATCCGGGCGAGAGGGCTGTCAAAAGACACGATATTTTTTGTCAGATCCGACACAAAATCGCTGTCGGACGAGTGTGAATAGCTTCATATAACGACCGATTAAAATCTGGACCGACATACGACATAGTGGAGACGAGCTCTAAGGTAACGAGGAGGCTTGTGATTGCAACTACCTGGTTAAAGCAACTGACTTAAATAACTCCCTCTAGGATCACTTTTTTAAACAACAAGAGGCGTGATATTGTTCTTCTATACTTAGGCCGCATTTCACCAAACTGGAATAAGGTCTTATACCTAGAGGTAGATTATACGCCGAATTTTTATAAACTGTAACTATGTGTTACATCGTTCAATTAAGTCATTTTGGCATTCTTCAATCTAGCTATTTTTATTCTAAATTCTAAATTTGAGTTCATTTTAAATTCTACGATCGCCTGCGCACGACGACAGTTTCAGTTGCTCACGAGCACAGATTATAACATATGTCTAACAGTTTATACCTATATCTAAGACCATCCCTTCCTCTAGTCCTAATTTTATATAAATATTCTAAATTTTCCCTTCTGTATTATTCCCAGATGCCTTATTTTATAATGTTTACCAATTGAAGATTATTAATTAAATTATCCTGCCCTGTACTTCCGGTGTTTTTATCAAACCACTCCCTGTTCCCGATCTTGTTCTGGTATTCCCGTGATAAACTAATCTCGGTGTAAGTCTTATTCCAAGTTTGGTGAAATGCGGCCTAAGGGCTTGTTTACGGAGACGCGGAGCGTCGTGCGTGGCGTGCGGCTTGGCAGTGCGCGGCGCGTCGGGCGTTTTTTCCGTTTACAGAGAGGCGGCGCGTGCAGCGGACCGCGTCATCACACGCGCAAACACAAACATATTATGGCAATGTACGCTGTTGTTTATGAAGATGCGGGGCGTAGAGAGTCGCGGGCGTAGGGAGGAACGAAGAAGACTGTCGGAAGGTTCCGCCGCGGGCGCAGTGGCGGGAACCGCCGTTATTGACGCGTGCGACGCTGCGTGCAACGCGGCGATCCCATCCGCGGGCTCCGCCGCAAGTAACGCTGTATTTGAAGCAAACGCGCGTAAAACCGCTTCTCCGTAAACGCTTTTATACAACGCCATATGTTTGAATTTAGTGCAGACCGCGCCGCCCAGCGCTACGCACGACGCCCCGCGTCTCCGTAAACAAGCCCTATGAAATACAACATCACGCCTGCGGGCCTAGTATGGCTGTGTCTATATCGCGTGTCAAATGTGGATAAAGCATCCGTCACTGTTGTACTTATTAACGTGTCAGAAGGTGACGGATGCCTTATCCATATTAGGCCCCCGGCCGTTCTTTAAAACAGTGACCCTAGAGGAATTTATTTAACTTAGTTGCAATAGCCAGATACCTAGTTGCAATTACAAGACTCCATCTTAGCTATTATTTAGTTGACAGTAATGGCGGCTAAGATAAAAACAATACGTGTACAAACTATCTCATTCAAAAACGCACAATAGCTAAATTATCTTTAAAATATGCTTGGGCCCTTATCTTTCATTATGACATTAGAATTTAACTGAAAGTGACAAAGCATTGTTTAACTAAAATAGGTATGTTGAACGTTTATGAATAAGAGAAAAGTACACATTAAGGCTTCTTGGGCCTCAGAAAAAACGCTTAAAATTAACGTTAACGATTTTCAAAAACTGTCTAAATGTAAGCCAAATACTAATCAACCAATACAACCCCTTTTTTACTATTACAATACTTAATATTGTTGTAACATTTTATTTTATATTTATTTTACTGCCGATCATCGCTATTGCATGTCACTATTCTAAATTTAGTACATACATACACACACATACATTGACGCCCGAAAAAAAAATCAAATAATTATTAAAGTTTGAATTTTATTATGTGAAATAAATCGTTTGTCTCGTCTTGTCCTAAATTATTTCAAGATACAAGGAGCGTAAACTGTGACAAGTTGTACTATGTCTGGCAACTTGCCCGTCGCTAAAACTTGCGATATATAAATATATAACTCTCTAAATTTTATTAAACTTCTTTAATGTTTTTATTTTTGCATTATAACGTAACTAATTTAATGTTTTTTGTTACAGGTATGTCATAATTTTATAAGGAGCGGTAAGCGTGCAAACATTTTCCGCAGCATAAATCGTCATTCATGTCCAAAGGCTTCACCATGTTATTACGAATCGGAAAAACGAGAAACTCGTTTCGCAATACACCCGTTTTCAGTAAAAATTTAAAAGGCAACGCCCCGCGACCGCAAAGTATTCAAAATTCGTACTACATTTCTATTTTCTATTCTAGAACCAGGCAAAATAAATCGTCCATCTTAGATGAAAGCCGCTATATCTTCCCGCTGGCAGGCAGCTTCTCAATAAATTCAAAATCAATCTAAACTGCGTGCCAACCCTGCACCGATTTAGAAGCCTTCGGCAACAATCGGTTCTTTACGTCTATTTCTGTCCCGTACTTACAAGCGGCATTGGTGAGAGACGTCGGATTCAGTGGTAATCGAATGGTGTAGAATAGGGCTGTGCGGTCCTCTGGGCCGCGAGCACTAAATCACAATATGTCGGTTTTTATCCGTCCCGTTCTAGAATGTGACGTCCTTGAGTTTAAAATGTTTTCTTTATTTGAATTTATTTTGTTCGGATACCGTTTACTATTGAAGTCGCCTAGTTGACATGGTGCAATGAAACCCAAATCGCAAATGCATTTTATGAATAATATATGATCGTGACTTTTCTAAAGTAAAAAAAAAGTATAATGAAAAAAATAATTGGTCGCTGGTAACAAGATTGTGATTATTGTGCATAAGCGTCTTGATCCCATACGAGCCTGACAAGACGATAGATACATTAACTAAGACGTTAGATACATCAACTAAGATGTAAGTTGAACCACTAAAGAAATTTGCTGTTGTTACTATCAGCTTTGGTTGATATAACTAATATCTTAACTATTGTATTCATTTTTTGACAACAAAGTGAAAATCTCTCTTGGTTGTCTCTAATTTTTTTGAGTGTAAGCGAAAGCTGTAACTATGGACAGCGAACTATTTTGAAATAAGATCCCAAAAAAAATCTTTACCTATTTTTAATTGTCTTATATGGTAGCCTTTTTGGTTAACTTGAAAGACAAGATGGTCGCATTGTGTATTGTAAAAAAACATGTTTTTGAAATTAATATAACGTAATAGCAAAACGAATATGTATTTATGGAGAAAGGGACTAAAGGTAGTTACCTAATATTTTAGATGTGAAAGTGTTTTAGATCGATGAAAAATTTTATGAAGCGATAGTATATTGCCCGAAAACAGACATAGTAAATCGTGATTGGGCAGAGCCGCGGGAAAAAGTTAGTACGTCGTAATCCCGTTTGCAATTCGTCTGCACAAAGAACGGGGATTTAAAAAATCAAATTGCTCGTCGTCGAGTGAAATGGCGGAGAAGCAAATAATTGTTCATGACGTAATCGCGTAATCCTTCAAGAAACTCTAATATCTTTTTCCCAATTAAAGAAAAACTCTATTCAACGAGTTTTTAGTTCCAAAAATAACCGCTTAAAATGTATATTGTTTTATCATAGAACGCAAACAATACAAAATGGCGGCTAAAGCAACTACGTGACTGGATTAACAATGCTTTGAATAATACCTTTTTATTCGGTATTCGTTAAATATCGCGATAAGAAAATGTCTACGTGGACGATTGGGACAAAAGCCCGACCTAAAATAATATTATTATGCCAATTATATTTAGCAAATCTGCAATTTTATATTTTTTTTAAATATCTTACCGATTTTATTTGTTGTTATTTTGGTCGCTCCTCAAATGACACCAAAGGCCCTTGCCAAGATGCACTACGCTAACTAGCGTTTCTATTCGTTTCGTTTTAAAATTTAATCGCGTCACTGGTAGATGAAGTGATACGAAAAGTCACGTGATCTACCAGTGACGCGATTGGTTTAAAAACGAAACGAATAGAAACGCTAGTTAGTGTAATGTATCTTGGCAGGGCCTCGCGATGGTAGATACAAGAAAAGCAATGCCCACCCTGAGGAATAAGATGGAACACTGGAACACAACAATGCGAACACTAGTGTTTGGCGTAGGTTAAAGGATACGCAATGAAATTTTGCGTTGGTCAGAAGAAGAAGAAGAAAGAATACGATGGTTGTAGCGATCCCGGCGGGCCCTGCACATTATCCTACTACTACAAAGGTTAATCTTTGTTTTTGTAAAATAGTGGCGGAGGTTTAGCAAGAAACTAATTCGACGCGTACAAAGTCGCGGGTATCCCTAGTAAAACATTAAGCCCTCTTTTATTACATTTCTTTCAAATTAGCCTGCATTCTTTGCTCCGCCGAGTCTGCTCGGTTTTTGCTGCTGACTGTACGTTTTCCTTTCCTAATTAGGGAAACATTCCCGGAATAACCACGTCCTAGGAATAAATATGATTGCCGGTTAATAAGGGGCCGTGATGGTGTCGTTAGGACTCCCTTAGGATCATGTGAGGCATGGTTACGGCATATTGGATGTGTTACATGTAAGGCGTTTTTTGTAGCTATCAATAACCCAGCGAAAGAATCGAAATAAAAAAAAACGATTAATTTTGAAACCTTTTATTTCTGATGCTTCAGATTTTAAGAATATAATAGAATATAAAACATTTATTTCGCTTAATTAACATATTTTTACAGTGTGTGAAATGTAGTGTAAATTAGCTCTAATATAACCTCTTTCAAGGAATAGGTCAACCTACCTGTCACTCTGTAGATTTAAATTGCCTATACAAACCCAAACAGTCGTACTGAGAATCAGTTAATGACGAGGTAGTTTTTTTGTGATAGCTTAGTACAAGCCCAGAGCTTCGAGACTTGGTCAATTTGTGTATATATTTTTGGTGATAAATGTAAATTCTTCCGTGACTAACTGACCAACAATGCACAGCGTAAACTGCTGGATAGAAAGTTGAAATTTGGAGGGAACTATCTTCTGACAGCCTTAGGGTGCACTAAAAAGGTTTTTTTTTTAAATCGATCTCCAACGGGAAGAAAACGGAAAAAGAATTCTACCCTGCATTGTAGGCAGTCTGGTTTAGATTAAACATTCACTTTGCGATAAAATGACAAAATGAAGGCACTAAAAAACAAAATCGCTCACAATGCCGCTTAATAATACGAGTAGCAATTAATTCTAGCTTTAACGAACCTTGGATTTAAAATTAAGGAGCAATAAAATTATTCATCGCCAGTATTTACGACACAGACCAGTGGTTTGAACTCGTTCCGGGCATTAAAGTGACATAACTAATTTAATATTAAACTACGTCGTAATAAGCTCAAATATCACGAGTAAGTTTGGCACTTTCCAAAAGCGATGGAATGAATATTTTAGTGCCGCTTGAATCATTTAGTTTGTAGATTTCCGAATATCCAACATGCAACAGTTTGAAGGTCTAGCCGAGACGCATTTAGCTGTTAGCTATTTTCTAAAATCGAATACTGATAGTATTGACGTAAGCTAATGAGTAATGACAGATCATGTCGAATACAGAAACGATAGCAGCGTTTGTATTTTGGCCAGGCCTACTGTGAAGCTCGACAAGTCGCTTAAAGAGGATTTTGAAGCTAAAAATTTCCGCGGCGCTTCACAATTCTCTTAACCATAACGTAAACAATTTTAGAAAACTGCCAAAACGTATGGGATTGACGTAGGCGCTCGAAGCAACCGTCTGACAGCTTACGTCGGATCCTATACATTTTTGATAATGATAACTAGGATAGATAGGTTTAATACGAATTAAAATTTGACACATTTTGTACGGGCAAATGTCAAATTTCAACCCGAAGTAAACCTTATCTGTCCGCGGTTTAATTATGGGGTTCGGCTGTAAGTCCTCAGTTTACATCCAGCTCGCAATCAAGTTTAGTATGATTTTGAGAGCCGGCATGAGGCTGGATTTATTGAAAAGATCGTGCGTCTTATAGCTTAATCAATCAGCAAGCAATCTCTTCCTGATTCTGAGATGACCAAATGAAATTAAATTTAGAACAAATATTAGTGGGCGATTCTTTTTGTGTTGTTATTATTATGTGTTTACAGTGCTACCATTTTGTTAATCATCATGTCAGCTGAAAGACGTTCACTGCTGGACATAGGCCTCCCCCAAGGCTCTCCACTCAGACCGGTTTTGTGCTTTTCGCATCCACCGCGTTCCCGCGATCTTTACAAGGTCGTCACTCCATCTTGTTGGAGGCCTACCTACAGCTCGTCTCCCGGTCTGCGGACGCCACTGAAGAACCTTCTGACCCCATCGGCCATCAGTCCTGCGAGCAATGTGTCCCGCCCACTGCCACTTAAGTTTGGCTATTCTTCGGGCTATGTCGGTAACCTTAGTTCTACTGCGGATGTCATCATTTCTGATTCTATCACGCAGAGAAACCCCGAGCATAGCCCTCTGAGTGCCTTTGAGCTTCCTTATAAGGCCCATTGTTAGCGCCCACGTCTCAGATCCGTAAGTCATCACTGGCAACACAAGCTGGTCAAAGACTTTTGACTTCAGACACTGCGGTAATTTGGACGAAAAGGTGCTGCGAAGCTTCCCGAACGCTGCGCAGCCGAGATTTCGTTAATAGCGATCGGCAATTTTTGGTTTTCTATGACAAACGAGTGATAAATATATCTACTACTAGGGCCGTAATATGGCTGTGTTTATCGCGTGACAAAGTTTGGATAAGGCATCCCTCACCTTCTGACACGTAAATAAGTACGAGAGTGACGGATGCTTTATCCACATCGGACGCTCGATAAAGACGCTGGCTGCGTCTATATCGAACTAGGCCCGCTTTAAGTTACGAGTGCAAGCGTGATAGCGATAGCCAGCCGAAAGCTATTAAGAAGCTAAGAAGAAGAAGAAAATATATTAGTAGGTACCTTTTTGCAATAACGTACAAAACTGAGAGTGGTTTGAATTAATTATATTAATAGCTGCGACAAGGTATCAACATTCACAGTCGAGGACTTTAAATGTTATGCCACTATGGAACCCTGTCATAATGACAGCGTTAAACCACATGACAGAAATTACGCTTAAATGAATGATTAACGTTATGCGACAGGGTTCCATAGTGGTATAACAAAAGTCCTTGACTGTACTACTTATGAGTTCTATCGTACACAGGCAAATGCAAATTGGAATAAACAAGAATCATGAAGTCTCTCTTCACGTCCGACCCTCTATCTCATTCACACGTCCAAGTGTGACAGGGTAAGCTTCGTCATCGCTAAACGGTCTGGATGGCCCATTAGTGGTCTCGGCAAGAAGGCCGTAACTGAGTTAGTGTGGACTGACACTTTGTGCAAATTGATTAGACGCTGGAGGACTACATTTTGGGTGTTATATTTTAACTGTATTATAATAACTATAAGAAAACCGTAACCGTACTATGGTAACTAAACAACGATACACATACTACTTAAATAATGTAGCGAAATAAATAGATAGATAGATAGAAAACCTTCCAAGTATCAAGAGCAAATATTCGTGCTCATTACACACATAATATTTCTTCTGCGGAATCACTACCTTGGTAGCTACTGAAAATACCAAAATATGCCTATAATATTTGAGGAGTTCTCTCAATTCTTCATGGGTCCAAGATACTCGCTTGGTGCCAGTGAAACTTCGGGAGTTTACTTTATCAAAAAAAAGTCCGAAATTGACAGAGTGATCACCTAAAAACGGACCATATTTTCACTGCAATATGTGGCCGGCAACTATTGGTGTCTTTCTCCAACACACGAGTAAGAGAGGGACACCAATAGTTTCCGGCCACATATTGCAGTAAAAATGTGGCGCGTCTAGAAGCCCCTTAACAAACACACAAAAACCTAAAGTCGAATCGAGAACCTCTTTTTGAAGTGAAATAAAGTACTTAGGTATATACCTAAGTATAACAATAGAATCAAAAAGATAAATATTATCAAAATACTCAATTATTTACAACGCCTATAATGAACTTCTTAATAAAGGGAAGTAAAAAATCCGTCACTTACCCTTCACAGGCAATAGAAATTCAAACGTTTTCTCTCCACCATTTGACTTTAGCAAAAAACAAATTGGATTATAAGAGGCTGCGATGGAACAACCCCCCTTAAAAAGGGTGGTATTATTTTTAAATTAACAAATTGAGGAGATGAAAGAGTTGAGGCAAGATAGCAAAGGACTCGCAAATTGCGTTCGGATTGGTTGCAAGCAGCGGCGGGTCCGACGTTTTGATTCTTTAATTTTGGTTTGATCAGAAATTACTGGAGCTTTCGGCGTAATTTTTTCTTGTTTATTCTTTGTATTCGTCAGCTTAAGAGAATTCTTTGTCGGGTTTATTACATTTTTAATTTTTCTTAATTAATGCGAGAAGAATTTTTGCTATTTATGTTACCCGTGTGATTGCCTGGTCAGAATAGTGCCACTCCATGTCTTCCCGTGGATGTCGGAATAGGTGATTAAGGGAATAAAGGCTTGTACTGCTGTTAGGCGATGGGCTTGTAACCTGTCACTAATACGCTGGTGAACATCTTGGCCTGATTGTGCAAAATGTGGTTACAGAATTATCAACAAGTTATTGGAGTTGTTGGTGATTCTGTAGCTCTGCCTACCTCACTTTGGGAATAAAGGCATGAGTTTATGTATGTATGTATGTAATTCGAGATGATTATTAGAACTAATGTAATAAAATGATAAAACCGAGAACAGGGTGAACGACTTTTTTGCCGTGCTCGGGAAAAGAAGGGCCTCTTTTATGGAGTGGGTCAGACCGACTGACAATGGAATAAAAGGGATGTATATGAAGGCTGTAAGTTTACAATATGTTCTATTGTGAGAAAATACAACTGGTGAAATAACTAGCACATAGGCATCCCATCATAGTACTCGACAAAATCTTCGTCCTCCAATAGCAAGAGTTAGTCAAGAGCAAATGCCAATTAGTCTCAGATCCCACTTACCATCAGTTGACTTGTGTGCTCAAATGTCTTCCTTGTGCCATAAAAAACTTACTAGTTAGCCTGGATTTGAACCTTGTCTAAAACGAGCTGGCAGAATTTGCGATCCTGATGTAGCCAGTCAGAGCTGAAACATATTTAAACGCTCTGTTTTGAATTGGATAGGTAAAAGAATAGAGATAATTTAACATGTGGTTTTATTGGATATAACTCTTAATTTACTGGATTATTTCTCCTTTCATGCGAATAGGTGCAATTTGACCGACGTGTATGCACATTGTTGCGTGAATTAAAATACACTGATATTTCATTCATACGTGAGTGAACATTGTATCAGTTTAGGGCTAATAATTACTACTTATTTCGATCACTGGACACCGTAACTAAGTAAATCTTGAACTACAAAGTACTTTTTGATGATTTTCAATTCTTTAAAATTATCACAAAGGACGAAATGAGCGTATTGATTTTACATTACAATTTCTTTTACTTACCAGTAAAACAATCAATTTTAATTTTCCCATCTATTACCTCATTTTTAAAATATCCAGTGAAAAAGCGATTCTTTTCGAACGCTCTTTCACCCATAAATTAATAAAGCAAAGCGGAAATTGCTGAAATGGAGTTCATTATAAGTCAGAATAATAATGGCGGCGCAAAACTTCATCCGGCGGTTAGCACATGTGCGGCGTTAATTTAGCTGAGAAAATTTAGTTGCAGCTAAATACTGGCCAACTAGAGATAAACGGAGGACCAGGCTTATAAGCTGATACGCTGTTTAGTAGAACCCCGAACAAGCTGTGACTAGAGGATGAAAAATCTGTTTTTCTCTGATGTTGTTAGATTTATTATATATAAAAATCTCAGTTTTTCTCTGATGTTACTAGATTTTTTATATATAAAAATCGAAAATAACGGTGTTCCAGAATTTTTGCGTCAACCTAAGTAATAAATAATTAATGATTTCTAAACGAGTTAATTTTGCATGTATATTGAAATACCGGTATTTTACAATTTCAACGCCGGTTTTTCAAGATGGGATTGTTTTTCCGATGTTTGGTAGAACCACAGACTGACTAGAGAATGGAATATCACAGCTTTTTTCTGATAGGTACTGGATTTTTTTCGATATTGAAATCTAAAATACTGTTTTTCTAGAACTTTCGTCTTTACCTATCTAAACCAAATATTTAATGATTTCTAATGCCGGTATTTCAGAATGGAAAATTTTGTCCGATGTTCCAGTATTTTTTACAGAATTAATAACATTACCTACAAAAATTTTCTGTGTTAAGAAAATTTTGCTGCAGCCAAATACTGGCCAATTAGAGATTAACGGAGGGCCAGGCTTATAAAGCTGATATCGTTGTTTAGTAGAACCACAGACAGGCTGTGGCCAGAGCATGGAATATCAGAGGTTTTTCTGATAGGTACTGGGTTTTTTTTCGATATTGAAATTTAAATTACTGATTTTCTGGAACTTTCGACTTCTCTTATCTAAACCAAATAATGAATGTGATTTCTTATGCCGGTATTTTAGAATGGGAAATTTTGTCCGGTGTTCCGGTTTTTGTCGGTGTTCCGGTTTTTTTTTACAGAATTAGTAACATTGCTTAAAGTTACTTTGTGTTTGTTAGCACGTGGGTTGCTAAACTTGCTAATTTAGCTGCAGTCAAATACCTACTGGCTACTAGAGATAAACTATCCAGGCTGTTCATTATGCCGATATCGTTGTTTAATAAAACCACTGACCTTTATTATTCAAATACGCTGGGCAGGCTGTTGTAAACACAATAACAGTTTTTTGTGCCCTCATCTAGAGTACAGACAGAGAGTTACAACTTACAATTTGAAAAAAATAAAAACAATTTATTACAGGAATACGTATGAAGCTCGCGCACCGAAAATTGCGTACCGCCCGACTCACGCTGGGCCGGTTTTTCTTTAAAGTCTGCACTTTTAAATTCTAATATTGACATTTGTAAAAATCAAGAGCATACCACTGTGAAGTTTGGATAAAAGGAAATTTTAAAATTGAAGTAAATTCTTGTCGATGCCATGATTTTTTTAATGAAAGCAAACCATTAAGAAGTGAAAAATAAACGTTCAGAAATTCTCTAGATATTCAAAATCGAAGGAAAACCTTATATTTAGGCAGCGGTAGTAACATGTAAACTTTTGTGTTCCACTAAATTTTTACAAAACTGAATTTTCTGAACATAATGACACGACTTTAAAATAAAGCACTTGCCCTGCACAAGCTCGGAAAGTTCTCTCCTGTACTCAAATCGCCTCTTCTTGATACTTGACCCTCCGCTAAAGGCAGTGCATCACTCCTTTATATCTAAAACTTTAAACATGAAGCGCCACTTTGTTTTCACTTAGCTTTGTTCTAGATAGCTTAAAGCAAACTTAATAGGTGTTCGAAAACTTCAAGGAAGTTCCCGTCTATTCATTAAAAATTTAGCACGCCGTATGTCCGAACTAAAGTCTTGGAGTTTGAAATTCTGGAAGCTGCAACTGCAATACGAGTTGGACCTTCAGGGGTTAGAAAAACTTGAAAGCAAAGGTAATTGCTAAAATGTACTATACACCCTAAAGCACATCATTTTGATGAAGAAATACGAGTAGGTAGCTGTCGAGGAATTAAAAGGTTAGTCGCTTTTAAACTCTATTTCTATGGTGTTACGGTCGTGTCGGTGTTGGCAATAAAAATTACAGAAGATGAATGCTGTCTTACTTTAACTTTTAAGTTAGAAAAAGACTTCAAAATTGTGCTTCTTGCTCTACAACTGAAGTTAAAGTAAGACAGCAGTCAACTTCTGCAATTTTGTTGCAAGTCTAAACCCGGCTTAAAAGCAAGGAACCTTTGATACCACGACTATAAAATACATCGGCAGACATAGGAATCCAGGGGGCAAAATTTTATGATAGGTGGGGAGTTCCTATATCGATAAACTCAATTATCGGTGCTTGTTTTATATACTAGTGATCACTCCAAGTTTTGCGTGTGAAATTTTTTTTTTATTAAAAGTGTAAATATTAAACAAAATGATAACGTAATTCCGTTCTACATTTTCAGAACGATTTTTGAAACTTTACTCATCATTATTTTTTCTTCATTACTGTCCCATCTACTATTGTTAAAATAAACTATCAGAATTTGTTTCAAATTTTCGGGCATTACACGTCGCTGTCTTGGCTGATAAATCTATTTCAGGTAGCTAAATAACTTTTCAATTACTGTGGAGGTAATAGGAGCATAATTTTTTTTTATGTGCTTTGTTACATGCTGAGGGCGATCACTAGTATATGGAAAAAGCACCGATAATTGAGTTTATCGATATAGCAACTCGCTACCTATCATAAAATTTTGCCCCCTAAATTCCTATGTCTGTACATCGGCTATACCGTATTTTGAGCTGTCAAAACTTGACAACATACATGCAATAAAAGGGACAGTTATTCAGGGTTTATAATTAATGAAAAATACTCACTGAATCTTTTATCTTTTTTATCTTATATGTTGATGCCGCGGTATGCTTTATTGGTAGTGACCCTACCTATGAAGCTAGCAGTTCCTAAATTTTTATTATTTTTTTTTTTTTTAAATAAATATATCTATACTTTATAAACAAGGTCCATGCGAATCGATACCACCATCTTATCCATTAACCTCGTAAGGCCCACCATACTGCAAACAGGGATTTTTTTGTCAGTGGGACTTTGAATCTACCACCAAGGCAATAAAGTTCAATTACGTTTGATCGATAATGCCATTTTCAGTTTATGTACATAGGAAATTAAACCTTATTCTTATTGCAACACAGTTCAAATTAAATTGTCTTGATTATGTACATCCTATTGCTTACTGGGCCTTACGAGGTTAACATATCATCATTGTTGTGATCCGGTGAAATAACTGGCAAAGAGGCATTCCATCTTAGTCCTCAGGGTTGGCAATGCATTTGCGGTCTTAGGATATCAGTCTTAAGATTATAGCGCTGAGAGTGAAAATGTATTTGAGTCACAGATTCTACTTATCATCAGGTGGCCTGTCTGCTCGTTCGCCTCTTCCATGCCATAAAAACATGTTCATCGTTGCCTAGTACCCAGCTACAGCTTGGTATTTATGTATGTATGTATGTAAACACTTTAATGTACTTTTAGCTGTTGCCCGCAATTCCGTCCGCACACAAAAATAAAACAGCCTATTGTACTCAGGGATGTATGGTGAAAGAATTTTTGAAATCGACAAACAAACAAACAATCAAAATTTCCTCTTTACACATAATATCGTAGCTTAAGAAAACAATTTCATTACACAAATATTCAAATTACAGATTTAGTTTAGGATCATCGGACTAAAACGACAACTTTTATGAACCACTCCCAATTTTACTGAAAAATATTGAAAACTAAGTTTAGAGCAAATACATCACGAGTATAACTGAAAGGTAGCCATTGGGATTACATTGTATCCTCGGTTCACTGCGGGATCGCATAATTTTTTTACTCATAAAGTTTTTGGTTTTCACAATAGAAACGGTTATATATTTAAATATTATAAAAACTAACCTAACCTAACCTAGTCTACAAAATAGACGTTTATTAATTTCTGCAATGTTAGCCTAAAAGAGTCTAATGTGAAAAAAAAATATGCGAAAAGATAAATATGCGTAAAAAAAATTATGCGTTCCAAAAGGATACCTGTGTCATCTTCAGTCCCACCATTCAACGAAATTTGTCAATGGAACATAAGCCTATTGTAAATATCATAGAGTTAATTTTCCAATTTTATTGTCAGTCATAAAAACAAAGGAAAATCCACTTTATTTCCTTCTCAGTGGATCTTTATTCCAACGGCTGTATTACGCACGATTTTTATACGCGGGCTTTACGAGGGTATTATCTAGCTGTTAAATATTTTGACAAAAATACGTTGAAGTTCAAAGTTTACAAATTCTTTAATGAGTAGACTAAGACTTAGACATTTTAACTAGTATTAAATAAAAAACTTAGGTTTCAGTTAAATATACACACATCAAAAACATCTTGGGATACTCGCTTACTCAGTATCCCTAGACAAATTTGATGTTTTAACTCAGTAGTAATATGACTATAATTATTAAAATGTTCCAAACTGTCTAGGGATAAAAAATACCCCTAATCACTTTTGATGTGTGTAATTCCAAATCAGCTCCAAGGGACTACGGCCATGTTTTGTTAAGTAAGTTTGCTTACTAATTATTTATTTTAATAAATTTCCAGTTTAAGCGCCTTAGGGAGTTAAGATACATTTAAGCGTTCAAATTAAGACCAAGAAATGAGATTAGGGATTGTGTAGTGTAATAATCAAGAGTAGATTCTGCTTTTTTGTGATGGCAGTAGGTATATTTTATTATCTTTATTATTATCTCGAAAACACTTTAATGAATACAGTCATGTTTCGTCTTTACGCATGATAGAGCATTGTTTGCTAGTAAATGAAAGGCTTGGGGGACTAGGTTAGTATTTAAGTCTATTAGCGAGTATTTTAGTAACTAAATGTGTCTGAACAACGAAAATTTAGTCGAGTGCTATTCTTCTCGACTAAATTACAATTAAAATACTCGCTACTCGACTAAATTACTAACGTAGTCCGTACGGGCCTTAAGTGAGTGTAAAACTCGACAGTTAGACGGTTAGTGAGTAAGTGAGGGAAAGAAAATTACTATTTCTATGTTAACTACATAGGTATTTATTGGTATTAAATGAATGAACAATAATAATAGGTCAACAGCTTAAGGGACTCCCGCTAGATGGATGGATCCAGATACAAAAAAAAGTACTCCTCGACACGACACGTATTGTGAACAGGTCCATCTCTCTGCAGCCCTAACCACCGGTAGCTTGAGCCCTGCGACACTCGTGGGTAATATTTTTTCTTTATATTTGAATATTGTAAAAAACCTAAATTATGTACAGAATTCCAGTAAAAATATCCGTAATACCTGTTTGCAAATAGGGCTGTAACTATTCGTAATTTTACTTACACACTCTTTTAGGGTACCCTTTATGTGTCATAACTTTTTTTGGCATAATTATCATTTGGCATACTCATCATTTGGCATAATCACCATTTGGCATAATCATCTTTTGGCATACAGTCTTTTTTTCTGAAACCGTATACTTTTCAGGATTATTTAAAATATCATTGCATAGAACCCATTGGGTTAGGTTAGGTTTAGTTTATAACAATCCTGAACGGTATACGGTTTCAGAAAAAAAGACTATGCTAAAAGATGATTATGCTAAATGATGATTATGCCAAATTATGAGTATGCCAAATGGTGATTATGCCAAAAAAAGTTATGCCTGATGAATGTAAACCACTCTTTTAAAATATTTGACAGCAGTTTTTATCATGCGTTATCTTCACTCACCAAAGCTCGCGCGAATAAATCCACAGGCAATCTGCAAAGTGATGAAACACCCTAAAAAACGGACAGGATAGTGTCAACACGGACCATTATTAAAACCTTCCGGGCGAGCAAATAAAAAAAAAACGAGGCAAAGCTTTTTAAACATCAAAAGTAAATTAGTGTACAGCATTCAATTCGTCCTGTCTTTCCCGAAGTTTATATAATTGGACAACAAACTTGCCCGGGCGCAGCCGGAAGGAGCTTTCGATAAAAGTCCCCGGATATCCGGTCCCTTGGCTCGAGTAACTAGGACCTCTTCAATTTTATTATGAAAAGAGCCCTCCGAAGGTTTCTTTTACATTTTGACCCGTACTTAAGCCCTTCTAAATTAAATCTCCTTATAACATATAGGTAATGTGATTTGTTATATGAATCGGACGCGTTTCAGGATTTTACTACCTGAGGGTTTTTTTTTAAGCTTTCGCTTCTACATTTATTGAAGTGCGGTTATGATTTTGCTTTTCAATAGCGGTTTAATAAAAAAAAAACAATTTAAACAGTGCATAAAGAAATCATTTTTGATTTTATTTAAATTATTTAGTTAGTTGTAAGTGATGGTAGGACCTTCTTTTAGGGTCCGTCCGATGGGTTACCGTCAATATCTAAAATAGAAATAGAAATAGAAAATATATTTATTTGTTTCTGCTGTTTCCTAGTGGATATTGTAATATCCATTAGGTTAAAATATTTAAGCTCATAACAGAAAAATATGCTTCTTTTAAGCTACTTATTACCAATGAGGCAAAGCCTCGTTAAAAAATAAATAAATTAATTAATCATAATACGTTAAAAATAACTTCTCAATTAAATCCGGCTCAGTAGACGAGAACTTTGGAATATAACCCGTAATCCCGACTCACCTCGTTTGCCCTCGGAGCTCTCGAGGTCTGGGTTATTCTTTCTCGCAATGTCGACTTCGACATTGAAATCACCGAAATACTATAAACGCTCGAGAACGAATGGAAGGCTATCTATTTTACTCAGAATATACCTAATTGCTTTTGATATGCTATCGTTTTTTTTTTTCGGCCTCCATTACTGTCAAGTAAATAAGCGCCATCATAACGTCTACAAAACGATAACATATTCTTTAATTTCAAACCTTATCGACACTCTTAATAATACAATGTAGTTATTTTACTAGCTGCATTGCTTTGGATATAATGGTATCCCTGGACTGTCTAGTTGCTACACTAAATATGTGTGTATGTTTTGCATCGCCTAGTGTGTATAACTTGACATAACCACTTTTGGTTGTTTGGAAGCGCTTTTAACAAGAATGACCGTCTACCTTTTTAGTTGTATGATTTTCTTTGAAATATAGTTTTTCTTACGTTGATGAGTAGGTATTTTTTATATCGCATCCGCTTGTCAACCCGTATTATTCTCTTATACAATATTGTAAACTATTACATGTTTCATTTAAACACAGAAAGTGCTAATAAACAGTCGAAGTTAAAATGAATATTATAAATATCTAGTGTCGCAGTCATTCTATAGGTGGCAGGTTATAATGATTGATTATAACTCTAGGTAACTGTCCCTCTATTCAAATTACCTACTCCAAAGAGTTATTTTCTAACCTAACCAACAAATCCCTTCACTGTGAACCCGTTTGGAACAAATTTTTAATCCGAATAGATTCGACAGTGAGCTCGAAAACGGAAAACTTGTTAGGTACAGAATAGCATATAGGTAAGCCAATTAAGCATAAGGCGAACATAATTTTCGCATTAAGCCTAGCAAGTTTATACTTCAAGTACCTACTGCACCTGTACTCAGGATAAGCGGTAAAAAATTGAGTGCTTAGTAACTTTAACTATGAATTATGTATAATAGTTTAAAAGATAAAAAAAAATGTTTATTCAGTAAGTAGGCCGCACGGGCACTTTTACACGTCAAAAATCTACCAGCGCTTCGCAAGAGACCACTGCTGAGAAGAAACGCCGCAAGAAACTCAACAGTCAGTCGTTTTTTTTTAAAATTACTTATACAATTATAGAACTTAACCTAGCATTATATAAAACAATGAATTTAACATTAAAATATATATATCATGCGTAGTTGAGCAGGAAAATGTGTCAAAACTCAGTATGTTCAGATGAACTCTTAAATAGTAATAATAATAATTATATATATATATATATATATATATATATATATATATATATACATATACTTACCCATGACGGTGCAAAACAACCACATAGTTTTGATACATTCTCCTACAGAAACCGTGTCCCCTAGACCAGGGGTCGGCAAGTAGTTTTAGGTGGGGTCCGGATACTGTGGGAAAATTTCAACGAGGTCCAGATAAAAACAAAAGTATTAAGTTAGATTCTATGTGGCTTAAAAATATTATTTCAATTAATAAAGGTATAGTATACCTTATCTATGTATTAATTTATACTTGGTATGCAATACATTACAATATTTGGCGGTCCAAGGTTCGACCTTTCGCGGTCCGCAAACGGACCGCGGTCCGCCTGTTGCTGACCGTTGCCCTAGACAATAATTATACCTACAATGTTTACATATTTTCCTGACTATATTTTATATTTTAACCTGTTTTATATTTTAACCCCCTTACTAATAAACGTTGAGTAACGGTGGTATAGCTATACAATGTTTTGTCCTTATCTGTCATTGTGACATTTGAATTTGTCAGATTAGGACAAAACATTGTATAGGTATCCTGCCTTTGGGCGAAAAACTTCCCCACTGTTTCATTTGCCAACCCACTTTTATTTATGTAACTGTAAATATTTCAGGATTTATTTCTGTACCTTCGTGTAGATCCTATAGGTTAGGCTAGGTTAGTTTTTATAAAAATCCTGAAATATTTACAGTTACAGAAATAAAAGTGGGTTGGCAAATGAAACGGTTGGGAAACGACAGACAAGGCCCAAAATCATGAATCAGTTGTACAAGCCCCCTGTACACAAGGACATATACAAAAGAAACGCATACAATATGTGTATAGTTATTTTTAATAATTTACCTGATGACATTAAACGGCATCCTAACAATACTTTTAAACACTATCTGACCAAGTGGCTTCTGAAACACTGTTTTTACACTGTAAATGAGTTTTTGGCATGTAAATTGAATTGAAATATAATTATTAATAAAATGTAGTAATCTAGTATAAAAATATGTTAATGTAATGGCAAAACTAATTAGGGTTATTATAAAAATTTGCATACCTACGCTTTGGTGAATACAATGTACAAATTAAAATGTAAGACCTATTTAAAGACTGTATTTTCGCAAATAAATGATTGATTGATTGACTGATTGAACGATACATTCGACCAAACGTTTTTCGACCAAAAGGCAGAGAACCATTGTATAGCTATACCACCGTTATTCAACGTTTATTAGTAAGGGGGTAAGGGTTTCATTTGGAAGTTGTACGCTTAGCTGTTTTTTTTAAGACTCCTGAGCGTTCAGTGGCGCCGTCATTCCTATTACTATGTTTTATAATAAACTAAAGTATTTTATTTTAAATCGAAGAGTGTTCTTTTGGTGTTCAAACGATTAAAAAATGTTTAGCATATATTACAAATTTTAATAACTTGTGTAGTCAACTTAATGGACTCAGTCATAGGCAGAGATCGGACAAATGGGCGTCAAACTCGCAACAATGTGGACATGACTAAAGATTTTAATTAAGCAAATTAAATTACATTAATTGATTACTTACCCGAAAATTAATATAAATCCTTAGCAAGACAGTAATAAAAAATAATACAAAGACGTGAGGTGTGGCCATTATATTAATCTACTTAAGTTTGCTCCATTAACATGCGTGGATTGCGAAAGGAGATTTTCACCTCATCATTTTGAAGAGGAATAAATTAACCACGGAAAAATTATAAAAAATACTGTTTATCTGCTTTAATAAATATACACAATAACAAACTTTGTATTAAACTATATTAAAATATTATACTTACTACACAATATTTTACTACTAGGTACTACACTATATTTTGTATTATTTATTTATTACTGTCTTGCAAATGGTCAATTTTTTCGGGTAAGTAATCGATTAATGTAATTTAATTTGGTTAATTAAAATCTTTGGAGTCATGTCCACATTATTGCGAGTAATGACACACATTTGTCCGATCTCTGGTCATAGGTCAATTGTTATTAAATTAAGTCATACGCTAGCTTCTGCCCGCGACTTCATCCACGACGATTTCGATTATGGTTATTCGCTCAGGAACTTTTAAATTTTACATTATGAAAAGTAGCCATATATGTGTTAAACCAGAGTATAAGCTATCTCCATTTCGAATTTCATCCAAATCCGTCCAGCTATTGCGGCGTGAAGGAGTAACAAACTAACACATACACACACACATTTTCGCATGTATAATTATTAGTACGATCCCCTATAAATTGTGTATTCGGAAGGTTTATATTAATAACCTCCTAAGACCCAAATTTGCCAAAGGAAAATGAACCTATTATGATTACAATAAAGTATTTTCTATTTTAATTGTCAGTCATAAAAACAAGGAAAATTCTACTGTATCTCCTTTGCAATAGATTATTACTGCAATGGCCGTATTATGTAAAAAAAATGTACGCGGGGTCTTATGAGTATAAATTCTGGTAGTATGGGTGTCATAGAAAGCTCACAATAACCGAAGCGAAGCGAGGCCAGGTCGCTAATAGTAGTTTATGCAACTGATACTCGTACATAATGAGAGGCCTTAAAATACGAGTGTGGTTTTATGAAACGAGCGTCAGCGTCAGTTTCATAATAGGATCACACGAGTGTTTTAAGGCCTAATTATGTACAGTTGCGTACACTACTCGTACTTTATCTACCCACATTATCATAAGCCTCCATGATGCATTCAGGAGCCGCATATTAAATTTTAACCGGTAATGGCGGTAACGAAAAGTTTGAATAGTTTTTTTTTTTTATTCAGAGACAAACTTGAGTCGGTTCCAACTATCATATCGTTCGATATCTTTCTTACTTGCGACATTTTTCAAATTTGTATGCAAATTGGCAATTAATTTCGAACTAAACGTCATCTCGACTGATATTAGAATAGAGGTCAAATCAAATTTCGTTGTTTTTCAGAGATGTTCGAAATTTGAATGTCATAAGAACATCGAAATTGATTTTCTTAAGAATCCATAAGATTACTGCCGCAGATAAAGAAATTGCTCTAACAGCAGAGTTGATTATTAAGCTGGTCATAATTTGAGGTTTCTGAACGCATCATAGAGGGTTTATGATATGAGTGTAGATAATAGTACATTGTATATTAAGAGTGGTAAAGACGGAATTACAAACGAGAGTCTGTTAGAAGCCCGAAGCCGAAGGCTGAGGGCTTTAATGACTCGAGCTTTGTATTTCCTTTACCACCCGTGTAACATACAATGTTTTTCATCACAATTGCGAGGAAATGAAATAAAATCAGACAAAAGATCATATTTTTAACTTACGATTCTCACTAATAGTTTTAGCCGCGTTGGCGATGTCCGGCGTAGTCGCATTATCAATTTCTTCTGATGACGAAATGTTTTTATTGATATATTTATTGGTATATTTATTTTAATATTTGCACAAAGACACCCTTTTAATTATTATTTTGGAATCACACAGTTTATAATCAGTATTTATAAATTTGCGGCAGACTACATCATTATCTATGACTTACCACAGATAATGTCAAACGTGGTCAGGAGTCCGATTCTAGTGACAGTCGAGATCAATAGTTTATATGCGAGATTTTGAAAAAATTGTATGCATTTGACATTTCATCTCGAATAAAACTTCATATCGAATGGCACAAGAATTGGGGTCCTGGCGTATTATGATAGTTTGATTCTACGTATAATATTTAAAAAAAAAAGCTATTTCGCACGCAGGGCGTAATGGTAAAAAAAAGGCCCGCGGGTATTATTTTGTATTTACGGTCGATTTTTCTAGCATGTTAGGACACTATTTACGAGCAAGTGTGATGAAAAAATATAAAAAACACTATCCGCAACATAACTTATGGCATATTTATGCAAATTTATTGTTAGCTAGTTAACTCTGTATCTCGCTCTATTAGTTTCTCAATTTGTCTGCATATATTTAAGCCTCAACGGGCAGTTAATGGGCCTCGTCTACATTAACCGCCTGAGGGAACGATCGTGCTTGCTCCATTCACTTCGCTGGATATCTAAATACCTACTGTATACTGTTATTAATGTGTAAACCTTGTATTAGAGTTTTTGAACGACGTTATTAAAAAAATTTTAGAACTTACGCTCATAGCTTGCGTCTATATTTTGGGTGTGTAATTTTTAGCATAAAAACAAATGGTCTAATGATCATTTTATATAACACGAATTGCATAATTTCAATCTGTATAATACATACATACATACATAATCTCACGCCTTCGTTCCCAGAGTGGGGTAGGCAGAGCTACAGAATTACAAACATCTCTAAAAACTTGTTGATAATTCTATAACCACAATTTGCACAATTAGGCTAAGATATATATATAGTTAGAATAAATTGACTTAAAATGCATAATAACAAGAAAATGATAGTTATAAATTATAATAAATGAGTGTTATTCGATCGCATGCCAGATAAAATAAAATAATAAAATAGAATAAAATTAAACAATTGGTTTTTATGCTAAACGTTCATTATGCTTTCCGTGGTTAGTTAAATGAAATTATACAAAATGTTTTTTATACTGATTGAAGCGCACCCCTATATTTAACATTGACGCAATAAAAATAATACTTAGAAATAATAAGTCTTATTTGGTTAGCTGAGAAGTTCTACGTAAAGTATGTTGAAATAAAGAATTGCACATTAGGCGATTTGAAGTCTTAAAAGTCTCTTAAGATGAATAAATTGTTCTAAATGGGTACACTACATAATTCCGAATTGTCATAATTCCGAACTCATTTTTTTGATAGAAGACTTTTTGCTATCGCTTATAAATCAAACCTAACCTAACCTACGTATGACACTTAAGTTATGTATTTCATCTAAAATAGCACCAGCGTAACATAGCTTTCGGAAAAAATAATATTCTGACAAATGAATATTCGGAAAAAAGTAATACGGAATTTTAAGGAGTTCCCATTTCTAAATGCTAACATAAATGTTAATTTTATATCAAAATAACTTAAAACTGCTGACCAACATATCCAAAAATCAGGTTATGTAAAAAAAAAATTTACCGAAGCTTGAGAAAAAGTTAAATATTTCACGAGTGCAAGACGTTAAAATTTTCATATTATTTATATCCACAACAGTCAACGAATTTCTGACCCTCACAAAAAAATATACAACAAAAATAGAAAATAGGACTGGAAAGCTAAAACATCCAACTTCCAAAGACGGCGGCTACCGGCAATGTACAGCCGAGTTCATAAATGTGTGTAGACGTTAGTACCTTGTCTATTTAACGTCACGTTTAAACTGCCATATATACATTGTCACAGCAATTAAAGTAACAAGGTACTAAAGTGTACACATATTTATGAACTTGACAGAAGTAGCCGAAGCATTCACTACTCTATTGGTAACCACAAAAAGGACAGGGCCCGTTTGTGCCCCAACTTTTATTGAAAGTTTAGCCTGCACACATACGCGTGGCGGCGTGATATTAAAAAAGGTGGTTAAACCTTATCAGCACTGGATATGGTATATAATGCACAGTTATTATTTTCTGATGGCATCATGATGGCATGCATGACTTTAGGCAATTTTATGTCCCTGGAGGCCGTATTACAAATCCTTAAAACTGACAAGTGCTAGGCAACAAAAGGGACACAGCTGTATGACTGTTATCACTATGTGTACCTGTCTGTCTGTTCAAAACTATTCTAGTTATGGCTTTTAACGTAGAGACTTCGGCGTGTTGTTTTTATAGTCATTATTATTAGTTCAATGTTTATTGACCTTACATTTGTAATAATTTTAATTTTGCTAATGAACATAATTGTATTCGACATAATATTTACAGAATTCAACATTAATACAATTAAAAATTAAAACTAAACATATTTAAATTAAAATTAAACTAAGCTACTCAAATATTAAAGTTATAAATAATAATCATCATTATAAAAAGAACACCCGCTCTAGCAGGTCCGCTCGCGGCATGGTCCCCATGACACTGGCTGCATTACCTCTCTGGATAGCCCAATCCTTTGGGAGAGGTAAGCACCAGCTCTAGGATCTCCGGAGGAGTCTATGAGGCGGAATGACAGGGCCTTAATAAAGCTTTTCATATCAGCAAGGTCCCATGGTCTCCACTGCAAGCGACACAAATTCGTAATTTTTTTCCTAGTTTTAAGAATTTATTATTTATTACTTTATTATCTTATTATTACTTAATGCACCTTACTTTTAAGTATTATTATGTTTTTATGATTGAAAAAATAACCTCCTGCTGGAGGTTCTTGCGTCTTGTCCGAAGTGCTAGTAGATTCACTCTATATTACAATTTACTGAATGAATTTTTTGAATTTTTTGAATTTTGCCTTTATCTACGACTTTAAGGAGGTATCAATATCTATGGAAAGACTCGGGCTACGCGGTGATGAAAAGCACAAAACAATATTCCAATTTGTACATTCTGGGGCACAGCGCCATAGTAAAACGGGCCTGTCCTTTAAAATGCTTATATTACTATGCAGTTAGTCGTCCTCTTTGGTACAGCAGAATTCTAAAGAACGCCTAAACAAAAGCGTACCTTGTTGGATAGCATTAGTATTCCTCGTGCGACCCCCAAGATTACTCTGTTCCTTTCAATTATCCCCCACTAATTGGGAAAGTCGGCACTCCATGAAAGAGCCCGAAAACATGCCCTAAATATTTACCTGCTTCGTTTTTCTTCTCAAACTAGTCGCTATTTAATTCGTAAAACAAGACGTGTCAGCGCACTCTAGTATGTATTTAGTAGTTAAAATTCGATATGAACGTTATATATCGTTCGCTTGATATTGAATTTGACTTTCATATCGTCATCGAATAGTAAAGGTGAGGGACTTGATAGAAGCGCTTGGAGCTAACCCCATGTGCTTCTTAGTCCATTAGAGAATATACTCTTTTACCGAACAATTCGCACATGACAATCAATACCGTCTTAACTCGAAATGTGACGGTGTTGAAAAATTTATTCTAATTTCAAACTACTACAAATAGTTATGCGCTACAATTTATTTTTGAGTTAATTCTGTATTGAATGTCATGTGCGAATTGTCTTCACGTGTGATATCCATGGACTTATTTCTCTAATAAGTCCATGGGAGTGTCTATAAATAACTCGACATTGGCAAAATACACCTTAACAGGAATGAAAGTCATTAATTAAAATTAGAATTAGAATTAGTAAAGGTAAAAAAGTATAATAAATAATGTGTAATAAAGTAAAATAATGAATGAAATCGTAAGATTATTTTAAAGGTTAGTTCTGAGGGCCCTGCCAAGCATTTTGCTAACTAACTTAATTAACTCAGTCTTAATTAACACAATTTAGCGAGTAGATCAGTTAGTACACAAGATGCTCAACTCTATCGAAATCGATTTTCGATAACTATCAAAGTGTATGGAACTGACATAAGCGTTTGGCACGACCATCTGGCAGCTTACGTAAATCTTATACATTTCGATAACGACAACGATCTCGCCACGCATCTTGTCTAGAGTAGCTTTGAAAATGGCTTGTAAAATACAAGTACATACTTCAACATCGCCTGCGATTCAAGTTGCGCTACGCAATCCGTAATTACCGCTGCGCTCCTGGTACTTTATTTAATCTCTTTGGTTTGATGAACGGCTTAGAACAAACTCTTATTTGTTTGTTTCGAAAATTAAATGCATTTTATAGGAAAGATAAAATGTTTCGAATAAAACGAAATGTATCATTCGAAATTTTCATGCCTAGTCTAGAGCCACAGATTAGTTCACAACACGTTTTCGAAAAGTATAATCGATTCGAAAACGTGACTTATGATTAAAATGTTGTGCTCATACTACGGTTCATGAATTTCAAAACCGAACTTTATTTTTCAATTTTAGTTTCTGAATTAGATTCTGATACGAGGTCTTTACAATTTTCGGTAAGCTTAGAATTTTCGAGAGCGCCCCATTTTGTTTTACATGGGAGTTTTGGGATTAAAACCCAATTAAACTAGGTAAAACCTACATTAGTTTGTAACGAGGTCTGACGACATCAGCGTTTAGGATAATGAAATCGTCTGCGTCGACTTAATTAGTAGGTATTATGTTTGTGAAAGCGTAGACATTTTTGTATTTTATTCTTTTTCTCTGTGTAAGGCAGTTTTTTTTTAATTTCTAATTATTTAAAATCAGCGTTAGTTATAAATAAAATAATACTGACTAATAAACGAATATGTGGGAAAAACACGTCTCTTATTTGACAAATGGAGTAAAGAGAAATAATTATTGCCATACTTCTAAGTTCATATGTTCTGATATTTTCGTGTGTCGTTTGCTTGCAGTGCGCATTTGGTATAGTTATTTTTTCATAACCAGAGATCGGAATAGGTAGAGCTAATTTGCCTAAACTTGACGCATATTCATTCATGCGTGAGAGAGATGGGAATACATTATTGAATGAACATGCATCAAGTTTAGGCAAATTAGCTCACCTATTCCGATCCCTGTTCATAACTCAATACTCACAAGGACTTATTTTGATATATGATATAGAGTAGTCTAAAATAACAGACACGTACCTATTTTGTTAGGTGCCCAATCTCAACCTGTTGGGAGAAATTGTCCTCCAAAGTACTGGAAAGTGACTAAACCCTCTAAATTCTATAGAGATAAAAAAAATGCTAGCTACGTACTGGTTTGATTATATGTTTAAAAATTACAAAAAATTTGAGCACGTGTTTTGCTATATCGGCTAAAATTAATATTTAAAAAAATTTGTTCATAATTTTTTCATGTTCTTAAACATATACCTAATCAAACCAGTAGGTAAATAGCATTTTTTTTAATCTCTATATAATTTAGAGTGTTTAGTCACTTTTCAGTACCTACTTTGGACGACAATTTCTCCCAACAGGTTGAGATTGGACAGATAAAAAAATATCGGGTCTGTTATTTTAGAATACCTACTCCCTAACATATATCAAAATAAACCAAATCGGAGGAGGACAGTTGGGTACCTTTCCTTGTCAGTTATTTATAGCAATATACTAGTGGACTCACTCTGTTTTACCGATGAGTAAAAGAGAATAAAACATTTTGCACTTTGAATAAAACTCTGAACTTGTCACTGCACCTCGTGCAAATAAATTGAGAGCACGAGTACAACCGAGCAGATAAAGCCTTCGGAAGCGAGAGCGAGAGGGCGACAGCCGCCGCGTCCGTTTCCGCCCCGCATAGACGACGCCGCAGAGTCGTGTGAATAAGGAATATTTAAAAATTCGAATGCTTTTGACTATGCGGCTATGTTTGTATGAAGGAATTTTTAAAATTCGAATATTTATTGTGGTTTCATTTTTTATTTAGAATATGAAGTTAACAAAAAGGTTGATAGGTTTTTAGTTCAAATTTCAACTTAAACAAAAATATTATGTTTTCCTAATTATTACCAATATTATGGTCACCTAACTTTTTCATGTTAAAACATATTTGAAAATCGACCGATCAGATCAGTAAGAAATTGAGTATGTAGCGTGATCATGATGCCGAATAAAAAGATTTCATTGAATGTTTATTTTAATAAAAAACATAACATAACATAACATAATCTCACGCCTTCGTTCCCAGAGTGGGGTAGGCAGAGCTACAGAATTACAAACATCTCTAAAAACTTGTTGATAATTCTATAACCACAATTTGCACAATTAGGCTAAGATGTTTACCAGCGTATTAGTGACAGGTTGCAAGCCCATCGCCTAACAGTACTACAAGCCTTTATTCCCTTAGTCGTCTCTTACGACATCCACGGGAAGACAAGGAGTGGCACTATTCTAACTCGGCAACCACACGAGGCAATAAAAAACAAAGTAAGTGTATTTTAAATTGATTACGTTATGTTTCTAATTTCTAAATGGTGTAGTGAGTTTTAGTTTACGTTGCTGCTACACGACACCGCAGTCACCCTGTATAGAAAAATCAATACGTCATAATACTGAACATCTGTCCGCGAACCTAACAGTGTTACAAATAGATGCATTGACAGGTGCTGACATTAATAGCTTTGTTAATGACGTCAAATTAGCGAACACAGCGCTAATGAAATGATGCTTCACTGACATGTCAAGACATGTGTGATTTGGACATATTTGACATTGATATACGTTAGATCTGAGTGTATATGTATAGCTCTACGTAAGGCTAAATAAATACTGTATTTAGATTGCGAATTTAGATTGAAATACACTTTTATTACATCGTTTAGCAAATGTTAAATGTTATGTTCTTAAAAGAAAAAGCTACGCATAGGCAAGGCATGAATATTTAACCTTGAAATAACGTCGTAAGTATTAAGTATGTCACTGACCGAATCTCTCTACAATCGTGTACAACTTTCGCCAATAAGTTCTCACAGAGTTCATGGAGTATTAAGTAATCGTCTATTATTTTGGTATCTGCAATATATAATTTGAATACTTAATTTTGTGTCACGTAGCTAAATCAGACGTAATGCATTTAATGCTAACTCGACCCAATCGCGTCTGTGTGTGTATACAAATAAGGTCTAATAGGCCACACATTTCACAAGCGCCAGAGCCTTAGTTGTTATTATTCTATTTGATCTTTGTTACAACACAGATGGCCGCTTCTTCATCCGTCACTTTTAAGTCAAATAATCTTAAGCAACTCATAAACGCGAGGCACCTCAAATGTCGCACTCACTTTGTTAGATTGACGCAACACTTCACCCTATAAAAATGTCCAACCTCATTTCTTCTGTCACATCAAAGGGAAATGAGCAAAATAGATGAGTTACGAGTATAAAGACTACATAGGGACGGATATAGCAAACAATCAAATGACATTATATAGTCACGGTAAGAAAAGATTAATCACTTTTCGACTCTATTTCAACGCTATTAAGGTCCAAAAGTGACGAACCTTTTCTTACCCTGACTACTTCATCGGAATAGTTGGTATTTTATCTTATTTTCTTAAGATTGCAGTCTTGTGATTGTAGTCTTGAGAATGGACTGTTTAAAGGTCTCAGAACCATTTACCATGAGGTAGTTTGTGCACACCTTTGCCTTCTCACTGACTTAAAAAAATACATCTACGAGAATATACATGGCGTTATCTGACCGCATTTGAGGAAGGAATTACAACCTCATTTAATAATATGAGTCAGTCCGTCAAACTCATTTTAACTCCATGTCCTGCCCAACACTAATGTCAAACTAAACCACAGATTACGTAATAGCAATTAAAGCGGCGCGATTCCATAGATAATCAAAGGGAATAATTTTGGTCCGCGATTATGTTGAGTGGAGCCTGCAGAAGAGGTGGCCCTCCGGAGGACTGAGGGCCTCAAGAGGCGCGTTTAATTAATGGAACCCTCCACAGACCCTCTACACGGATTTAATTGGAGGAAATTTGTTGCCGCCTTAAGTGTGTTGCGGCCTTGTAGTTATGGACGCCAGAAGTTGGCACGGATCCGGCTCGAAGGACCAACTCGCTAAATACGGTTAAAATAGACGATTTTAAAATTAGATTTTGTATAAAAAGGGAATTATAAATTGCTTTCAATAAGTAAAATACGCCGGATTAATTTGGAAATGTATTTAAGTTTAATTCGAAGCAATTTACAAAATCGCCCTTTTTAGGTATGAATTATTCAGCCACCAAGATAATTCCAGCTCCCAATGACATTCAAAGGTTTTGAATGGGCTTAAATACAGACCTACTAGGACCCAAGTTTATATTCAGCCCGCTTATTACAAAACTTGACCGTTTTCTCGAGTGCCCTTGTGAATTCAACTTTAACCTGTGGTATTCAGAGTTTCTTTTGAGATGGTGCTTGTTCGAGAAAAATAAAACGTTAAGTCATAAAGAACGTAAATAAAATACGGGCTAAATAATTTGTTTCCCAACTCGGTATCGGCTCTGGTCGCAATAAATTCATATTTTGCGGCTTAACTGGGTTTAGCGCTTGTTTTGAATGTGAGCCTAATAAATATATGGCCGAAATATTCTGAATTTGGCCTAATAATGACGCAATAATTTTCAATTTCATTTACTTTGAGGTTTTGATTTTAATAAGTTGATGTTTAATTCAATTGATAGACAAGTTCACGCATGTTATGATGATGTTTAATATTAATTAACAGAGCCCGGATGTTTCGCGGCAATTTTAATAACGACAAATAACGCTAGTGAATTCTCGTTTATCGACTTCCGATAAACATTATATCGATATAATGCAATACAGAACAGAATAGAAAAATCAAAAGAAGATCAAAAGTAGAGTTAAACAACAAGCAGGCGGTCTTAAACCTAAAGAGCGATCTCTTCCAGATAACCTTTTGGCAGATGAATTTTTTTAATCGTCATATGCAATTATATATAAATTAAATCAGTACCCAAATAGGTACGGCTAAAAATAAATAAATAAAATTGTCCTATTTATTCCATATTATTATCTCGTTACTGCATGACACGATAATTTGCTAACTATCTATTTAGAAGTTTAGTACATCAATATGTAGGTACATTGAAAGTCGATAAATGAGGAGTCACTACGACAGCCCAAAATTGCCGCGAGAAATCCGGGCTCTGATAATTATAGTGGACCTCGATTACAGTGCATTTTTTTCCCTGACGATTTTGTAAATCCCTATTTTTCTCGGGAACTATCAAAATGCTCCAAGGTAATTAGTAGTTAATATTACTCCAAAAAATGCACTAGCTATGTGATGAACTTCATTTAAATCTGTTGAATATGCGAGATTAAAGGACAAACATTTGCATATCCACACATTTATAGTAGCAGTAGGACAGAATTTTGAAAACGAAATCCACACTAAAACAAAATCCTTTTTAAATGCAAATTCCCTTTTCCACTACTCTAAAACGTAATCCCCCAATCAGTTCACGTTTTTCAATCCGCCATTAGGTCTCACTGATCCACTCCAAATCTCGACACGGAACCGGTCCGGAATGACGTAGGGCTAAATCCGGGGTTTTCCTTCGGTCATGCGTCATGTGGCGTCACTTTTTCCCCTGGCTTGTGTCATTCCCACGACCTGCATCACGATTGAGGGATTCTAAGCCAAACGTTTTTGCGGCGATTTCGTTTGTAGTTTTGCTTGCTGTGGGCAATTTTTGGATTTAGAATTTCGTGTTCTTTACTGCGGGCTGTTTGGGTTAAAACACAAAGAATTAAATAATATGCAATGAACATTTTTAAACTGAGTTTTTTACTTTTTAATGACGATGTGATACGTAAATTATACTATCAAATATGATTTTACGATCGAATAAAAATAACGAACAAATGAATTTAATAAGCAACCATCCCGCTTCGGTTTTTGGTATGTTTTATACATTCGTGAAATATTAGCCAAGCATTAGTGTTCGCATTGCTGTATTCCGGTGTGGGGATAAGACAACCGGTGAAATTACTAGCATAGAGGCATTCCATCTTAGTCCTCAGGGTTGGCAACGCATTTGAAGTCTCAGGATTGCAGTTTGAGATTGTAGTCTTGAGATTTAGTACTCGCGTGCATTCTCTTTGCCGTAAAAAAAAATACGGTTGGTGAAAACGGCATTAAAATCCATTCAGTAGTTTTTGCTGTTTACGCTTCTAGACATCGATACATCAGTCAGCGTCGGTGTATGAATTCCGGTCAATCCGAGTCGGCCATTTTAGCAAAATTTACTAAAATCCATGACTTTTATAACAAAACTCACTGTTTTTCCTTGATCATTCATAATTAGGTAACAAATAAAACAGTTCATTAACCATTATTTAACCACCTATTATCATTTAACATAATCTTATCTTGTAGCCCTTCGTCACGAATCCTGATTATTCCTCTGTCCGCCTGTCAGCCGCTTTACTACCTATCAAACCGTTTTATAGACCTTAAAACTTCCGGTCCATAAGGTTTTTGGTAGGAGGGAAAAATGCTTCGTGGATTATACACATGTTAGGCTGGAAACTTTTATGTTTGCGGTTTGAATTCGTAAAAGCAGCGTTATAAAGCACCATTTAGAAATTCCCTCCATGTTTAAAAATAACCACCGAAGTACACTCGAATACGCGATTAGCTTAAATTGGTAGTGATCTTATCGTTCCGGGTTCAACTCCCCGTAAGGGCAAATATTTATGACTATATTACGACTATTTATTTGATAACTAATGAGCTTTAGCGCCTGTTACACAATCGACAAGTAAAGCATATTTCTCAGATAAATTTTGCCCTTTCTCTTTATTACACTTGAAAATAGACAAGGAGAGAGCCAAATTTAAATGGCAGATAAATTAACTTGTTGATTGTGAAACAGTCCCTAAGTATTTTGTTACTAACTATTTGATATTATCTATGTATTTATTATTATACAGTAAAACCTTGCTGATTTGGACAAGTTTCCATAATTGTCGCTCTTATTTACTTGACAGTGATGGCGACCGAATTAAAATCAATACCATAACATGTTAAATAAATAAATAATAAATATCAGGGGACAATGTCACACCAATTGACCTAGTCCCAAACTAAGCTCTAGGCATGTACTATGGGTACCTAGACAACGATATAAATATATATAGAGAAACATACATACATAATCTCACGCCTTCGTTCCCAGAGTGGGCTAGGCAGAGCTACAGAATCACAAACATCTCTAAAAACTTGTTGATAATTCTATAACCACAATTTGCACAATTAGGCTAAGATGTTTACCAGCGTATTAGTGACAGGTTGCAAGCCCATCGCCTAACAGTACTACAAGCCTTTATTCCCTTAGTCGTCTCTTACGACATCCACGGGAAGACATGGAGTGGCACTATTCTAACTCGGCAACCACACGAGGTAAAAACACGAATCGGAAAAATCGCGATTGGAAAAATATATATATAGAGAAATATATACTTAAATGCATAGAAACAGCCATGACTCAGAAACAAATATTCGCGCTCATCACATAAATATCTGCCCTTACCGGGATTTGAAACCAGGACCGCTAGCTTCGTAGGCCGGGTCACTACCAACTAGGCCAGTAGACGTCAAAGTGTGGATAAGGCATCCGTCACCTTCTGACACTTAAATAAGTACGAGAGTGACGGATGCTTTATCCACATCTGACGTGCGATATAGACGCATCCATACAACGCCCACTGATGTAGTAAAGTCATATTGACGTCGTATTTGTCTTGCTTCTTCAGTCGGATTCTGTATCCTCCTCCATCAGTATCCTCCATCGATAACCTAATTGAGTAAACAACGGTTACAATGCGATAACAATAGTATAAAGACAGCGGAGAATAAGGCAAGGGAATAATGTATTTCTCTATCATTATAAAATGCTTATCGTTGTCTAGTATCCATAGTTCAAGCCTAGAGCTTAGTAAGGGACTAGGTCCATTTATGTGATGTTGTTCTCTGATATTTAACTTATTTAGAATCATAATAACTATTAAATACATAAAAAACTGTGATAATTATACTGGTGGCCTAACATTTTTGAGCTAACATTTCATACACTGCCCAACCGAATTTCAAGAAACCTAGGTAAGATCGTCTGATTATATTTAGCTTTCTTTGAAAATTCGGTCAAATACGAGTCAGACTAGCGCACTGAGGGTTCTGTTCGCAGAACAGAAAAAATAGTAGAAGTGTCAAGTGGGCGTGTAACGTGTGGCATGAGAGTTCCGCGCAACCTACCATACTTTTGCGCGATCGCTTATTTCGATATTTCGATATTTCTAAAAAAGGAAATAAATCCAGAAGCATGCCTTATTATGCTATTTTGGATTGTAAAAACGATAGCCGCACCTAAAACATTTTCCATGGTGGCGTGTTGTTTTTATGATTGAGTATTGGCGACAACAGGTCAGAGGGCTCAGACAAGATGCACTACGCTAACTAACGTTTCTATTCGATTCGTTTTTAAACCAATCGCGTCACTGGAAGATGACGTGATACGAAAAGTCACGTGGTCTACCAGTGACGCGACTGGTTTAAAAACGAATCGAATAAAAACGTTAGTTAGCGTAGTGCATCTTGTCTGAGCCCTCTGATACTAAGCGAAGCTCATGCCACTTCCACTGTTTTTTCTATTCCGTGGTTCTGTACCACCGTACAGTAGGTATTATTAAATTTCGATTTCGACTCGATTTCGACTCAAATTAGCGCGAGCCCAATTCACACTTGACCATATTTTTTTTAATTTGTAGTTTTTCTTTTGTCCATCCGCTAAAACCACACGATGCCGCAGAAATTCAAAGATTTTCACGTTACTTATAACCCCCCTCTTTGTTTGTCGGGGGGGATAAAAAGCCTACAATAACTCTCCCATCTACTAACCTCCGCTCGATTCAGACATATATTAAACAGTGTTCATTGCGCGCTGAACGGGCAATAACGGACCGAATTAAGTCCTCCTCGTAATGGGAGGAATGAAGACGAATGATCGTCCTCGTTCGGTGATAAAGGAAATTAGTTGACGTTGGGCGCGGTACAAGTAGTTCGGGTTTGTCACAAGCTTTTTTGGGTTAGTATTTTTTAAAACGGAACCCTTATAGGGTCACTGGTGTGTCTGTTTGGACGTTGGTCTGTCACAGATAATTTGCTCCGAATCGACTGTCGCAATTAGATTGAAATTTCGTAAACATATTATTATGAATGTCTGTGATTCAAATACGGAGTGTAACGTAAATTAATTAATTTTAAATGTGGAGGTAACTTTTGGTGGGCAAATAATAAAGAATTAACCAAAAGTTTTACCTCGTTTTAACTAGAATATAAGCATTTTTTTATTATGTTTCAGAAAATTGACCGTTCATTTGATATCTCAGTATATATAAAGTAAAAGTGTTATCTTATCTTATCTTACAGATGGGCCCTTTCGGATACACTTCGACCCGCGAGGATCTTTTGTGCAATTACCCTTTTACACACTCAGCTGTTCGAATGTGCAGGTTTCCTCACGATGTTTTGCCTTCACTGTAAGAGCATCTGGTAATGCACTTAAGTTAGAAAAACTTATTCTCATTCAGGTTCGAACTCGGTACCTGACGATCACGAGTCGACCGCCTAAGCCACTAGGCCACCGAAGTTCTCTAGTAAAAGTATTAGTATTTGATAAAAAAATCTTACAAACATTTCCACACCGTATTGTTGGTAGAATTACGCTGTAATTATTGTTTTTCATTACCAATTACAATGACCATGTTCTTGCAAGTAAATAGGTAATAAGTATATTTTTTTCTTCTTCTTCTTCTCAGTATATACTCGTCGACTCCTGAACATATGCCTGTTCCATGTATTTCCATGAAGACCTTGATGCGGAGATTCTGGTCCAGGTCGGCCCTGCCGTCTTCTGAATATCGTCCGACCATCTGGCTGGTGGTGTTCCTCTGTTTCGGCTTCCGGTTCGAGATCTCCAGTACAGCGTTCTTTGGCAAAAAAAAAACTACTGTCTAGTAAATAACGTTGATAAATAGCATTTTAAAAACAATATTATGGCGCTCATGCAAGCTTTATTCAAGAAAAGAACCCCTGCACGAGCGCAACCTGAACACGAAAGATACCTAAATCCTCTAATGGACAAATAAAATCCTAGCTAAAACTTTAAATCGCCAAACGCGATTTTAACCCAATGGACGTTAATATTTCTAACAGTAACACATGTTGCTTTCCATCGCAACAAGTGCGCATGACCTCGTTAAGATAGTTCTTTCTTTTTTATTATACATGTATGTACGATCAGCCTAATTTAACCCTGACCAACCATACAACTGTGTCACAGTGACGTTATGATTCAAGTCATAAGAAGTGTCAAACAAATTGTTTTATAATGTCATTGTGACACCGTTTTATGGTTACTCTTCGGTCCTTGAACTTGAATTATTATTATTATTATTATTACCTCGTGTGGTAGCCAAGTTAGAATAGTGCCACTCCATGCCTTCCCGTGGATGTCGTAAGAGACGACTAAGGGAATAAAGGCTTGTAGTACTGTTAGGCGATGGGCTTGCAACCTGTCACTTATACGCTGGTAAACATCTTAACCTAATTGTGCAAATTGTGGTTATAGAATTACCAACAAGTTTTTAGAGATGTTTGTAATTCTGTAGCTCTGCCTACCCCACTCTGGGAACGAAGGCGTGAGATTAGTATGTATGTATTATTATTATATTAACTGCAAAACCGTGTAAGTAACATTTTTAATGAGGAGCAAAATGCACCTTTTTTCTAAGATGTTAAGGTTTATTTTGCTCTATAATAAATTTGTTATAAGCGGTTCTGCATTATCACCGACGATATGCAAGAAATAGACTACTTATTAGAGCAAGTAAAAAGCATAACCAACTATTTTCTGACACAATATATTTAGCATGAAAATGCATCAATTTGTTTCTGCAATAATCAATAAATTAATGTGAAAATAGTAAATTATAGTAATAGATTAAAAAATAGAAAAGTAAATTAATGTTAAATAAAATTAACAAGAATTAGGCCATAATAATAATCTGCAACCATTGTTAATGCACCCGAATAAATAATGTTAGTTTAAGAAAAAGTATTTTTAAAGTCTTACCTGAGCAACAGAATGTTTTTCTTCTCTAAGCGGTAACTGTTTTGGCTAATGTATTTTTAAGCTATGATTGTATATGTTATTTTTTGCTGTTTGTTTCCTAAATAAATAAATAAATAAATAAATCACGTAATATTCCAGTGATATGATTAGATTAAAAACGAAACGAATAGAAACCCTAATTAGCGTAATTATAATCTTGGCCTCAGAACGGAAACGGAAAACAACAGAAAACTAACTTAGTTCTATAGCCATATAAAAAAGGGCACTCTTTACTCTGCTAGTCACCCAATCCAGTCAACTCGTGACTACTGGCTTAATAGCAAGTAAAAGAAGTCCACAAACAACCCCGGATATTAACCGCGTATTATGCAAACTCGCCCTTATAATATATTTCGCGCGAGGGATTACTGCCGCCCTCAAGACGGATAAATTTCCTCTTCTCATTGTACTTTATTACGTTTTTTAAAGCCGGTTTATACTTGAAATTTTCTAAGGGGAATCAAGCGGTTACGATGAAGGTGTCTCTAGTTTTTTTTTGTACAGGGTGCTACAGCGATCTTTTTGTCGGGAACTATTTTGAGCTGATCTAAAATAAATAATAATGTCAGTGGGCAGTCTCGACTCTCACACCAATTGACTTTAGGCCTTATTAATAAACGCACTACAAACTTATTTTAGGTGTATGCTTTATCACTTTCTGTCAGATACAAATCTCAAAATGACAGATAGGGTAAGCATTTAATTTTAGCTATTGCGCGTTTATGAATAAGGAGGTAATGCTCTAACTTATCTCTAGGCTTGTTGTATGGGCAACGATAATCGTAGTTATATAGAAAAATACATACTTAAATAATTATAAACAACAACTAATATGTACTCGCGCTCACCGCGCAAACCACGTCATTATTTAAATAACCATTAGATTTATTTTTCTGTAAATTGTAATTAAAGTCGGATGTTTTTGGTTAGGTCTCTATAATAAAGAAATTATTTTGGTTTTAAGTCTGTATAACTCTTCATTGAAAAAAATTCGTGCGTATATGGAGCACTTTAGAACACCCTATTTTTATAAACCCGAGCACTCTAGTGGTTAAGACTGTGTTAATGCAAACCAGCCAATTCTCACTTAAAACAATCGGGCTGCACAATTTTCATTTAATCCAATTATAATAAATAGACTCCGAGTTTTACCACCACGACCATAATTTTAACACTTCATTAATGTCACTTAATAGTTATGCTCTAGTCGGCGGCCTAATTGCCACCTTTCTATTCTCTGCCAGCTTTAAACCTCCTGGACACAACACTGCACTAACCAAAATTCCAACCTACCCAACATTAACACTTCATCAGCTTCCGCCTTCTACAGCTTGATTTTAAAGACCGTCCAATAATCCCGAATCAATGGACATTCCATTTGCATTATACAGCGTGATCCCAGGAAGTGAAAAGCCGGCTGGCAGCGTGCCAGCGACTCAATTAGTGAAATAATAACCGTGTCACGTGGCCTCTATCGATCGTGTTATCTGCCATTAGAGTCAGGCTGGAACACTTTGCAGCGTTGTAGTCAAATTTTAGGTAACCTCGTTTTTTGTTGTTATAAGAATGGGTTTGTAAATAAGATTGCAATGTCGATGTCAGAAGGATGAGACGACGTCTTACCTTTTGTTTTCAAGCTAGATGGAAAGAAAGAAAGAAAGGAAAACATTTATTCGTGACAAACAACAACAAAGAACAGAGAGATACGCACAAGAAGAATGTAGTTACGAAATTGTCCCAACTAAGCGTAATGCTTAAAGTAAAGTTTAAGTCAGCATTTGGCAGCATGGCTTTTGTCGATAAGATCGAACGTATAAGGCTGTCTAATTGAGAATGCACGCGCTAAAATGTGTTTTGTTAGCTCTGACGGGACTACTTAAACTCGCCGCTGCGACATTCACTCGTTCATTCGTCCGACCGCGTTTTTGAGAGATTCACCCCAGCGCCTCTATTCTAGGCGGTAAAAAACATATCTTAGTTTGCCTGTTATGGTATTGTTATGACGTCAGCCGCCATTACTGTCAAGAAAATAATAGCTATCAAAACGTTGACAATACGATAACAGATCAAATACGATATTGTTTTTACCGTGTTGAATAGAGGCGCTGGTCTGCATCCACCATCCTATACATCGAATATAATGTTATCTTTATTCTATTTTAACCTTTTTTATACACTGGTCAGTCACAAAGTTTTCTAACTAGACACCAGCTATCAAATAACAATATCCAATTAGTAAAACTAATAATCAAGATCCACAACACTCAATGCAGAATCGTCTGCACCACGACTAATTGTGTCTGGCCCATTGCCAGGAGTTACCTGCATTACAATTCCGAATATTTTATTTTTACAGTCTCGTTCTTTAGCCGGATATCGTTGAAGACATAATTTAAAGTGCAGAATTTAAAAAGTTAATTTATCATTCGTAACGATTAAAATTCATTTTCAAATTGCTTTAACTTTTTATCAACTAACTTTTGATTGGGCTAGCTATCCAGAGAGGTAATGCAGCCAGTGTCATGGGGACCATGCCGCGAGCGGACCTGCAAGAGGGGGCGTTCTTTTTATAGTGGTGATTATCATTTATATCTTTAATATTCGAGTAGCTTAGTTTAATTTTAATATAAATACGTTTAGTTTTAATTTTTAATTGTATTAATGTTAAATTCTGTACTTAGTTGGATGTAAATAAAGTATTTGTTCTGTAGAAATGTAAAAATTAACTAACACGTACTTAGTGGATCGTTACTTAAATTCTCTAAGGAAATATCCTATTCTTTGGTATTAAAATTGCACGGTACTGCACAAGGGGTTTACCGTGACATGGCTAAGTAATTCAGTTTAGCTGGAGTGTATGGGACAGAGCTATAGCCGTTATACGGTATCTGTATCTTTCTCTCATCAAACTGCTATCTATGTTGTAGTAACCGCCCGGTTCACACACACAAATAACCCAGTCACACACCACACACACAAACATCACCTGACATTGCTGTGTTTCAGTTTCAGACTATGAAGTAAGATCGACGATAATGCACTGGTATAGATGAATCCCATCTTTATCCTTAGGGTTGGCAACAAAGGGGTTTGGGTAAAAGTGTTGTCATTTGTAAAATTCATACATTTTCAAGGTGGGCGGCCATTCGTAAAAGTGGTAAATTATGATAGAAGTATTAAAAATAAACATATTTTATTATGTAATGTAATACTCTTAAGTGCATCGGAGCCGAGATATTTAAATATTCATACTTGGGCGTACTTTTATACTAAAAACTGAATACTTAAACCTTTAAAATCAACACTCCGATATTATTTAACGCCATAAATTATATATATCTATGTGTATTTAGAGGTCCTCTAAATAACTATGTAAAAATCATCAGTGGCCGCTGAAAAAAAATATGACAATATTCTTCAAACAAATTTACCCAATGCCCTTTGCAGTATAGAGATCGCATATATCCATGGGTCCCAGAACTCATACCTACTTATTGTTTTTCTTCTTTTCTTTACATAGTATAAAACAATGTCGCTTTCCGCGGCTGTCTATCTATCTGTCTTTCGGTCTTTCTGTCTTTCTGTCTGTCTATATATCAGCTAACTCCTCCTAAACAACGCAACGGATTTTGATGCGGTTTTCACTATTAGGTAGTTAATTCTTTTTTGTGTAATAAATTCTGGTTTATGGTTGATACAGAAAACTTACATAAATCGAAGCGAAGCGAGGGCGCGTCACCTGTTATAACATAAAAAACAACTTCTTAAATTGAACACTTATTTTTCATATAAAAATATTAACGTGAAAAATCTTAAAATACACAGAGTGATAGCATCCAGCCAAACCACTATTACAAGTTAACGAGACAATACCTGCAACACAAAGTTAACGTCACGCGCTTTATGGCCATTCTTAACTCTTGATGGCTATCGTAAAGATTACGATGACATCTAACTGCCTGCCACAGCCTGGCGCAGCTGGTGCACTAAACGATGATTACTAAAAACAATAAAGTGTTTTATGATGTCCTAGAATGATTCTTTTAATAAGCAGTTTTGATAAGTCTTTATTGGATGATACTTTTCTTAGAGTTTATATTTCAAATAATAAGTAGTATTTTTAACTCTTTATTATAGGATAGTTGGTTTTTGTTACCTGTATTGTGAAACCTTACAATTTATTTTTATTCTAATAAAAAGTTTGGTGGATATGAAAACCTACCTATTAAGGGCCGGTTTTATAAAGTAAAAATGTCAGGTCAAATTTTAGTAACTTCATACAAGTTTTGACATTCCTGACCGAAATTTGATCTAACGGATCTTTATAAAACCCAGCCTTAATCTATCTATTTTGTAAGTATCAGGCTCTAAGAAGTCTAAGAACATGACATGTTTTAATCTTCGAGCCTTTAACAAAAATATATTTGTTGATTGGTTAAAATGTTGCCAGGAACTCTTGTTTATTTCATGGAGAATGGTATCGTACTCCTATAAATTTTATAATAGTAAAAGGATTAGAGTTTAAATTTTATGTATCATTGTCTTTCCCACACACCCAACAGCAAATTCATTGATTACTTTAAATCCAAAAAGCTTTAAGCCCTTTCTCTTTCTGACACTTGAAAATAGACAAGGAGAAAACGAACTTTAAATTGCAGATAAATTTACTGGTCGATTGTGAAACAGGCCCTTACAGGAATAAAGTAATGAGACAGTTTATAATAAGTTATTTATTTATAAGACAAACGAGGATGCAGGTTACCTAATGAGAAGTAATCACCACCACCCATAAACACCAACAACTCGAGAAGAGAAGTCGGTCCGTTGCCGACCTATATTATAATAAATAGACAGTCAGTAACATTAATATTTACATAGTCTAAAACAAAGTCACTCCCGCTGTCTGTGCGCTTAATTATCTTTTAAACTACGCAACGGATTTTAATGCAGTTTTGATTAATAGATAGAGTGATTCAAGAGAAAGATTATGTATAATAAATTCTAGATTATAGTCGAGTTTTACAGAAAACTCACATGAACCTAATCGAAGCGAGGGCGGGTAGCTAGTTTCAAAAGAAATTGTTCGAGCTACCCCGGTGACGCAGCCGCATTAAACTGCGCCTCTTGGATTTATCCGGCAGTTGGTCCTAATGCTCCTATAAGTGGAATCATTTCGGCTCGTCCAAGTCTCTTCATACTTTATAGGCTGCGGCTTTTAAAATGAATGGCAGATGTATGACTTTGGTTTGGTCTTAACCTTACTATGAATGAAAACTTTTTTAATGGTAAGTGAAAGGTGAACGAGCACACAGGCTACCCATGGTAAATGGGATCTGTAAAGACATTTGTTTGCATTCTCAAGGCTGTTTAAATTGTTAAATAGGCTCTAAACACTTTAGTTTTTAGTCGCACAATTGTATTGGATCGGTTTGTTTTTACCTTTTTTATTTATTTGTTAGCCTAAAGCGTCCCGCTGCTTGGCAAAGGCCTCCCTCTCGTCCTTCCACGCATCACTGTCTTGTGCAGCCTCCTGCCAGTCACTTCTAAAAACGTCAAGCTGATCTTGCCATCTGTCTAGGTCTGTTTTGATCTATAATGTTCGTAACGTAATAAAATAAAAAATCACGGGTACATTACTTAATTCCGATTTAAATAATTTCGAACGCAATATTTTATTAATATACTAGTTTTTGTAGTTTTTAATTAAACCTAACCTTACCTAAGAACAGCCATTAAATTATGCATTTAACGTAAAATAGCTCGAGCATAACATAGCTTTCGGAAAAAAATAAAATTCGGAAAATAATCGGAAATTGTAGGTGTTCCCTTTCACGCACATTGTTTATTAGTTACAAGTGAATTGATTTCATAGAACTTGAAAAGAAAAACGTGTTAAAAACAAGTTAGTGTTAAATAATGCTTGGGACTGAATTGTTTGTATTACAATTATTATTGACCGTGGAGACTATATACATCTCCTTTGTATGCTTATTATTTTAATTTGACATCTGGAGACTCTTTACATCTCCATAATTGACCGTGGGGACTTTCTACATCTCCTATGGATGTTTATTTCTTAAATTTAATTTTAATTTGACATTTGGAGACTCTTTACATCTCCATAATTGTATTATTGACCGTGGAGACTTTCTACATCTCCTTACCTATGGCTATTTTTAATTTTTATTTGAAATTTGGAGACTTTACATTTCCAATTTAAATTGAATATACTTTGAGTCTCATAATTGCTCCTGGGACCTGTACATCCCTGTGACATTTAAATTAGTTAGCTTAAGTTTATCATAGTAATAAGTTACTCATATAAAAAAAAAGACTTCCTGTTGAGTTTCTTGCGGCGTTTCTTCTCAACAGAGTCCCTTGGAAGCGCTGGTAGACTCAGACATGTAAAAGTGCCTACAGGGCCTACTTACAGAATAAATGAATTTGAATTTGAATTTTGATATATAGATATATTCTGCATGACTATTAATGAAAGTTCCATGTCTATTTATGTACATTTGTGATTGAAGTTTATGTACATTTGTGATTGAAGTTTATGTACATTTGTGATTGAACTTAAAGGTACTATATATGCACCAATACAATCTTCAATTGTTTCTACTTGGTTTATTGATTACCTCAACGTAAAAAAAAATGAATGAAATAACAAACAGATGCATACATGAGTGAATAAAAAAAAAGTCATTCATCATCGTTTATATCAATTCATTATAATTAAATACTCGTAGCAAAATAATAAAGCACTACATTTTCAAATCCCACCAATCCGAATATTATAATTTTAATTCAGTTCCACAGACCGGATCAGTTATTTTGCCGAATGAACCGGTAATACATTAATATTACCGGTAATCCGGCTACAAAACCGGTAACTGTATGAGCGGGAACCGGGAAACCGAATAAACTTAAGGGTTTTCTTAAAATTAGACTGTAACACGAGTAATACAAAAGTAAAGAGGGATTTATTTACAGTGGAGTACGCCGTTGGAGTTTGTGAGCGTGCTTGTTTTTTAGGGTTGCCTAGTCAATAAGGAAACCTTAAACTTTTGCCATATCCGTCCGTCCGTTTGCGGCTTAATTAAGAGACTCTTGGTACAAAGCTGTTACTTGTCATGGTTCTACATAATCATGACGCCGACGAAGTTATAAAATGATTTAATTTTGAATAATAATATGTTCTTTCGGTACAACGGTGATGTTTTTTTAACTCTGCTATTTCATTGCGAGGGGGGTCATTAGATAGATTTTGTAAAAATAGTAGAGGTATGTAAAGAAAAATTTTAAATTTGTGAGTCAAGTGTCAACTACGCTGTCCAATTAATTTTCGAAATGGAGGAAAATGTTACACACAAAAACGTTTTACGAGTATAACGCGCTTGTGAAAAATATCATCGGTATAAAACGCAAATAGAAATTCTACTACCAAGAATATGCGATACTAAAATCGCTTTTATACGATACTGTTGCATTTATTGTGCATTGTGCAGTCAATTTGAAACTTTTAAATTAATGCTTTGTAACTTCACGCAACACCGAATCGCAAATTCTGTTAATTATTGTAATTAAAAAGTGTTTAAGCGAATTTAACTGAATACTAATGGCACCTAGATTGCGCTAATGACTGCGGGTGCTTTAGCTTTGATTTAATCGTAACAAAATGGAGTAGTGACAGAAATATTCGAATATGACACGTAAACAATCATGAAGCCGATAAAAATAGTGGTGGTTTAGTGGTGGTAGGACCTTGTGCAGGGTCCGTCCGGATCGCTACCACCATTTTATCGCCCACCCACCGCCAAGCAGTAGTGTTCGCATTGCTGTGTTCCGGTGTGGGGATCAGACAACCGGTGAAATTACTAGCATAGAGGCATTCCATCTTAGTCCTCAGGGTTGACAAGGCATTTGAAGTCTTAGGATTGCAGTTTTGAGATTATAGTCTTGAGATTTCAAATGTCTATGGGTCTCAGATCCCACTTATCATCAGGTGGCCTCAGTGATCGCGTGGTTCGCATTTTTTTATGGCAAGGAGAAGGCTATGCTTGCCATAAAAAAAAATAGCTTTAGGGTAAGACGGTAAATATATTGGGTATCAAATCTAACAAAAACCATAATATCAACAGTAGTTCGTCTTCAAACAAAGTACAACCATAAAACGTCATCTGATCGTGAGAAATAAATAAAAATAAATCAATACTCCTCTAAATCGACCGTATCGAAAGAATAGTAAAGTTGTGTAAAATATTCTACGATAATACAGCGCTCCGGTTCCCTCCGGCACAGTATAAACAGTAGTTCGTCTTCAAAGGAACATCGCTTGCTTGCATGTGTGCATGCCTCGTGCGTACGCGCCGCGAGCCACCACAAGCAAACTCGACAGGACGCACTAAGCCGGTTTATTCGAGGCCGGTTGCGTGCGTATTAAATATCGAGCGTCGCGTATCGACGCAACCCTAGCGCCCGAGCTGCAATAGGTAACAGAAACTCGTAAAGGGCCGGAGATTTACCACGTTTCTATTTATAAAATTCAAAGTGCAAGCGTTTTAGTCCCGATTGTATGTATTTATAGTGTGGTTAATACATGTTAATAACAATGTATATATTTTTAGATGATACTTATGGCTGTTTTACATTAATTCAGCAAAAGCATGCCCGTAGAAGTACATTGACGAGTTGGTTTTCGAATTTGAGGTGAGAGCTATTGTAACGACGCAATGTACTTCTACTGTCATGGTTTTGCTGGACCAATGTGAATCAGCCATTATAGTTTTAAAGAAACTTCGTTCGTCGAAATCAGGCCGTCCGTTCAGCCTCAACAACGACACAAATATCCATACATACCCGCGTGTAGAAATAATAGTTGAACAAGAGAGTCCTTTACCACTTTGGAACCCCAATGAATTACAAATAGATTCGAAATTTAGTAAAGAAGTTTCGAAGTCGACCTATAGGTACATAGATAGGTACATTATGTTAAAACGTTGAGATTTCTTCTTAAAACTCAAGGGTTTAAATTGACTAAAATTTTATAAAAAAATTATGAAGTATGTGACTACCAAAAATCCATAAAAAGTATTTATTATTTTCTAAAATAAAAGTAAGTCACTATTACGTACAATTTGTTATTTCCAATATTTAAGTTAGCTGCGGTACATTTCCCGTGACGGGTCAAAACAAAGTTAAATGATAATTGCTAGTATTCATGCCCTTCCGTTATTTTGATTGTGTTTGTTATTTAGAGATAAATGAACCATATCGGTAACCCTTCCGATCTGCATCATAAAATACGGCATGTTATTTTACCACATTAGACCGACCGGTTCGAGTCCCGGTTGAGGCAGACGATTTTTCAAAAATCCATAAATGCAGAGTTTATAGTCTTTAAAAATAAAGGAAAGTCTCCTTTACACATAATGTGCTATTTCTAATATTTAAGGTAGTTGCCTTCCATGTGGCATTCGAACTTTCCACCCTGTATATTCGTAACCATTTAATTAGCAATAAGATTAAAATCAATATTTGTACGCTTGCTTGCTTGCTGAATACAAGTGAAATAATCATATAAGTAAGACCATGACATTTGACTGTATTCTGACATATAAATGAATGTGTTTTTTTTCATTTGATCATTCGGTTAATTAAGCAAAAAACAAGGTCGAAAACGAAATTAAAACCTAGTAATATGTCTTTAACAGAATATAGCATACTACCTTTGTTTGTTTCTAATCTTTTGTGAAACCTGTTTGTTGACGAACTCCCGCAACTAATTTATAATTGTACGCTTTGTACGTTTCAAATTGCAATAAGACAGTAACTTGAAATAAAATGTCAAATAAGTATCTACATGTAGTTACCTATACATTGATGCTTCTATACAAACTAGCAAGGGATCCTACCTTTGAAGGAAGAAGGGTAAGCCAACACGGGAGATTGTCCGCCCGGGGCGATTCCAAGTTTTCTATGATCCCACCTAGTTTCAGGACAGGCCAATGAAGCCTTTGCTAAAAAAAGGTTTATACGACAAACTTATATCGCATTTTAGCAACCTTATTCAGAACTGTAAAAGGTTGAATGCTTTAATTACTGAATTGAAAATACGTCTTTCACGTTACTAGACATATTTTTGTATAAAAATTTTAGCTTAATTTGGGACTAGGTCAATTTATGTGAGATTGTCCCTTGACATTTAAGTTTTCAGATTTTTTTTACTCAAAATAATGTATAATGTATAAATTTCACGGCATGTCAAATTATAAGTAATTACATTGAGGTCGTCAGAAACAAAAATAAAAATAATTAAAGTCTACAAACATTGTGATTATAAAAAATAAAATTGTGATTCATTCAGAGTCGTCAAAATATAAGGTGGGCCAAAAATAATTGCATTTTTACTAGTTTAATCTTACTAATTTGTGACTCACCCTTTATTATGTATAAAACAATAAATTGATTAATTAGTAACTCAATAAAATAATATAAATGTTAATAACAATAGACGTCAACATAAATAAAATACTTTAAAGTCAACCTTAAGTTACATGTCAAGTTCCGTAAACTGATTTACTGAATATAGTGGATTATACAGCTGTTGCTCTCAAGAGTCTCTTTAAACCACAAACCCAAATGATTATCAACTTCGCAAGCTAAAATTAAAGGCCAACTCCTCCGTCAAATTTGCACTACACTCACAAAATCCACGAAAACAACTCTCGCCAAATTCGCCAGCAAAATAATTAAAGCATTGAAATGAGTTCCAAATTAATTTCTGACTTCGTTCAATTTCTACTGGTAGCGCACAAATTGTTTCTTGTTTGTTAAGTCCACAATGACGGGTTACGTTTCACCGTGACGGAGTAATGGGTTTTCTTGTCGTTATCATAATCCCCACGTCTCGTTGTGTTTGTGCCGTTTTTCCGACGTTTTGAATCGGGACTTGCTTGCTGAAATATTCTGATACCCACTTGCACGTTGTCATCACTTCAGTCACCCAGTGTAACGCATTATTATATTGACGACGTGCTGTCCTAGTTGGTAGTGACCCTGCTTACGAAGCTAGGGGTTCTGGCTTCAAATCCCGGTAAGGGCAGATATTTGTGTGATGATGATTTGTGTGAATATTTGTTCCTGAGTCATGGATGTTTTCTATGTATTTTAGTATATATTTTCTCTATACAAGTATCTATATCGTTGTCTAGTACCCATAGTACAAGCCAAGAGTTTAGTTTGGGACTGGATCAAATGGAGTCAAATTGTCACCTGTTTTTTTTTAAATATACAGCGTTTAATTTTAATGACCGATAAAATTTTAGGGACTAACTCTGTTGGTCATAATGATCAACTTTTATTATGGGACCAACATCCAAATCGCGAAAAAAATATCAAGTGTTCCATACAAACTTCGGCTGTTTAGCTTTCGAAGTTTGTATGGAACAGCAGTTTTTTTTTCGTGATTTGGATGTTGGTGCCATCATAAAAGATGATCAGTATGACCAACAGAGTTAGTGCCCAAAATTTAGCCAGTCATTAAAATTTCACCCTGTATAGTTGGAATTCCACTACGCACACGCTACACACATGAGCCACGTGGATAAATTGTTTTAGGCGTGTATCACTGACATTCCATGGGTATGCCTGTGCTGGAGCATCTACATACATTTTGATACAAAGATAATTTAAACCCATGCGTGCTTAGCAGGCGCCGTTTTGTAATTCTGGATTTAATTCTACAAATGTAGAATATCTTAGTTATTAAAACCAGCCAATTATTCAGAATTAAAAATGGAACATCCAACAACGACTGTGAGACTCAACATTCCTTTTGCTCTGACACTTATTTTTAAAACTTCTTTTTGCCTTTTTTTATCTCTTTATACAAGATGGCGACAATTTTCCGTTCCTAATTATTTTATGTTACTTACTTTTGGTCTACCCTTTCTGGCTTCCCTTTTATGTTTCTTTCTGTGATATTCTCTATCATACCGTCTTTTAATATAAGAGATCTCACCATCTGTCCTCGTCTATAATCTGGTCTTCAATAAATCTTAGGTCCTACGTAAATAAATTAACCCACATTATATTAAATTAAATTAAACTTTTACGACGGTAAACTTTGGTGGTTATAAATTCAGTAGCTTACAATTTACATCGATATTATACTCGTATGTATAGGTATCCATCTTAAATCGTTTGAACATTCTTTTGTTACTTCGGATATTGTAATGAGCTATTATTTTCCAGAATAATTTATTCTTTTGTTTTCACTAGAATTACTACATTAAATCAATCTAAGTATAACTTTATATTTTTCTTCTACAATTAAAACAGTTGTGAAGTTGTCGCGGTTCCTCAGGATTTGATTAAAAAACTTCCAAGTAACTTGGTTGTTTGAGTTTTTTCAAAAGATTTAGAATTTCTGTTAAAGTTACAGGTGCCAATGAGCGCTATGGGAAATCATCAGGGCATTAGAGTCAGGACACAGAAGAAAGAAATGCCTTTTTGGTAACAAGTCCCTCGGCGATACTTACTGGAAAACCTTAACAAGTGAAAAATTTAGAAAATGCATTCAAATACTTAAGAACTTCATTGCTGCGGATAACTATGGTGGCAACTACCACTTAGTACCGTAAAACGGGGTGAGCAGGGATTAAGGGGTGAGTAGGGACACAACCTAAAATGAAGCATATGTCACTAATTATAAGACTGAAATTATTTCCAATAGACGTAACGTTATTGTCCATTTAATAATTCTGGGGTCCTAGTGAAAAAGGGTACAAGTCAACTTAACTCGTAATAAAAAAGGGTATATACATGAACGAGTATACTAGACTTAAACCCTTTTTCACTTGATCTTCAGACGACTTATACCCTTTTTCACTAGGACCCCTGTTCTTATTTGTAACAAGTTATGACTTATTTTAGGTTGTGTCCCTACTCACCCCTTAATCCCTACTCACCCCGTTTTCCGGTAATGTACAAGTAGCTGTGAATACATTGTCATACATCAAGAATATTCTAAGAAATTACCGAGAAATTCTCATAGGAAATAAAATTGTGCAGGCTTCCCTCTATTTCGCCGAAACTTTTTACGCCGAATGTATAGTTACGTCGAATTTTGTTTTCGCACAATTGTCCTCCAGCTTAATAGGAAAATATTTTTTAAAAGGTTTCGTGTAATCCTGGTAGAATAGAGTAGGTTAGGTTAGGTTTATTTTATAACTTTTTTAAAAAAGTCAAATGTATCAGTAGAATAACAATTATGCGAAATTTGTATTCTGCGAAATCATACATTCGGACAATTTATGATTATGCGTAAACGAGGGGAACCAATTTTGCAATTTTAAATTTTCATGTCGGTACATCCACTGTTCATGTAATTTTTTTTGTGCAGTTTGTTAGAGGGTTCCCCTCGGAATTCCTAATTACGTTTGTCTTAATGCATCATTTGTCCGAGTTATTGTTTGTCATAAACTAATTTTTAGCTGAGTCAGATAACTTTTAAAGTTTTCCAAAAATTCCTGCGCTTATGTTAGGTTAGGATTGTATTGTACCACACAAAAAATCGTAATTTAGGCGGAAATGGCTTTGGAACAAATGAAAATTCGTATTAATGACGCATTAGGACAGATGACGATTAGGGATTCCAATATAATCTTGTTAAAGGCTGTGCTTGACTATATAGTGATTCAGGTGAGCGCAGGTGAAATGTACCGTCGTCGGGGAGTTGTACATGGGAGGCATCTCCACTGGGACCATGTTGCGACAATCGCATAGAGCGCCCTACGGATTTCGGTTCCCTTGTGAATGGTTCCTTTAATTAATGTGTTCCATGTCGCAAGGTAATAAAACTTTTCACCTTGATCGTATGGTCTGCTCGATGACCAATCTCTTCGATCTCGACTGGTCTGATCGACTCATCATCATCAGCCGCAAGACGTCCACTGCTGGACAAAGGCCTTCCTCAAGGTTTTCCACAACGATCGGTCCTCTGCTGCTGTCACCCAGCGGTTTCCCGCGACCTTTATCAGATCGTCTGTCCGCCAATCGTTACGTAAGTTGGATTTTTCGGAACCTATTGACGAAGTCCTCAGGTTAAGCATTCTGTCTTAGTCCTCGACTCCTCAGGTTTGATAACGAATTAGCACTCTTAAGATTCCTACAGGTCACAGATCGCATTTATCATCAGGTGATTCTTGTGCTCTTTTTTTGATATATTTTTTTTTATACACCTGCCTGGCAGTAGAGAAATGCTTTATTAATGACGGCAATATACGATTAAGCTCTACCAACACATAAAATTATAATCTTTATAGCCAAAATAAAATTTCCTACGGCAAATAAAGGACACTAAGTGTTTCCCATACGTTATACAAAGAATTTAAGACAGTAGAAAATTCTCTAAGGCACAATACATGTACACCCGACACGCAACTTGGCAATTTAGCAGAGAGCCTGATACGTAAGTGGATGATAAAAATTGGATGCTATCCACTCTTGGTGATCGTTGGCGCTCAAGGGAAATCACGAAGGGAGCGCGCGTTGGACGCCGCGCCACACATTGCTGTCGTTTTAGTAATACTACATTAGCATAAAGATTGACGAGAATTTGGAACGCTTCGGACGCTGATCTTTAATTTACTTATGTTTTAATTTTTTAGCTTTGTCATAAATATTTTTTGTAGCTCAGTGACACTACGACATTAAAAAAAAATTTTTTTGCCACCGATGTCTTAATCTTATCAGAGGCACTAGACACGATGCTGTATTCGTTATCGTTATCATAATTATATAGGATAACGGTAGCTGTCAGGCGGTCGCGTCGAGCTCCTACGTCAATTCCATTTGACAGTTTTCGAAAATCGTTTACGTTAGCGATAAGCAACTTGTCTAGTCTCACAGGGGCATCTTACTCTAATTTACTTAGTCCCAAAGTAAACTATTGGCTTGTACAGTCAGAATTATAAGTAGCTGCACATCTTATTACTTTGTCGCTTTCACATGTTTGCCTAATTAGTGCAGCAGTTCAAACATGACTTTAAAGTGACAAAGCACCAAAGTGTACAGCTACTAATTAGGCCCACTGTATTTTGAGTACGATACAACAAATAAATAAAAACCATTGGAGCAAAGACTTGTGCTTAACACACAAATATTTGCCCTCCCCGAGAATCAAACCCAAGACAGATAGCTTTGTAAGCAGAGTGACCGACCCCCTACCGACTGTGCCAATGTAGTGTATGCAAAGTGAAACACGGTCTATCGCAAACTGGCTTTATTGGATGGAGGTTAGGAAAGTTACAAATGTCAGTCTCACGTACCTAATAACTATCAACAAGATTAACCACATCATATAAGTAATATAAATTATGAAGCCCTAACAAGTAACAATCCTCCTTTCGTTAAATCTTGTAGAAACCTAAAAAAACCCATTGCCTACAATATTATACACAAGTAGATATTTCCACGAGAAGGAGAGAGGAAGTTAAGATCCAAAGTTACGAACCTTTGTTCACAAGTCCAGTCCCACACATTCAATGTTCCTCGATGTAACAGTCCGCCATTTTGCTAAGGTCGTAGGTCATATTAACACGTGTTAGGTGGACACGTGTTAATATGACCTACGACCTTAGCAAACTGGCGGACTGTTTCATCGAGGAACATTGAATGTGTGGGCAGGGCTGAAGTTGTACACGGAAAAACCTTATTTTTACGTGTTTCCGTATTGTCAACGTTTTGATAGTTATTTTTTTTTTGTCAGTAATGGTGGCCGAGTTAACAACAATAAAAAGCGTTTTTCGAGCAACAAAATCAACACAAGGAAACATACTAAAGATACAGCTTTACATAATAAAACCAGTAACAACAGTACTAGTAGTAGCTAGTACTAGTAGGAATAGGGTGACAAATTTAGGAGTATCAATGAAACTAGAATTTTATTACTTTTACCATGTGTTAGCTGCCTGCTAGATTCGATTCCCGGAACGCACAAATATTTGTGTAATGAGAATATTTGATCCGAGTTTTTCTATGTATTTAAGTAGGTGTGTATTTATTTATCTGAGTTTGTTTATCGTTGTCCAGTACCCATAGTACAAACCGATACCGACCAAAAATTCAAAAGATTAAAACATATATTTTTATTTTTTCTCCTGGTCAAAAATAAATTAGACCTGAACTCAACAAAAACACCGCTTGCGTATCCCAAACATCCTTTATTTTTAATCTTTATTCTGCTCAGTAAAAAATACTGGCGGTAATCCCACGAAACCTGGGCTAAGCTCGCTCTCCAACCCGTCAAAATACCCATTTTCTCTGCAGTATTTATCACGAAAAAGTGTTACCCAATTTTCTCAGATTATTTCCTGCCTCAGGGGATCAGACGGTAAGATGAGGAATCTCCCCCCTGTGATTATATCGGATCTTTGAATCCCTTAATATTGATGGGGGGAAGCGATTAGTGCTAACGAATCTTCATCTGATCAAGTTGTCACTTGCATGGATTGTTTCCGTCTCGTGAGCTGCGCCTGAGGATCGTATTGTTATGTTTTGTTCGAAGAGAATGTATAGAAATGTTGTCTCTGCCATGATTTGAGGGTGTTTGTCTATTTTTATGCCACAAACATGCCTTTATTAGACATTGATTAATGGAAATAGTAATTTCTTTTGCTACAATATAGCTCCGTGCTAACGCAATCTGTCGACCTTTTTATCGTCTAAGATTCGAATAGGAGACGATTTGCACCGGGCTGTTTATTCGATGAACAGTATTTTATATCAAATTTAATACGCTAAATAATATGTGACGAATAGGTAGGCTGAAATATTTCACTCCCTTAATTTTTTTATTAAAAATGAACTTTTTTTTATATTGCACATGCTTGTTTCATAGACAAATTACATACTAATCGAAAGTATGAAGTTAGGTTTGGTGCAAATTATTAGTACAGACTTACCTGTTTATATCTGCATACCCAATAGTTTGACGAGAATAAAATAGTCAACCTAACGTTTGCATATTCTATAGTCTTCATACTTTGGATTTTTCTATTAAACAAGTTATTGCAATTTTTTGAAACAAAGTTAATATTTAAATTTTTAATTAATTATGTACTGGACTGAAATTTTTCAGCCTACCTATTACTACCTAAACAGCCCGGTGCAAATCGTCTCGTATTAGGATCTCCTAAGGTACTATTACGTCTCCCTCAGGGTCTCAATTCTACTGGATAAAATCGTATTCATTTTGACATGTTATCGCATAGTTAAAGTTACAATAGCTCTTATCTTGTATATGATATCACTTCAAAGGCACTATAGTTTTAACTAGTAGAATAGACGCCAGGTGACTTCACATTGTTATGTTCTGGTGTGGGGATAAAACAATTGTTGAAATGACCAGCATAGACGCCGTCTTAGTTCTCAGGATTGGCAATGCATTTGCAGTCTCAGGATTAGTTTTGAGATTGCGAATGTAGGGTCTGGTTACCATCTGGTGGTCTGTGTGTTCATTTACTTTCTCCGTGGAATTTTAAATCTGTCAAAACCCACAAAAAACGTTCTAGACACTGCGTAAAATCCGCATTGGTTTCCCGGTAGTGAATGCGCTAGCTTAAGGCCAGCTTTACATTGAAACTTACGACTTATGTAAGTAGGGACGCAGCTATCTGTTAGAATGAGAAAAAAATATTTCTATCTACTTCTAACCAATAGCTGCATCACAACTTACGAAAAGGCCGCCTAACAGTAGGTTGCAGCAATCTGCGACATTGCTTTAGCAATGCCGAATAGAAACTGTAAGTTGCAAATTGGCCGTCGGTGGTAGGAGTAGCTACTTCCAGAGTCTTGCCAATCAAATGAAAGTTTTATTTTCCTCCCGCAACCCTGAAAAATAGCACACTTTGTCCATTCTAGGCCTCCATTCCGGACCGAACATGTCTATTACATTTAGCTATTGCATAATAAACGCTAGGGCTGCCGAGAACGTGATCTACCCCACGCAAGACGTGAGATGACTCAAAAGACCCTCACACCCCAGATAATGCACCTAAACCACATCAAACTAACAACGCAAATCGCACTTTATCACCAACTCGCAGAACCGTTTTCGTTTTGCAGTAATTTGGACTTAGGCCTCGCTGAGGTGGGTAGAAAGTTTTTTTAAGGCTCGGGTTGCCAACTTTCTGGGCAATTTCAGGTTAGAGGCTTGAATATTGTCAGTTAAAGAGTGTGTGGCGGAAATAGTCAAATGGGAAGTTGTAATTTATGACAATTTGGAGGGAGGGAATTTGGAAAACCTCAAGTTTGGGCCCGGCGGGAGCGCTGCTTGACGGAAATGGCCCCGGGTGATATATTCGTAATTATTCGCTTTACGGACTCGGGCTTCGAGGCATTTCTTGATTCTTGAACTTAGGATAACGTAATAAGATACGTGTGCGTGCATTTTACACAAAGTGATATTTATGTTATTTTTATTGTTATTGTTGGGGGTAAAAGTTTTGGTGCCGGTGACGGCGGTGCTTAGATATGAACTCGTAAAAATAAATATAAAACCACAAAATGATACGGGTAAAATTATTAAATACAGCTTAGTTGCAATAAAAATACATTTTTAATCATCCTATATGCAAATTAACATCAACGGCACAAAAAAATTGCTCCGTGTCCTAATTGTTATTTTTGATGACAAAGTTGTTTTAGTTGGTAGTTGCCTGCAAAGCCAACGGAGCCGGATTCCTAATTTTACCAAATAATTGTGTTGAGCGAAAGTATTTGTTCTTGAGTCTTGGATATTTTCAATTTATTTCACTAAATAAGTATGTTGTTCGTTGCCTTGTGCCCATAGAACAATGGACAAGGTGTGTGAGATTGTAATTAACATTAAAAAGAGTAATTAATATCTAAACTTGTGGTCTTATAAATAAGTAACTATAATAAAGGATTGGGCTATCTATCCAGAGAGGTAATGCAGCCAGTGTCATAGGGACCACGCCGCGAGCGGACCTGCTAGAGGGGGTGTTCTTTTTATAATGGTGATTATTATTTATATCTTTAATATTTAAGTAGTTTAGTTTAATTTTAATTTAAATACGTTTAGTTCTTTTAATTGTTTTAACGTTGAATTCTGTTAATATTATGTTCATTTAACTATAATAAACTTGGTTAATTAAAAGAGGAGACTGTCGCATCTCGGTAAGTGTAATTTAATTTGCACTAATAGATTAAAAATATGCTCTTTGCCTGTAGTTATTTTTCGATTAAAAAACGATTCGTTCGTTTTCAGGCAAAGTAAACTGACAGTTCTGAATGTGTTTAATATAAATAAAAAAATAAAAGGTATGAGGGCACAGTTACACAAATTGACCTAGTCCCACACTAAGCTCTAGGCTCGTACTATGAGTACTAGACAAAGATAATCTTACTTAAATAGAGAAATACATAGAAAACACACAAACCTCAAGAACAAATACTCGCGCTCATCACACAGATATCTGCTCTTACCGGGATTTGAACACAAGACCGCTAGCTTCGTAGGCAGGGTCACTACCAACTAGGCTAACATGCCATTTAATATAACAACATTTATTTAAAGTTTTGCTCGCCTTACTTAAGATAATTATTGTTTGGATAGTTACTTAAAGTAGGCTAGTTGTCACATATAATAAAACATTTCATTTTGTTGGCAAGCACTTTAATAACAATTTAAAATCACCCGCTTGCGTGCCGATCAACAAGTTGCCAGGCAATTCACTGGTACCCATAACCGTCACGCACGCAAACGTTTGTCGATTCATGTTGGCAAATATTTGAACAGACTGAAACGACATCTTCAGTGCAATATTGTGAAGTATAAGTCGTAAACTACTAAATACTTTTACTTAATATAACAAAAGCAAACTTTAGAAAACCCGACTGTTGCTAACCAACTTTTAATTGTTGTAAATCCTAAATGCTCATTCAAAATGGAAAATGATGAAAGAAACCTAATATCACTATCACTACATAGTATAAAACGAAGTCGCTTCCCGCTGTCTGTCCGTCCCTATGTATGCTTAGATCTTTAAAATTACGCAACGGATTTTGATGCGGTTATTTTTAATAGATAGCGTGATTCAAGAGGTAGTTTTTTATTCATAATAAGTTTTGGATTGTGTACGGGTATTACCTACAGAAAACTGACATAAACCGATGCGAAGCGAGGGCGTGTCATTAGTAAATAAATATAATAATTTTGAAATACCTATTTATTGATACCCAATTTGTTATAGTTTAACGACTTATTTTTTTCTTTTTATAATAGGGCGTCTGGTTGCCGCCACGTTAAATTTAGATTACTGTCATATCTTTAATGTCACTCACAAGATTAAGACAAATGATTGACATAAGAATCATTAAAATCGGTCCACGCGTTTAGTTTCATACATAGTACATTATATAGGCTGATAAACACGTTACCCTCCTACTTCGGCAGTCGGGGTAAAGGTGAATTTGTCAATACAAGTGCATATTGATGAAATAACGAGAGTAAGTATTAAATAAGAACCCCTGACACACAATGGCTCCTTATTTTCAAAGCTGATTGTTCTTTAACAGCTCATCCAATTTTCATCTAACCTAGCTAATAAACTCCTAGATTAAACTAGCTTTCTATTTAAAAAATCGTGTCCGAGACGGTCCATCTACAGACAGTTAGACATACACACAAATACACAGGCACACTAGAGACTCTCTTAAGACCACAATCTTAAGATTGCAATCCTACCGGCCGTCAAAGTAAATGTCAAGTCATAGAGAACTGATATTTTTCACGCGTCTTGAGATAGACATTCTAGCCTTGATCAGCTTATATACGGCCTTATGATTGTTAATAAGTTGCCAACCCTAAGATGGAATGCCTCAATGATAGTAATTTAACTGATTTTCTTATCCCAATACCGAAATACAACAATGCGAACACTACTGATTGGCAGTAGATTAAAAGATAAAATAGTAGTAGCAATCCAAGCGGACCCAAGGATAGTAACACCATTAAAATTGTGAATTTAATTGATAATAAAATTGTCGGAAACCGATTACAATTCGACTATTCACTACAACCAACTTAGTTCCTCTGCGGGTCAGACTGTAATAGTCTCCATTGTCACTTCATACACTGACACCGTTAGCCATTGCGATCACGTCCAATCCGGACCCTCTATGTATAACCTCGCCAAAATAGGAAGTCATGCACGAAGCACGTGCTCAAGTTGCAACAGAGGCTTTTCGATTTACCCGTATTAAGTTACTCGGGTCCGTATTGTATCAGTTCATAATGTTATCGGTTGGGTCGTGGCTGTTTGTTTATTGTAGCAGGGTGTAATTTGACAGGTTTATGACAGTATATTGAAAACGGATACCTATGTCAGTTTAACAATAGAAGTTAGTTTCGTGATATTCGAGAAATACTGTAATACGCTTCAAAACACAATAAATACCTGACGTAGCCTTAACGGACATGACTGCCGTTGGGCAAAAATAGGATTAAATAGTACCGACCTCTTTACTAAAATACATGATATTATTTATTCCTAACCGTGAATAATCTAAATTTCAGTTGCACGAAACTTCTTTACGGGCCTAATCTGCACCCAACGACCGCTGAGTCGAATCACCGAAATAAATTATATTTAAAGCCCTCGGTACATTTAAATTCACAATATGGACTAAGGCCTTTTCAGCTCAAGTCCTATCTTGTAGTATATTAGACGTTTCGCCGAACCGAAGCAATTTGGCCGAGATTAAAACCAGCGCCCGAATGCGGCCGAGTTCGCCCGAACGCACACGAACGAAATTTGCTGTGGAGCGAAAACCCAAGACCTCGGTAGACTTTACTTTATTTGTTTGTTTTAAATAGTTGGATGCTAGGAGTTTGAGCTGGTTTAAATGGCAAGAATAGAATACTGCAGTGAAATGCTAAAAAGATAAAATCCATTATTTTATTACTTACTTGTTGTCTTAAATGAAAAGTACCTAACAGCACTGGTTATTTTTAAAAAACGGAGATATTTTTTTAAGAAAAATAAATAAACCTGTCTCTGGTGTTGACGCTATTTTGGTTTTACGTTTAATTATTCAAACATTATGAACATTGCTTAATCAATATAATTATTATTGTTTATTTGCGTGGTGACATCTATAAAGGACTAAAACATTACGACTTTTTTTTTAAATTCTATAATAAAAAAGATTTTAATAATAAAACCAAATTCTTCAAAGCAAATAAAGTAATGCTTATCACAAGAACGGAGAAAAACATCGAGTGTAGGCATCTTTTAGTACAATCGTAAAAATGGCGGAACGTCAAGCACAATATCACTTACTTGTCGCAGCGATCCTAGGAAATATTATTGTTTATTAGGTACTTGCCTATCTGGTTTTGTTCGATCAATCAACTGATTAGTTCTAAAACCCTTTCTTTTACTGCATTTTTCTACATCAAGAAGATGTAATAAAAGCAGACACTTTTAAAAGAGTCATACAAAAAGTTAAAAAGTATTTTTGTATTTTTGACTTCTTGCCCTAAAGTTGGCAAAAATAAAAAAGTCGTGGATACCCCTTTTGATTTTTAAACAGCATTAAAAATTGGCAACACATATTATAATAGTGAACATTATGGTATTTACAGTCAGCGACAAAATTAGGTCGACAATCAAAGAGCTCAAAATTATCTATACCTACACGATTGGATCATCTAGAGAATTTATTTATTTAGTAAGGTACACCAACAACAATATTAATAAAACTAAATTACAAAAACACAATCTGATATGAATGTCAATTACAGGTATACACGACATTTATACAAAGTGAAAAACAAATTGAATACATTTTTTGAATCCTAAATAATAAGCGCAATTTTAAATAATTTTGAGCGATTGTAAATAATTTTGAGGCATTCTACCGTGCTACTGCTTAGCTGTTGACCGTAGACGCCAATTTAAAGGGTTTGAGTGCCCAGGGATACTTGCGGTGCTTGTGAAAATTGGGCCCTCTGCTCTGCCTCTACAAGCACTCGAGGAAACAAAAAACCACACATACTCTAAGAAATAAACAAACATTCATTTTTAGTAGTGGTAGGATTTGGCGCATGATTGCTACCACCAACTTCTGGTGAAATAACTAGCATATAGGCATTCCATCGTACAGTGCGATCAAAAAGAGTAGAAATTAAATAAAATGAGACTAAAAAAAATTCATACTAAATTGTTGCCATGTTTAAGCATTTTACGTCAAAAATGCGATAGTTACGTAGAAAGTGGTGCCCTCATTTAATTTCTACTCAGTCAGGATTGGCAACGCATTGTAAAGTCTAAGGATTACAGTCTTAAGAATGAAAATTTATTTTCTATATTAAAGCAAAAAAAAATCTTCGGCCTTGGGTTTGATTTGAACCTACATCTCCTCTGGCTACCCAGGCCAATGCAAGCGCATTACCACTTATGCCACCAAGACCCTACTCTGGACCCACGAAATTAGAAATCGCTTGCTTTATTCACACTCGGAGTGTATGCTGACGCCATCTATCGGTGTTAAAATGTCTATTGTTATAGGTTTCGGCTGGCTATCGCTATCACCCTTGCACTCGCAACTGACAGTATATTTGTCACTCGAGTGTCATAGAAAAACGAAGATTGACGATTGCTATTAAGAAAATGGTTGCACTGTACCATCAGGTGGCCTGTGTGCTCCTTTGCCTTCTCTATGACTTAAAAAAAGGTCAATACTCTAAGGTAAAATATGAATATCATCCCTTTACTCTCTCAACCTCGTATCTGATCGAATAGTTAGATAGAAAAAGCACTCATATTCCCTAAAGTATAAAGACTACTTTCCTATCTAACTATTCGATCAGATACTAGGTTGAAAAAGTAATGGGACGATATGTCATTGTTATTTCTGCTTATTAATAACTCTAGTTATTTCAATCTCTATGCTTGTTTGACAGACTTTAAATATAATATTCATGACTAAGAATGTTTATGATTGTAGTATTCTACACCAGCATACTAGGCCCAGTATGGCAGCGTCTATATCGCGTGTCAAATGTGGATAAAGCATTCGTCACTCTGGTACTTATTTACGTGTCAGAAGGTGATGGATGCCTTTGTCACGCGATAAACGCAGCCATATTAGACCCCTGGACTCTATTCTAGCCGGTAAAACCTAATCGCTTTTGGCATGATTGTATCGTCAACGTAATGATAGCTCTTATTTACTAGACAGTAACGGCCGAATTATAATCGATACGATAACAATATGTCAAAAGCAATTAGATTTTACTAAAAGTACAATAAAGCATCTGGTCATTGGATAATTGTTTTGACTTAACATAATCTGGTGTGTTATTCTCTTAAAAACGGCGGTCGGTCGGACGAACGAGTGAAATCGCAGCGGCGAGTAGTAGTCCCGTCCGAGCGAGCAAAACTCATTTTAGCGCGTGCATTCTCAATTAGGCAGCCTCATACGTTCGATAAGCCATGCTACCAAATTGAAAATGCACGCGCTAAAATGTGTTTTGTTCGCTCTGACGGGACTGCTTAAACTCGCCGCTGCGATTTCGCTGATTCGTCCGACCGACCGCCATTTTTGAGAGAATCACACCCCTGGAAATTATTGTCACTCGATGCGGTCGGCCATACAGGGAGACATCGAAGACTTGATCAAAATCCAGTTTTTTAGACTTGGTAGTTCATAGCCATTTCCAAGTAATATTAGTTACATGAAACAAAAGCTTCTTTTTTGTTAATTTTCTCCTTAATTAAATCACCGATAAAGTAAATCATGGCTACCCTATTTTTAGAATCATACCCTCTTTGGATCCTATTCAGAATATGTTACTTTAATGATACTTCAGTTACAGTGTTAATTAAGTCAGTCATTGACAATTATTTGTTTTGTTGTTTCGTGGAAATTAGAAAATCTCTTTCTGTCAACTAGGGGGACCACACTGTTTACAGTAAATTATTTAATTTTGATCATTGCGTGATTAAGTCTGAATACTACATCTAAACACCTACATACATATTATTAGGATCCCACTTTAATGCTTAATTAAATTATATCACTTTTGATCACGTCTTCGATTTCACCCTGTATAAGTAGCTGCACACTTTAGGATCTTGTCACTTTAACGTCATGTTTGAACTGCTGCACTAATGTGCCAAAGGCGTAAAAGCGACAAGGTACCAAAGTGTGCACCTACTTTTAAGGCCGACTGTACTTGTATTGTTACATTGGAAGAGTAACTTCAAAAATTAATCATTTCCCATAACATTATTGATTACTTATATAACTAAAGTAACATTTTCCAATTAATTAACTGATCCAGTTCATGATTAAAACAATATTAATAACGACAATATTAATAATTTGGACATAATGCTGTGATATTCGAGGAATTGTTCTCAGCATAATTGTAATATCTTCAGAGGCTCTTGGGTATTATTATGGCCCGGCGGGAATGTCTCACAAAGCGGGGGAGAGCGGGGGGAGAGGGTACAGGGTCTTTGTATGATTGAAGGAGTGGGTACACTCGGATATTTACGAAGGTTGAGGGTTGAGATAGGTTATTGAAGTATAATAGTGACGTGGAGGAAATCTTTAAGGGTTTCAAGGTTATATTAATAGGGAATTTTATAATAAGTAAACAAATAAAATAATATGGTTGACGACGCGCTAGCCTAGTTGGTAGTGACCCTGCCTATGAAGCTAGCGGTCCTGGGTTCAGATCCCGGTAAGGGCAGATATTTGTGTGATAAGCGCGAGTATTTGTTTCTGAGTCTTGGATGTTTTCTATTTATTTAAGTATTTATTTCTCTATATAAGTATTTATATCGTTGTCTAGTACCCATAGTACAAGCCTAGAGCTTAGTTTGGGACTAGGTCAATTTGTGTGAGATTGTCCCCCGATATTATTTATTTATTTATTTTATTTAATATAAAAATTCCTCAATTGACTAAGAAACAAAATCATTTTACCACGTTTCCGTGTTACATGACAACACGATTAGCTTTGTTGGTAGTGGCTCTGCCTATGAAGCTAGCTGTCCTGGGTTCGATCCCCGGGAAAATATTTGTGTGATGAACTGATGACACATACAAATGCCTAGAGCTTAGTTTAAGCTAGTCCTAAACAAAGCTAATCGTGTTGTGACGTAACACGGATCGGAAAAACGACCGTCATTTTGAAAACATAACCCTGTTCCGTATAGCAGAGACTTCCTTAATATTTAATTTAAAAAGATTATTAGGTATTTTATACATTTATTATACAATAAATTATATGTACTTAGCGACAATTTTATTAATGAATGATACCGAAATGTTAATTAGAAAACACAAACACACATACAAACAGTAAACCAATGTCAACGATTGCCCCAATGTCCTCCGTAAACTGTGAACAAACTTTTTCGACCCATAATTAGGCGAAATTTTAAAAAAAAGACTTTCTTTTTGATTGGCCAAAGTGTTTTTTTCCCATAACCATTATGGTTTTTATTCATTAATAATATTGTTGCTGAATACATATAAATACTGGTATAATAAATTTAAAGACCTAATAATATTTTTAATTAACAACAGAAGGAAGTCTCTCCTGTACGGAACAGGGTTATGTTTTCAAAATGACGGGTGTTTTTCCGATCCTTGGTGATGTAACACGGAAACTGGGTAAAATAATTTTGCTTTTGTCATTTATGTTATTATATTATTTTTAAATCAGCCGCCATTGCGGTCCAGTAAATAAGAGTTAATGATTATTGACGTTGACAATAGGTACCATAAAATGGCAAAAGAAATATTATTTTACCGAGTAGAATAGAGCGTCGTGATAAATATGAATACTAAAAATTAAAAGTTTATTTTAGCCTTCTAAGCCCCACCATACAACGAAATTTGTCAATGGATTATGAATCTATTGTGAATAAAATAAAGTCAATTTTGTAATGTGATCATTAGTCATAAAACAAAGGATTTTTCTCTTTACTTCCTTTAAATCCTCAATAGGATAAGACTGGAATGTGATTAAAGTCAAAATTTCGATCCTACTACGACCAATTTTGTACAACTGAATAAAGAATATAAATGTTTGCCGCATATTATGTCTTTTTTTCAAGATTTTTAGTAAACTAAACTGGTGTGGTTGCCGAGTTAGAATAGTGCCACTCCATGTCTTCCCGTGGATGTCGTAAGAGACGACTAAGGGAATAAAGGCTTGTAGTACTGTTAGGCGATGGGCTTGCAACCTGTCACTAATACGCTGGTAAACATCTTAGCCTAATTGTGCAAATTGTGGTTATAGAATTATCAACAAGTTTTTAGAGATGTTTGTAATTCTGTAGCTCTGCCTACCCCACGGGAACGAAGGCGTGAGATTATGTATGTATGTATGTAGTAAACTTGATGCTTTCCGCTTATAATAAAGAGCGTTTGCATCAAATAAGTACCGTCATGTCCTTCTGCTCTCCTATGTCCGACATTTTGTAACAAAAATGTATTATTACCACACAGCTTGTAAAAAAATGCATCATCTGTAACTTTAATGTATTTTTTTTGTCAAGAACATCCAATTGCTTTGTCTTAAGAGAATGTTAAAGTAAACATGAAAATAACCCCGTAGTATTACTAAAGTAGTATTTTTTTAAGTTTCGTTTATCGATAATGTGTTCGATCTTGACATAATTGAAACTAGTTTGAAATACATATCCCACAGTTAATTTAGGTAACTGAAATGAGTTATTAATCATGCTATTTTCGTACCCTTTCACCACATTTTTTATTCAATAAGCAAATTTTTCCACTCGTTACACCGTTTAAAGCACAATAAAAACCGTATAATAACATAATTATTCTTTCACATAAAAAAACATAATAAAATATAAAACCATTTACGCCAACGTTCAAATGTCGCGATGCTATCTCTCTGTCCGAAATAAATAAAGTCAGTATGAAAATTATAATTTTATTCAAATGTAGCCCTTAATTGGCTGGGGGAGGGTTCTTTATCTGATTCTGAAATAATGGCGTTATTGTACAAAATGCGCTGCTGCTTTGCAAATACGGGGTGTTTTTACTTCTGCGGTCGTATCTTGGGATCTTTTTGTGTGAAATATGTGAGGTGTTTAACTTGTCCTGGTTTCAATTTTTATATATCAAAGTAATTAAAAAATAACCGTTTTGATTTAAATTAAATTGCCACTCCAAAACAATACGTAAGAACATGGCAAAAAAAAATATTTCGTCTGTTAGATGCAAAATAAAATTAGTCGTATAATTTATTTTTTTCAAAATCTCTCGTATTGTAATACATTTTTTTACGATCTATTGTCATAAATTACGCAAGGTTCGAACATGATGTGTGAATGGCATTCGAATAATGCGACCACGGTTGTGACAGCGTTTCAAACGCCATGAGAAATACCCAGTGTTTCCCAACCTTTTCTCGACCAAGGACCATTTTGATCGTTTAGTTGTGAGCAGGGACTGTGGTCCCTGGGAGATTAAATAAGTTAGGAGAAGAACATAACTTAGAAAAGGTGATTTCTCGAATTTTATTTTAAGGAGTTGTTGTTACACCAAAAGTCCCCAAGAAATTCAGATATACATAAGAACCAAACAGCGAATAAAAATAACTTAAATTTAACGGTGAAAGGTCTAGGCACTATTGAACTTACTCCATACATACATACATAAAATCACGCCCGTTTCCCAGAGGGGTAGGCAGAGACCACTTCTTTCCACCTGCTACGATCCTGACAAATGTCTTTCTCTTCTTCCACATTCATACATCGAGTCATGCACGCACGTCGGTTTCGGGTACTTACTCCATATCTTTGAAAATCTACATTTAGGTAGATTTTCAAAGATTTTCTTTTGATTAGGTAGTTTTGTTTGGACTCTGCCACGTTCCACTTCCTACGCTCTCACGGAGCACCTGTGGTCCGTGGACCAACGTTTGGGAACCACTGCTCTACGCTCATCAAGCTCTTCATGCACGTACAGTACCACAACGAAAATGTTCAGCACTTTAGTACGTTGTCATAGTAAACTTCAAACAGAAAATCAAATGACACACATGACAATGACAATGATATTCACAATGACAAGGTTCTAAGTATGGTCAAGATTTTTATTGGTGATTGATCGATCAACGTAACGCCGAAATCGCTGGACCTATCGCTGGACCTGGAGACTTGAAATTTGGAGAGAATATTAATTGGATATCCTGAGGGTGCGCTAAGAATCCCCTAAGGCAGTGTTTCTTAACCTGTCGTCCGCGGACCCCTAGGCGTACGGGGGTCCACCGCAGTCTCACCAATGGACCATTTAACAATAATAAATAAATGCTACCAAAAAATAAAGGTTACCGACATAGCCCGAAGAATAGCCAAACTTAAGTGGCAGTGGGCGGGGCACATTGCTCGCAGGACTGATGGCCGATGGGGTCAAAAGGTTCTTGAGTGGCGTCCGCGGACCGGGAGACGAGCTGTAGGTAGGCCTCCAACAAGATGGAGTGACGACCTTGTAAAGATCGCGGGAACGCGGTGGATGCGAAAAGCACAAGATCGGTCTGAGTGGAGAGCCTTGGGGGAGGCCTATATCCAGCAGTGGACGTCTTTCGGCTGACATGATGATGATGATGATGCTACCAAAAGTCTCGTAATCGCTATTCCTACTAAACACGGCGAACGTGCGCCAGCGAGCGGAGTCCAAAACCGAACCACATACCTCTGTGAAAAGGCATTCTCCTCTCTTGTATATATTAAAAACAAATACAGAAACAGATTACAAGCGGAATCCGATTTGAGATTGCAACTTAGTAGTAACATCAACCCAAATATCGCCAACTTAGTTGTTAAGCGAAGAAGCATCAAAACTCATATTAACGTATTTTTATGAATCAGTTTTTTTAATTTGCTTTAAATACTAAATACTAAAATAAATGGTTATAAATGTATTGTTGTTTTTTTTATCAAGGGGTCCGTGGACTTGTGCTTGATTTCCTAGGGGTCTGTGGATGGAAAAAGGTTAAGAACCGCTGCTCTAAGGGGTTAAATGAATAAATAGGGGGAATAGAGGGAAATTAAATCTAGGCGTAAAAAGTCGCTGGCGTTCTCTATAGTTATCCATATATCGCACATGGCATTCAATACCGTATTAACTCAAAAATAAATTGTAATGCAAAACTATTTGTACTAGTTTCAAATTAGAATAAATTTTTCAACACTGTCCCATTTCGAGTTAAGACGGTATATTGATTGTCATGTGCGATATCATCCCTTCACGCGCTGGTTTATTGAGCAGTCGTTCTAGAGCTACAATGAGTCACGACATTGAAGTCATAGTTTTAATCATTTTAAACGATTATTATTATTTTTACTTGCTGCCTATGTAGCCTAATTTATTATATTTTATGACATCCTTGTACCACATTTGTATTGACATGTAAAGTGGCTTTACGAATAAATTATTATGATTATGATTACTTTCTAAACCTCTTACATGATCGAGTATTTTGATAGGAAAGTAGTCTTTATAAACCTTGGAATATGAGTGTTTTTTCTATAACTTTTTGATCAGATAAGAGGTTGAGAAAGTAACTTGTTTATCAACAAAATACCCAAATAAAGTCCATGGAATACTCCGTTCACAGAGATGGTAACATTTTATCGCTAGCCGAGCAGCCTTAATTCCGACTGTGGCCTTATTTCGACGGCTAAATCTCGTGCAATGTGAAAAATATGCAAAGTTTTAACGTAAGCGTAATTCAGCTGCGACTTTCTTCAAAAAGTCTGAAGGGCTGCGTTGCTATGTTTTTAAATTTTACTCTTTGAGGAAGTTTGTGTAAAGTCTTGCATTTATTCAGGTTATCGTTCTGATTCTAGGTCTTGGTAACTAACTGCCGTTTTTTTAAATTTAATATTCATTAAAATAATATGAATATGTTGAAATTAAATTAAAATTTGTTGCAAATTAAAGAAGTTCTGGCTTGACTCTATCTCCTAAATATCAACTATCCTCTAGGTACATAAAAAGTAGTTTATGTATGTATATCTAAATATTAATATATATTTCTGTATCTATTTGTGTAGTTATTTGAATGTATTTCTTTTTTATGATTATTATTATTTTATTTATATAGGCTTTATTGGTTAATGTGTTATGTTCTTCTAAATTTTGTACACTTGCTTACTCGATGCGCAACCTTTCACTTCTCTCAATCTCTCAAGGATTAGCTGGAAGAGATCCCTTAAAGGGATAAGTTCGCCTTTGTACATATTTCTATATTAATTGTATTGTTCTGGTTTTTCTTTTGTACAATAAAGTGTTTACATACATAGATACATACATACATACATATTTTCCAGATTTAGTTAAAGGGATAAGATTGCAATTATTTCGGACCACCTATTTTTTGATTCCCTTTCACCAAAAGGATGACTAGTAGGGAATGCTTATAGCATAAAGTTCACCTCTTATGCATTATTCCGTCTTTAAAAAAATCTTATAGGTTAATAATAAGTAATATTTATAATATTAAAAATAATAGCGTCTTTAGCAGATTGCTTACTGCTTTCTAACAGTATTAAATGCTGGAAATAGAAACCCAAAATTAAGGTTAAAATTTACTTTACGCTTTTTCTATATGCTTTTCAGTACTTTTTTCTAACAAATTATATCTTTTTCCAGGTAAGTTCTTCTGAACATCCTGTGACTGTAAGTTTTTACCTAAGACATTAAGTAACAAGAGAGAAGAAGAATGTCCTAAGTCCGAAGATGAAGTGACGAAGTTGTGCTGTTCTTTTCATTTTAGAATTCCTACGCTTTACCGTTGCCAAGTTATTGGGCAAAGCGTTTGGATTCTAAAACGAAATAACAGCCAGGATTCGGTGCTACGACGCTACGGTGCTACGAGACTGCTACGAAATGGAGACGAAGATTTTGTGACTTTCGAGGTATTATTTTTGTTGTGTCTAATTTTGTGATACTCGTATACAGGGCGTAAAAATAAACCAGTAAAAAATCAGCAGATCATTATGATGAATGTAAAAACCAAAATTTAAATAAACACTTAACTACATAATCATTAATATAACAAAATTATTGTTTTAAGTGAAGTTAAATAAATAAAATAAATATATATCAGTGTACAATGTCACACAAATTGACCAACTAGGCCAACGCGTCGTCAATTAGATTTTTTTGTGTTTACTTTCATGATGTACTATGACGTATACAATATTTATAAGCGTGAAACATAGTTCTCTTGTAGTATTGTTAGGCGATGGGCATGCAACCTGTCACTAATACGCTGGTAAACATCTTAGCCTAATTGTGCAAATTGTGGTTATAGAATTATCAACAAGTTTTTAGATATGTTTGTAGTTCTGTAGCTCTGCCTACCCCACTCTGGGAACGAAGGCGTGAGATTATGTAAACATAGTTCTTTTTTCTATACAAGTATGTTTATGGTTATCTTGTAGCCATGTCACAAGCCTAGAGCTTCGTTAGGATCTAGGCAATTTGTGTGAGGTTGTACCCAAATTTATTTTATTGCTATGATAACGTCTTATAAATCGATGAACGCCGGCTGCACGCACGAACGTGTCACGTTCCGCCTGAGCCGAGCGTGCAAGCGAGAGCGCGGAACAAACGACAGAGAGGCACGAACGGCCTAAGCGTTCGGCTTGTGTGTTTTTTTATGACGTCATAACGTAAAATTATCGTCCGTAAACCGACTTTACAGACAACCAGACAGTTTTTGTATTAATTTATAGATAGAATATTGTTTTTTGCGTTTTCGTAGCTCCATTTAAAGTAAATTCAAATTATTTATTGCATATCACATTTACAGGCTAATTAAGATGGAATATTATACACACACTGGTATCCATGTTTATTCATGTTTCCATACATACAAAAGTTTTAAACTTTTCAAACCGTGACGTGACTCGCCTTTATAAACTCTAGGACAATTTCCCAAACTTTATAGACGTTATAAACAGTTGTAACAGATACTTGAAGGAATAAATCAGTAACTAGCAGACTAGCTGGCGCAGCTTGCTTTTGTTTAATTGATGCTTTGTTGTTGATAATTGGATTTGGACCGTCAGTAGTAAAGTATAAAGTTCGTATTCGCTAACTACTTCAAGTTGGACTTAAGCTATTTTCGAAATATAGTTAAACACACATTAGCAGTTTAGAATGCAAACAATTATGGGTATTGACTAATATACTCATGCCAATTTATAAATCGCATTTCTCAACAAAATATGAAAATACCGTAAAAGAGATCATCCAAAAGAGGTCCTGGGTTCAAATCCCGGTAAGGGCAGATATTTGTGTGATGAGCACGAATATTTGTTTCCGAGTCATGGATGTTTTCTATGTATTTAAGTATTTATTTCTCTATATAAGTATTTATATCGTTGTCTAGTACCCATAGTACAAGCCTAGAGCTTAGTTCGGGACTAGGTCAATTGGTGTGTAATTGTCCCCTGATATTTATTTATTTTATTTATAAAGTAAAATCAAAATTAAAATCGGTCAAGAAATACGGATGATACAAGTATTTTAAACTGCTAATTAGACAGAGAGATCCGAAGTGCACCGGTGACGTCATCGTGCAGTACGGCCATATAAACGTAAAATTCTGTTTTGCTAGAAAGAGAAAGGAACAAATCTTTGTTGGCTTATATCTTGGTTATTTTTATAGCTATTCAAAAAATGTTTTTTCTCACCTGTTTGTTACATGAATCAGCTTTTATTGAAGCTGTAAAAAAAACATGCATATTCCCTATTAATGTACCAATCTATTAAGTCGTATCAAATATAACTACAAAATAAAAATCTTGCAAAGAGAAAAAAACTTGCTAGCTTATTTCTTACAAAACTTCAGAAACTGGTTTGACTTCTCAGTCAACAAGCCTATTGACACCATAAAAAAGAAAAAGGCAGTATGAGAGTATAGAGTTCATAATGCGCTAATGCCTTTCTGCTTTAGTCGGTATCTGTATAGGGTTAGTTCCGATGGTCTCTAGTACTTCTCGCCGCATGAGTTAATTTTTTTTTGGTAATCACAAGGTGTGACCTAACCTAATCTACGCAATTAATGTTAAAGATATCCGGGAAACATCATGGTTATAGCAAAAATAGCGTTCGATATTAATTATTCCCGCAGCCCATTATTTCATCGAATTTCACTTCATTGATTGTATAACTATGAAGTGAAATTCGATGAAATAATGGGTTACGGGAATAATTACTTAGAATCAAATTACTGATTACGACTGGCTCGTGCTGATTTTATCCTCGTTCTGTGTTTATCTGTAAACAAAACCAATCTACATTTATGATGCTTACAGTTATTTCCTAAAGTTTGGAATGGGAAAAGTTTGATGATTTTCTAATTTTAACCGTTATATTTTACGTTCAACAACACGAATTAAAACTTTTTTTGAGATAACTAGTCGCTATAATATTTGGATTTATTTATAAATGTAACTTTAAAAAACAATTACACAAAATAACTTTTAATAAAAAAGAACCTAAATATTTTTGTAAATATAGTACGAATTCGCCAGTAAAAAATAAAACAACCCAAAAATAACACACGCTTTATTTAAATCCCAAACCGCATTTCCTCTAAACACTTTATTCAAAAGAGACATCCAGATATCCAGCAGCTAAATCACTCCCATTCTAGATAAAGGCTGTCTCGTACAACTACTATTTAAATGCATTAGCTGTGCTATAGAGCTGTGACGGCGCCAGAGCTGAGTTTACGATCTCGACTTAATTAACGCGTTATTGAGTTAAGACTTGTCTAAGTTGATTCGAGTGATATACTTTGTTATTATTCCATGTTGTTTACCGTTTTAACAAAAAATAAGAAAAAAATTCTTGCGCAATATGGTGACAAGATATTATCTGGTTCTATACCTTTTACTAAAAAGAACTAAGCAGGTTATGGACGCGCATGACACAGCTTCACTTCTTTTAAAGAGAAGGTACACGTTTTTGATAGTTATATGTGATTGGTTTTAGAAAGAAATAAGGTCCCAAATTAAGGTCTTAGCTGGTATTATGGGTACTAAAATTAATTATTATAGAGAAATAAATACTTAAATACATCCAAGACTCAGGAACTCTTGTGCTCATCACACTAATATCTGCCCTTACCGGGATTTTAACCCGGGACCGCTAGCTTCGTAGACAACTAGGCTAACTGTGTCGTCAATAAGAATTTAAATAAATAAAAAGTTGTCGTTTTAAGTAAAAACTATGTAACTCGCCGCATCATGGATACATGAGCAGTTTAAAAGTACATTTTACAAAGATTTAAGTTGAAAAATACATTTTATAAAGATTTAAGTCTAGGTCACGTTAAAAAGTAAACTTGTCAACGTAAATAAATGACAATATCAAATTGAAATCCCGTTTACCCGAACGTATCATTTCGACAACCGGTTGTTATATTTTCGTGCCGCATCTAGTGCGCCATTGTTGTCCGGAATCCGGGATATAATCCCGCCTGATTGAGGGATCCCGGGGATTGCGCGGACAACTACCAATTGTGATATTTTTCAAGAATGGCTTGTTGTGATTTGTTTCGCATTGATTTTTATTCGTTTTTCTGCTTCACTTTTTAGATCAACCTGTAGATGTGCTGTAAATAAATACAGGTTGTAGACAAAAGTTATTTATTTGCTACAATAAATGTATAATATAATTTTTTATAATAGAAATTATCGAGGTAATTATTCATAATAATTAAGTTAATAAAACGGAAGGATATTTGGCGAGTTTTCAGAAGCAAGAGATAACTTAAGTCTGCTGGTAGTTTGACAGTTGCCTTTTTCTTGTTCGCTTGCTTTAATTCCTGCTGAAACTTTCTGGAAAGTCACCTCGATAAATTTCCAAAATACCAGTATTTTAAAATACCAGGTTCTCAATTTATCGGAATCCCAAAAGGAAACATTCAAATTATGGTATTTTTTATTATCTTCCACCCAATATTTCGATTCTGTTTTTTTGAGAACTGGTAAAAAGAGTAGTTTAGTATTTTAAAATACTGGTATTTCGAGAATGAGTGAATAAAAAGCATTAAGAACTTATCAATTAAATGATCAAAGATATGACCGTAAGTAGTGTCTATTATTGATACCTTATATATGGAAGGTAATATTACAATCGGGCAATTTTTGAATAAAAAAAAGGACGGCGTAACAGACAGACCGAGTTACCGTCACATTTATGATATTAAAGTATGGATTTAACAATAGATATTTAAATTCGAATCAATTATAAATAATACGATTTCTATAATAATGAGGACTCCCGAACAAAGACACTCACTCTATAATAGCATAAGTTGAATTCTCTCTTTCCAAGCATCACTTATAAAACTTCCTACACAATATATCGGGATCGTATTGTACTCAATTTAATCAACCACAATAAGTTCAGCTAACCAAGCTTTTGTTGAGCTATATGCTTGTATTCTTAATTTTATCGTATTATACTTTTGAAAGGATGAATAAGATGGCAAGCTCTCAACATTTATTTCATGTCAGTATCCTGGTAAATTTCGCGGCATTTGTATACGGCGTGTTTTATCTGCTTTACTTTTTAAACAGCTTATTATCAAACTTTGATGATTAAAGATAATAAAAAAACATGTTTTAAACATAACATGCCCAAATATGAACATTTTAGATTAAGTTTTCAAAGGTATTCTGGCTTTATAAACAAAGCCAGGCTGCTTTTGGCTTTGGTTTACCCAATGTGGTGAGCGCGGAGCTAAACCTTGAAGTTTCTGCGACACAAATTTCAGCGATGAAAATGTTTCTGAGACTAATGAAAGTAGAAAGTCAAGTTTTTTTACTACATCAGTAAGTAGTCACTTTGTATTTTATCACTTTTATGATGTTTTTTTTTTTTACAACATGATGTTGTAATTCATTAGACCAGAATAATTACGAACAATCATACACAAATTAACCTAATCCTAAACTAAGCTCTAAGCTATACAACAATAAACTAACTTTTTTTTTATTAACTTCGACGAATACAGAACGCGTTACCGGAAGGTCGATTAAATAAATAAGTAACGCCCAAAATCCAGAAATAACAAACTCGCGCTCATCACACACATAAACGTCCACAGGGCTCGGAACCGGTTTAAAAGATACCGGTTAATATTTATTTCGGTTTTGCTCCAAACTTTTCTAGGGGTTTTGAGAACTTTATTTCAACCTTAATTATCCGGTTTAATCCACGAGTGGCGAGTCAAGAAACCAACGCGTTCGTCGCAACTTGTTTTTTTTACTTTTGATGTGAAGACGCGCGCGATATGCGTCTGGATTAACCGGTTTTTTTTAGCTCGAAACCGGTTAATTAGAAAATAACTTTATATATAGGTCTCTCCAAAAACCGGTTTATGCGAACGGAACCGAAATGAAAAGGTTTTGCGTCAAGTACATAATAACGGTTTGAAAAGTTAACCCTACATAAAGAAGAATCGAATAAGGTCTAATTAATCTGATCAAAACATAGGCCAAATCAAGATAGAACCAGCTCGCATAATGTTTCAACCGCCACCAAAAATATTAATTACGCATGAACGGTCCAAAACTCATAATCCACCGTTATCACCTCTCTGTCTCTCTCCATAAAGTCTGAAAGAGACATTAAAGCTAGGACAGTAAAGTTTATAGCCGTTTACTTTGTGAAGGAATGTTTTTCCCGATGGATACAAAATACAAGGAACGAGTGGTTTTTTATGTTTTACGATTGTTTGCGTCTTCTTATGTCTTTGAAGGCTTATTAGCGTTTACTGCGGATTTATGACATATAAATTTATTTTTATTCGCATAGTAGAAGTAAAATTGGAACGCTACTCCGCAAGTTTTATGCCATATCCATCAATTCCTATTTCTTACCAACTCTATTTTTAGACGTTGAGGTTCTGGGATGTCTTGCGTCGAATGTGGTTTTATTTCGTGTTTTACTCGGAAGGTTGATATATAATTTTGACTTCTTCCTGGGATTAGGCAGCTTTGATATTTCCGTTGATTTGCTTTCTTTTTGATGTTGAGGTTCTTGGAAGTTGTTAGAAGTTTAAACCGAAATGTTGAATTGGGAAGTGACTGACTTTTGAAGATGTGTTATCTACAGTTTTGATTACGGATTTGAGATTATCTGTATTATAGTACCTAACACGTAAGATTGTATTTGTTTTTATTGTATTTGAACGCATAAATTGTGTTTTTTCTTCATTTTCTTCTTTTTTAAGTTTAGAAAAATCAATCTTTATGCTTTCATGCAAGAATACAAGCAAAGAAAAGTAAGTAATATAGATTTTCGTTGAAACGATTATTTGTAAAAGATACTTAAATCTTAAAATAAAATGAATTGTTTTTTACTAAAAGCTGCTTAAAACTATGTGTAGGACCTGGAAACTTCACTAAAATACAAAAGTACCAAACCCGACAAAATATGCACACTAAAGTACTCAAAACTTTTACGATCATGTTTCCTATCCGGAATTAAAAATACAACATTCCAAATTTAATCCACAACCTGCCAGTACTAATCAACTAATTCCGGCTGACTGATTCCCTCTGCAACGAACCTAACATACTTTTTATACCTCGCAAAATTGTGTCAGTTGTTAAAATTCGCGTAATAAATTATACAGGGTGTGAGATAAATAAAAAACATATTCTGCAAACCGGATTCTTGTTACGTGACTGATATACGACCCTTGTTTTGATCTGGAGCGATATTTATGACAATGCGCGGTTATACTCGTATTGAGGGTGCAAATGTAACACGGATGTTTTGGGGCAGGTATATTTTTATTACCACTTTAGATTGAATTGTGTGGTAAGAACTGAACTTTTTACAATATTCTTTGCTGTTTTTTTTTTAAAGTTACATAATTTTTAAGAGCGTCTTAAACAATTCTGAGGAATTTTTTTATTGTCTTGCTTCGTTTATGAAAAATTAGCGAGAAGTCTAATTAGAAAAATCATTTTGAAATAAAATTTCTACACTTTTTTCTTGATGGCTTTTGTCTGCGAGTTTTTCCATTAAAACTTGTTTTATTTTTATTTTTCCTACCCATCTGAACGTCAGCACAAACTTTCACATTACGGCCCGGGCTTATTGTAACTGTGGGGTTATTGTTTCTTTCCTAAACATTCATCTTTCGCCAGTTTAATTTGCAGTACTTGGAAGACCGAGCGCCGATCGGGTTGAAAATGAAATTTCCCGAAGATGATAACTTGACAGATCGATTTTTTGCTACCGTAAACCCCTATATTTCAAATTTCATCGAAATCGTTGGAGCCGTTTCCGAGATTCAGATTATATATACCATAATTGCTCGTTTAAAGGTATTAGATGATACAATTTTCTGTTCACCCGTTGTAACGGGACAATTTTCACCAAAAAGCTGTGAGAAAAATATACACGGTTACAGAGAAAATCCCCCTGTAGATACAATAGCCGTGTTTACCTTACCAACGTTAAAGTTTCGGTAGCACATAAATCTTTGCGATTTCTCAGTTTACAACGTAAACTCCAAGATTTACTAAAGACTCTCCACACGTGCTTATATTTTTCGCTGCGTATCTTAATGCGATTCTAGAGAGCGCGAAAGAGCTGGCGCGGCGCTTAGTAGTTTTTGTACATCGCTCGCTTAGCCCGCGTTAAGCCGCTGTTTACGACTGTGTTATTCTCCATTTTAATGTCGCAGCGACTCGGGAGCGCTCGTGTGAAAAGTCTTAATAAACGTAGTGTTATAGAAAGTTTAGTGTCCGGGTTACGGGTGGAAAAGTAGTATTTTTTATTCGTTTTGTTGAGATATTTTTAGATGAATTTCTTGGGCGTTGTTTGACGAGTTTAATTGACTTTTCTATTTAATGTTTTTGTATCATGCTGTATCACCATTGATGGTTTTTTTTTAACACTAATGGTACAGGTCGATTCACAAGATTGGGCACGAATAAATTGAATGAGTGAACAAAGTTTACAAGTGTGTAAAATAATAATAGGTTTTTGGTTTGAAATTCGAACATCGGTTCAAAGGACGGCACTCACACAGTGATATGTGACATTACTTTTGTTCATTCCATTCGTGCCAACTTTAGTGAATCTACCTGTAAACATACGTATCCATCATCGGTACGTTGCCGATTGCAAAAAGTAGGATGGTATCGTAAAATGTATACTTATAAACATGGCTATGCAGTTTATTTTACGGCGAGCGTAAAGGACAGAGCTATAGCAGTTATATAGCGCTGTCCTTTTCTCTCAGGGTCAACTGAACTGCAAAGGTCATAATAACCCCCTAAACTGACATATGGCGCGCAGCTCAAGCAATAATTGCAGCACGTGCACTACAACGAACCGTTTTCAACTCAGCTACCATTACATTAAGAGCTATCAAAACGTTGTCAATACGGACAAACGTCAAAAACAATAAGAATTTTACAGTAAAACACAACTGACATGGCTTACCGATGTACCTAGCAATGTACAAGTTCTCAGAAGTTAAGAAATCTTCTCAAGAAATTACTGAGAATATTATCGGAAACATTTGAGAGCATTGAGAATGTTCTCTTTCCGTACAAAATTTAAGAATATTCTTAGAAATTTCCAAGAATCTCATAAGAAACTTTCACAATTTAAGAAGTTACTTTTCGGTACAATGCTAGATGTACCTGCGCAGATGACCAATTTTCGAAGCGCGGGAATCAAAGAACATGATGAACATGAACATGACGCGTGGAGCGTTGCGCGTCTGTATTCTTTGCTATTATTGGTTATTAGTGACGCCTAGGGTTTGCAATGCGGTTCCATTATGTATGGAAGATCCGGATGATTCGGATCCAGATCAGGATCTTCTCATACAAAATGGATCCGTATTGCAAACCCTAGTGACGCCATAATAACGCGCACCCGCGTGTCGTTAGCCGTGAGTGAGATGTAAAAATTAGATGCAATTTAATTTGCACCTTATAACTATTACGTACAAGTCTGATCGTGGGTTATTATCATGCTTTCGGAAATCATCGGAATCGTTGTTCGTGTCAGCGCGAACGAAGATTCACGACACGCCATATAAATTTTATTCTACTGCACCTTGTAGACTCCCAGCCATGAAGTTTACAGAGGGAACAGCGGAAAACAAAAGCTGGAACACATACAGGTTGATACTAGGTTGGTTATTGAGCCATTGGCTCATGATTTCATATATAACTCTTTTAAAACTTGTCCATACACCAGTTGGCCGCCTGCCAAGCCTCATTCAATCACTCGTTCATATGATAACAGCCTTACGATGCTGATCCAACTTGGCAACCCCGATAGCATCACCCTCAAACAAATATCAACCCAAACACGGAGAGACAAAGTTCACAGCTCAACGATACGGTGTTGTTGACAGTCATAATGTAATCATAAAGTTTGGATGCCGTTTTAATTAATTTGACGTCAGTTTAGAGTTGTTATTGAAATGCTTTTAAGTTAAATGTTTTGGAGATTAACTATGCTTGCTTTAAATATTGCTGCGAAAACTGGAATATCATGGAACACGGTACAAATTGAACTAACATTTATTTTGGTTAGTCGATCGTTTAGGTAATTGCTCTGCTGATACTTCGATGCGCGTTTTCTGTGCATTTTTTAGGCCTTTTGTCTTTGCCCCAAAAGGAACTCTGCTTGGCAAAAACTTTCCCACTCGTTTTGCTTTAGGAATGTTTGTTTACTAATTCTTTATTCATTTAAAACTACTTTCGAAAAGCACTATGTACAAATAGTCATAAAGCAAATGTTTAAAAGTTATAAAATAAATCTAAAGTCATCTCAAAAACACCTTACTCAGACCTAAGTTATGACTTCCCGTTTTGGGAAGAGACAAAAACAACCATGAGTCACTAAATGGTAAGGACAAAGAAGATTGAAATCATAAAAAGTAACAAGGTATAAAAATCTTTAATATTTCTAAAAATACTAGTTAATGAAGTGAGTTGATAAAATGGCTCTTCAAAACACTTCGTGGAATCGGTAAGTTAGTTATCCCATCGCGTAATAGGAGTTATTAATGCTTGAGGAATGCAGTTCTTTGATATACTGTCTTAATCTAGTGGTAATGCGTATACAGTAAAATGATTCAGAGAAACTTACTTCTTAAGCCGACGTTAAATAGCAAGCCATTGATAAGGCAATAATCAAATTAATTATGTTTTGATTTCAGTAAAATACTTAGTTTATGAGATATAAGCATTTTTACACTTGTCGCCTTTTGATATTCTTAGCCAGTGTTTCGAGTGCAAACTACATACAACACAACAATAATTACATTCATATCTAAAAAAAGCAATATTTCCTTGATGTGCCACTTTTACTTCGCCAATAATAATAATATGTTATACCTTATTTTATTTATTGGAGAAAAAAATAGATAAAGACAACGTACACAATTTAGAATAATATGCTAAAATTAATAACTAAAATAATAATTAATAACTATCGTTAATTAAGAATTAATAACTATCTTTAAATAAAACTTATTTATACCATCTTAAAACACCCTTTAACCACCTTCACCCCTTGTCATGCCACCGTTGGTTTTAGGGACACGCTGTACATTCACCGTTTACTCGACCACAGATCGATCTAAATAATTACGCTACAGCGACCGCTGACCGAAAGGATCGCCGACTCCCCCGGGATTACAGCCCAGTGGTTTATTAAGTTAAAGCCAGGCCAAGCCTGAGGCATCGTAACATCTCAGAAGGCAAGGGGATAAAATGGTGAATAATCTTACCATAGCCAGTTTAAGTAGGCACGTAGGCTAGCGATTTGATAGATAACCATTTCGTAAAGAACAAGCTACTTGTTGAAATTCACAATAACACCAAATGAAAAACAACAGGAGGGTTACCATGACATACATGACATACTCTGTTCAGTCTAGGTTGAGAGAAAGGGACAAAGCTATTGCAGTTATACAGCTCTGTCTCTTTCTTTCAACCTAAACTAATCCTTACCCTATTCAAGGCATCATGCCAAAAAAATATGTCCTCTTTCAATAGTGATACAGATGTAATGAAAAATTACATGAAATTGTATTTTGTCAGATAAGTAGGCATAGACAAGATGCATTCTGCAAACGTTATCGACAACGAAAATGTCTAGGATTAACCTAGGAGAGGAAGAGAAAATATTTGAATCAACAATTTCAATAGTCAAAAACTTCATGGTCGTGTCAGGATTGAAACCACAGAATAAAGACTAAAGGCATAGAAACCTTACTAAATAAGCAGAAAATACATTATGGTTCACTTCTTATTACTTATGGTTTTCATAGTGAGTTGGAAAGAGATGAATCTATAGCTGTTCTTTCGTTATTTGGTACATCGTCACAAGTAAGGCGTGATTTGGACCTATAAGCACCTATAGTATTTGGACCTATAGACAAGGAAAGACAAATCCTTCCTATAGTAAGGACAAAGAAGTCCCTGTGTAAAACCTTGTGACAATGCCAGTTAAAGAAGAAAAAACAGCCTACTTTTTACCCGACTGCGGCGGAGGGTTATGTTTTTCACCGTCATGTATGTCCAGTTCTATGTTCCCCGCTACAGCAAAAACGGCTTGGACGATTTTGACAAATGAGGTATCATTGGATTCGTCTTCGCAGCGAGAGTGTCATAGTATCCTATGACACTCTCGCTGCGAAGACGAATCCAATGCTAAACTGTTAAAATTGATTTAACAACAATGGCCAAATGACAATTATTAACATATATATCGACGTAGGTATATCGACGACAGTATAAAAAATGCAGTCGGGTTTTTAAAGCTTGCTTTTCATAGAGTTATTGTTTCATTTTTTCTCATGTAATACGTAATCTAAAAAGTAGAGAAAGATAGCTGACGCAAAGTACGTCTTATAGTCCGGTTTCTATGCTATATGTTCTTATTCTGTGATTAAAACTTGCTTTTTCTAACACTTGTTACCGAATGCCACCTCAGCCTCCAATAGAAGCAAACATTTCAATAACATCAGCGTTACGTGGCGCCGAGAAAATTTCAATCTGCGATGACAAAAGCAGAGAGAGTTGGCGCAGGGCCAGGGCTAGCGAGTCTTTGTGCCACAATCAGCAACTTGCTTTAAATGTAGGTTGTGTGCTTTGATGACGCGGGAACGTGATTGAGCAGGTGACAGTGTTTTAGAGAGAACATGAATTTTATCACTGTTACAGGGAAAAATTTGGTCAAGTGCCAGTCGAATTCGCGCACCGAGGATTCCTTACGGTAGAACAGTAGGTAATATTCTATTCAATGAAGATAGTCTAGACGGGTTATGAGCGGGATGCTTAAAAATCAAGATACCTATCGAATAGGATGTCTAAAATGCAAGATGCCTATCGAGTAGGACGTCTAAAAAGCAAGATGCCTATCGAGCAGGACGTCTAAGAAGCAAGATGCCTATCGAGCAGGACGTCTAAAAAGCAAGATGCCTAGCAAGCAGGATGCCTAACAAGCAAATTATAACTAGGTCAAAAAAGGTAGGTAGGTTTAGGTTATGTTAGTTTTGCAGCAGGCCCGGAGGGCCAAAGAACCCAGAAATAGGAGCTCCGCGATAGCGGAGCTCCGTCGAAATTCTTGTAATAAAAAAATAACGATTTTAGAAAATTGATCTAACAAATCATTATACTTTTCAGGCATCTTTATTTTCAGGCAACTCGCTTGGTAGTCATTATACTTCTTAGGCATCATGATAGTTAGTTATCTTGCTTTTTAGGCAACTCGCTTTGTAGGCATAATACTTAGGCATCTGGCTTTGTTAGGCATCTTGCTTTGTAGGCAACTCGCTCAAGATAGATCTAGACAAGTCGCTAAACGCTAACGTAAACTGAAAAAATGTATGGAATTATGGTAGGCGCTCAACGCAACCGTCTGACAGTTTACGTCACTCCTATAAATTTTGAATGCATTTTGTCTAGGGCGTCGGATTAGAATTCAATTTTGAATCGAATCAACGCGAACACAACTCATAAACATTTTTTTTGTGCTTGTTGTTTTCATGGAGTACTATAATCACAATAAAGTTGACGCTTGTATGTTTACCGTTTACGATACAAGAAAAATAAAATGTCACGATTATTTTAACGATTTTCTTTTGTTATGAAAATAGAAATCGTACTTTAGAAAAAACTCGTATCTGATATTTCGAGATGAATGAGTTTGAACTTAATTTTCTTCACATTAAAGTTTAAATCCGTACGTCGCGAAATATAAGATACGAGGTTTTTTCAAAGCAATGACCAAATGCATCTCATTAACATTTGAATTGGGTTGTCTTGCCCCCGCACGGGAACACAACAATTCGAATAGAGCTGTTTCGCTGCAAAATAGTGTTAGCAATCCGAACGGAGCCTGCAAAAGAGCCTTCCACCTCTAAAATCTAGCAACATCATTAAAAAACATACATACCTCTGTCTCGTTTTCTGAAGACATTTAAATGCAACGAAAATAATTTCCAACCAAAGACGATGCTGCTTTATTAATATTCAAGGTTGACGATAAAGTAGCTCTTACTGTCGTGTCACTAAGAGCTACAATTACTTTGCTGCGTTTAATATTAATATTTGATGTTATGTTATAACTTGAGGCGAGCTTTATAAGATGTCAATTGCAATCTCATCTGAACCTGACACGTGTTAACACTTAAACACGTGTACGGATGATTTAAAATGAGATACGATTTTAAAAACACTTCAAAGTACTTAAATAATAAATGAAGGTTAGTTTTTTAAACTGTAATGTACAGACGCTGAATATTAGTAATTTGTAACTAGACTTGGGATACTTTAATTCATTTGGAGGAATAAGTTTAGATTGTCTTTGGTTTTTCATTTACTATATTACTGCGGTCTTCCATAAAATCATTAGAGCATAAAATTAAGGAAATTGATATATTAAAATTACATAGTCTTTCAAGTAGACGATATTTTATTTTAAACCAAAAAGAAACTGGATTAGCCTACCAATGGCCCTAGCCTCTTATCATATAAATCTATTGTGAATGAACGAAAGTAAGTTTTCTAATTTGATCATTTGTCATAAATTCAAAATAAATTAGACTTTATTTCCTTTGTACTGGATCTATGTTTCAATGGCCGTTTTATGTACTATTTTTAGTACTCAGTAGGCTAGACTCGATGCTTAACGCTAACGTAAACGATTTAAAAAATCTGACAAAATGGAATTGACGTAAGCGCTCGACACAGCCGTCGGGAAGTTTACGTCAATCTAAAACATTTTCGATAACTATCACGTTCTTGTTATAGAATTAAAAAAAATCGCGTTAAAGTCTCGCTCAAGATTAATAATAATGGTCCGAAAAATTTCTTCGATTTAATATTACTTTAATTCTAATTAAACTCACTTGATACAAACGAGTTACACAAGATACGAATTTTCAATTACGTCAAAAAACAACGTTACTTCAGAGATACAATCCCAATTTCAATACGTTCAGACGTTCAGGAATCAAAGACGCAGATTAAAAGATAATGACTCACAATCCTCTTGTTTCCCAGTATTAGAAACGGATTCGTATTAGGAAAATTATTAGACCGAATCCTAAGACGGTTTAATGCGGGTAGGTACTTGATATTCGTAGATTGTTTTTTATTTTTAATTAAATTGGTACAACCCCAGAAAAGATCTCGAACCCTACCTACTTTCAAAGCTAATTTCTATTTAACAACTCATCAAACTATATTTTCTATTTAAACTATGATGTGTTCAGGATTTCTAACAATATAATTACCTAGCTTAGGTTAAGTTAGACTAGTACCAATAAAAATAACTCATGCTGCGAGAAATGCCTTTTTATGGAAATGAAAATTCTGCGTGTTTCGATAAAATAATAGGTACCTGCTCAAATCGGTCCATCAATTTGGGAGTGACGATGCCACAGATGGACATAAATACACAAACACACAGATATCTGTATGTTTGTGTATCCGACGTCTTGACGATAGCCGCTTTAAACAGATGATGAGAGAGAAACAGAAACGGGAACTAAACAGGGCTTGGGGATGGTTCGAAAAATACCGGTAATGGTTCTTAACCAGGTTTTTCGTAAACACTCGCTCGGAGCGGAATTGATTCACGAGCGTCATGATCGCTGGGATTAACATGGTAGTTTTGGTTTTTGATTCTTCCTGCAATTGGATGGCGTCGCGAATAAAATGAAAAGGCCTTGACTTCAAGCTGAGCAAGTGGAAATGCAACTAAAGAGCTAGCTTATAGGGTAGAAAAGACAAGAAAACGATGGCGGTGCGAATAAATTAACGAGCAAAATTAACCGTTGATTCGAGCAGGCAGAGTTTTATTTTGCTCTTCGTTTAGAATCGAATTAGTACCGATTCTGTTCGAGTGGAAACGAAATGAAAATGCTCTATTTGAAGTGTATGGCGTTTACGACGAGCTGGTTAAAAAATTAACCACGTTTCCGAGCCCTGAGGGCCTAGTATGGCTGCGTCTAACTATATCGCACGTCAAATGTGGATAAAGCATCCGTCACTCTCGTACTTATAATGCGGTGACGGATGCCTTATCCAAACCTAAGAATAAGGACATATAGCATAGAAACCGGACTATAAGACGTACTTTGCGTCAGCTATCTTTCTCTACTTTTTAGATTACGTATTACATGAGAAAAAACGAAACCAAAAGTGGGCTGTTTTTTCTTCTTTAACTGTCATTGTCACAAGGTTTTACACAGGGACTTCTTTGTCCTTCCTATAGGAAGGATTTGTCTTTCCTTGTCTAGATGTCCAAATACTATAGGTGCTTATAGGTCCAAATCACACCTTACGATGTACCAAATAACGAAAGAACAGCTATAGATTCATCTCTTTCCAACTCACTATGAAAACCATAAGTAAAAAGAAGTGAACCATAATGTATTTTCTGCTTATTTAGTACGGTTTCTATGCCTTTAGTCCTTGTTCTTTGATCCAAACTTTGTCACGCGATGAACGCGGCCGTATTAGGGCTAGGGAATGCAAATTAACCGGTTATTAACCGATTTTGTATGAAAATAACCGGTTAAAATCGGTAAAAACCGGTTATTTGCATTCCCTAATTGGGGCCCCGCGGATTAAAAAAGTAATCTGTAGGTTTTAAACTTATATATATTACAAACATTTAATATTGCTTGTATAGGATAGTATGCAGTTTCATATTATCAAAATCATATTTTATTAAACCGTAAAATATTTTAGAAGGAACGTAGCTATCGACGCTGGGAGCTCGAGTTTATGCGCTTTAAAATTATTTTGTTGGCGGTTTATGATTTATTGCCAGTAAATTTCTGTGAGAAATGCACCCGTTTTATTCCAAAAGTAAATGGGATACGCTGTTTCAAAACCACTTAAGCATAAACGTGGTTGTATAGTTAAAAAAACCGCTAGTTTAAGTTTAAGTAAGACTAATCCAAAGACTGCAAATGCATTGTCAACCCTGAGGACTAATGGCTCCTCCACACTATCGGCGATGATCGTTGACGGTCTGATCGTTTCTAATCGGCACGATCATCGTTCGAGCATCCACACTATCGCCCGTAGTAGTTTGTCGAACGGCAGGCGTACAAGATGGACGTGGATTGTTTTGCTGCTTTATTTATTTAATAAATGAAAGAGAAGAAGATGATGGTGCTTGAGCATTAATCATAATAAAAATTAGTATGGAGATACAATAATTTAACTCTATGATACAATAAAGAGGCCTTATATATAATTAAGAGGCCTTTACCCCGCAGTGGATGGATATGGACTGAAATGATGATGATTATAATAAAATTTTATTTATAATTAATGGTCCACCGGAGAATGAATGATCGGCGATAGTGTGGGCAGCTCAACGTATAACGCGGCGATTCCCTTTGATGCGTGTCCGAAAAACAGACAAATCACGGGTCGCAGGCGATCATAGACGATGATCGGCGACTTCAGCCGCGTATGCCCTTTACACTATCATGCTCGTTCGTAATCGTCTGTAATCGCCGATAATGTAAAAGAGCTATAAGATGGAATGCCTCAATGCTAGTAAATACATCGGTTGTCTTATACCCACACAATGCGAACTCTGCTGCTTGGTGATAGGTCAATGAATAAGATGGTGGTGATTGTAAGACGGACAGACCTCCACTAAAACAACGATTGAATAAAATGTGTTTGTTTTTAACATCAAAATTATACTTATTATTCGGTCGTTTACTCGAATCAAACAACCTGTCCATTCCTTTCATAACAAGAACCTTTATCAAACAATCTGGTGACAACTTTGGTGAAACCTCGCTTGTTTTTATTTTCTTATCGCTCTGATATCGCCCGTAAAATTTATCTTCACAATACCCAAGGGAAGACGTTTTTAGCAAAACTCTGAAGGCTCTCTCGTGGAGCAAGTCATCAACGAGCTTATTCGCAATCCCTTTAAAGATTTTTTCACTTAAATGTGTTTCAAGGTGTTACTGGAATGGGAATAATTTGTACACTCCAAAACTGTTTTTTGTAGTAATATTGTTTTTGATTCATAGCTATAAAATCACACAAGACTGGACCAATATTTTCGCATGTTTTTTACAAGATCCCAAATTCAATCTAATTTCATTTCGACCGTGTGTCAGAGTATCACTCCAGAAAAACACAAGGGTTATAAAATCATGCCCAAATTATCGACACTTCACGCCCAAGAGTTTCATTTCCACCCAGCATGTCACACCCATTTCTAATGAATACATAAAAAACTCGATGGTGATGCATTGTCTGCCTTTTTGTTACGAAAAGAACCTTAAATATACGTGGTAAGGTTAAAATTGGAATGTGTGGGTTCGGTACTAAAGTGAACGGGTGGGAAACGTTCGAAAATATATGGCCGACGCAGGTTTGTAATACCAGAAGGGATTCACAAGGACTATAATAATATTGATGGCTGTCGAAAAAACAAAGAACATGTTTTTTTGGTATATTTCACTTACCTCGAGCACGTACTTTTACTTGTTTTTAGGGTTTCGTACCTCAAAAGGAAAAAAACGGAGCCTTTAGATTTATGGATCACTTCGTTGTCCGTCTGTCTGTCCGTCTGTCTGTCAAGACCCTTTATCTCGGGAACGCGTGGAGGTATCGAGTTGAAATTTAAACCATATACTCAAATCTACAACCCCTTGAAGCTGTAAAACCATCAAACTTCTAAGTTAACTTAAAAAAAAGATACGGCCGTTTATGCCGCAAAAAACGTATATTTCAACACTCTCAAGGGAATCAAAATTTATAGGGTATTTTCCGTTGACCTGTGCCAATATTAACCAATAGAATATAAACTAACGTGCGCAAGGCGCGCTCGACGTGACCGCATGCGCCTTCTATTGGTTAATATTGGCACAGCTCGGCTCCGCTCCTCTCGTCTCCGCCTCAGTGGAGCCGCACCCTAGGTTAGGTTAGACCTGTGACCACCATGAATTATAACTCCTATTCGCAAAATTCGGCGTAGTAAAATATTGTATGAAATTTGTGTCGGCAATTAAAGGGTAAACCAATAATGGTGAAGTTTACGTAAAATAATGTATAGAAACGTGTGTCCATCTGATAGGTTCCTGATACGGATAGTCGTAGTCATAGTCATATGGTTATGGTGATGGACTCCTTTTTCCGCAGTTAGCCCGTGTATGTCGGGCCATTGTGCGTAGGGGATGCTAGCTAGTAATCTAGCCAGCCTAACTCCGACCAGAAGCGCAGGATCCTCCTGGTATCTCCACAGGCTTCTCGGAGTGACCTCGGTGTCTTGAGGATTTCGATCCGTTGAGCAGCTACACCTACGCATTCCAGGATTAAGTGGGGTGCTGTTTCGTCGGCCGACAGGCATCCCCTGCTTAGGGGGCTGTCGGTCACACCTAGAACATAATAAATGTTTGTTAAGTAAGCAATGACCAGTAATGTTTCCTACAATTATTTGTAGGGCTTGTCTATAGTCATATACTTTATTGAATTATTTAGTATTTATAAAGATGTTATAATAAAGTAAATGCTCCACTGGGAAGGCACTGCAATGTCAATACAATTACATATTTAAATTTCAAGAATTATGATTACCAATATTATAACATGCTACTACTATAAACTAGGTTTGTATACTAACTATCAAAAAAAATCTTTTAAATCATAATAACACTTTTTTTTTTTTTTATTTAACTCTTTACAAAACGTGACCATTTTTACAATATTTTTAATGTGTAGTGGTATCTTGTTGTATATTTTAATCGCCATGTGATGGATAGATTCAAAGGGCATAGCCATGTCGCACACGCTGCTAACCTTTCCGTTTTCTATCGATTCGAAATGTATGGCGTTGACATAAGCGGCTAGGCGGCGGACGTAATTTTGTCGATCTTCGAAAATCGCTAACTCAACGTTATAAATCTTGACTAGGCCCCAAGCGCACGTTTTCGAATAGTAAAGACGATTCGACAATAGAAATGTTCATGCTAGAGAGCCAGCATGATTTAAATAAAACCGATTATTTTACTCGTTCTTAGTTTTATTTTATCGAAGCAAAATTAGGACATTTTTAGTAAACCTTGCTGTTCCCACAAAGTACTTTGAACCAATATTTTCCACGATCATGCCTTTTCCATATATATTCCATGCATGCCAATGAACTTTGCAAAATATAATATCCATTAGACTCCGCCAATGGAGCGGACGTAATGCGAAATTGATTCACTCGTAGTGAACCTCTAAAGCCCGGGACACACGAAACAACTGGAATTTCGTCACCGTATCTAAACTTATACTTATTTATACTGATATTATAAAGAGGTAAAGTTTTTGACGTTATAGGAGGTAATCACTGGATCTACTGAACTGAATTTTGAAAATTATTTTACTAATAGAAAACCACGTTATTTGTGAGTGCCATAGGCTATATTTTAACTACAAAAAAAACTTTATTGCCTAATGAAGTGGGCACGGGAACAGCTAGTCTATACTAATATTATAAAGAGGTAAAGTTTGTGACGTTGTAAGGGGTAATCTCTGAATCTACTCTTTTATGTTATTATCGTCATGCCTTTTACTTTTGTTTTATTGTATCAAATTTTGTCACTAAAATTATTTCAATTGTTTTTATTAAATAGAAGTAAAGTGTCATATACATTACTATAATACAGTCGACGTCAAAGGTATGTTAACATTCTTGTACCTTATTTCAACGGAATAAGGTGGAAAAATTCAAAGATATCTTTGACGTCGACCGTACAAGTTCAGTCGTAGTAGAACCTTAGGAATAAAACAAGGGATTACTCGAGTTTCACCATGTGTCCTAGGTTTTACCAGTATTACTTATTCTCCGTCCCATCAGACGACAGAATGGCACGAGCGCCCAAATTACTCAGCTTGAGGACGTGTTTTTCATTTGTATGTCAGTTCACTAAGAATATGATGGATTTAGTTCGGTGAAAACATCCGATTTTGTGAGGAACACATTGGCCTTGGATAAGACGAGACGAAAATACGATTTCAGCAAATACTTTTGTCGATTTTTGTTAAAAACTATTTTAGGTACTCTGCCTTTATTCTTCAATTAAGCCTATCTTGTTGAATATGGTTATATCATTACTGTGATGCACCTGATGGTAAGTGGAATCTGTGATCCATAAGTATTTGCATTCTCGAGACTACAATCTTAAAACTGCAATCCTAAAACCGCATATGCGTTGCCAATCCTGTGCACTAAGGGCCGTATTAATAAACTCATTTTGGCTGAGATCTCCGTCACAAGATACGTCAAAGTTAAAATAAAACCGTAGACAGCTGTCATTTTTGACGCATCTTGCGACGAGCATTAGAGTCGAGATTAGTTTATTAATACGGCCCTAAGACAGAATGCCTGTTTGTCAGCAAATTCACTTGTTGTCTTATCCCAACGCAGGAACACAACACTACGAACACTGCTGCTTGGTGATAGGTTAAAAGTAGAGATGGGCCGACTAGTCGACGATTAGTCGGGGAAGCCGACTATTCGGCATCATTTCTAGTAGGTGATTAGTCGGCGACTAGTCGGCAAAAAATGCCGAATATTCGGCACTTTATTGCCTATAGGAAATATCTTCAAAAAATGTCCACACACGCGATTTCTTTTCGACATAGTTATAAAAAGCACTAGGTAGTCCATTTTAATACTATAATTAGGGTTCTAATTGTTTTTTTGTCGTGCAGAAAAAACGTAAACAAAATTGCTCTAAACATGGTAGGGGTAGGTAACAAAACGCGACGGACGAAGTGAAATGAACGTTTCCGAGTTCACCCGAACTTAGCAAAATCCTACGATCGGTATTGCCGACTAGTCGGCCGATTAATCGGCAAATTGAAAACCGATCAGTCGGCCGACTGGCCAGTCGGAAAACCCGTAGTCGGCCCATCTCTAGTTAAAAGATAAGATGGTGGTAGATTTCTTTTTTTGAATCGCATCTAAATCAGGGTGGTACAATGCAACACAGATACATAAACACAGTAGCACGGAAATACAGAAATGCTAAACTAAAGTTGGGATGTTATCACACCGCTTTTTTTATCGGTGGTTAAAAATAACATAGGTACATCATACTGATCACACGTTTATCTAATGGGCTCTTTACACTATCGGCGATGATCGTTGATGGTCTGATCGTCTATAATCGGCACGATGATCGTCCAAGCATCCACACTATCGCCCTCGATAGTTTTTGAACAGCAAGCGTACAAGATCGACGTGGATTGTGTTGCTGCTTTATTATTTAATAAATGGAGGAAAAGAAGATGGTGGTGCTTGAGCATTAATCATAATAAAATGAAGTGTGGAGGACAATTACTATATAATACAATTTAATTTTTAATTCATTGTATACCGGGGAATGAATGATCGGCGATAGTGTGGGCAGCTCAATGCACCACGCGGAAATTTCCTTTGATGCGTGCCCAAAAATACCGACAAATCACGGATGATGATCGGCGAACACAGCCGAGTATGCCCTCTACTATCGTACTCGCCCGTAATCGTCTGTATTCGCCAATAGTGTAGACTTGTAGCGGGTCCATAAGACACAGTAATATGCGTAATTTTTGTCCCATATGAACATTCGAGAAAGCCCTAGAGATTGCCGCAGCCGCTCAAGGTTTCGCGCGCTAAGCATTTTGCGGGTAGGCCGCAAAAGCGCACTCCGCGCGGAAGGGGCTGGCACAGAGCCAGCTTCTGTCAATCTGCGTTTGTTTTTAGAGCAGAATTCTTCAGTATTAATAAGGGAGATACTGCATTGTTTCGTTACTATAGCAGAGGGCTCAGGCAAGATGCACTACGCTAACTAACGTTTCTATTCGATTCGTTTTTAAACCAATCGCGTCACTGGAAAATGACGTGATACGAAAAGTCACGTGGTCTACCAGTGGCGCGATTGGTTTAAAAATGAATCAAATAGAAACGTTAGCGTAGTGCATCTTGTCTGAGCTCTCAGTACGGCTGCGCAATTTCAAAACCCAGCAAGGGTCTTTGAGCTTATTTTACAAGAGAGCGAAAACACATGTTTTGTATCAGCCGTACAAAATTTTGCAATATTTGTTCAAGAAGTTATACTTTCTCTTTGGTACATATATCTTTTCTTAATTTCCTATAATATTACAAGTTTTATGTGCCATACTAACTTTTTAAATGAAATGCAAATTAATAAAGAATCAGTGAGCCCGATGATTTTCAAGGTTCTCTGTTTTTTTCAAAAGCTAGTAAGTGCATGTCACATACTAGGTTTTTGAAATAGTTTTGTGACATACTAGGGTTTGAAATGGTCAAGCCCGTTTTTTGTGCACTTACTAGGAGTCGGGTTATGGGTAAATGTGAACCTGAGAGAGGTAGCGCTCTAAATGATTTTGCATCCGCTAGGGACTTGCTAGAAACCGCGTTTTATGCAAAAATCGCAAAATTGAGTTTTTGAGACATACTAGGTTTGAAATTGCGCAGCCGAGTAGGCAGAAGAGGTTAATCCGGGCACATTGCACAACTTTGAAGTTGTTGGATGTTGATAATGTTGACAGCAGTAAAAATGCTAGCCTTTACTGCACTTACCTTCACGCCTGTATTCCCAAAGTGGGGTAGGCAGAGCTACAGAATTACCTACAACTTGAAAAACTTGTTGATATTTCACTAACCACATTTTGCACAAATAGGCTAAGATGTTTACCAGCGTATTAGTGAAAGGGTGCAAACCCATCGCCTAACAGTACTATAGGTGAAAAACTTAAGTAAATGACCTCTTGCATGTAGTAGTAACACATCTGTACAGACCGTGTGACATTCTATATTTGAAATTTGATGTAAATTCCATATTAATTTTCTACACAACTACATGCAAGAGGTCATTTACTTAAGTTTTTCACCTATACAAGCCTATATTCTCTTTACTGGGTATAACAATATTGTTTTTGACGTGTTAAGCGAGGTTTAGACTAGCAATAAAAATTGCAGAAGTTGACTGCTATCTTACTCTAACTTTAGAGTTAGAAAAACACGTCAAAATTGTTCTTCTTGCTGTAGAACTAAAGTTAAAGCAAGAGCAATCAACTTCTGCAATATTAATTGCTATTCTATTTTGCCCTTTATGGCAGTATCATTAACTTCCTCTAGCCGTCATTACTGTCAAGTAAACAAGAACTATTGTAACGTTGGCAATATGAAAACATGTCAAAAGTAATGATGTTTTACACAGTAGAATAGAAGCCGTTGGTACAATTTTTTCACACGCAACGAATAAGTTTAGCATTGTTTTACTGCTGTTGACATTATAAATACTGAGAAACTTTAAAGTTGTGCAATATGTCAGGATTGATTTCTTGTTTGCCTAGTACGTACTGTCGTACGTACCGTATCGTATCGTAGGGTAATTGACAAGCTAAAGAACACAATGAGAGAGTAGGGAGGTTTTGTACCGTGTCCGATTTCGCTGGATTTATTTTCAAGTAAGTGCGTTATTATTCTATTGGTATTAAAAAATTGTTCAAATGATTTGAAAACCAATACGGCAAAGGGATTTTTCGGGATATAGAATTGAACCGTCAACCTGTCATCTTTGGAAAAACTCGGTTTTAACCCAAGCGATGCTCTACAGTATTCTTTTGTGGTAAATTTCCTTTTTCAGATGATATTTTTGTAAATTTTAAACTTTCTATTTCTCTTGTATTTACAGAAATAATAGAAAACTTTACCAGACTGCACTTTAATATTGAATTGTCATTGGAACCACACAGGTGCGCAAAATTTCAACAGAACCGCTCACTTATATGAAAATGGGGGTGAACTCGATATCATTTAGGCACTATAAGGTCATATCAATATCATGGACTTTTATTTTCAATTTTGTCTTTACTTATTAACAATCTAAATGTTAGTTTAAGGAGAAAATTTGCAAATTTTATACGACAAGACCGACTTAAGATAGATTGTACCATGTATAATAAATTGTGAACCTACTGTACTTTTTGCACAATTTGATAATTGGGAAAAAATTAAAACTGAGATCCTGTTGCCCCCTTACAACCTTATTATCATTGATAGATGGACTTAACTTGAAAGCAATCCGAATTTATCTCTCAAGACGCCATTACCATACCATAACTGTCAAACCAATAAGAGCTATCAACAACGTTGACAAAAGACTTGACAGAAGCGCGTGGAGCTAACCTCATGTGCTTTTGTTTAGTCCACCAGAGTAAATCTCTTTAATCGAACAATTGTCCTCGCGTGTGATATCCATGGACTTGTTTCTCTAATAAGTCCATGGTGATTGTCTAAAACTCGATACTGGCAAAATACCCCTTGTTAAACACAAGGAGTGAAAGCCATTAAGAAAAATAAAACGTTGACAAAACGATAACACTTTAAAGACAATCTCAAACTCATAACATTTATTTGACAAAAACACTACATAACAATAGCCCTGGTACAAAAAAAAAGAAGATACAAGATTAGAACCGAATTAGAATCATTGCGCTGTAGTGTGAAGTCAAATAGGACTCAGCTCAGCATGTACTGCAGCCGGAGCCACAGCGCTGGTTTTCAGCTGAACCCTGGTGTTCACTAAATCGATTATATATGGTGTTTTATACCATAGAATCGAGGCCCAGTTTTTAACACACTACTAAAGTAAGGTAGTTATTTAATTTAAACCTATTTTACCAGTGCTATAAAATCTTTATAATTTACGCTTTGTTACATTACTGACTAAATAAATCCAAAATGCGTATCGGTTTCCGACATAAGTGAATCAATTAATGTCAAACCTTTTACGTCATGTCTGATCTAACTAAAACTTCAATCTAACTTGTAAGCATTAACGTCAGACAAATCAAAGGTTTTTTATGACTCGTGAAATAGCGCAAAGTCGACTTGTTTACGGAGAAACTATAAATTTTATTCCTACAAGAGGCGTCTCGCGTCGACGTTTTACACAACTTATTTTAGATCCCTTGTCGCTAGGGTGCTATCTTGTAACTTCTACTAGTTTCAGGAATGAAAATAGTTTAGGTTTCTTTCTGGAGGTATATTTTCAGACATGCTTTAATAATATTATATTTTGGTTAACCTAATCGTCATTTGTTCTAATGAATCGTTTGTCCGAATTTTCTTTTCTGCTAAAGCCATTTCCGCCTGAATTTTAGAACTTTTTAGCTTTGTTATAATACAGCCCTAACCTAGCCTGAGGGCTTATTGCCTAACGGACTCGAAATCGCAATAGTTTTCATTTTGACAGTTCGAAGGCGAGTCTTCATACAAAATGTAAACATTTGTTCCATTTTGAAGCCGATTGCGATTGCGAATGAGTTTGGCAATAGCGACGCTATCGCTAGTCTGAATCAGCTGAAAACCAGTATATTATGTAAATGATAATTAGGACATACGATGCGTTAGGACAAACGTTATTAGGAATACCGAGGGATACCCTAATATTTTATAAAGGTTAAAGTTTCTTCATCATCATCATATTAGACGAAAAGCGTCTACGGCTGGCCATTGGGATTCCTTGCACGAGTTAACCTGTGGTCTCACACAGAGTTTAGAAAAAAATAATTGAAAACAAAAAAAAAAGTTTTTTTTCCAGGAATTAAGTTTGAGATAATTTATCCTTAATTGTAATTTAATAAAATTCTTCTTCATTTATTTTTTCAGTATTTTAAAATGAGGCAAAAAAGGGTGGTCACAAATTTAAGCCGGTGGGAGACCACAGGTAGTTCTAATTATGAGTACTTAACCTTAACTAAGTCAAAAACAAAGTCAAAATATTTATTGCATTACACATTACACAAAACAACAGATGGAACAGATATAAAAATATACATGTTACTAATGTGTCTTACTAGTTAACAATATAAAAAAAAACCCGACTAAATACTTTAATGACACAACCATATAATTTTGATATAGTTTTTGATCACTAGCGTGTTTTTTACGTATTATACGACACTCCATTAATAAAAATAGTTCCTATTGTTTTGGCATCTAGAGCGGTAAGTTAAAGAAGTTAAGTGGAAGGTGGCATATATTAACTCCCGTACGTAAACGTACAATAACCCTATTTTAGGTAAAGTATGTTTGTGAGGGTTTGTCAAATTCAAATTCATAATAAAATATAAGTACAGTCAACAGCATAAATAAGTGATCATTTATGTACCTTGTCGCTTTCAATCGTTTCACAATTTTGTATGACATTTCAAACACGACGTTAAAGTGACAAGGTACATAAATGATCACTTATTTATGTTGTTGAATGTACAACCAGCGACCCGCCCTTGCTTCACTTCGGTTTATGTTAGTTTTTTTGTAACACCTGTAAATAATCCAGAATTTATTATACATCAAAACCTTCCTCTTGAATCACTCTATTTATTGATGAAAATTATGAAAAACCGTTGCGCAGTTTGAAAGATCGAAGCGTACGGACGGCGGGAAGCGACTTTCTTTTAGGCCGGGATTACACCTGTAAGTTATTACGTAAGTTTTGAGACGCAACTATGGGTAAGAGTGAGTGGCAAATATCTGCATCTCTCTCTTGCATATAGCTTTGTTTCAAAACTTATGTAATAACTTACAGGTGTTATCCCGGCCTTATACTAAGCATGTAAAGAAGCATATTTTGAAGTTGTATTTCAGGCAATATAAAATAACTGTATTTATTATTAGAAATAATAGTTTAACTAACTACTTCTCACCCCAACGCTATTAAAATCAATATTTATACTACCATGCATAACGCCATATCATACGATGACGTACGAATACATCGCTAGCATATCCAATGTTTGTTTTCTCCTCTCGACTAGCATGACGAGTGTAATATCTCGCATGGTAATCCCCGGATTGCCCCCTACAGAATCACGTACAAAACTGGCTTGATTCCAGATCTGCATTTAAGGCTGTATTTTCCGCAAGTCTTATGATAAATTAGTTTTCTCTTAACAGGCGCATTTTGGTCCCTTGGTTGCTAAACTAATTAGAGATTTTCTTGGCATGGCTTAATGCTGAGACAATCTGATTCTGTTTACATTAGAGCCGGAGTTGACGGGAGTTATGTTTTAATGAGGGCGTTTAAATGGATTGCGTTGGTTAAAGAAAATTAAAAAAATAGGAATTTTATTTATGTGGATAGCAGAGATCTTGTAAAGCAGGGGTCGGCAAGTAGTTTTAGGTGGGGTCCGGATACTGTGGAACAAATATGACTGGACAATCTTAGACAAGTTAATCTAGTCCTAAAGTAAGCTCTAGGCTTGTACTTACACAACTGTACGTAGACAATGATATACATAGGTACTTATTTATATATACAGGGTGTTAGGCAGAAGGTTGGACAAACTTCAGGGACTAACTCTGTAGGTCACACTCATCAACTTTTATTATGGGACCAACATTCAAATCGCGAAAAAAAAACAGCTGTTCTATACAAACTTTGAGAAATGTATGGAACAGCTTTTTTTTTTTCGCGATTTGGATGTTGATCCCATACTAAAAGTTGATGAGTATGACCTACAGAGTTAGTCCCTGAAGTTTGTCCAACCTTCTGCCTAACACCCTGTATATTAATACATAAAAAATATCCATGACTCGGTAGCAAAGATTCGCACTCATCACACAAATATTTGCTCAAGCCCAGGGCCTCTATTTTAGTCAGTAAAACCATATTGCATTTGGCGAGTTATCGTATTGTTATTGTGTTATTAACTCGATTATCATTACTGTCAAGTAAATGAGAGCTAACGTAACGTTGACAATATCAAGCCTTAATCAATATAACTTCCCAAATTTTTATTTGCCAAGAAGATGTGTCTAGTCGCGAAATATTTTTTATCGCAAGTCTAACCTAACCTTATAATTAATTATAGTCGGTGCCATTTGAAATTGCTAAAGGCACAAGCAAACGAACCAATTTAGCGTTATTACTCGAAAATCACGCGCTTTTAAAGATCAAGTGATATAAACAACGATTTACAAACTTGATCTTTACTTTCACATTAATTTTAAGATGAAAAAACTATTAAATATACGTTTTTAAAACAAAAACACGCTTGATGAATATTTGAGGTTATGTGTCAAACAGTACTATTTTTTTTTACATCTTTGGCAATTTCAACTGACACAAGCTATAAATGTAACAAGCGGTTTCGTTATCCCGGATAAAACAAAAAAAATAAAAAACAAATATGTGAAGTGAAAATTTGGGAAATTACGTGTTCAGTCAAAAGGCATGCTCCCTGTTCAATACGTCACATTGAACATGAATGTCAATATACGATTCACGATAGTGAAGTTTCACCTTTATTTTATTTTTGTACTGCCATCTGGCAACACCATCTCTCTCTTGCAACCTAATGCTCGAAGCGAGCACACACATTTTCTTACCCAAAAAATTACCCCAGTAAAACCCAGTTTAAAGTTTACTCTGTTTTATTTACGAAATAGAAGTGGTCCTTCGAGCCGGATTGAACAAAACAAGAAGTAAAAGAAAGTCTATTAAGGACTTGTAAAGAACACTCCCAATTAAGCGATAGTGTTAACATAAAGGTTTCGTACAAGAATATCATATTATACTTGTTTATGTGTGCTGTCACAGGAATCATCCTACATTGAATTAACTATAGGCGTCATGAAATCCACGCGTCGTGGTCTCAGATACAAATTACAGGTCATAGTATATGTAATGTCATATCATAAAACAAATGCTAAAATATCAAACTATCATTCTGTAACTCAATGAACTCATAACAACGTCACACACGAGATAAATTCGTATGACAAAAAATAACGTCATTTCTGACAAACAGCATTTTTCTCTCCGTGCCGTAATGAACATTTTGATGGGATGGCCCACAAACGTTATCCAGCTACTTCAGACCAGCCAAACTGTCCAAAATGATTTACAACTCCGCGTCTTAAAGGACATGGGGAAGGTCTCGCATTTTTGGTCGCCGAGTACAATACGAATGGTACAATGGGGGGATATAATGTAGGTACGTATACGTCACTCAAGCAGCTGGTCTGTCGTTTTTTTCTCTTGGATAAATGCCAGTATTATTAATTTGAATGAGATATGATGTAAAGATAAACGTCAGGTTTTTTACTCCTGTATTCTGCTTGGATACTTTGCTTACAAGTATTATAATTTGCGTGAATTCGCTTTAGTTGGGCTAGAAGTAGGGGATCGAAAACAGTTGGATTATCATTTTAACGTATATTATATAGAGAGAGAGATCGAATTTTGTGATGCGTATATTGTGCCATTGACGCCGACCGTAGGCAAGCGGGCCTATTATGGTCGAGAATATCGATGTAGATAAAGCATCTGTCCCTCTCTGATCAGTATGTAAGTAAGAGAGCTACAGATGCTTTATCCATCGCGATAAAGGCAGCTATAGCACGGGCCCAAGTTACATCTATTCTATACATGCCATTTTCGATTTTCGATCTTGTCTTGAGCTTGTAGTAAGTTTGTATGATATAATTATCTTCTATGAATAGGGCTTAATTATTATCTTTTGTCGATACTGTCTTCTGTTAATTATAGACATTAATTAATCTGGATTAAATAATGTTCAGAACGAACTAGCAGCGCTTACAAAGTGTTAGTTGTATGTATGCGTCTTATTATTCCTGTTTAATCCTAGATAATTTTGATAAGCTTCTAAGTTACGTTCAGGAGTTCTGTAATCAGATGGTGTGTGTGTCTTTTAGTCTGATTAAGCAACGATTAGCTGGCTTTTAAATTGACAAAATTTCTGAATGATCAAGAAATAATGAAGATATTGATTTTTAAGTGTTTTTTTGCGATTTTGCTTTTTTTTATTTAGACCTATAGGATGGATCGTAAGTGGAAGTGATCCATATATATTTGCAATTTCAAAGCTACAGTCTCGAGATTGCAATCCTAAGAAAGCAAATGTGTTGCCAACCCTGAGGACTAGGTATTGTATTTCGAGCGAAATAAAGGTCATAATTATTATTTAAACATAAAATATTACTCTTCACTATTGTTGAACATAATTAATAATATGACGTATTTTTAAACCAGTCACCCGCTTCGAACGACGTGCCGCAAAATACGAAATAATATATTTTTGATTTCATTACACATTCAAGAATGTCTTATTCTTCTTCGATGCCGGAATTCTTTCATATTACAGTAATGTAACATATTGCTTTATTATATTGCCGTACGCACGAAGAATTCTATATCGATTCTCGTATTTATTATATTTGTACGTTCATGCGTTATAAATGGTTTACAGGGGGATTACATTACGATTCTTTTGAAAGATTAATTGCTTAGGTATTGCGTTAGGTATTTTTTAAGCATTTTATCATACAAAGAGATGGTAAACGCAAATGATATTGGATATTACTAATGTCATCGTCTCTGATAGTTCAGATTATTAAAAGGATAAGTCTCCCTCTCTCTAAATATGTTTGCTGTGCCCAACAGGGTTCATAATTGAGACATTTATTATATTTCCATCTTTGTAAACATTATGATTGCAATAAAGTATTAAGTATTAAGTTTGTTTGAATTAATCAATGCATTGTAAGACCGTAGCTTATAACGGATATGCTTATAGTATAATTTTTAATTTAAGCGTCTTAGAAACGGGTACAGTAAATAGTAAAGAGATAAAGACGATTTTTCAGTATCACAAGTCACTCTAATTCTACAATATAAATAGAAAAGTTGTTCGTTTTCGGTCCTTTAGGAGTTTCTTTTACCTATTGCCGCTCTAGCGCTAGGGTTGCGTCGGCGCGTTGCTCGGTACTTCAACGCACGCAACCAAAAATTAACATTACAATCTCAAGATATGATAAATATTTAATTATTTAAATATTAACTAGAGTATCGAACAAGTAAACATTTTTAGAATCTACAGCCGTTAACATTTCAAATATCATTACGGACATTACTTACGCACAAACATCATCACCATCTTCATAACCGTATCAGCTAAAACGTTAATTGCTGGAAAAATATGCTTTCGGTGTCGCAAAACTGGTTCAACCGTCAAAATTCTACTTTTAATATCTTTTAATTTGACTTATCAGCCGAGTTAAAAGCAAAGCTATAACGTGTCAAAATCAATATTATTTTACATAAACAATAACACTGCCTGTTTTGCCTAGAAAAATTCTTAGCAATCATGAAAACTAGGAAAACACTTATTAGCACAGAGAAAGGCTCTCATTTTATCCTGCAAAGTTATATGAAAGGGATGTCCCATTACGGGCACAATAAAAAAAGAATCTTCGTCTACAAGTCAAACAAAGACGGCAAGCGCTGCACATTGGGCAGATTTCACTTATATATCTCTATACTCTATTTCTTTTTCCGTAGTTTTGGTCAGAGCCGAACCATTGTGCTTTGACCGAGTCTTTTATAGTATAGAGAAGTATTTTTGTAACCAAGTGCCTTTTTGTGTGAGGTTATAGGATCAGTTGAGAATGAAACCGAACGATTTTAATGAATTGTAATTATTTTTTTATTCATTTTGTGACTATTTTCTAAATATTAATCAGAGAGGCGCTTGCTTTTTCTATTCTATTCCTTCCGTTTGTCTGTACATCTATCTGTCACCAGCCTGTATTCCATGTACCGTAAAAGGTAGACTTTTTTTTTACAGAGTGAGTAATATCTATTGCCACTAAAATAAAAAAGTTGATTCGTCGTGTGGGAGTCCAAAACGCACTTGGCCATTTTTACACGACTGCCCCAAAAAAGGAGTGTAATGTTTTCAGAGTTCATGTTTGTATGTATGTATGTATGTATGTGAGTTTCTATATTCCACTATAACTTCTAAATCCCTTGACCGATTTAGATGTGTGAGGTATCGTTAGAATCCTTACGTCATCCCGGATGACATATGATACCTAAACTCTTAAAATTGATATAACGACAATGGAAAAATGACAGTTATTAACATATGTAGGTATATCGACGACAGTATAATTAAACGACTTAAATTGTAAAATTATTATTGTTTATTTGACTTTATTACTTTTTGTACATTGACATCGGAAACTGACCATTTATTACTTGTTTATTAGTGTTGACTTTGATTATTTGAGTGTTATTTTTGTATTATTATATTATTATTTAGTATTAATTTTGACAATATCAATGTAATTTCGTATTTTTTGACATGCAATGCAATTTATATTGTAATATTACATTGATGAATAAATAAACTAAACTAAACTAAACTATACAAAATGTAGTCGGGTTTTTAAAGCTTGCTTATCTTATAGTTATTATATAAAATACAACATCGGATTCCGTTAAAACATAATTCAAATTCATTTCTAGAATTGAGTTTAATGTAATTTGTTCCATTCTCAAATTATGTAACATCGTATTCGTAAATCTTCTGATGTCTTTTTTCATTTTTCTATGTTGTTAAACTGCTTGTTACTCGAGTATATCTTTATACATGTTTGCAATCGAATACTTACATAAAGCGTCTCGAAAATAAATACGCTTTGTGGCGGTTCCTGTGGCATGCTGAGTTCCCAGTATTGTCCCGCAAATATTTTCAATAGCGCTGAATACTCCCCACGGACTCCAGTACAATACAATAGAAAAACAAATCTTTTAAGGAAATAGCATCCTGCTGCACCGGTTACTGTATTTTACTTGCTTTTAAAGAATCTCGGGTTTATAAATGACAGAAAATCGTTCGCAAACAATGCATCGTAAAGTTCCGCTATGGAAGTAACGTTTTATGTCATTTTTAGAGACTGAATCAGATTTGTTCACAGTTTTTTAGTGATAGTAAGAGCTTGTGCAGGTTTCGTCAGCCTGTGGTTTTTTTAAAGGTAAAAGAATCAGCGAGGTACACTCGAAAGCGATGAAAACATCCATTACTCTACGTAAAAAAAGCGAGCTTTCAAAACCCGACTGTTCAGTTGCTAACCAACTTTAAATCGATGATAGAAACCTAAATATGTTTTTTAAATCCCTATTCAATGATACCCCACTTGTCATACTTGGTCAACGTTTTGTTTTTTAATTTGCACAATATGGCGTCTGGTTGCCGCCATATTGCATTTTAATTACTGTCATATCTTCAGTGATACTCACCAGATTCCGACAAATCGATTGACATAAGAATCATCTAAATCGGACAACGGGTTTAGTTTTTATAGTGCCACAAAAGAACAAACATACATATATAGGCTGTGAAACACATTACCCTCCTCCTTCGGCAGTCGGGTAAAAAATTATATTTATTTAAATAATCTAAATCGTTCACCAATAAGATGGACCGATCGAGTGAAAGCATTTTCATCCTCAAAATTCTACACGGTCGTAAGAGACGCTCTGAACCAAAACCTGTGGAGGCAGCTCATCCGCTCTAGATGTAACCCTGATGCTGACCACGATCCTCAGTTATGAGGGACCGGCCCCAGAGAGAGATAACCTAAATGGGTGCGCGACGAAGAGACCCTTGTTTTTCAAAAGCTGGCAACGCATTTGTAATTTATCTCTTTATGCTTAATGTTAACGTAAATTTTAATGTATAGAATTAACGCTAGCGCTAGACGGGACCGTCTGGCAGCTTACGCCAATCCTAAACATTTTCAATAACGATAACGCTCTCGAAATGAATCTTGTCTATGATCTAGTGTCTATGGGCGACGCTGATTAATATGCAGTGGCTTGTTTGCCTCCTCTAGCATGTCTTTAAGCACGAACGGTAAGAACTCTTGCAACTGATAATAATATACGAAGTTGAGGGATAGAACTCTTGACTTATAAATATACGAGAATGGAGAGGGAGTTGACAGTACCCTATTGTTTCAAATCGTGAAAAATAGCATAAGGAACTGGTTCTGGATCTGCAAGCATTCTATAAATGATCTGTTTAAAGATATGTTTGCAAACTCATGCCTAATAGCATAATAATAGCACTGAAGGGCTTGTCAAGAATAACGCTAAGTTTTCGAAAATCGATAAAATATTTAGACTCTACGTCAGCTAATGTCAGGGTTCGTATTATAGTCGCCTTTATCGCAGTGGATAAAGCATCCGTCACTCTCGCACTTACATACTGGGGAGAAAGTGACAGATGTTTTATCCACGCTTATCTACGTCGATAAACGACCATAACAGGCCCGTAGATGGCGTCAACCACATAATATCAACTTCTTATATTCCAATTCGATTGAAAACACCATCTCACCCTTTAACCTATCGCCAAGCTGCAATATTCGCATTGTTGTCTTTCGGTGTAGCAGCATGGAGGCATCCATCTTAAGGGTGCTGCATACGCGGACGGGGACGGGACGAGACGACAATATCGTTTCATAGAAAATGTATCGGAATATGCATACGTAACGATTGCACTTACGGGACGGGAAAATTTATGCAACCACGTCCCGTCCCCGTCCCGTCCACGTCCTGACCACGTTACGTATGCAGCGCCCTTAAGTCCTCAGGGTTGGCAACGGATTTGCAGTCATAAAATTGTAGATTTGAGGCTGCAAATCGTCATTGCTCTGAAAAAACTCGTATCTCATATTTTGTGACGTACGATTTTAAATTTAAACTTGAAGAGAATTAAATTCAAACTCATACAACTCGAAATATCAGATACGAGTTTTTTCTACAGTAGTGACAAAATGTATATTCACGGATCCCATTTACCATCAGGGGGCCTGTGTGCTCGTGTGCCTTCTTAGTACCATAAAAAAGCGTTAAAAGTAGATATGGGCCGACTAGTCGACGATTAGTCGGGAAAACCGACTATTCGGTATGATTTCTAGTCGGTGATTAGTCGGCGACTAGTCGGCAAAAAATGCCGAATATTCGGCACTTTATTGCCAGTAGGAAATAGAAATTAAACCATCTTTTTAACCGACTTCAAAAAAAGGAGGAGGTTCTCAATTCGTCTGTATTTTTTTTTTATTTTTTTTATTTTTAATGTTTGTTACCTCAGAACTTTCGACTGAGTGAACCGATTTTGAAGATTCTTTTTTTATTTGAAAGCTGGTGCTTCCAGATTGGTCGCATTTTTTTTAAAATGAAGATCTGATGGTGGAATCCACGAGGAATCGACGGAACTCTTCAAAATTTATAGGCACACCTATAGCGATTTTGGTATTTTTCATTGTAACTCGTGTATTTGGTCTTGGAAAACACTATTTGGTGAAGTGGAACTGATGATGAAGACCACAGATGGCCACCGGAACTCCTAAACGGTATATATTTCGAGGGTGGCGACAAGATATTTCGATTAAGATAGTTGAGCGATTATGACGAAGCATATTTAGGTTTAAATATATGACTATGACTTTCCTACGGCGTTGCTTGCGGCGAGATTGAAATGTTCTATTGTTTCTTGAGAAATGGGAGAATAACAGCATAATTATGATCACTAAAAAGTATAAAATAAAAAAAAGTTTAAAAAAACAAAAACCCGCCTTCAAAAAGCAAAAAATAACTTCTTTAAAATGGTAGGTAAATAGGTCAGTCCAACTGAAGTCGGCGTCCAACAATATTTTAACCAAAAGCAGACTTCAGTTGGACTGACCTATTTACCTACCATTTTAAAGAAGTTATTTTTTGCTTTTTGAAGGCGGGTTTTTGTTTTTTTAAACTTTTTAATCTATGAAATTTAATATTCTTATGGTACAATTAACATATAGGAACTCAAAACAAAAATCAGTTACATCCACATACCGTCGTAGTTAGGTATTAGAACTAGAAAATTGGTTTATGTTTAAGTATATTATTATAACGCATGGTAGGAGTACGTAGCAAATAGCTTGACGGACGAAGCGAAACGAACGTTTCCGAGTTCACCCGAACTTAGCAAAATCCTACGATCGGCATTGCCGACTAGTCGGCCGATTAATCGGCAAATTGAAAACCGATTAGTCGGCCGACTGGCCAGTCGGCAAAATCTATAGTCGTCCCATCTCTAGTTAAAAGCGTTTGCTCCTTGTCTAGCCCTACTGACCACCGTATTGCTATTTCTCTCTCATAAATATGTAGTGGGACGATAGGTTATTGTTTAGCTAATGGCTGCGAAGAGTAATGGCTCAGAAACGGATTGTGTTTGCTTTTTTCCCAGTGTTTTGTGTACACAAGCGTTTTTGGGTCGCGGACGGGTGCTATTAACGTAACATTTATGATAATCGCTTAATGGAGTCGTCTGAAAAGCGTTTGTTTTAGAGTATTTTCCTTTTTGTTACGGTCATTGTTTTTTTATTTATAGTGGTTTGAATCTACCGCGTTCCGTCAGTGAAATTAGCGGTGCATAGTTGCTTTGATTTAGGAGTCTCACGTAGGGCAGTAACTTTAGTCGAGTATACCAGTGTAGTGTATTATTAGGTGAAAATTATCCATAACTAGCGACATCTTCTGGTTTAGTCGATACTATCGCGATGATTTTTTTTCTTACCTCTAACTTCTTTAATATCTCCAATCTTTCTGTAAATACTGATAAGTCAATTCAAATAATATTACCTTGATTGGTTTGTAGACCCATTTCTCGATTCCAAATCCAAGCATGAGCTAGATTTTTAGCAAAATCAAACGTGTGACCTTTGTTTCTTTGTTTCTTTGTTATATTTGTCAAATGTATCGCTTTCCAACCGTTTCATTTGCCAACCCACTTGTTTTCTGTAACCGTAAATATTTTAAATATTTTATAAAACCTAACGAACTTATAGCGTTCTACACGATGGTACTGAAATAAATCCTGAAAAAATATATAACATTGAGTTGGCAAATGAAAAAGTTGGAAAACAATACATTTGGCAAAAATATTTTTGCCAAACGGCAGGCTCCCAAATCAAACACATACTTATACACGTAATAACATAAGTCATCGAGCGCTATAATAATTAAGCTGCGAAATAAACCCAAAGTTAGCGCCGCCTCGCGTCCTTAGCACGAGTTCAGAAAATCGGCGCTCTCGTAAAAATGCTGTCTTCATTAAACTCGGCCACGAGACCGCAAACTTCTGGGTTTTGAACAAATCCAACTTTCCAACGTGTCGGGGGTCTATCATTAAAACAGTTGGGAAGTTGTGTGATTTGCTCGAGTTTTTCTTCTAGATTTTTTTATGGTAATGCGTGATTTTCAGAGCGTTTCCACTGTTCTAATTTCGGTGGCTACGTATTTTAAACTAGTGTATTTGTAAATCTTTTGAATACAATCGCATCTAAATCGACCATCAACATTTAAACTGTTTTAAAAACCGTCCAAAAATGTTACTATTTAACAACCGTAGTTGAACAATATATTTGACTAGCTTCTGCCCGCGACTTCGTTCGCGTATATTTAGATTCTCGTTGTTCCCTTGGAAAGTTTTATATTAATCCAGGGTATGAGCTTATCTCCATTTCATCCAAACACCACCACACACACACACACACACACACACACACACACACACACACACACACACACACACACACACACACACACACACACACACACACACACACACACACACACACACACACACACACACACACACACACACACACACACACACACACACACACACACACACACACACACACACACACACACACACACACACACACACACACACACACACATACACACACACACACACATAAATACACACGCACACAAACTTTCACATTTATCATTTTATAGGATAGTCTCTGAATTGAAGTTACTTACGACACGACTCTTAGGCCGGGATTACACCTGTAAGTTATTACGTAAGTTTTGAAACAAAGCTATATGAAAGAGAGAGATGCAGATATTTGCCACTCAATCCTACCCATAGTTGCGTCTCACAACTTACGTAATAACTTACAGGTGCAATCCCAACCTTACAAGTAGTTAGATAATAGTTTTCTGTCAAAAATTTCATTTTTGGGACAAGCTTTTGTTGCCGACTGTACTTTTTTGCAAATTCTTTGTCTGCTTATCAAGATCAAAATATTGAGTCCTAACACTGTGGGTTCACGTTAAAAATAGCGAAGATCCTGTCGCCACCTTCCGACTCCATCATCAGACCACCTCTCAGATACCATAATATTGCATTGTCATCGGGTTTACATACGTGGTCCAAATTTCAGCCCATTCCGTTAACGAAAAGTGGGGTCAAATGTAACTTGCTTGAATTGACCCGTACATACATACATACATACTTACATACATTGCATGTTAAATAAAAGCTTGTAAAAACAAATCTATTGCTGAAATAAAATATATTTTCATAAGTTTCAGCAAAACCCACCGAAATGGTAACCGTTGCAGGCGCGTCATTTTTGGCTCGCATGCCAGCGGACGTCACGAAAACCAAAAACCGAACGCCAAATAAAACTAGTTACCCTAAAAACCGATCTTTGAATTCTAGCCAAAGAAACGGACGCGGAACTAACGCTTGCAAATACCTTTTATTACAATTTCCCCGGTGTTCCAGCCGAGATTTGAATGAAAAATTCATGAAAAACTGCCTCCGTCCCGCGCATATTTTAGGACTCTTACTTTTCCTATTATACCCGTTTACTGGATGAATTATTGTAGTCAACGGGGCTTGGGTAGGAATTTTGTAAATATGAATGTTGCAATATAAATATTGTGGCAAATTGGGACTGAAGTATTTTAGGGCGATGCGACATTCATGCCTGTAATGCGGTATCGAGTAAAGTTTTACTATAACTTGAATAAATGGTGAATGTAAATTAAATACTTGTTTTTTTTTTACTACATAAACGTACTGTAATAATCTAAGGCCCGAACTAAGTTATACCTTAAGTTGCTCACACATAGGTTGAGCAGCGGTTTTAGCATGTAGTATCGTATTTTCACAAACTCAAACACAAACTCACACCATTTATTTGACAAAAACACACTGCAACACAACAAATATAACCGAACATTTTAATCGATACAATTCACGCAATTTTAATTCATGATTTTTGTCATGCAATACCATTTATATTGTAATACTAGCTGACCCGGCAAACGTTGTTTTGCCATATAAATAATTTAGGGGTGGACTACCCCTAACATTTAGGGGGATGAAAAATAGATGTTGGCCGATTCTCATAGATACCGGATAAGCACAAAAAATTTCATCAAAATCGGTCAAGCCGTTTCGGAGGAGTATGGCAACGAAAACTGTGACACGAGAATTTTATATATTAGATCACGTTGATTAACTAAACTAGCTAAACTAGCGCAATAGCCCAGTCTATAACAACACAAAAAAAGGCAAACATCGCTAACGCGCATGTAACTACGATTTTTTTTTATTTTTTTAGGTCCGTTGAGAGTATTTAACATCCAAGTTTGCAACCCCGAAAACCCTGTGCTACCCCCATCGTGCTCCAAAAACTGCGAATTTTTGGCACTTGTTTTAGTTTTTTCGAAAAAACTTCTCTAAGGAAGTATTTTTGAAGTATCTTTCTGTCTATTTTAATAACCTGAGCTCACTATGTCCATTGGTTGCGGAGATACAGTAAGTCGAAGATGGGCAATGTGCGCAGAGCCCGCTCCTCAGACCCTGCTTAAAATGGTGACTTGCAAATGCAAAAAGAGGTTGCTTAAGGTCGTGCACTTGCAGACAGGCTAGGCTTAGGTGCTCTATCCTATGTTCCTTTTGCCATAGGTGAAATTGCAACATCGCCATCCCTATCGTTCTGGACGAGGAGGACGAGGATGTGAACGACCCAAGTAGTTACATGCGCGTTTGCGATCTATGATGTCGTTATTATAGACTGGGCTACAAATTGAACCCACGACTCCGCAATCGCACAGTTGAAAAACAAGGAAATAAAGTAACTTTAACAATTTTGAGACAATACACACCTTTACATGTCATATAACATAAAACAGTTATTTGGCGGTCCTCGACACTATTTTTCAGTAGGCCCTATTTAAATAACTTAGTACGATAATCGAAAAAAATTGACAAGCACAAAAAAAATTAAACAAAAAAAAAACGATTATAAATAAATCGCTTGAATAAACCAAGCTCAAGACACGTACAACCAAGTTATCCAAGCGCATGCGATTTAGCACAGAAACGCGTGCAACAAAATAACACTCCGATCCAATAAAAAAATCTCACCCAATTCCAACACCAACTAAAAATCGGTTAGTATCAGTGTCACGGGAAAACAAAAGAATCGCGCCCGATAATAGCCGAAAAACCGATTCCAACCGAAATCGCGGCTTTGAATTGGGTGTCAAGCGCAGATCACCCGTTCAAATGCACTTGAGCGATAAAAAAATCCCCATTTCCGTGTCGGGAAACGTTGCAAATGTCGCGAATTTTTCCCGGCAGCGTTTGACGATTTCCGAATCGGAAAGGTCCCTTTTGATTTACATAAACATCGCGACAGATTGGTCCGGCTCCCAACTAGGATATCCGGTTTTGGGATCGCAAACAATCAAGGACGAAGTTATGACCGGCTGAAGCGAACTTGTTTGTTCTGATCTTGTTCTGATCAATATAAATAAGGCTGGTGTTGCTTCAAGATTGGCTTGAGCTTGTTTATATTTTTAGGATCAACATTTCCAGTAAAAACATCCGCTACGAACTATTTGCAATTTCAGTAGCACTTAAGACTAGGTATTTTCCATAAACTTTATTTTTTATATGAATTGTGATTTATTTATTTATATAACAAGTAACCGTCGAAAATGGTACAGAGTAATGATACAGGTAAAGTATAGATCTAGATTGTCACTCTTCACTATGTGTGCCCATAACGGCTAATATGTAATGAAATAACAAAAATTATTTATTAGTACTGTGTGGTTTATTAGTATTGTGTTCTTTTTCCATCATTAGTTTAACAAAATCCTAATAAATGACAAGTCTGGCGCCAATTCAAAACTATAAGTATTTCAAAATTTACGTAATTATGCCAGAAATTAAGTTAAGAAACTCTATTCTGGTATAGGAAGAATACAGTTTAAACATAATATTTTAAGGTTAACGGATATTTAAAATAAAACAACGTTGCTTTGAAATGTTCTTATTCGACGTTAAACATAAAGAAAGGAGGAAGGAGTTAAAATGTATATATTCAGCAGTTTTTTTTTTACATTTAATAAATCTCTTGTTATACAATGTTTCCCGCCATTAAATTGCAAATCTGTTGCCCTTAAGTAATTTAAAAGACACACCAAAACGAGCATAATTAATTGCCGCCACCAAAATTAGAAAAAAGGTCGAAAGTTAGGTCGAAAACCGCGGAGCGCTCATTACGGTAGCCCAAGAAAAGCAGGGATCCGGTCATTTCACGCGAGTTTAATACGGCCCGGATTACCGGCTGTAACCGGTTGCGCTTCGACTAACTTTACCAGGTTTTTACCCGTTTTTTTAAACGTACGCCCATCACTTTGAGAGCACTTTTTAATTATTGAGTTAAGCGATCGCAAAATTAAATTTCACTGCGGCTGAATGCAAAAATATTAAAAATGCAAATTTTTAATTTGAAATCCTGTCACGGCGCATGGATTTCGCTGACTCTTGCGGAATTTTTATACTCACTTAATAGTATTTTATCATGAAAGAATTTGTTCCTATCAGATCCCATCCTACCTTTGTCTTGTCTATTACTTTAATGGCAGTCTGACAGTTCGGGGAATCATCTTATAGGCAGTATTTCCAGCGGGCCTAGTATGGCTGCGTCAAATGTGGATAAAGCATCCGTCACTCTCGTACTTATTTACGTGTCAGAAGGTGACGGACGCCTTATCCAAACTTTTCACGCGATAAACTCAGCCATATTAGGGCCGCGTACACAACTTTAGGAGACGAGTACTCTTTTCTCAAAGGGTGACAACGCATATGCGTTTTTTTGATTTTGAACGTGTCCATGGTGTCTTACATCAGGTGAATTGTATCATGCCTGGCATTCTGCACTTTATGGAACCGACAAGGTCGAATTGTGAGGCTGAAAGGAAAGTAGGGTCTTGGTGGCATAAGTGGTAATGCGCCTGCATCGGCCCGGAGAGCCAGAGGAGATGTAGGTTCGAATCCTACCTAAGACCGACGAAATTTTGTCGCTTTGATATAGTTTGAATTTCGTAACAGATATTGAAATTAAAAAAATCAATGTATATTGTATTTCATGTCCACTCACGTGTTTAAGTCGACTGTGGGATTATGAATATTAAATACCATTCATTTAAATCCGATAATCCTCACGTCCTGCTGATTTACAATGGGAATATTATCTGATATTTTGCTAAATATTATTCATTTACTTTGAATTATTTATTTCTTAATACATTAAAGTGCCATAGCCTTGGAAGATTTACGAAGTTACTTGGGCCATTCGTCTTTTCGTTGTACATAAGTTTTAGCCACGTTCTCATTAAACTATTTTAATTTAAAAAAACGGTAAAGTGCTGCGTTTTCTAACTTGAAACTCGAAAAGGGACGTAAATAAGCTTATATTTAGACTTATTCTAATTCATAAAAAGATATTTGTAATAACTCTAAAGTGAGTAACGCAGTGGATGTCGATGTCCCAGCCTTTTCTATTGAAAAACTGCGATTTACCACTGAGTTACCAAGATTGTTCAACGATAATTGAGTAATTGAAGAGTTGTTGTTTTGAAAACCGTTAAACGTAAACATTCTAAGTTCATGTTATTTATTTAAACGCGGATTCATAATTTGGTATAATTTTTATCGGACTATAGGAAAAATGTACATTGAAAAGTAGAATAGCCCACTTATCTCTAAGTTCCTGGATGAGTTAGATATAGTTAAAACGTTGGTTAGTTATATAAAGGTTTCTGAAGTCTTGTTTTCAATTAGATAAACACGTGTTTAAATACTTAAGGAACGGGTCTAAATTTAGCCATAGTTTTAAGTCACTTTTTAAATGACTGTTTCTGAAATAAATAAATAAATACTTATGACAACATGTGCAACATATTCCTGCATGTAAAGTGTAATAATAAATATAATTTAAATTTTTTCCTTGATTGACTAACTGAGTGACAGACAACGCACAGCCCTATTTAAACCACTGGACCTAGGGCCTTGAAATTTGGAGTATATATTCCTTGGACATTCTAAAGAAAATCAGCTCTCAACGGGAAGAAATAGGAGCAGAATAATTTTGCCCTCCCACGGAGAAATGGCACAAGTGCAATTAATTGATAGAAGCATGTTAATCTCTCAAAGGTTATAATAAGGTTGCAAGTGCAATACAAGTCATATAGTAGATGTGCCTTTTTTTCCGCATGAGGGCAGAATTCTACACGAACGAAATCGTGGGCGTTCTCTAGTTTGTATACAAACGTTAGTAAAAAGAAATAACACTTTTGCCGTATCACCTTGTTATATTTCACATCCCCTTTTGTGGCATGAGAGGTATTTTAACGAACAAACCTACGCGTGTCAAAAGAAAATAACAAACAATAATGCGACATGAACGGGCGCGAATTGCCGCATAAAAAACACTCGGTGAACTATTAGGTGAGCGAACGACTACATTCATTCTTTCATTCATTCGTTCCCGTAGTAAATTTTCATGATAAAAGCCTGATTTTTGGATATAATGTGGGGCCATGAAGATAGCGGTAGCGCTTATTTTCCAGTTCATTTTGCTGTTAGGTCAATCAACTTTTTTACCCACACTTTTATTTTACCGGATTTCAACAAACATATTTGTTTTTAAATATAATATCACTGCTAATTTTCATTTTTAACGATGTAGTCATTTTACTAGTTTATCAATCTATCTTTTTCAAATACCTACCCATATCTTAATTTATAAAATGTGTGAAAATTGGGTAATTACGTGTCTACTGAGTTACTGTCAGCGAATTTGTGTGATAAATAGTGAATTGTCAACCGAGTTACCACATTTTTATTACATACATTTTTAAACAATACATTATAATTTAATTTATGAAAGGAGTTAATGATATTACTACAATTTAAAAATAATTTCACTTAAAATAAATCCCCAGATTTTATTTTATTTATTAAAATCTGAACGGGGGGCAACAGACAGAAATGTGTGGGTAAAAAAGTTGATAGACCCGTTAATGTTTTAACCCAGCAATTAATTTTCCCTTGAAAATCAGTTCTTATTCTTTGATCAAATGTGTTTTGTGATAATGATAATCTCGGGTCCTGTCGAGCGAGCTTAACTTTAATTTTTGGATTAACTAGGAAGACCTTTTATGTAATGTATTTTTATTTTTTACAACAACTCAACCGAATAAAATAGCTAAATTACAAATTCTCTAATTTAAGCCATTTATGATAAATTTCGTCGTTAAAAAATAACAACTTGGTTTCCATTTTTTTTAAACTATTAGTAAAAAGAATTATTTCGCGGCATCTTTACTAGTTGGAATAGACATCTAAAATCGAAGCTTTATTTTACTTTGTATATAACCCAAAAAGTCGAATAAAAAAAAACAGTTTCATGGCCACGCACGATGCCGTAAGAGTAGCGTGCCGGTGTCTTGTTAGCCGAGACGAGCACGCGATTGCGTGACTCACTATTTGATTAGCGGGGAATCGCTGATTGAATGGCCCATTGGGAGCGTTCGATTTTCAAATGTATTCGCAGTTTCGCACGTTAATTGTTTGAGAAATTTCATTGTTTGAAATGCTTCCAAGACTCAGAAACAATTTCTCGTGCTCATTATCGTAGCTTGGACAGGTCATCGCAAAACAATCGCAACACAGTGCTGCCTTACTAAGCTAATAAGTACTATCTCAAATTTAATACCTAAAGCAGTTTTAATTCTCTTCTATTAATAATAAGGCTGATATTGCTACAGGAGTTTTATCTGAGATACTGCGTATTGGATTAGCAGTGATAGAACAAGAATAATAGAGTCGTATTGTGTACAGTATTATTTAATAATATTTTAAATTACATTTATAACGGTAATCCAAAATTGATCATATATTTGTTAAGGTATTTCCATTAACTTTTTTTATAATATTATTTCTTTAACTGGTTAATACGAATCTCGCATGCAGTACACAATATTTCTCAGACATTTTTATTAGAAGAGATCTCGGGATAATTCTTAATACATTTATAAACCGTTTCTAATTTAACAAAAAAATTAGAAATAACCATAAGTGGTGATTCCACGGGCGTTTCAACCGCCGTCAGTCCGCTGTCATAAATATTGAAAGAATGAGCTACACCAAGCAGCTAACATTCCACACAGAGCTGTACTGTTATCGTTATTCTTGCCAGAATTGATCGGACTTTGAGTAAATTATCGTTTTTTTAAATACTTGGGACAGCGGACTAACGGCGGTTGAAACGCCCGTGGAATCACCCATTAATTTTACTAATTTCAACTGACACAAAACTGTTAGTGGAATGCTAATTTGACAAAACTATGACAGATGGGCAACTAAAAAAGGTCTAATTTAAAATTACTATAATATCCGCTTTAGATAAACATAATCTTAGGTATCACGAAATTTTTAATTCACTTTCAACTAGGCTAAGTGCGTCATTAAACCTCGTCGTTATACCTTGGTAGAAGACAAAGTCAAAGTAAAGCATCTCCCGTCTTAAATGCTCAAAGATCGAAAGCTTTAATAATCGGAATAACCAAATATATTTTGAGATATGTACCTAATGATATGTGTGGATTTTAACTCGTCCGCCATTACTGTTAGGATGCTGGAACCAGTAATGGACAAGGCACCAATAATGGACACTTGATTCTTATTTTACAGAAGATAAGGGTTATTCATTTGTTTTGCAACAATCGATTTAGGACCGTATGAAATTTGAAGAGTGAAGTGTCCATTACTGGCGCCTGTCAGCTAAAAGTGTCCATCATTGGTGCCGTCACCCTACTGTATTGCTGTTGTGTTCTTTTAGCTGCAAGAGATCCCTTAAATGGATAAGTTCGCCTTTGTACATTTCTATTCTCTAAATATTGTATTTGAATTTCTATGTTTTGTACAATAAAGTACAACATACGTTATTGTCAAATAAATAACAGCTATCATATTGTTGACAATACGATAACATGACAAAAGTAATATAGTTTTACCGAGCAAGATAGAGACAAACTTATGAAATAAAACTAGAATAGAAAGAATTGCGATTTATTCATTTTTAAACGAGCATGTGTTAAGCCGGGTACTCATTAGCGAGCTGTAACCGTAACCGTTGCATGTACTGTAACCAAAAAACATAGTGTGTACGTGGTTCGCAAACCTGCTGCGAGCGGTACGCGAGCGACTCGCAGCGAGCCGACGATTGTCGATTTTTGCCGCGAATCAAAGGGCGCTCGCAGTGCGCTCGTGGACGACAAGAACACACTAGAACCTCGATAATGTATCTGTTTGGTTACAGTTACAGCTCGCAAACTGACTACACTCGGGGAAAGCATTCCGGCGACGTCGTGAGCCTAAACTGTAACACGCGTACACAATAGAACTTCGTTACTGTATCACGCATGTTCGGTTACGCTCGCTAGTGAGTACCCGGCTTAACAAAAACTTTTTATTGTATTATAACAAAATATTCGAATAAAAATAACGAGTCAGCGTCTTGTCCACTCAAAGATAATGTCACACGGAGCCCTAGAACGTAATTCAAACAGCCCTCATTAGTGAACATTCGACAATAAGAGCCATTTCTAATTAGTCTGATTACGAGCTTTAATTACTGAATCGGATCAAATTAAAAAAAAACTCGTCCAGATCACTTACTAATAGCTTTCTTGTTTAACGAGAACTGGAGTCGAGATATCGGATTTCTTTTTTTGGGCGTTGTTTCATTGTTTTAAGAGAGTATAATGAATGAATGAAATTGTTTTACTGAAATAAAGAGGTCTAGAGTGTTCATTGTTAGAAGACAGTATAGTCATTCTTTCAAAGTTAGAAAATTTAGGTACTTTCGACAGCTATAAGTTATAATAATAATAATAATAATCGTTTAATTCAGTAAATTCCATAATAAGTTAGTTACAAAGGTTCATTAATCTATGTTATAGGCAATTACCATAAAAAATAAAATAAAATAAATCAAAACAAAATTACATTACATTCAATAAAATTACATAAATGTCATGATACAGTCAAATAATAATAGTAATAGTAACAAAACACAACAAAAGATAATATCGAAATTAGAAATAACATATACATTTTTTTTTTGTTATAACCAGAGATCGGACAAATGGGCGTCAAACTCGCAATAATGTGGACATGACTAAAGATTTTAATTAAGCAAATTAAATTACATTAATTGATTACTTACCCGAAAATTAATATTAATCCTTAGCAAGACAGTAATAAAAACTAATACAAAGACGTGAGGCGTGGCCATTATATTAATCTACTTAAGTTTGCTCCATTAACATGCGTGGATTGCGAAAGGAGCTTTTCACCTCATAATTTTGAAGAGGAATAAATTAACCACGGAAAAATTATAAAAAATACTGTTTATCTGCTTTAATAAATATACACAATAACAAACTTTGTATTAAACTATATTAAAATATTATACTTACTACACAATATTTTACTACTAGGTACTACACTATATTTTGTATTATTTATTTATTACTGTCTTGAAAAATGGTCAATTTTTTCGGGTAAGTAATCGATTAATGTAATTTAATTTGGTTAATTAAAATCTTTGGAGTCATGTCCACATTATTGCGAGTAATGACACACATTTGTCCGATCTCTGGTTATAACATTGTATAGTGTCCAATTTTGTTGAATTCTTATTATATTCTGTAATCCAAGAGTGGGGTACGCAGAGCTACAGACCTACAACTCTAAAAACTTGTTGATAATTCTGCAACCACGTTATACATAATTAATTGGAGTAAGATGTTTACCAGCGTATTAGTGACAGGTTGCAAGCCCATCGCCTAACAGTACTACAAGCCTTTATTCCCTTAGTCGCCTCTTACGACATCCACGGGAAGACATAGAGTGGCGCTATTATACGGGGTATATTTTAATATTACATATTTTTAAACGGATGACAACTTTCATTAACTACGATATTAGACTCGTAAACATAATTGGCGATGATAAGTAAAAAAAAAACAAGAACATCGATTGCTAAATTTTTTACTGACGTGTTGACACTTGCTGTTTATCTAAGTGATAAATAAAATAAGTATATAAAAACGTTACACTAAGCGTGATCAATAAGATTAAGTATGATCATTCTATACCACTTTTTAAATTTTGCGTTGTTGCGTATTTTATTTTATTTCAAATTTAAATTTAAATGAGCTCAATGACAATTAGCCTATTTAAAATACATATTATATAAATGTTTAATGGACACAGTAGAAATGTAGAAAGGTCTGAAAGAAACTGATATCTCTAATTAAGGTTAATTAGTTCCAATGGGAGACTTAATTAATTACCGCGGCCTTTTCAATCAAAAAGTAACTTGCTTCTTATCATAGTATACGTTTACCTTAAGAACAGTTTTAGCTTTTTTATGTAGGGCGAAATGTTACAATGATTTTGTAGACATTAATACAAATATTTGGCTTTCTTCTTGTCTAAGAAGACTAAGATGTTGTATATAGGTTAGCCGATTTACGAGTAGCATCAGATTAGAGTAACAATAATACCTATTAAATTTATTTTTAAATGATAATTATAATTTATAATAAGTCAGTCAAATTGAAGTCGGTGTCGCACAGTAAGTACATTAAACCAAAATTGGACCTCAGTTGGACTGATCTATTATTAAAATTATCATTTGAATAAAAGTATTTTTTACGTTTTTGAAGGCTGTTCCGTTGCTTTAAATTTTTATAAAGTACCGCAAAACGGGGTGAGTAGGGACACAACCTAAAATAAGTCAACACTTGTTAGAAATAAGAACAAGTATTAAATGGAAAATAACTTTACGTCTATTGGAATTAATTTCAGCCTTATAATTAGTGACATATGCTTCATTTTAGGTTGTGTCCCTGGTCACCCCTTAATCCCTACTCACCCCGTTTTACGGTACTAGCTTTTGCGCGCGACTCCGTCCGCGTAGAAATAGCTAATCCAAATTTTCGGGGTAAAAAGTAGCCTATGTGCTATTCCAGGCCATAATCTATTTCTTGCCCAATTTCATCCAGATACATTCAGCCGAGAAACGAACATCAAAACTTTCGCATTTATAATATTTGTAAGATTAATGTTTGAAAACCTCATTCCCATTTATAAATTTCGAGTTTTTTTTAATTGTTTTTTTCCGCGATGAAAAAAAGCACAAACCTGCACATGAAACGGTCCATTCTTCCACTATTAGTTGTCCCGCAAACTCGTTTTCACCGCAACGCACCACATGTTTAATCTACCGCCGCTGTATAAATATGGCGGCAAACAAAGCGCCCGTTCCTTTTTACGACAAGGAACAAAAATCATCCAATATTGACACGTTGTCGCTCGTACGGCGATAACGTAGAAATATCCGCCGGTGGAATAGCTGGGGTGTAGCAGGGTTCTGCGTTCCGTTTTACGGTGTTTTCGGGAGGTAAAAAACGCAGATAAGTTTGAGGGCTGTTCAAGAATTATTTTTTAACGTTTTTTTAAATTAAATACACTGTTACAAATTACTTATGCGTTTACCCAGGTACTTCTTTGTTTTATAGAAAAAATCTTAATATCCAGTTATTTTTCCATGTATAACAACAAATTCATATAACATCTTTTTTTACGTATCGTAATCGAAAAATATGATCTTGATTCCTCAAAAGAACGAGCAAAGTAGTCAATCTTCATTCTGTAGTCAGTTTGGCTCGGTCAGACCGCTACCTGACTGTGCATGAGTGGGTGGGACTGGAAAGATTCCTCATAATTGGAGTGAAAAGTGGTAGGGGTCAGACGGTAGCTAAATTATTTTAGTATTGCTACGCTCAGAACTCTGCTCTCAGACTTCAATACCCCGACCACGTCGGGTATATATTATTTTACTCCCTTATTTAATAAGCTTTTTTTGAAGTTACTAAATAATATTTCATTACTAAAGGCTGTCTAGTATTCCTATTAAGGTTTCAAAATAGCCCATTAAAACACGCGTCCATACAACACACACAACACATACACCATAACACAAATTTAAAAATAATAATGGTTTCCGACTGAACCCTAAATCCAGGGTAAGTCCGTAGATTCCATCACAACGCGTTATCCGATACGTCTTTTGTCATTTCATATCCGGGGCGCCCTCTATCGGCTGTTGACATAATTACGGCCGTCGACTTCCGGTCCCCTGATTTCTATTCCATGTATCTCTATCGATCTATGGTCTAAAAATAGACGTTCTGTTGTTTGTTAACAAAAGTATTAGAGAAGGGAAAGGGTAAGGGATTTATTGTTTTTTTTTTAACTGACTTCAAAAAAAGGAGGAGGTTCTAAATTCGTTGGGATCTTTTTTTTTTAATGTATGTTCCCCGATTACATAAAGACACCGCAACGCGCGCGTGGCATCGCTCGAAGAGATATAAATGTATAGAGAAATTAAAAGATAGAGATTTTATTGAAAATTAGACTGACTATTCAGAGGCTCTTGCCAAGATGCATACGCATTAGCGTTTCTATTCGTTTCGTTTTTAAACCAATTGCGTCACTGGTAGATGTCGTGATAATGTCACGTGATCTACCAGCGACGCGATTGGTTTAAAAACGAAACGAATTGAAACGCCAGTTAGCGTTGTGCATCTTGGCAAGGGCCTCAGTTGGGTTTCCTGCTTGGTCGGTTTTTGTATGAATGCTTGAGTAAAAGCAGAATATAAAACCAAAATGTAAATAAAACCGTATTTAAATGTAATTAATGTTTTAACTCTTGCCTCGTCACGTATGAAATAAATTTCGCGGTAAATGACAGTTTTATTATAATTACACTTTTGTAAATATTTAATTAATCAGAAACTATACAGGTTTGCGGTTTTAATATTGCTTCTGCGTAAATTGAAATATCATTTGGTATTATGTTGTTATTATCATTGAATAAATTTATTGCAAAAATATGTCAATTTTATGTATTCTATAGTAAAATATGTGAATTTAAAAGTAAGCGGAACTGATATGATTTATTTTACTAAAGCTGGGCATTCACGATCGCTCCAACAAGCCAAATAGAGAAACGCCCCGCCAAAATCGATCCGTAATCATGTCAAAACTGTAGCATTTATAAGTACTTGGCGCGGTCCGTTGGATTTCCAAACGGACGGAAAGCCAGCGCGACGGGCCAACGCGCAATCCGAATGGCACTATCCTGAATGTCGAAATTCAACTTTGAAACACGCCACGCCTCCGCGCCTTGCCAAATAGCGTCGTCATGAATGCGTTCTCTGGCTACCATTTTCTAATCAGAGGGCTCAGACAAGATGCACTACGCTAACTAACGTTTCTAATCGATTCGTTTTTAAACCAATCGCGTCACTGGAAGATGACGTGATACGAAAAGTCACGTGGTCTACCGGTGACGCGATTGGTTTAAAAACGAATCGAAATAAACGTTAGTTAGCGTAGTACATCTTGTCTGAGCCCTCTGGCTGCTCCGTGATGTCGCACCGTTGAGGCGTGGCGTGGCGCGCCCGTGAATGAGGTCAAAATATTACGCCCATCCAGTTGTATACAGTCCGTATGTCGCCGAGACAAACGGCGCCTCCTTGAATGCCCAGCTTTAGTATCTTAGTAATAGTTACATGATTATTTTGACTATCTGACGTTTACCTATTGTCCTATCCTATTAAATAAAGGTGAAACTTTGTAAGAATCTTTTGATGTTGGTACGGTCACGGAGTTTATTTCATGGACCACTATAGAACCTTGTTGTATAAATCCAACGATAAATTCCTATGAAATTTCAATTTCGACACTTAACGCTGTCATTGTGACAAGGTTCTATGGTGGATCAACATTTAAAGTCATTGATGGTACTTTTATTACGAAAAAATGGCTTAACGGATTGAAAATTATTTTTAGTAAATTTCAAGTCTATCAGCCGTAGTCAGTTAATAACTATTAACGGCCGAACCCAATATACAAACCGCGGACAGTTAAGGCTAATGTCGTGTTAAAATTTGTCATTTTCCCATACAAAATGTGTTAAATTTTAATCTGAAGTAAGCCGCGGTTTGAATATAGGGTTCGGTAATAAGTCGTTCGTTAGCGACGATTTTTTACACAAGTTTGAAAAATTAATAAGTTATCTTAAAATGTCTTTGAGCTCATCTGCATATTAACACAAAGAAAAATTTAATTTCAAAAAAATTAATTAGCGACTTGAAAGAAAGAAAGAAAGAAAGAAAAAAATTAAAAAATATTTATTCGTGACCAACAGACCAACAAAACTCAACAAAATACTGACATAGACAAAAACCTGCTGTCACGAAATGGTTCCAACTCAGCGTTATGCTGGCGTTAAAACCAGCGCTGGTCTTCCATTGGATCCATCCAGTGAAACCACGGAAGATTACACACATAGCACACACACACAATAAACTTATATAAATAAAACAAAAAGAAAGAAAAAGGGAAAAAACCGCAATAAAAGTGAACAAGCAACAAAATTATTATTATTCGGTGTTGCCATGCAGGCAACACCGAATAATAACACCTAATAATAATAAGCGTCTATTGTACTATTATGTCATAGATTAACGCTTTGAAAACTGCGGATAAAACAAGTACTAGGTTAATTGCATTAGAAATTTATTGCAGTTCTAAAGTACAAATATCTAGTACCAAAATAAAATTGTAGGTATCTCATGTTTAAAGATACGAGCAATTCAAAAATAAAGTACCTACAATACAATAACCACAGTGGCTATAATTAAATCGAATAACGTGATAGAAGCCAGGAAAAAGGGCTCGCATGGGTGAACTTCGATAGGGTAAGGGATGATTTGTTACCTGCGTCGCGTCCGAGAGATTTTAGGAGCTTTAGCCAGCGCGGTCAGTTTGGACACGCCAGCAGTTTTATGATAAGGGGCTTTGATGGTGGACAATAAATAGCGACATAGTATAGAAGCGACGTTTGATATTACAAATTGGGCAAGATTACGTCGGACTATGCTCAGTGTAGGCTGTTTAGGGTTCCAAAGACGTTACTACAAACACAAGTAACTATCTCAAACAAGCCTAACAAAAAACACGCTTTAAAAAACCAGACTTTTGCTAACCAACTTTAAATCGTTATAAATCCTAAATGATCATTCATAATGAAAAATGAAAAAAGAAACCTAAAGATTATTTTTAAATACCTATTCAATGATACCCCACTTGTCTTAGTTCGCCGCTTTTCTTTTTTACAATTTGTTTTTCTTTTTTACAATTTGTTTTTCTTTTTTACAATTTGTTTTTCTTTTTTACAATTTGTTTTTCTTTTTTACAATTTGGCGTCTGGTTGCCGCTGTATTGAATTTTCATACGAGATTAAGACAAATCGATTGAAATTAGAATCATCAAAATCGGTCCACGTGATTAGTTTCTAGAGCGCCAGAAAGGAACAAACATACATATTAGGCTGATAAACTCATTACCCTCCTCCTTCGGCAGTCGGGTAAAAACAACACGTATAAACAAATTTTCTGTTTAACATTATTTTGTGCTGTTTTAGCGATTTTTATTGAAATATGATGTTCGTTTTTTTTAAGTTATTACTTGTAGTTTGGGGGGGGAGGCACGCAACTCTAGCGAAAATTATACTATTCGAGCTCAATATTTCCTAAACAGTTCCCCAAATCTATTTTTTTTGGTGATTTGGTGAAACTTTTTTTATCTATTTATCCGTACTGTATTTATCTGTACTGTACACGCGACATTGACGCCGGTCAAACATTCTAGTGACATAGCACACGGTCGGCGACACGCAAATGTCAAAAATTCAAACAGCCAATTAGAGCGCAGGATTTATGTCACTTGCATGCTCCGAGGGCGGTATGCGACAAGAATGAGCGATGAGCTGTGACGACATACCTAATGGGTATATTGGGTATGAAGGTTTCGAGTAATAGATGAACTGTGGCCTTAGACAAGAGTGGCGAGTTCATTATCGTTATCAAAAATATATAGACGTAAGCTGCCAGGTGGTCGTGTCAAGCGCTTGTCAGTTGTATATACATTGACAGTTTTCGAAAATCGTTTTCGAAAGCGTTGAACATTTTGTCTAGGAACTTTGGTTCTCTATTCTATTTTGTGCTTACATTAACGTTTTGATAGCTCTTATTTTCTTGACGCTAATAACGGACGAGTTAAAACAATACGATAGCACGTAAAAAGCAATATTGTTTAACGTGCCCGTACATTTCAAATATCGTTATTACCTCGAAAACTTTTAAATTTTACGGTATGAAAAGTAGTATATGTGTTAATCCACGGTTTTAAGCCGTTGCAGCTCGGAGAAGTAAAAAACTAACACACAATTTTTGCATTTTATTAATTCATTATAGGCTAAATTATTTGATTATTTCTTTTTGTTTTGAATTCTAATATATAGAACAATAAAGCACACATTTAAACACGACATACGGTCCCAAACGAGACCGTTAGCCTATAGTGGATACGACTATATTTAGGAAAAACTTCGGTAGCACCTCAACAAACATAGGTACGAATTTATTTGTAGAGGTTACATTTACATCGAAGATCCATGCTGGGCAAAGAGTTAGTAGGTTTCTAAATCTTATGTACTGTGAATTCGTTCTCTAAAAATGTTTTAATAAAAGGCTTTGTTATAAATGTTATAATCGGGCATCAGAAACGTATAAACGACTACGTAATCACTTGTTTAACACATTAAATGCATTCCATTGAAAATCGGCTCAATATCGAATCCTTACTACTGGACGTGTTACAGTTAAACACGTCATGACGTGTTAAAATCAAATCACGATTTACGTCCGCGAGCGTACGCGACGTTAAAATTATTAATTAATTTAAACTACGTGACTCTGACGCGAGCTTTTGCGTGATAAAGTGCCGATGACGCAGATATGAGTATGAGACTTGTTTTCATGCCGAGGTCGGGCAATGTGGATATAAAATGGTATTTATAAATACAGTTTTGTGACGGAAAGTGCTTATTTTAAGGTTTTTATAATTCCTTCTAATAAAATTTGGTACAACCTGATTACTATAAGTCGATTTGTGTGAGATCGTCCCCTGATACTTATTTACTTATTATTTCTTATTTGTCGATGGTCAATATGTTTCTAATAAAAGTTGTTTTGTGACTGTTTGCAATCAAATTAATAACTTAATAAATAAGCAATTAAATTATTGTACAAAATGACAATTTATTTGTTGATTTATATTATAATCTTACTACTATTACAACCATTACGACGGTTACGACCGTCTAGCTACTTGAAAAGTACTTTTGACTTTCGACATAAAGAATCCATTTGAATCCAATTTGAAAGTCGAACTTATTTTTGATTATATTCTGTCAAACGTCGAAACACTAAACGTTAGATCGAAGTTAAATTTGGTTTAACCTTACCTAGTATGTTTTAAAATACCATCCAGCAGATAAATGTACTCTAAAATCGACATCCAACTAAGTACAGAATTCAACATTAATACAATTAAAAATTAAAACTAAACGTATTTCAATTAAAATTAAACTAAGCTACTCAAATATTAAAGATATAAATAATAATCACCACTATAAAAAGAACACCCCCTCTAGCAGGTCCGCTCGCGGCATGGTCCCCATGACACTGGCTGCATTACCTCTCTGGATAGCTAGCGTAAATCGATGATAAACTTGTAAATAACAATAAAGGTACTACACAAAAGAAACCATCACGAATAATTTATCAAACCAATCCCAAAGTCCCTTAAAAAGAGTTATGATGACTAGCTCTGGCAACCTATCTCAAAATAAATCATTTTGTCACTTACTTCAACGAAGCAATAGCGCCATTGAATCTCGCACTGCCATTAGTGCCAACCTTTCCGCCGAAGATCCGGTCAAAGAAGTATCGTCTCAAAATAAAATGACTCCCCTTCCGCACCGCATCTTTCTTCCTTAATACCAAAGGCGTTAGGGCTATTTTACGAAAAAAGATTCTACGCAAGATTCGTTTTGTTGTTACAATTGTATCAATATTGGGAAACGTAACTCGATTTTCGAATTGAGTGCACGCTGTCAAGGCACTCGAGGTTGATGGAAAGACGGACGTTTCTATCTTTCATTTTATATAACTTTCACTCAAATAGTGGGCCTGGATCCGATAACGTTGGTTGTCGACAGCAACCAACACCAGCAGCGTTGGTTGTTGGTTGTCGAGGTTGTCTTAATAGATCTTAGTTACTACTTCAAATAAGTCTGCTAAGTTTTCCTTGGTGTTCTAGACAGTAAAATGCTTAAAGTTTTTATAACACTTTTTAGGTTTAGAAAACTTGATATTTGTTTTAAGAGGCCGTATACGAAATTTTGCCGGTTTTGCTTATTTTTGTGATTTTACAGTTAAAATACTGCTTTTCTATAAGTTTTAATGCTCAAAATTAAATGCCATTTTAGTTATGATCGAATAAATGAGCCACTTTTTTATTTTTGTCGAGTATTATAATGCGAAATTTAGGTTGTTTTAAAACATTATTTATTGCCAATTCTTTTGAACTTTTTGGATATTTTTTTCTAGGTAATGGATTGATTTTGAACTTAAGTTTATTTCTTTTGTTTTAATTTTATGAACGAGAGTTCTGAGTAGCCGAAATCAAAAATAATTTTTGCCCGTTTTTTATAAAAAAATACCAAGTTTATTATCTTTCGTGTTGTGCATTAAAACTTGTAGAAATACAGTATTTCAACTGTAAAATCACGTAAATCAGCGAAATCGGCAAAATTTCGTATACCGCCTCTTAACTCGTTTAGTTCTACTGTTCTGTGGCTGGTTTCATAAAGTATTTTAATTTTCACTCTTAAATAGCAATCTAGGCACGCATAATATACTAACGGATTTATTAATTTTAATTATGAATTGTATATATCTATTAGTTGATAGTCGTGATCTTTAAAACCTAAAAGTATTTCCACAGTCAATACGTCGCAAGAATTAAAAAAATTGGCACAATACATCTCACTTTTTTTAATTTACCCTGCGCAAGCGATAAATTTATTCCGGCAACTTTTACGCAAAACGAGCAACACTTTAAAAAAAACCCATTTCGGGAACGACCCGTCAAAATTCATAAAATATTACTGGAGCGCGGGAAAGTGGAAGAAATCCGCCGCCATTACTGTGATTGTTGCCGTATTATGTAAGTGATATTTTTGTTTTTTGCACGCTAACGTTTAAGGAAAAACTGCTGCGTCATTAGATGGAAATCAATTTAGGAACAATTAAGGTTTTACTTATCAGTTGAGTTACTGAATAGTTTTGAAAAAAAAACAGAAACAGTATTTACGCCAAATTGTTCAAACATTGAATTCATAGTGTGTTTGTTAGTGCGTACGTTTGCTTAGACATTTGAAACATAACAAAATTGTATAAACGGATATATGATTTCACAAGTTCTAAGAATTATTATAAGTAAAAAAGTTATTATTGTTAATATTTCACAGGGATGTACGACTACGAAGAGTTGAATACACACCTTATTACACTGTTATAAGGTCCAAAAGTGGATACATCGCTTTGTAGTCGACTGTACTTAAAATTTGCCGTATAACTTCCTATTAATGCTCACGGCCTGGTACAGTCGGCCGTTTGTCACTTTAACGTCATGTTCGATGTACTGCACTCATCGGTCGAAAGCGCGAAGGTACAAAAGTATGCAGCCATTTATAAGACCTCTGCATTTAATCTTTTACAATTGCATAAAGTAATAAAATAATTTGAGCTTATTTGCAAGACAAGATTACTCAACAGCTGATCTTACCTCTATATAGTATTTAGTGTTGTCTCTTTTTCCAGGTGCTTTTTTATATACGAATTTTTAATATTTTCTGCTGGCCATGATATGCTCAAGATTTCTTAAACATTATTTAGGTAGGTTAGGTTAGTCTGGGCCCTAGTGAAAAAGGGTACAAGTCGACTTAACTCGCAATAAAAAAGGTATATACATGAACGAGTGTACTAGACTTAAACCCTTTTTCACTTGATCTTCAGAAGACTTTTTCACTAGGACCCCAGCAGTTAGACTTGTGACTGCCAAACTTAACTCATGTGGCATGAAATGCCTTACGATAAAAGGAAATTTTTGCATAGTGATTTGCTCGTTGAAAGGTTTTTCGATAAAATTACCCGTTCAAGAAACTAGGTGAAAAGTCAGGAAATTGCTTAGGTATGCGCTGCTGGGAGTGAACGTGTCGAAATAAACTCGAAAGTTTATTTAAAACAAAAATTTGCTTGATTTGTTTCTGGATACACAAATTAATTAAGGTTAATAACATACAGCAACTAAGTAATTAAGTTCAAGTAAGGGAGGGATAAACAAATTTGTCTCCAAAATTACGTTTATTATATTTAGGATCAACATTATAAGCGGATGTAATATTATGCTTCTTGGTTTATTTGCATTTTCTTTCACAAAAAATTTGGGAAGAATAAATGAATAACGTTAACAGATATTTTTTGCCCCGTGAAAGTTGAGTTCAATATTTTGCTATTAAGAGTCTTAAAATAGGTGATATTGAGACAAATTAAAATTCAATTTCTGAACATAGCCCCACGTTGGGTGCCAATTAACTTATGTGTTTGAAAAACACGTAAAAAACATGTTTGTGTGACTGGTAGACTTGTACTAAAAAATCAGTTGTCTGTAAAGTTGGTTTACGGACGATAATTTTACGTGTTACGTGTTACGGCTTACGCAGAACGTGACGCGGAACGTGACAATGAGTCATGTTTTTTCGTGCGTGCAGCCGGCGTTCATCGATTTATAAGACGTTATCACGTCAAAAAAACTGAAACCTCTTGTTTTAATATGTTTCTACTAGAAGAAGACAAAGGCAATCAAATGCAGCAGTGTATATACAAAACGTTTATAACATTTTTAAACTATTTTATAATATATTGGTTAAGTGCAAAATTTATAACAAATTTATCCTAATTTTAATTAAAATATTCTAAAGTAGCCACTGGAAAGCAAATACTCACAAATTGTTAACAACACTGCAGCAAGCGTGCTCGACAATTTCACTATAATTTCGTGAATACAAAATGTTGGTTTTGCATTTTCGCGTAATTACAAAATCTAACGTGTTACCCGGTAGCTGTTACTCGTGAAATAACTCGTTACACGTGAAATAACTAACTCGTTATGGTATGCTAATGCTTTAATAAGGTAATAACTGTGGCTTGCGTTTCGTTCTTAACTGTTTCGAGCTTGCAGTTGCCTAAGTTTACCCGTATTTTACTACTACAAGTTTAGATACTGAAACGAGTTTGTTTAGCAGTTGCTAGGAAATGGTAACAAGCGAAACACCCAAGTCCTTTGTGTTCAAAATTCTCTATCACTCGTATTCATACGATCTTATGCAAAACGAAGCTACTTTACACGAACCCTAAAGACTTTTTAAGACCACTTCTCTACCCCTCTGATTTATTCTTATCTCTCTTTTGTATCTTCCGTGATTTATGTAGTTGAATTTTTACCTTTTTTCTATTTCTGCACCAAATTTTGACATAAAATAACCTATTTAGACTCTGGTTACTTTATTTGTTTCTACAAAATTATCTTTACGCCGGTTAAAAAATGTGGTTCTAATTCATATCTCTTAAAATTGAACGTTCTACTTAAAAAAAAAACAATTGTGTTGTCTACCTTTACCTTCCTAAAACCATGATAATATTCTTAAAAAAATACGGTTAAATACTTTGCCTTATCTTGTAATAATAATGATTTCAACCGAAAAAATATTACTTCAATCAAGCATTAGAATTGGCAAAGATTAAACAAAATTAAAACGTGGCAAAAAACGCTACAAACTACATACATCAATTAAAGCAATTCCCAAGAAAAAAGTCCCGAAGAGTCACTATCGTCAGTCTTCTGACGTAACATCCTTGAAACTCAGTCTATTATAAACTATAATATATATTAGCGGCACTTTCAACGTTATCAAGAAGCTGCGGGCGCCGGCCAATTACGATCAGATGCCCGATAAGATGCCACTTTGTCAAACTAGACAAATTTATGCCCGTAGCCAAATTGAACCTGTGTCCTATGAAATATGGCTCTTCTGTTTTTCTAGCGTTTTTAATCATGGGCTCGTTTTATGAGTGTTTACTGGGAATATATTTCTTTTTACCACAGCTGTTTAAAAATTAGTTTTATTTATATATTGGCCGTATCTAAACTTATAAAATAAATGTATGTTTTATGTTACTATACCAAACGTAAAATCAAAATACAATATTTACAAAATAGAGAGGCTTTAAGGCATTAACTTGATCCGTTGTTTACGAAGTGTATTCTTGAGTACAAGAACGATAAATAAATGACATAACTTTAGCACTAGGAACTTATGCAGTATAGCGCATTAATCTTACACTAAAACTCAAGCATTCAACTAATTGCAAACGATCTTATCCACTGCATCTTCATTTAACACACTAATATTCCACTGGCGTCTACAAATTAACTCCTAAACGCGAACGCAATTAATTTTAATTAGAAACACTGGGGCAAAAAAACAATTCGACCAAACCCCTCCAAAACCCCTCCGAAATGGGGGCAGGGGGACACCGGCCTAAACAACGGGCGCTTTGTATCCCGACAGTTTCTAGAATGTTGATTTTTCTTCTCAAGAAGCATTCCGCTAACAAAAACTTCACGGGGACAGAATATATAATGAGACATTTACAACGTTGTTTGAGTTGATTAATTTTATTAGAAGTTCCTAACTACCTAAGCACTTTTCTTTGTTGGATTCCATTTTGCTAGTTAAAGTTTTATTTGGTGACACTTAAATTTAAATAATGGTATTGTTCTAAGTACTAAAATGTCACGAAACTTCAATTTAATCGTCATACATGGGTCCCACGTTGGGCGCCAATTAACACATAGCCAGGAACCTTCTAAACGTTAACTAATTTCATAGATTTTTCGAATGACATATCTTTTTACTAACCAAGTTTTTTTTATTTATGATTTATTTGAGTCTTAGAGATTTGTTGACCTTTATTTCTGGTTAATATTATAATTTTGTTTTTGTAGATAGTTATAAAAGACGATAATTATATGAGTTCAATATGTTTTTTAATGATAAATTAATTTACGCCCATAACGTTTTTGTTAAAGACTATTTTATAAAGAAAAATACACTGAACAGAGTGAGAAAATGCTAGTATCAGGCTTCCAGGTCGCTATAAATTACTTGGAGCTCACTTAAGGTAGTAATTAACCTATGCAAGGTTTGATCGTAAATCTTGATTGCAACAATGCAATTACTGTGTCCTATCTTCAGCGATAATTTTATAGTTTACGTTAGGTATGCGCCCATTTTTATTATTTAAGGAATAGTCTAAAAATTAGGATGGTCACGTTCAATTTTTTTCATATTAACCAAACGGAACAATATAACGCATTCGGCATTAGGTTCGCTATTTGTACTTATTTCTGTGAAACAAAGATTAAATAAATAACGTTAATTTATTTGATACATAAATATTACATTAATCTCTTTCCCGCGTTATCATCCACATAGAATTTATTTATCATTATCCCCGCACATTCCCTTAATCATTTTCTGAAATGAATTAATATATCTTACGTCTTCCACGTATGTAAATTTCATTTGCATCAGTTTTACAATTGAACCGTGAGATCAAAAAACTGACAAAATCACAAACTGACTGTTAAAATGTATTTATAATATAGCCAGGGATAAGTACCGCTGCTTATTTTTTAACATTGATATTTAAAATCCCTGAAATTACCACGTGACCCAGATAATGCAGTTGGAATAAATTTGATCCCGGTATTCCACCGGGACTTTCGGAAATTTCCACTAACGATGCCACGGTTGACAGCTTTTCGTCGATGCACTTTCACGGCTCAACGGTTTTTGAAATTTCCATAAAATTCTCAATCATGATAAGGAATTTTACCTATAGTTCATGACGTAACTATGTAGCTATATCCTAGCACTTTACACACGTTGATCTCGTTAAAAACCTAGGTTTTTTATGAATAGCCGTAGGTTCAATAAAACACTGGCGACACTCCTTTGCAAAAAAAAGCCACTTATATTTTAACTGAATAAATGCTAACTTTAAAAGACCCAAAGATCTGATTCAATTTACTACTACTTCTTTAAATAAAACATTTGTTATTAACTTTGCCACGAGTCATCAAATATTTCACGACACTTGGCTTCACCACTGGAACAAATAAGTTAGTGTACTCACTAATAAACTATTCAGAGCCAAGTTAACACTAAACTTCATCTGTATTAAGATCATGAACCCCGCTAAGCAACAATGCCGTGGCCCCACGTTAGGGCGCCACTTTGCTTAGCTCTAAATCAAGTGTCGTCCTCAACGTAAATTAACGTAACTGCAACTATAAAGTCAATGTAATTTCAACTCTGTACTACTATGAACTAGGTTGCACATGCAATAGATGTAGTATGATTTTGCGCCCTCTTTCTAATGATGGGTTTGTAACGGCGCCTTCGTGATCCTGACCTTAGAATTACACACCCAGATAATTTACTGGATACTCGGCATAATTTAATGATGGTACCATTTAATTTTAAAATACTTGAGCTCTTTTAATTTTATAAAACAATAACTTGTCAGAGTAGTTTTAGATTAGATTATTCCCTCCCACATGGCAATGGCGTCCATGCCACATGTGCTCATTCTAAATTAATAGAAATACTAAAATCGCCAACATCCCAGTAGTACCTGAAAGCCAGTTAATGTTCATATACGTACTGGTATGTATTTACGTATGGAATTGTATTTCATATTGGTGCCACCCTCTTTTATGCTGACATTATAATAAAGAGAACTAATAAATCATGTCAAAAACTTTTTAAGTTATTGATGACTTTATCTCTATATAGAATAAAACAAAGTCGCTTCCCGCCGTCTGTCGCTTAGATCTTTCCAACTACGCAACGGATTTTAATGCGCTTTTCACCATTAGTTAGATATTTTTTTATTCAACGAGTGTTACAGAAAACTAACTTAAACCAAAGCGAAGTGAGGGCGGGTCGCTAGCAATTTATAAAAATAAAAATAAATCGCTGAAACGTATTTACACGCTTACTCGTAACTTCACAACGACTGCACCAAATTGTATTATTCTTCTTTGTTGTGTTTGTTATTGTCAGGAAAAGGTTTATATGAAAATTCACCGGATATCTCGGAAATTTGCAGCGGAAACAAAGCCTCTGGCGGGTAGCTAATTTAAAATAAAGCATTACGATATATGCTGTTTTAAAAGCTATGCTCCTAGACATTAACAATTATAGAAGGTAGAAACAAACCTTATGTCGGTAAAAGATTTTCTGCAATAAAAAAAATCTTTTCACACCACATGCTCGAATTTGCCCAATTATATATCATGCAAACCTCACCTAAAGTAAGTGATTATAGCCATCGGCTAACCAGCGGGTTATAATGAGATTTGAATTCGTATGAAAAATTGTTCCATAGAAACCTACAGCAAACAGAACTTATTTGAAAATTGAACTGGCCACTACAAGCCATAATCACAAAACAAAGAAAATAAAACAAAAGGTGAGAAAAGTAGAGTATTCTTCTTTGGGATAAAGGTGTTTTCGTCTTGGGCGAGCTTGAATCCCTCGCTGCACTCAGGACCCCGTTTTAATTGCCTCGCTTCACTCAGGAATTAACTCGTAACACTCTCGCTACGCTCGGGAGTTAAATCTGGAGTCCCTCACTTGCTCAGGATTCAATATCGCGCCCGTGACATAAAACAGTGTTTTATCCCCTCGATGTATAATCTACTATTATACAATCTTATTTCAACCTCCAACTGTATAAAATAATCTCATAATTACGTTTCACTGTCTATTTAAAAGGACTTCAGCGGCAAGAATCGTACGATATTTGTTAAGTCAGCAAAACAAAGCCCCCTTATTGTATCATAAAAGCTAACGATAGCGTCCCGGTATCGCGACTGTTTAAAGGGCAAATGGTATAATAAGATTATTATTATGTCATACGATAACGGGAAATAAGGGAGTATTTCGAGTTGGAAATGTTTTAGCGTTTAATTGTTTTGTAGTTTCGTTATAGTTATTATGGATTTCAGCCGAGACGTTAAACACAATCGCCGATAATTTTATCTGCAAATAGTTTAATAAATAACTTCATGGATATAGTTTTATAATTAAGAAAACTACCCAATTAAGCATCTCTATTTCTATTTTTTTTTAGAAAAGATCATGCTTTACCTGGTCTTAATCTTTGTTCTGTCTGATTAAATAATGCTTTATTGCCGTCTATCAATTTAAATTATCAAAATGATATTTAATGTCATAAAATGTAATTAATTATTTGCTGTTTTTATATCTTTCAAAATGAAATTCCTTCAGTTAGTTGATTCAATCAGTTAAGGAATTTTTCAATTTTTTTCAAAAAATTTCAAAGTTGTAAATTTAATGTAAATTAGTGTAGCTTAAGTTTATACGTTATTCATATATTATATGAATAACGTATAAACTTAAGCTACACTTATTTGCATTTACTACTTTTATACGCGATGTATTATTCAAAACCTATAAACATTTCGAATAACTCACTTTTGCCACTTAAACAACTATTAAAACTGCTTTATAGTTCAAAACATAAAACGACCAACAGCCATAAATTAAAATGGAAATGCACACTTTTTAAAATTATTTCCCGCAAAAAATGCCTTTTGTTCGAAGCCTAACGAGGTAATTACAATAACAATGGCGTATACACCAATGAATGTGGAAACAACTCATTGTGTAATTTATTTGAGCTCTCCAGTAATTATTTTCTGTTACGTGTTTTTTGCCTTAATGATCTCTTTTTGTAAAGGTGTGGCTTTCAAAAGTCATCTCTTTAATGACACCGACTATTTGACCGAAAATTGGTTTTTATTTTATGATACTCTAGATACAAGTCAATTTAATTTAATTTTTTAATTGTATTATTGTTGAATTCTGTTAATATTATGTCGATTAAATACTTAAATATTATATATTAAATATTAATTACTTATACAAGTCACCTACATAATTTATAGGATTGTTTAGTTAAACACGAAAGCTATTTTATTTTATAATAACAATAAATAATAGACATTTTTTGTGTTAATTTAAAAAAAGGTAAGGATCCGTTTTTATTGTCTTAAGTCGTACCTAGTTTCTTTAAAATTTATATAAAATATGTATATATGAGTAATATTACTCAGAAAAAAAAAATCCTTTCTTAGTCCTTTAATTACAAACTCATTAAAACTTTAAATGTAGTTTCTTTTTTCAAAGTTTTTTATATTAGGAGCGTCAGTTACAAATGTAGTTTATTTAATTATACATATCGTACAATGTAAAATACTGTGTAAAATATATTAAGTAAATATTGCGAGAACAAAATGACAGAAAAGTGTTTAAACTGTTAGATTTAAAATCTGCAAATATAAAGTTATATAATAGTAACCTAGGCTAGGTTACCTCCACTCTACGTTTGCTTTCAACATCATGATATGTATATATTTTCAATGTCTTATCTGTTGTTATTCTTAATAACGAATCCAAGATTTTTTATCTATAAATATGACAATAAAACTGTTAGACCTGATTGTCCCACGAACTTATGATTGTTTTCACTTTTATAGAGACATAAAAACAACTAAACTATAAGAAGACCTTTGAAAACTCCATTTATTATTCTCTAGACAAAACAACTAATTTTATCTGTTTCTTTTGTTTCAGAAGCTGATTACACGCTGGACGATTCATTTTGGAATGAAGAAAGCCCAGTCGGTAAGCAGTTATCATAAATAAGCTGCTTTATTGAAGATAAAAATTAATCAACGGCCAAACGACGTCGTGAAATAAAAAATACAGGTTCCAAGCGCCATTTTCCAGCTCTTGCTAATTTCAAGTCTGAATTTACTGTCAAAAATTAAGAAACACCCTGCCATCTGCAACATCTCCGGCGTATAATGTGATTCCTGAAAAATTCACTGACTCGTAACAAGAAATCATCTGGAATATGCCGGAATATTCCGGTATATTCCGGTGTATTCCAGTCGCCGTTACTCATGGGAGCACGGGAAGGGCGCAATAACCATTCTGAGGACTTAGTCGACCGGGGTTGTTGATATTTCATATTCTCGTTTTAGTACAATGAGCTTAAAAATAATGATACCATTATGAAGTCAATAACGGGTACATTATTAATGGATTACAAGTGGAATTGATTGAGTTCTGAATTGTGCCTTTATACATTATATACACTTGAATATTAGAGGAGATTTTAACACAGATTGACCTAATATTAAACTAACCCTTTGGCTCGTAATATGAGTATTACATACATACATACATAAACTCACGCCTTTATTCCCAGTTTGGGGTAGGCAGAGCTACAGAATTGCCAACAACTCTAAAAGCTTGTTGATAATTCTGTAACCACATTTTGCATAATCAGGCTAAGATGTTTACCAGTGTATTAGTGACAGGTTGCAAGCCCATCGCCTAACAGTACTACAAGCCTTTATTCCCTTAGTCGACTCTTACGACATCCACGGGAAGGCATGGAGTGGTACTATTCTAAGCCGGCAACCACACAGCTCATGAGTATTAAATAACTATAATTATATTATTATACATACAATACACATTCGCTGCCGTGCCTTATTTTTTCCCCAGGTGCAGAAACTAGAATAGTGTAAAAACGCACAAAATGCAAGGCACTAGATAAAAGTCAAGACTCAAATACCAAAAGCACTAAGCAGAAGTTGAAACTATCAATTTAAATTTTAATTGTTTTGAGTTTAAATTAAGATATGGGACATTCGAGACATTAACGGTACACGATGATAATTTTATTCTTAACAATATTTCGACCAAACGATATAATGCGATACAATTTCGACCAAAAATTTTTTACAGGTTAATTGTTAAACAAAACGTTATGCAAAAAGTTATTGGCAAAAAAGTTAAACAACCCAATAGACCTAGAATAGAATAGATAGATAATTTACTTATGAGTAAAATGTCGACTTCGACACGATTCTGGAATCCGTTTAAACATGATTAAAACTTAGCTTAATTTAATCGCAAATATTTGCAAACATTAAATTGAATAGTTAGACTTCGAATCAGCAAAATATACTCCAAAAGCATTTCATGGTGAAACAATTTCAAAACAAAACAAATAGGGCTCAGACACAAAAGGCCCAAATGAATTTAACAAATATCTAGGAACCGGCCGAAACCGCTTCAAACAGGTAAGGGCCGGCACAAACTAGTTCCCCCGCTTTGATGTGGGTGAAAATTTAAATTCATACGAGTTCAGAATCATAATCGAAGTTGAGCGGTTTATGATGATTGGGGTATAAGTTACTTCGTGGAATAATCCTTGAGAAATTTGAAAAGGGATAGCGTGATATTTTCGCTACTATAGTTTTAAGCAAAGGATAGTGGGCAAAATACACCGAGCTCCGCCAGCCATATATTGAATATAACTCGACACATCTAACAAAAATAAGCATTTTTAATTATAACGCATTAAAAAATATCCCTCGGGTCTCATTGGTATCACTGATAGTGTATTGTATAAAGAGATAGATATCGCACTAGCGTGCAGAAGGTGATGCTCTCAAAATCAATTGTTTTTGAGCCTGGCAAGATATGAAGAGAATATCCACTGACCAGCTCTCTTCTTGGAGTCAATAATAATAGATCGTAATGATAATTAACACACTGTTAAAAAGATTTTTTAGTTTATAACGTTATTATTGAGTTTATTTTGTTAAAAAAAAGGTTTAATATGTTATGCTTGTTTAATAATGCTCAGTAAGTTAAACCCATTTGACTTGAAATAAATAGAGAACCCATGGACAGAATTTGACGCACATTGGTACGGAAGTACATAGCTTTGATACCTTCCAAACAAAAGTAGTCTAAGCTGTGGCGGACCTGGGTGTGCCGTCCAAACATTTTTGCCCGCTATCCTTTTCTTTCCTTCTTGATAATAAGTAAGTTAAATCTAAATAATGGTAATAAATAGACCCTGATCTTTGTGGCAATGACGTCACAATAGGGTAATTTGGTGAGTAAATGGAACGGTGTTAATTAATACGGCAACCTAGTCTATTGGTGTTCTACGGAATAAAATTTTTATTATCAGGTATCCACGATACAAATATAAGTCAATTGTCAATTGTCAATTGGTTAATTTATGACGCGCAGTTGCAAATAAAGCAAACATTTTATATCTTAGGTCAAAACTTAATTAGGTGGTATAGGTTAAAGCTGATAAATTGATAAAGATAATTCTAATATTATATTTAATTATGTTCCACTGTTCCATTTACTGATTGGAACGGTGTTAATTAATATGAAAACCTACCGGTTTTTAACCGATCAAATTTTAATAACTAGGAATTCAATATTGTCAATTGATTAACTTATCGACGATGTTCTTTCGTTAACTGACTCTCCGTAACAAATCAAAAGTTGTTCTAAATGACTTGCGGTAATAATAATTTAATAGTTTTTGTCGTGAATGCCTAGTTAATAAAAAATATTAAGTTAAAAAAGGTATTATTAGCAAATTGTGTTAATTAACACCATTCCAAACTACCCTATTGTGACGTCATTGCCACAAAAATAAGGGGTGTAGTAATAAATATAATTTTATAAAACTCGTTCAACTGATGTTGGCCCTTCAACAGATGCTTCTGCAACATTAAAATAAAACAACATTTGGAGCCAAGTCAAGCGTTTCAAATACCATGCACGTAAAACTTGACGTCGCAACATAACACATGCTGGCACCCAAACGTGTCAACATTACACTCAAATACGATTTGTTGGCAGCAAATGCAACACATTTATACAGTGTTATTCTGATTCTCGAACGAGGTGAATGTCGTTTACATGCGACGGGTGGCGCGTCGATACGGCAGGCAACAACTTGGCGCTTGGCTCAAGTTATGACCAATGTTTGTGTTAACACGTGAAAATGAAATTCGGCTGCTGTGAAATTTTTAATAGGTTATGGTTTCACTGGAGTATTAATTTGGAAGCGTGTAGAGTTTAAAATAAATATAGGTGCAATACTACCTCCTTATTATCACTATTATTATTACATAAAAGAAATGCTAATAAGGAAAAATCATGAGTTTTTCTAACAGCCTCAATAAAGGCTGATTGATATAACAAACAGTTGAGAAAAATAATTTTTTAAATAGTTATAAAAATAATTTTGTTCCTATGCCTTTATAGCAAAACAGAATTTAACATGGAGTTTCTATGGCCGACCTGTTACATAGGTAACGTCACAGTGCACTATGATAGAAGAGCAGATAAATTTTTGGTCCCACAAATATAAAATAAAATAGAATGGTTAAGGGAGGATAAGAAATATAGCTTACTGGAAGCTAAGAATAAATTAAAGAAAGCATTTTTAGATAAGTTGCCTTGATTTCAGCTGTTGTGAGTTGTTATTATCAGATTTGTCGTTATAGCTCAGTTCGATCTTAAGGAAAGCATGGAATGATTGCAACTTGAGTATGGATCTATTCTATTCTATCCTGTTCTCTGGTGTAGGGTACCCACTGGACTCATTTAGGTGCATAGTATAAAATTCAAGAATGAGCGCTGTCTCGCTAACAAACTGCGTAAGCAGTTTGGCGAGTAACTCCTCGTAAGGCCCGCCATACTACAAACAGGGAGTTTTGTGTAAGTGGGACTTTGAATCTATCAAGGAAATAACGTTCAATTATGTTTGTTCGATAATGCCATTTTCAGTTTATGAAAATAGGAAAATAGACCTTAATCTTATTGCAACACAGTTCAAATTAAATTGGCTTGATTATGTACATCTTATTGCAAACTGGGCCTTACGAGGTTAAAATTAGTTATGTATATGAATATATATATATATATATATATATATATATATATATATATTGGATCTCCCTGTGTAATCACTGTCTGATTAGCAGTTTAAAACGCTTGTATCATCCGTATTTCTTAGCCGATTTTTATTTTTATTTCACTTTTGGTAATCTCTTTTACGTTATTGGGATATTTTGTTAAAAATGCGATTAAAAAATTCAGGCATATTCCCTATTATGAAAGATACACGTAAAGAACTGACACTGAACTGACTGTTCTTTCAGTGTACAGTTGAGTTCATAAATATGTATACATTTTAGTACCTTGTCTATTAAATGTCATGTTTAAACTACCATATAAGAATTGTAACAACGATTAAATTGACAAGGTACTTAAGTATATACATATTTACGAACTTGACTGTACCATTCATATATCCTTTGACATTAACTAATCATTACAAATATAAACAGACAGACATTCTAAACATGCTTCAACCTAATAATAGATGTTTGTGTCCCCTTGACATTTAGATCAAAAGGAGACATTTTGAATATCAAATAACCTTTAAAGGGCAAGGTTGAATTACCACCTTCAATTTGGCATTTGTAATGATCTTATTTAACTTTGATAATTGCGTCTAAATCGGTCCCAATTTAGGAGTTATGAACTTATGATGCCACAGACAGAACAGATACGCAGACACAGATTCAAATACACATGTAAACAGATACACAGTTAATCTTAAAACATCCCTAACTTTTTTTCAGAGGTTAAAATTTTTGTAAAAATTTATTTCGGCTTTATGTCGCTTCAGGCAGCATAAATATTGCTTTATCTATATCCATATCATAACTTCCCTACAATATGTTCAGAAGCGATAAGCAAATCGCCTATATTAAGAAACCTGTATCTGTGGTTGCATCTTAATGTTTACATTAAAGTATAGTGGTCTGAGTGGAGAGCCTTGGGGGAGGCCTATGTCCAGCAGTGGACGTCTTTAGGCTGACATGATGATGATGATGATGATAGTGCATCGTAATGTTTACATTAAAGTGTCTGTACCTAAACATTAAAGTATCGGTCATTCTGTACCACTAACTTGAAAATGCAAGCCATATCTGTACATTAAAAATAAAGCTTTTTTTTTAAGCTTTGGTACTAGAAACAAGTTAACAGTAACACTGACTTAATAAAAATACAGGCCGTATCTGAACATATTATAGAAACCTTATGATATGCATGTAGATAAAGTTATGTATGCGGCTATACATAATTAGGCATTAAAACACTCATGTGATCTTATTATGAAACTCGCTTTCGGCTCGTTTCATAAAACCACACTGCCTGCGTGTTTTAATGCCTCTTATTATGCACCAGCCACATAAACTACTATTTTTAATCCAATCATATCCTCTCAACATTAAGATATTACAGACACAAGTAAACAGCCGTATTCTACATTATCACAATCGAAACACGGCAGTTCGACTCGCTCGCCTCGAACATTTACATATCAATGCATGTAAATTCGTACATTCATACACGCGACCACGCTCGTTCGAGACGTGCCTCGTCTGCTAATCGATTCTGAATCGATTCTGTTGCGGAATAAGGACGCATGACGATTCAATAGAGACGAGTGATTTGTGAAGTGAATTTAAGGTTATGGGGTTAATTTGCATCCGCCCATGTTTCTCTTTAGAAGGATTAGAATTGAGTGTAACTTTGTAGGACCTTGCTTTATATGAAGTACCTACACCTGATTTGGTTTAGACCGCTGCACCTAGCTTTTCTTAGTCTCTGCCTACGGTGCCTATCCCATTAGAAGACAGGCGTGAAGGTATGATGATTATAGTGGAAAATGTTTTAAAAGGACGTTAAAAAACTTTTGTATTTTTCTATTTAATTTTTAAAATTATGACTTGGATACCTATCGAAGGGGGTGGCGGGATCATGCACTTAAAAGGGAGGAATGGAGAAAAAAAGGGCTTTGCCCAGCAATGGGACATAAGTGTCATGGCTAAAAGATAACAATAAGACCAACAATACCTAGTAGTTTACGTGACGGTTGCGTAATGACAGCCATTAAAAAATGAGTTTCATAATAGATCACAAGAGTGTTGTAATGCTAATTACGCAGAGTCTCGTACAATACTTTATCTACACACATATCATAGGTTCTCTAAAATGGGTTCAGAAGCCGAAAGGCAAATGACCAGCATTACCTTACCTTTGGTAGTAGGTGACAGCGATGACAGCTGTAACGTAATTTCAAAATTACGCTATCGAATATTGTAAGGTAACTGAGATCCAAATTTGGAACATCTTCCAAAATTAACAGCTGTCATCGCTGTCACTTACTACCACAGGTAATGCTGGTCATTGCCTACTAGATTACTGCCTAGAGGACTTATGATATGAGTGTAGATAAAATAGCTTATTGCATCACTATTGTTTTTTCCCAGTATTAAGAACGCGATTAGATTTGGTTGGGAGTAATCGAATCTATCCGCGTTTTATACATTAAAATGAGAATTAGATAATACTGAATTATGAGTATGAGCCTTGTAAAACTAACGCAGCATTTATAGATTGTGGACTGTCGAAACTGAAATGCAGAATATTTTAACGATAACGTTGTGATCGCGCATGCAGTACAGTTTACTTTACACTCAGCCAAGCAGCATGTCCCTCGGAGCGTATAAAATGTACTCCGCCATGTGTAGATGTAAATCATTTTTAGGTTAGGTTTGCCCGGCAAAGTTTTTGCTATGACCTTGTTTGAGTTTTGTTTTTCTTTTGACATTAAAAAGACAAACAAATACTACACTTGCAAGCCATAATTATGACAAAGTAAAGCTATGACTTAAAGAGTAATGATTACATATTGTTTCTATAACGTTTTTGTGCTAAATTATCGTTTTGTGTATGATTTCAGAATTTGCTATCAATTTCACAATAACCCTTTAACTTATAGAAACATAACAACACAACAACGGGTATTAATTGATTTTTGTTTAAGTTTCCTGTTTTTATTATATACTAGCTGTCCCGTCAGCAGCTTTGGCTAGTGAAATTTCTTATCACATTTTCTATTCTTATTCATTAAATAGTTCTTAAAATCATTAAAGATGAATATTGAAACAAACAAACATCCTAGTCCACGCAAATGCATTGAAAGGTAATTCTGTAAACAAGGCTAAAAATAGAATATCAATAAAAAAAAACTACAATCTATTAAGAAAGCAACGCCAATGCCAACCGTAACCCTGATCCCGCTATGCGCGAATAAAAATGTAGTGTACGTGTTTCCATAACGCGTTGGCTGCATACATCACCGGGGTACATGTTCCATTTTGCGATCTACAGCGGGCGGGCGGGGCGATATTTTGATATATCGGTAGCAGACGGGTTAGAAATTCGATATATTATGTAGATTAGCGTTTAGATAAAAAAATATGAGATTTTTTATAATATGTATGATTGTTTGGAGGGAAGTTGCTTTATTTATTTATACATAGACGTCAGCGTTTTTTTTTTAGGAAAACAAACAGCCGTGTACAAATTAATACATACAAATATTGATATAAATAAGGCCTAAAGTTCCATATATTACTAGGCTACAAATTAAGTTGTTAACTATTTATTCTTAACATACAAACAAAACTAATTAGAAAACAAGAATTTTCAAACGGTAGGTACAAATAATCAAAAAAGAAATAATTTTATAGGTTTTGTAACTTTTAATTACTTTTTTAATAAAAACACTCCTAACCATCGGTTTTTAAATTGTAGCATCTTTTATTTTCATGAAAAATAAGCATAATTTAAAACAATTCCACAGTAAAAAATACACTTAATAAATATGCATATTATGTGCTCGTACTAATCAGCACTTAAACCTGCACCCAAACGATCTTTTCTTACCTTAAGATATCAAATAAAAATATACTTCATACTTAGTACGAGTACAGTATTAGCCTCTTAATAGTTTTCGGCTGGCTATCGCTATCACGCTTGTACTCGCAACTAACAATATATTTGACACTCATGTGTCATAGAAAAACGAAGATTGCCGATAGCTATTTAGAAAATGGAAACACCATTGTTAACTTTTTTATTTGTTCAACACTGTTACCTTAATCTCGTAAAAAAACAGACTCATAAAAGCCGATCTCTTCAGACTAAGTAGCTGAATTAAACTTAATCCTATTCCACTCGTATTTAATTAATCTTCAAGTCAAATGAGTCAAACGGTTTATTAGCCGATAAATCAACTATTTCTCGATCAACAAACTCGAACACTGTAAAATCTAGCTCGGAGCTACCATCGACGCCAATTCGCAGAAACTTCGAATCCAGACTAACTTTGCGATCGTCTAGCCAATCCAAATTGAAATGTCTATAATGAACATCCTTGAGAAAATATACGAAAACAACATGATGCTATGATGGTACTTTGCAACGAGTCCAATGAGATCGTTGGAGCTTACTTCGTTGCTGAAGTTTTCCTTTTTTATTTCAGTAAGTTTAAGTTAGAAAATATAATCAAGCAATCATTCGGTGCATTCTGGGTGATTGTGGAATATGCTCTTAATATAAAGCAGTCTTCTGTTGCGTCGCCTAATTCTCAATTAAATAAGTACTAGGGTCTTAACCAAGAAACCAACGCTACTAAATAAAATAACGTTTTTACATTTCTATCGCTCAAAATTTATGGGACGACATTCTCGTGCGTTTTCATCGCCAATTTCACTTAGGACTTTTTTTAAGTGTTTTTAATATTTGAAATTGGAAGACGCTACACAGTGCACGCGAGTTAAGAAAACATTTTCACACTTTATTAGTTTAGTAAAAAAAAAAGTGCAGGGCTTGTATTCTAGGCGGTAAAAACCAAATTGTCTTTAAATTGTTGTAAAGCATTTTTTTTACTCGACGGTATTACTGTTGAGTCAACAAGAGCTATCAAAACGTTGACAATACGATAACAGGTCAAAGACAATAATAGTTTTTACCGCTTAGAACAGAGGCCTAGGTATGTCGCCGACTGTATTATAGTATATGGATAAAATACGAACTGAACCAAGTGATGTGCCGTACTCTAGTCTTCCAGAAAACCATCCTAAAAAGTAACAATTTCTAGAAATTTGAAGAAAATACTCGAAGTTTCGATTACGGAATATCTCAGACTCAACATGAATGGATGGGAACTATTTTTATGTTTCAATAGTGTAAGAACAGCCATCAACCAACGATGTGCCGTAATATCTTTACCCTCTTACTAATAAACGTTGAGTAACTGTGGTATAGCTATACAATGTTTTATCCTTATCTGTCATTGTGACATTTGAATTTGACAGATAAGGACAAAACATTGTACAGCTATAGTATCCAGAGATCTATCCCAAAATGGATAAATTTCTAGACACTTCAAGTTTCGAGAAATTTCCAATACGGCACATCTCCCAGTAATTTACAGGAATGGTTGGGAATTACTTTTAAGTTTCAGTAGTGTAACAACAGCACCAAAGCCTGTTTTACTGTAAACCCCGTGGAATAAACAATCTTGGTCCGTCATGCGCGTTAATAGGTGTAGGCGTTCTAATTAATCAACTGGAAAATAACAATGCCACTAGCAGCGATTCACCCGTCAACATAAATTGAATTATCTAGCTGGGTATACGGCGACTGGAGAATGTTAGATTCTTAGTCATTTTACAATTACGATGCTTTGTTAAGTAGGTGGGGTAAGTAGCTGATAGAAATGCACAAATTCACCGATAATCAAAGTCAAATAATTCAAATTCATTTTTTTTATGGCAAGGATAAAGCGCGCGAGCACTCAGGCCACCTGATAGTAAGTGGGATCCGAGACCCATAGACATTTGAAATCTCAAGACTGCAATCACAAATCTGCAGAACTCAAATGCGTGGTCAACCCTGAGATCTACGATGGAAAGCCTCTATGCTAGTAATCACCGGTTGTCCTATCCCCACACCGGGACACAGCAATGTGAACACTGCTGCTTGGCGGTGGGTTAATGGATTTGTTGAACGTAGGTAAAATAGATGTTACATTTTAATATTATGTACCACTACATCCCGCCCACAGGCATACAAATATCTTATATGTTTAACATGCATCATGATGGAATATTAATCTAATTTTTCAATTGGATTCGCGCAAATACTCTTGCGCACATTAGTAGGCCTTATAAAGTTAAAAAGTTAAGTTGAAAAGTAGTTTTATAAAATCATCATCAAAATTTGAGTTGGAATTTTATGAAAAATTTTAGCTGCCATTTTTAAATACGTTTTTAGCGAGTAACGCTGTTTTAAGCGGTCCCTTATTAATGTTATAATCAAAAGTAGACTTTATAAACACACTTACTTAAACCGTTACAAACAATTATCGCACAATAAACTTTGAATACTTAGATGATCACTCGCATAATCCCATTGGCTTAATAATGTTTATACCATTCCCCATATAAAAAGCTTATTTTATTCACTGAAAACAGTGAATAAAAAGCACTTTTAATCACTATTTTGGTGTTTGAATTTAGAACATACCAATATATTCGACATCCATCTCAATGCTATACAACCTCCTTGCGCGAAAAATACGCGACACAAACTTCTTTGCAAAGAATACTCGACATACAAACTTCTTGATTTGATTGGATTTAATTGCATAATATAATATTGTTTTCCTGGTTACCAGCTCACCTCGAATTTGGTACAAAAATAAATTTTGGTAATGGTAATCCTACTAATATAATACGAGAAAGTGCAAAAAATTGCATGTTTCTTTATACTCCTTCACGCTGCAGCGACTAGACTTTGCTTTGCGGTAGTCAGATAAAGAACAATGTTATTTTATATTAAGATACGTCATCTGCGCGCAAACGCGTTCCTCGAAAAGGAAGGTAATTGCCTTACTATCGTTCAGTCGCGCCGTGGCCGCTGACACGCACGCGTCAAAAACAGTAAAGTTTTATTACCGAAATGCAACAAATATAAGTCATAAAAAATGCCGTCTGTGTTTTTAGAGGCTGCCGTAATTATACTGTAATTATAAAAGGAAGAAAGGATGTCTCATTTCATTCATAAGTACCGTAAATATTTTTTACATTTTTTGTGTACATTGCCATATTTTGTGGCGGCCATCACGCGGCTATGAGCGGGCACGCCACGTCATTCGGGTATGCAATTTGAAACAACTATTTATCTCTTTCTAATAATAGCGTTCGCTACGGATTGCCGTCTTTGTCTGTAGAAATATCGCAACGTAGCCACTGTCAGTAAATGGCGACGGATTTTATGTGCGTTTAGTATGAGCATAACGTATCTAAATATAAAATATCATTGGTATAGAACAGTTATTTTAAAACCAGTTATATGGACTAACTATTTACATAGTTATATTAAAGCGAAAAAAAATCGTCGGTCTTAGGAAGGATTCGAACCTACATCTCCTCTGGCTCTCCGGGCCGATGCAGGCGCATTACCAATTGTGCCACCAAGACCCTACTTAAGATCCACGAAATTAGTGATCGCTTGCTTTTTAATACTCGGAGGGTATGCTGACGCTATCTATCGTTGTTTATTAATAAACGTCAAACGTAATTTTTTTCGCTTTAGGGTGATTCCACAGGCGTTTCAACCGCCGTCAGTCCGCTGTCGTAAGTATCTAAGAAATAGGCGATAATATACTATCAATTCTATCAATTGTGGCAAGAAGTACGATAACAGTATAGCTCTGTGTGAATGTTAGCTGCTTGGTGTAGCTCATTCTTTCAATATTTATGACAGCGGACTCACCCTATAATATTGTTTAGAATTTCGTAACAGACGTTCCTGTTAAATTTAAAAATCTTTATTTACATAGTTACCTAAATGTTACACGGAACCCTCGGTGCGCGATACCAACTAGCACATGGCCAATTTTGTATAAACATTCTCTGTTAGCGCTGCCGTATGCCACAGTATTACGTAGGCTACTGGATTTACCTACCGCAGTAAAGCGGTACAACGATACAATAGGTTTTGTTGAGTTTTGATGAATGGAGTAATTAATGACATATCACGCAGGACAATGCCGGGGAATTAATTAGGGAAAGCTGACAGTTTTAGTTGCAGGCGTTAATTATGTTGCTGGGGCTGTTCGGACGAGGAGTACGTGCTTTATGACCAAATAGCATTTACATCGAAGTTTATACGAGTGTTTTATTTATATAAGGCTTTGCTTTGCGTTGCGGGTGCAGCGTCTAATACTACGCTATTCGGAATTGCTGGCAGGATATATTATATTGACACTGCTGATATGATTAACTCTTGCTTTGTTGAAAAGAAGAAAGAAACTGAACGAAGTTGCATAGTTCGTTAAATTTCATTTTTTACAATATGGCGTCTGGTTGCCGCCATATTGAATTTTGATTACTGTCATCTTTAGTGACACTTACAAGATTAAGACAGATCGATTTAAAATAAAAATAAAATTTATGTGGCACTTACAACACTTTAGATTAAAAATCAAACAATTTGCTTAACTAAATCAACTTAAGGGGCTACCATGGGCAGATGACCTTCGATCTGCAGCTCTAAACTTATACTTGTTGTTAAAACCTATTTGCATTAACTCTGCTGTTTTAAACTAGCTGCCATCTCAATTTTTCTTTTACAAGTCACTGCAATCGAGATTTACGCTATCAAAGTTTGACATTTTTAATCCAAAAAAGTAGTTTTCTAGCCTTTATTTCCATATTTTTCACTTTAGAAAAATACCTTTGATGATTTATTAGATATATTAATGAAGAATATTTAGATGTATCAAATGACGCCAAGATGAAAAAATTATATCCAATTTTGTGTTTTTAAAAAATATAAAAAGTATCCATGGGTTATTTTGAAATTCTGTTCGTCAGAATCAAAGATGAAGACATAGATAATTATAATACGTTTTTTATAAATTTACATTCAGTTTTAACTGAGTTATAAGAACTTAAACTTTATCAAAAACGTCTGTTATGGGCATGGTAGCCCCTTAACATTTATATGAGAATTAAATCATCGAAATCGGCCCACGCGTTAAGTTTAGCTCTAGAAGAGCGCTACAAAGGAAAAAAACATCTTATAAACATACTATAGGCTGATAAACATATAACCCTTCGGCAGTCGGGTAACAATTTAAAAAAAAGCTACAAGCAACAGCACTCTCATTACAGCTATTAATTACCCCGAAACAATGCGGACGATTTACGCGAAAACTTTGACACCACAATACAAAACTCAAACTCGCCGCGTAAAGTCCGCGTAAAACCTTTAATCCCGCTGAGTTAAAAAGTAAACAGCCTTGTTCTGGCCGCGCAATAAAGAATGTTCATCGTAAAATACCAGAGTTATTAGCGCATTACTTGAGATGGTAATAAAATAGGGAGTTAAAAATGTAGGGTTTAAAACGTTTATAGAGCAGTGAAGTAAAGTAAAACTATTGTTTAAAAGTTTAAAAGTAAAAATGTATTCTACACATATCATAAGTCCTCTATTATGCGTTCAAAACCCGTAGACAATGACCAGCATTACCTGTGGTAGTAGGTGACAGCGATGACAGCTGTTAATTTTGGAAGATGTTCCGAATTTGGATCTCATTACTTTACAATATTCGATAACGTAATTTCTAAATTACGTGTCACCTACTACCACAGGTAAGGTAATGCTGGTCATTTGCCTTTCGGCTTCTGAACCCATCTTACAGTACTTATAATATGTGTGTAGATAAAGTATTGTACGAGACTACTATTAATTTAGCTTAATAATACTTCTAGCTTTTAAATTGGTCGTAGCTTTATTAAGTCACGTTAAAAAGACATCTACTATAAAGTCCTTTAAATAGAACAAGCTTCCAACTCCGACAAAGTTTTGTACTATTATAACGTATGTATGTTAACACATTAACAAATACAAATCGTCGCTGGAAAGGCAAAACTACTAACATCCAAAAGGGTCATTTCGAGAAAAAGCATTTTTAATGTTTTTTTTGTCTTTACAATGTCATAACTTTTTTTCTTTTGAATGAAAATGGAGGCTGTAAAGGGTGACATATCATGTTTTTTTTTTATCTGCACGATTCATTTATCGTATTGTACGTGTGTTCAGTATTTACGGAGTTACGTGTCGCTTTAGCATTAATGCTCTCAATCCTAAAAAAATGCTGGTAAGATAAAATTACTAACCTCCACATTAAAGTTTTAGGTAAGGAGTCAATAAATACTAAGGACTTGTCTCCTTTTACTTACTCTCGAGAAAAAAATACTTACATGTATAAAAAATATGTTAATCATAAGCGGAAATGACTTATTGTCAAAAATACTTTGCAAAGCCATAAAGCAAATAGGAATTTAGCATTTAAGATAAGTTAAATTTCAAATGTATGTTACTTAAAGGGCAGAATGATCAATTAACCATCCTGATGATTTACCTTTTGTAGGACTTTTTTCTTGTTTCAGCCTTAACAATATTACTTACGCATGAATGTCAGTTGAAATTAATAGACCAAGAAATAAATAAAACATGAATTACTTTGAAATTCCCTTGAGATAGGTTCCTTGCCACCTTTACCTATTAACAACTGGTGTCACCTTTCTGCTCCACAAGTCCCGTAGTACCGCGGATCCAAAGAACTACCTACCGACCCATTACATGCTTGCCTACCATCTACAAGCTCCTTACATCCATTTTGAGCACAAAATTAAATGTACATTTTATTGCAAATAATGTTTTGGCCTCTGCTCAAAACGGATGTAAGGTTGGGTCCCGGGGTAGGTACTAAGGAGCTCCTCCTCATAGACATAACGATTTGTCAGCTAGTCAGGCATAGCAAGGCGGCCCTTTTGGCTGCTTGGATTGACTACAAGAAGGCTTACGACTCGGTGCCTCACTCATGGCTCGAAAGGATCTTAGAGTTGTATAAAGTTGATGCAACTTTGAGGTCCTTTTTAGGTGTGTGTATGAGGCAGTGGGTCACAGTCCTTCGTCAACCAGGTGGTCGAGAAGTCCCCTTTGATTCGCCTAAGGATTGAAAGAGGCATCTTCCAGGGTGACAGTAGTCCTTTGTGGTTTTGCCTAGCCTTGAATCCTCTCAGATCTTTCCTGACGGATTCTGGGCTTGGATTGACTTCGTAGAGAAGCTGAAGTCATTTCTCACTGTTTGCATCCAAGCGCCAAGATCTTATCGCATTATTGAAAATCACACAAGAGTTCAGTAATGCGATCAAGATGGAATTCGGTGTAGATAAGTGTGCGGTCGAATTTGCAGCTTTCTGTGACAGTAGTCCTTTGTGGTTTTGCCTAGCCTTGAATCCTCTCAGATCTTTGCTGACGGATTCTGGGCTTGGCTATTGTATTCGTAGAGAAGCTGAAGTCATTTTTCACTGTTTGTATCGAAGCGCCAAGATCTTATCGCATTATTGAAAATCACACAAGAGTTCAGTAATGCGATCAAGATGGAATTCGGTGTAGATAAGTGTGCGGTCGAATTTGCAGCTTTCTGAGACGATGACTCTCAGATCTCTCTCCGAAATTGAAACCTACAAATATCTTGGTATGTCACAGTCTTTGGGTATTGTGGACGGCAATGTCAAGCAGTCAGTGAAAGAGCGCTTCTTCTGCCGCTTGACAAAAGTTCTTAGCAGTCTTTTGTCGGGTGGCAATAAGGTGCGCGCCTTCAATGGCTGGGTGATACCGCTGCTCACATATTTCTTTGGCATACTAAGGTGGACTCAGACTGAGCTGAACGCCCTGGGTAGGAGGGTCCGTCTACTGCTTAAATCAAATCGCATGTTGCACCCACGCTCATCTGTTATGAGATTGTACATCCCGAGGAAATGTGGTGGTCGAGGCATTTTAAATGCTAAGAATCTCCACAACCGCGAGGTGTGCAATCTCAGGGATTATTTCCTTAGCAATGAGTGTGGGATGCATCGAGATGTGGTTGCATTAGACAAGAGCCTCACGCCTCTCTCCTTGGCAAACGAAAACTGGCACAGACCAACGGTGTTGAGCACTGAAGACCGCAAGAAGGTGTGGAAGAGCAACGACCTACACGGACGCTTCTACGGGGCCCTAACAAGACCCGAGGTAGACTTTTTAGCGTCCGTGAACTGGCTGCGATTTGGTGACCTCTTTGGGGAAACCGAAGGTTTTGTCTGTGCAATTGCTGGCATGGTCATAATGACGAATAATTACCGGAAATATATTCTGAGGGATGGCACGGTCGACATTTGTCGAGCATGCCGTTGCCCGGCGAGTCCCTCAGTCATATAATTTCCGGTTGTTCGCATTTGGCCAACGGCGAGTACTTGCACAGATACGAGTATCACCTCGTGGCCAGGATCATCCATCAGCAACTTGCCCTTCAATATGGTCTTGTTGAGTCTGAAGTGCCGTACTATAAGTACACACCGGCGCCAGTTCTCGAAAATGGTCGTGCTACGCTCTATTGGGATCGGTCTGTCATCACGGACAGGACTATTGTCGCCAATAAGCCTGATATCGTATTGACAGATCGATCTCAACGACGGGCAGTGCTCGTCGACGTCACCATCCCGCATGACGAGAACCTCGTGAAGGCCGATAAGGACAAGCAAGTACCTTGACTTGTCTCACGAGGTGACCGCCATGTGGGATATTGAGTCGATGATCATTGTCCCGATAGTTGTTTCGGCAAACGGTCATATAGCGAAGAGGCTCGACCAACACCTCAGGAGACTCTCGCTAGATGTCTGGACCAACGGCCAGATCAAGCATACATTATCGTATGAGAAAAAATAAGAAATTGTGTACCTATTTAATTAATTTTAGAATGTTGTACGTTCTTAATAAATAAATATCAGGATTATCTACGGAACTTGGCACCCATTTAAATCTCAATTCTTATGTCGGTGAAGGCGATAACCATGCATCGCATATTCTTAAAATATTGAACTTGGCTCCCATTTTCACATTTATGTTTTTGACGGGACATCATTCTTTTTTATCAAATAAATAGGTATGCGTTTCCATAAATAAATAAATAGTATTAATATTAAATAAATTGGCATTAAATAATATTCATTAAATCCCAACCCATGAAATTATTAAATTATTGAGTAAGTAGGTAGTTCTGGTGAATCTGTGATCTTCATTAATTATCATCAGTTCTACTTCACCAAATGGTGCTTTTCAAGAGCAAATGTACGAGTTACCATATGCTATTTATACATACAAAATACCCAAATCGCTATAGGTGTACCTAAAATATTTGAAGATTTCCCTCAATTTCTCCAGGACCCCATCATCAGATTCTAACCTGATGACAGTAAGCCTACTCCAGAAGTATGCCCTATCAAACCAAAAACGAATTTTCCAGATCGGTTAATAAATGACGGAGTTCTGAGGTAACTAGCATAAATAATAATTATAAACTGGCGCGCATAATGTCAAAAGATATTGTTTTGACATTGCTTGCGCGTCTAATACGCTTGATGTCACCCGAAAACAATTTGAGAAATAGACTAAAGGTCGAATTTGTTACAAATTTATGAATCGCATAACGCCTTACCTATACTTTTCTAATTTATTTTATAACTTAATAATTACTAATATCTCGTAATATTCTTTAAGTATGTAGTTCAAAGTTTCTTAACAGATGTAACAGATAGAAGTCCCGCATTGAAATATACTAATATCCTTTTACTTTGTTTATTGAGTAAGGTAAAAATACTAAAGCGCCACAATCGTCGATTCCTGCTATAAGATTATTTACTAACAAACATGACTTCACATGATTTCAAAAGAGAAAAAATACTAAATTACTACAACTGACGGTTATTGCGTAAACGTTATTGACTAAAATACATTTCATTTAGTATGTACTACAAGCGAAATTTACATAATCACCACCGAGTATCCTCAGTTATGTTATCTAAAATTACTAATAAAGCTTGAAACGGCTAGATACAGCAAGCACAATACTTAACCGCCAACTATTCAAAAATATGTCTAAATGAGTCGGATGTTAGTAAAAAATCCTAAGAAATTATTGAAATTTTGACCCAATTTTCACTACTAAAGCGCCAAAAACATGCTCCGATCGCTACGAGACCCAGACCAAACGACGCAGAAAAAAAAAAGCAGTCGTACTGTATATATAACTCATTTTGACCAAAATGGCGCTTTAGTAGTTTTGCCTTTCCAGCGACGAAATACAATACAATATTGACAATGTAGGAATGCACAAAGGCGAACTTTAAAGGATCACGTATTATTCCGTACCTATAGCAAAAGCCTAACTTAATTTTGAATTTACGAACTTAACTCTGACATTTATAAAATACGAGTTAGATCTGACATGAAATTTAAACAATCATCATATTAAAATCTCCTGTGATCCCGTCATTTGCCAATCTAACCCCCCCTCCCCCCCACACATTAGCATTTGAAAGACGTGTGCGGAAATCAATAACTTGTAAATGTATACCGTCAGTGACACCGCGTAAGTCACAAATTCTATAAGTTGAAAAACGTACCTTGTTGACTTGCATGCTAAGGTGTATTTTAAATCTTATTTGATCTGCTAGTTATGCTGTATTGCAGTTTCTCCGACGATATGTACGTTGATTTATTCGTTGCTACGCCGTAGATGCCCTACGCTGTAGACGCCGTAGACGTGCTACGACATAACGACGTAAAATTTTATGGGTTGAATTTATGGGATTAATAAACGATTCTGGGTTACGATTATCGTTGGGGTTGGGGAATAAATTTGCCAATATGGTTTGTTGGTGGTTGAATGGTAAAATATTATTGTCTTAAGGTGAGTTGGTGGATTATAATATTTAACATTCTACAACTTTATTTATTTTTTACATTACATTAAGTATGTACATTTTTGACCACACCATGTTTGGGTTTGAGTTCATTATTAAAGCAATGAAAGACGGTCTCAATTTAAGTAGTGATTTAGGTCTTCAATTTATTTGACACAATACTTTTTTTTATTAAAAAATCTTATTTACATAAGTTTTTTGACTCACCAATTTGTATCTTGCACGAGGTTGATACACGTAACGTTTTTTCCTCATTCAATTTATTGTTTTCTGTATTAAAAGTCTCGAATTTGGTATTTTTGGTAGTCACCAACTATGTTATCAAAAATCTAGCCAATTTATCCAATCCATATTTTTTTACAGTTTCTGTTTAGTTTAGACCAGCTTGAAGGTTTCCTTAACTACACAATTTATAGTTTTGTCCCTAAAAAATATTCTAAATTTAAAACAAGGACAGCTTACATTTTATGTTTAAAAATAAACTACCTACAAAAATATCAAATCAATTACAACACATTTTTAATCAACATTAAAAACCCGCACAAGTCTACCATAATTCATAATTTCGATACCTTTAAACCCACCCCAACCCTATGAATCTCCCCGCAACCCCTTTATTGGCCCCAACCCAGGCATATATCAGGGACGCACAAAGGGGTTGTAAAGAGCATGGCCCTTGACCATTCACTTTGTTTCACTATGAAAGGGATGAATGCCACCCCTCCCTAGGCTATATGTGTGCATGTATTATTTTTAGGCTTTGATGAGTTTAGGAAGGCATACTCTCCCGTCCAACGGCAAAACGCTGCAAGTTAAAAACCCTAGTTTCGAGAAAAACGCGTTTAAAGGTTTGTAAGTTTCACGCTAGAAATCACCTATTATTTTGCACTAAGGTGCCGCGTGTTGAATTGACAACAATTCATATCTGCTAAAGTAGTCAAATAAAATACCGTTTGTAGACTTTACACTGCTGATTAGAGGTAAAAATATTTTTGGATTTTTTTATGCACTAGTTTTTTTTTTATATTTAGGAAAAACAATAAAAAAGTTGGATTGTAAATGTTAGGAATACATTTATAATGCCTTTAGTCCATTTATTACCATAGGAATTGAAAAAAATATACAACTGTCATGTCCATTTTTCATCTGTCTGACGGATTACTTGATTCTAACGACAAGCTTTCGATTCTCGTAATACTATTGTTTTGATATACGCTATTTAAAATGAAAGTGACTAACGGATTTGTAAAAGCGGATAGCCGCAATCTGCCCAAAGTCGACGAATTCATGTTGTTACAGTTGTTATGGTTGACAAGTGACATGACATGACAGTCAGTTCTGTTTCTGTTGAAAGTAACTTTTTTTATTTTCTATCATGCTAAGATCACGACATCAGTATTCCTAACTTTGTATAAACGGTCTTTTTAATGACTATTTCCTTAATAAATTATTGACGACGAATTTAAGTTAAATAAAGAAAAACCGAGAAACACGGGTAGTCTAATTTTTAACCAGCGAAAAAACAAAAATGCTTTTTTTTTTTAAATGTTGTCAATTGATGGTGATGCAGAGTAGGCATAACGCTGCAAGGTGTTCCGTTCTTTGTTCCGAGGTAGTGGTCATTTAGAACTTACAGCCGTCTGCGGTGATCAGACGGCATTGACGGTTTTAGTAGGAAAATTTATGCTGAGCTACCGCGTTTTGACAGTTTTCTACCGCCTAACTAGAACATATTTTTAAAAGTTCTTTTGTAGGTATGATAGAAGCGCTCATGAGGAATCGTTTGATGCAAGTTAACACAAAACGCTGTAACTCGAGTTGCAGCGTTCTGCCGTTGGACGGCAGTACTGGACTGAGATTGTACAAGGTAAAACCTTGTTGTTTTTGACGTTCGTTTTGATAGCTCTTATTTACTTGACAGTAATGGCGGCCGAGTTAATAACAATACCAAACTACTTAAAAAGCGATATTGTTTTACCTAGTAAAAAATATGCCCTGTACTCATGTTGGATTTATTTATTTATTTTAATACTTTACTGCACGAAGCTAAAATAGTGTACTAAAGGCGAACTTAATGCTACAAACATTATCTAGCAGTCAACTTTAAGGTGAAACAGATAACAAAAAGTAGTTAGGTGCATTAAAATGATTAATTATTTCCCTTTATCTCAATTTGGAAAAATGTTGAGCTATTATTTGATTTTATTATTCTACAATATAGTATAAATAAACGTACATACATATTTTAGCGGCGTTTGTACTTGACTCGATCGTATGTTTTTTTTAACTTTTGTGTAATTGATATTGACTTTTAAGATTTCTTTATCGTGGAGGAGGCAAAGGAGGAGGGCTACCTGATGGTAAATTAGAACTGTAAACCATACACAGTTACATTCTCAAGACAACAATCTTAAGACTGCAATCCTGAGACTGCAAATGCGTTGCCAACCCTGAGGACTAAGATGGAATGCCTCTATGTTAGTAATTTCACTGGTTGTCTTATCCCCACTCCCCATCAACAAATGGAGAGATTTTGGTTCAAATGAATTTGAATAAAAAAGGAACAAATTTTACCATTTTTATGCATAAACGAATCCACCCTTTATCCACTACCGATAAATTGCAGTTGCACGTTACCAATGACGCGGCAGGATGCACCGGCCTTTGTGCGTGCGCCGTAAACTGCACCCAATTATGCAATAGCCGATGCAATTCAATCTTGGAGCGTGTCCCTGTTTCAATATTTCTTTTTACTTTTGAAAATGAAAAATATTTTGTTTTATAAAATAATATTGAAATGCCTGCGATTTTATCTGTATAGAACTACTTTATTGTTTTTATCTCGAAAACTAAACGGTTCTTTACGTTTTTTTTGTGCTTATCCAAAACATATCAGGGCCTCTGTTCAATTTGGTAAAACAATATAGCTTTTGACGTGTTATTATATTGTTTTCACTTCTCATGCTCTTAAAATTTTACTTTAATCTCTGCACATAGGGACTAAAGCTCCTTATTAAGCTCTAGGGATTAAAGTATTTTTTTTTAAATTTACTTTGGAAACCCCTAAACAACCAATCATGGTGTTAGTGAATGGAAGCTTATCGCCATTTTCAGTGATTGTGTAGGGACCATTTTTAGGCCGTGGAAATAACCTAAAAATGACAACTGTGCAAAAATATAAAAAAAAAAAGATTTAATTTCGTAAAACACGATTATATTGAAATATATAAAGGATAATTTTATTTTATTAGGCATGGTCCAAGTAGTTTTCAAGCTTGTATCTGTTGGCTAAATCTTCAAGCATTTGTGTCACTATGTTAAAGTGTCACTTTACAAAAAACTGACAACCGCGAAACAAATTTGTCAGAAACTTTGTTACATATTTTGTTAAATATATTGTAATTTTGTATAGAACGTCGCTTTTTTTCCTCGCATTCAAAGTGAAAAGTAGAGTGTTTAACGCTAGACTAAACAACCATAATGACACTCGAACTATAAACATCTCTTTTCATTATGGCTTGTTTTAGTCTCTTGTTGAACAATCTAATATTTTAACTCGGCCGCTTTATTGTCAAGTAAATAAAAGCTATCAAAACGTTAACAATATGCAAACACGTTAAAAACGATATTGTTTTACAGAGATGAATAGACGCCTTGCCAAAGTTTATTCGAAACTAAGTGTCAGCTGATCATGTGTAAATACAAATATATAGATAATAATAATAATGTAAACGTCAAAACATACATACAAATCACATATTTTTGTATTAGTATTAATATCACAGCTATTATGAAAATTAATTTTAAGTTCAATATACTTGTTCCTTTTGACAAAATCAATCCGCGTTTTATTTAATTAGTACACTTTACTCAAAGAGACAGAGAGAGAGAGAGAGAGAGAGAGAGAGAGAGAGAGAGAGAGAGAGATAATTATATATTTCTAAACGTCTCTTATAAATTAAAGTAGTTTTGAATAAATTGTTACGTAGCGATATGACCGCCTGGTGTTAGCCATTTCACTACTATTATTATAAATAATGTGAAATGGATGGATGGATTTTATTTCTCAATCAAATCCAAATACACAATTTCATATGAATTGGTCCTCGGGAAGTGGTTTAAAGCTTCCTTGCAAGAATTGACCCGAACATATTATTATATGCATACGTAATACATACATTGGAAGTTAAGAAAAAGCGTGAAAAAATATCAAACTTATGAATTTCCTGACAAATGAAACCAGATTGGAACAAGAATTAGACCTTATGATAGGCTGTCGTATAGGACATCTTAAGTTTCCTAGTCAATTCATCGATGAATTCACAAGCGAGTTGATAAATAAAACACTCTTGGTCCCCGTTCAAAGTTTACAAAGGAATTTTAATTCATTTACGAAAATGTAGCGAGCATTTTGCGACCCTGTTTTAGCTATTACAGAAGGCCGAAAATTGACGCGGGAGCCGAAGTTAGGCCGAACTTTCGACCAGTTTACCGAGTTATATTTAGTTGCTTTAGTACTAACAAATATTTACTTTGAGCAAAAATTGAGTTGATTTTGTTTCGTGAAATTTTGCTCTGGCATCTGCGTACTTTTTGTCCAGATAGCCACTAGCACCATCTAGTAGCCTAGACTAGAGAAGATGTATACGGCTAGCGTTAGTGATCTTCAAAAAGTGACAAAATGTGTGGAGTTGACATAAGCAGCCAACGCGAGAAAAAACCGTTTTTTTTTCCAAACTACACCTTTTTTTCGGATTTTTATAGAAAAAAACAATGAAGTTTTCTGCTCTTATTTTAATCTATATTCGGTCTTATTTGCACCTACAAATGGGCAACATCGACGACATGGAGGCAAAAACAATTTAAATAGGTGGCGAGATTATTCATTCGTTATTTTTCCTAAATATCCGATAAAAATAAAAATTAACTCAAGGAAAAGAAACATTCGAATAATTCCGGAATTTTCAACGCTAATCGTGATACATCGCTAGCTTACGACAATCCTATAATTTGTCATCTTTCAAAAATTAACAAAAGAGTTATGCATCTTAAATTAACAACAAAGCTTGGCATAGCTACTCCATGGTTTCTCCACGATTAATAATAGGGCATATAAGTTCAAGACATGAATAAGACAGTCCGAGATTACTCTATACAAATTCAGCGTTTAATATAGGTATAAGACCTTATTCCAGTTTGGTCGAATGCAACCTTAGTATGACAATAAAAAGTCCATTTCACTCCTAAACTTGGTTATTCTTATTTGTAACTAAGCGACGTCTAAGAAAAGTAATGCCTTAACGTTTAGTTTCTTAAAACTTTAGCTATGTTCGAATTTGTTTCTTTTGAAAAAAGTAAAGGAAAAGCCTTGGGCCGCAGTAAGAGTCTTGGCTTAGACCTCAAACATTTTTTCTGTACCAACGAGTCCGGGTTTGAAAAACAGAAAGAAATGTATGTTTGACTTTATCATACGCCTGGTAAGTAAACGGTGACAGCTCCCGCACGAGAGAGATAGCACGAACTTTTAGCCTCGCACCAGCGTAAAGTCGAGCGTGTTATTTGAACAGTTCATTATGAACCCTGTTTGGCACCGCAATATTGTGCTGAAATATCTGACACGCCTCTATTACTAGATGAATCAGATATTTTAAAAGCAAGCAAAACAGCGTTTTTTCTTACACCGACAGCTAAATAAAAGCTAGTTTAAGTAAACGAGTTTGAAATACTTCGGTCTTTATCAAAACCACCAGCAAAGAAAAACGCCAGAAGCATGCAACCAAGTTGCTACCTTTCACTAAATCTCAACATAGTTTTACCGCCAACTTTAAAGTGTTTCCCAACAAAGAACCCAGATTTTCTTAATAAACACTTCAGACAACAGCTCGCTTGTCGCCGCGCCTTAACTTTTAAACAGACTTAGTTAAAACTAACTCCTTGAGTTTAGAAGTTACTTTTCTGTAAGGTTTCTTACGTGTGAGTTGGGATTGTTTTAGATAAGTTTAATATTTCAAACTGGGGCTATATTCTTCTCGGTAAAACCATATTGCTATTGATATGTTTTGATATTGTTTTTAATTTAGCTGTCATTAATTATTTGACAGTAAGAGTGTTAAGCTCAATTATAACGTTTACAATACGATATGATAGAATATAATAGAACCTCGGTAAATGGCGGCTGCGTTAAAAACAATACGATAACATGGCAAAAGTAATATTCCTTTACCGAGTAGAGTACAACCCCTGTAGACTGAATGGCTTGGTCAGACGGATTGTATAGTCGAATACATAAACATGTGTACACTTTAGTATCTTGTCACTTTAATCACTGTTACAATTCTTATATGGCAGTTTAAACATGACATTAAATAGACAAGGTACTAAAGTGTACACATATTTATGAACTTGACTGTACAATCGAAAGCAAGCATTTTTGTACACCTATCGTATCAAATAAATCGTTACACTATCCTTATTGTTAGTGGCATAACGCGAAAATTTGTGTGTGTGTGTGTGTGTGTGTGTGTGTTAGTTTGTTACTCCTTCACGCTGGAACGGCTGGACGGAATTGGATGAAATTTGTAATGGAGATAGCTTATACTCTAGATTAACACACAGCTTACTTTTCATTCCGGAAAATTTTAAGAGTTGGCGAGGGAATAACGATCATTGAAATCTACGCGGATGAAGTTGCGGGCAGAATCTAATATATTTTTATAGTGGTATCGTTAGATTGGTTTATCCTCGTAAGACTTAATACCTATAGTAACGTTGTAATAACAACCTTGTTAAATTAATTATAAGGTGCCTTTTATATTTAGCTTTATGTCCTCAAGCGAGGACCTGGGGACTCAGGAGGCCAGTACAAAAAGCGGCTAAATATCAATTTTTTTACACTCCAACTCTTTTATAACGTAACCATAATTATTGTTAAACATTGTAACTATAACGTTAGTTATATGATTATTTAGAAGCATGGGCAAAAGCAAATAAAAATATGCCCCCGAAAAATCTACATTGAGAAAACCAAGCAAAACTACACAATGAAATCTCGCAACTCAGATGGCATACTCCAGACTCTTCAGGGTACTCGAAATACCTAAACCCTGAGATATTCAAACGACGTACAAACTTCAGCGCTAAAGGTAGCAACTCCCCAACTCTGTGACAAGTCCTTTGGAAGTAAAGTCAGATCTTGCCTTTAGCAATTTAAAATTTCGAATCCTAACAATCTGTACATGTTAGGAGAAAGTTTGAAAGTTTAAAATGTGTACAATAAAACTGAAAACAAATTTACTAAGGTTGAGCTGGGTTCTAACGACTGACGGGTAAATGCGCTTGTTTTTAAGTAATACAACGTTAAAATAAAAGAAGAAAGAAAAAGATTTATTAACAAAATTCAAATTCAAAATATTTATTCAGCAAATAGGCCACATGAGGGCTCTTTTACACGTCAGTAATATAAAGTGAATCTACCAGCGCTTCGGACAAGACCATCATTGCGGAGAAGAAGCGCCACAAGAAACTCCAGCAGGTCATTTTTTCAATCATAAAACATACAACAACAATACTTAAAAGTAAATTACATTAAGTAATGATAAGGCAATAAAGTAATAAATAATAAATTCTTAAAACTACCAAAAATAAACTTATTATAAATTTAAGGTCAATAAACCTAAACTAAATGAATATGAGAACAACACGACGAGGTCTCTTCGTCAAAAGCTATAACTAGAATAATTAATTGAACAACAAGTCCTTGCAAACGTGAACAGACACAACGTAACAACAATCGAACACAGAAAAAAAGACACATTTAAAAAGGAAAAGAGACGACATTATAGTGGTAATTATTGCGATGCGGTCACAACTCAGCATGACATGTGCTGGCTGGGAAGCCAAAGTTCCTAAATTTCAGTAAAAGGGTTCAAAAAAAGGTTTAAAGCGTTGTATTCCTTTTAAATGTTTAAAAGACGACCCCTCAGTCAGAATGGCCTACTCAACCTTATACTTACTTTAATTTCGTATTAAATAAAAAACAAACTTGGTTTTGAATGGGTTATTACGGTGTCGATACAAATATTAGATGGTTGTGGTACGGACAATGCGATAAACCTGGGGCTGGGGACAAACTAGGAACCCTTATAGTTTCGCCATGTCCGTCCGTCCGCAGCCTAGCTTTAGTACTAGAAAGCTGTAATTTGGCATGAATATACATGTTAGAAACGCCAAAAAAGTGGTAAATAAAATCTTGTTTTTTTTTTTTGTGTATCTTACACGTAACGTTTTTTTTTTCTCGTCTGTCCCATAGTGGGGTGTCGTTGTTGGATAGTTCTTTCAAAAATATTATGTTTTGTGAAAACAATTTTTCGATTAAGTGATCCGTTTATGAAATATTAAGCTTTAAAGCGCTAATTTTTGTTAGAGTCAAGTGTCCCGTGCAGGAGTGATAACTAGCATAGGGGCATTCCATCTTAGTCCTCAGAGTTGGTAATGCATTTGCGGTCTTAGGATTGCAGTCTTAAGATTAATCTTGAAAATTCAAATGTCTATGGGTCTCCATCAGGTGGCCTTTGTGCTCGTTTGCGTTCTCCATGGCAAACAAACCAACAATCAAATCAAAATTGACATTGTAACATTCTACTTTTTTAAGTTATTTGATTCTAAGTAAACCTCATCGATAGGGTTAGGGCTTTTAGTAGCATATCGTGGTTCCAGAATCCATGGAGTCGCTATTTCCTATATATTAAAATACATATCACTTTGATTTTGACCTTCAGTATTTTAATATTTAAAAATTCATTTATTCATTAAACCGCTTAACCAATTTAAATGAGTTTTGGTGTGGAGGATATCTCTGCTGTGAAAGCATTACAAACAAGCAAATATTAGTAGTTATGGAATAACCGAACTAAAAATGTATTTAGTTCATTTGAAATATGACCATACTGAAGGTCAAAATCAAAGGGTCATGTATTATAATAATTAGGAAATAGCGACTCCATGGATTCTGGATCCACGATATGCCACCAAAATTCCTAACCCTACTCATCATAATAAAAGAAAATCTTCTAACTTGACTCTCAAACATCTACTTCTAGTACTCTACCGCAAGTTCTAAGTAAATCTAAACTGGCATATTACGATAACGTTCCTGCGAATATGCAAACCAAATGAATTACTGGTATCAGTGTAATACCGGTACCGGTGCCGGCTTGAATAACAATACGGTATCGTGCGCGCGCAGCCGCGAGCGAATGCATAATGCACGCGTCGTATCACATTGCGGTGAACCGGTATGAACTGGTTTGATGTAAATATTGTATTTGTAATGGTAATCCCTATAATTTAGGCAATAAGAACTAAATTACTGTGTCGCAGGTGCTCAATTACCTTCTCCATACTATAGCAAAAGCCGAAGCAGTTTTCGGATTTTATATTTTCGATTTTATATATCTCAACATAATATCAAAATACCGTAAAAGTGATTACCAAAAGTGACATTAAAATAAAAATTGCTCAAAAAATACGGATGATACAGGCATTTCAACCTTCTAATTAGACAACTATTAGACAGAAAGATCTGATATGCACTGTGACGTCATGGTCGGCTATTTATAAACTCCATGTTAAATTCTATTTTGCTAGAAAGAGATAGAAACAAATCTTTGTTGGCTAATATCTTGGTTATTTTTATAGATATTCAAAAAATGATATATTCTCTCTTGCCTACGTTAGCGTTATTTCTCTTATCTAGGCCACAGGCGAGACATAAGAGCGCTTTAAACACCCATTTATCATTTAAAACAAAACAGATATTTCCACATTTCATATGAGAACAGTCTTCAAATAATTATCCCACGCAATTAGCTCCTAGATTTGCTCATTGTGCCATCTCAGCGCTGGATTACAAAAGATTTGCCTTATGAATACATTGCGACTTGAGACTAATCTAGGTCTTAATGCCTGGCTTGCTACTGTTTGTCCTAGCGGCTGTCTTAAGCAGGTTCCAAGACTAAGTCTTGTTTTTATACAAATTAAAATGGGAATTTATTTAGCATGCAAGTTAAGCAGAGTCTACACGGTAAAACTTTATTGCTTTGGGCGTGTTATCGTATTGTCCACGTTTTGATAGCTATTACTTGACAGTAATGGCGGCTGAGTTAAAAATAATATGATAATACGTCAAAGGCAATAAAGTTTAACCGACTTGAATACTCCGTCACTGTTTGACACGTAGGTATATGAATGAGTACGAGAGGTCTTAAATTAGATTTTCAAGTATAGTTCTCAATCATTATCATTTTCTTAAGATCTTTGTTGTTGTTGGTGGAGTAATTTCCATTATTTCTTATTCCGAGCCCTCTCTTTATCACAGTAATACAGCACGACGCCTACTTATTCTTTATATATATCAGGGGACAATGTCACACCAATTGACCTAGTCCCAAACTAAGCTCTAGGCTTGTACTATGGGTACTAGACAACGATATAAATACTTAAATAGAGAAATATATACTTAAATACATAGAAAACATCCATGACTCTGGAACAAATATTCGCGCTCATTACATAAATAACTGCCTTTACCGGGATTTGAACCCAGGACCGCTAGTTTCGTAGGCAGGGTCACTACCAACTAGACCAGCGCGTCGTCGCTGGTCGGCGTCATTTTAATCGACCCAGCGGGCCGATTATGGTCCTGTTTATCGACGTGGATAAGCGTAGATAAAACATCTGTCACTTTCTGACCAGTATGTAAGTGCGAGAGTGACGGAAGCTTTATCCACCGCGATATAGGCGACCATAATACAGGCCCTGGCCTAAGTTATTTTTTTCCTTTTCCCTTCTATTTTTCCTTCAATTACTTATCATCTTGATGGACCAAAAACATCTTTCTTCGTCTGTTATCTATTGTCTACAATATTCCTTTTAATTCTCAATACTGACATAAATTCATTTCCCGACCACAATTCCCATTTGGAAGCAATCCTCGGCGCGGGCGCAGCGAATCACTCGCGGCTGCATCACGCGCTCTACTTACGGTCACAATGACGCTGTATTACTGCCACAGCCTACGGGCAGATGCTGCATTGGGAATATAATGGGTTATAAAATTATTGATAGCAGCAAGTTTTTGCTTGGTTCGTCTGAGCCATTAAACATGTTTTAACCTGCTCGCTATTGCCTAACGCACTCGCAATCGCGATCGGTTTCAAAGCGGAACAATTGGTTTCATTTTGTATGCAGACAAGCCTTCGATTTTCAAAATAAAAAAGATTGCGATTGAGAGTGCGTTAGGCAATAACCCCTCTGTTTCATTGTGGGGATAAGATAACCGGTAAAATTACGAGCATAGATGGATCAAAGAGATTGAGGTTAAGATTTTGATGACGTGGTTAGCCTAGTTGATAATGATTCTGCTTGCGAAGCTAGCTCTCTTGGAAACGATCCGTCATTAAAATTATCAGTCTCAGCCAATTACAATGCTGGATACAAGTCTCTTATTATGTAGGCCCTGATCATAATCCTATGCTAAAAGCATCTAGCCGCTTTCTCCCTTTCTGTATACGAACAGAGTTTATTTATAACGTGCGTTCGATCCTTGATAAAAACTAAGAGGAACAAGTATTGTCACCTCCACTTGGCTAGCCTACCATCCATTAAATACATACATTAAGCATAAATATGCAAAATCGAGACTAGAAGAAAAATGGTGTCCCCTTGTTTTACAGACAGAAAAATTACAGAATTTTGTTTCACAGAAAATGTTTCATATACTATTTGGTCCTTGTATTTTTGCTTCGAATATTATTATTTTTTAAACTATTCACTTGAAAGAAACACATTCCACAGAAAATCAATTCAATGAATTTTATAATTTTATTTTTTCATTACACAAACTTATCAAACAAAATATTTGTTTTTTAGCGAATAGCGACCAAGACCTCTCTGGGCAGAACCGACTTGAATAGGTTAGGTTAGAAGGCTATGGCGGGAGCGAAGCGAAGCAAGCTCCCGCCTTAGTCTTCGAGGTTATTTTTTTTATATTTTAAATAAATAATATTAGAACAAAGAATATTTAATTTGCTATTCTATGATATGAAAAAAGAAACATTGATTTTTATTTGAAATAAAAAACGATGATTTAAATGTCTTCAAAGTAATTATTCTACATATTGATTATTCTATGAAATGATAATACGAGAAAAAATTTATATGAAATGAAATTCTAAACAAATTCAGTCTGTAAAATAACGTACAACCAAGAAAAATACATCCGGCGGTGGCATGTTTTTCTTAGCAGTATTCGCTTTTTGGCAAGTGCTGGTTGATTTTGATGTGTCAGAGAACCCGTGTGGCCTACCTACTGATTAAACATTTTTTTTCATTTTTTTTCTTTTATTTTATCCGGTTAATTTAATCATAAAGTAACATTTTTTTTTTTATAAACCAACACTGACGCTAAAGAAATACAAATTATGTATTCGAGCGAGCGACCTTTTCACCGCTTTCCTCAGCATCCGAGTAATTAAAAAAATGCTAAAGTAATGCAGCTGCCTAAACCAGTCTGCTGCGGGATTACGTGCAGCGTTACTTACGCTCTGTTTCTCTCCCGAACTCGTCCGCGACTCGCTTTTGTGAGTTTCGGATGCTTGGTGCCGCTTGGCATTCAGATGAATGATGTATTGTGCCATTAAACCTAAACGAGCCCTTTCAAGGCTTATTTTGAAGTATTTTCTCACATTAAATTGGATCTTTGGCTTTGGTTAACTTTTTGTATGTTTTTGAAATAAATGTATGTTTTAAACAGTAACTTAAAGTACCAGAAAAAAACTGTTTTTACACGCTTTTGTTTATTTTTATCAGTTTGTTTGTCTGTTTTTTTTAATAACATCTTGTGAGTTAATTTTGAAATAATAATGGTTTCTAAGATCGAATCTGTGATGAAATCGGAAGGCATTTAATATGAGCAAACATTGTAAATTACGATTTAAAAGCAATGTAGGCTTAAACAAATCGGAATTTAACGCTTTATCTAGGTCGACAGGGGTATACAACCGTAGGTCCATACATAACTAAAACATTAATAAACCTTTTCACCACCCCTGCCAATACATGCGTCCACAACCTTTTCCAACAATTCAATCTTGAATAGTAAAATGAAAATACACCTTTTATTTTCATAAAACAAAACCTGTATTACGGATTCAGGCTCCATCGCGATGGAGTAGCTCCAATCGCGCCCCGTGCCAACACTCGTTACAGCCGCTAGAACGTTTTAACAACCCATTCTTTATTTCATTTGTACAACGTGGATATTCAAAAATGTATTCTTTTTATTCTTTTGAAATGTGCAATTCGATTCTGCGGTCCACGGGCTGCCACGAATTTGAATATCCCGGTTGTGGTTAACGATTTAAAAATTAACAGTTATGGTTTATTAGCGCTTAACAAGTGGAAAAAAAGGATAAACAATTTATTCGCTGTTTTACTGCGGCACATAATTAAAAAAAATGTGGAAGGTACTGGGAGTATGTGAGGATTTTTTTTAGATTTAGGTGACAAATTAGAAATATTCAACTCCCTATAGCCAAAACTACAATAGCGAAAAATATACTGAATAAAAGCACTATACCATTAAAAAAAACAACCCTGCTATATTTTTGTCTATTTGAAGTGTTTACAAACATATATATCAATCAATCAATCAATCAATCAATCAATATCATTTATTTGCAGAATACAGTACAGTACAAGATGTTACAGTCAATTTTAAATAATAAATAATGTCCAATGTATCCAGCTTGCAAGCAAGCGTGCAAATATTATTTATGCAATAAAAGAAATTTATTTGTTACAATATTTGATAAGTATCTAATAAAATTCAATAAATAACAATAACAATACACATTTAAATTATAGATAAAAAAGTCAAAATTCATAAAATATTATTATACCATGCCATTAATCATACATTACATTGCTCGAGGAAGTCCTTAACACTATAAAAACACTTATCTAGGAGCCAGTTTGACAATTTATTCTTAAATCTATTTCCCTGGAGTAGCTGTATCTCATCAGGTATGGCATTATAGATTTGGATGCACATGTTGTATACATTTTTGGTGTATACACAAATAAGTATTTTAAAAGGAAAATTAAGACGACTAAGGTAGTAAATGTACCGAAAATCATTGAAAGTAATTATTACCAAATAACTTCTAATAAAAATTTGGCTCGTATTTGTGGTTTAGGGATATGGTTTTTTGTGTGTGTAGTAACAGAATATGATCCGACATGTTCTTGCATAGCATAGAACCCTCAAAGTTGAGAGGTTATGTTTGGGATCTAATTAAAACGAAACTTGTTAGAAATTAAAATTTTACGAATGTAGCACCATTATACTATATTTAAACGACAAAAAGTTATAGCACCGATTTATAACGCAGCTGTGACCAAAATAAATAAGATGTCCAAAACACCTAACCATTTTATATCCTGTAAACTAATATTGTGGAATGCAATAAATGATTGAGTATTGAGTATTGAGTATTTTATTTATCTAACATTCCTTATAGATCCGGAGGTCTTAGTTTGTTTTTATTCTGTTATTACCTACGCTATTTTTTTTAAAGTTGTTCTATATAAAAAACGTTATTAATTAAGTAAACGGGGTTCTAATATTTAGTGCAGGCTCTGACTTGCAATAGATCAATTATTATATAAACTTAGTTATTATAATATCATCGAACAACGGCAGCTCACACACTAATATGATATTACTCGGAAATTCAATGAAAAGGCCCCCATCCTCGAGCTGCCAATCAAAATTAATTGCGTGAGCCATCGCCAAAAGTGATGCTAAATTAATTTCGTTCAGCGACATAATCCAATATTGTACCTAAAACTGTAGCAAAAATACCGAGTGCCGAGAAAATTGCTTCTGGAGTGTAATCGAAACGTTTAATTAAACATTACGCCGAAGGTTGCGCACGCCTGGATTGTTTGTAGTTTTAGGAGGATTGTGATTTTTGGCGAACGTGCCGTGATACGTATTGCCGAAACCCTCAGGTTTTTTCAATCTTAAAATAGATAATATTAGATAGAATACTAGGGTGTTTCATTTTCCAAAACTTTTTATTTTTTAATGACTTTGCTCGAATTCTTGGTCCTACTTATCTAAAAATCTCGTGTTCAAGATTTCAATCAAATCAGTCACCCCCTTACTAATAAACGTTGAGTAACGGTGTTATAGCTATACAATATTTTGTCCTTATCTGTCATCGTAACATTTGAATTTGACAGATAAGGACAAAACATTGTATAGCTATAGTATACCACCGTTACTCAACGTTTATTAGTTAGGTTAGTGTTTAGGGGTTGCACATATTGACAAATTTTTAGACCCATTTTCGTAATTACGTGATTCATCGAAGCCACAACCGGCCCGAAAACTGGTGTTGATATTCGATATCACTCGTGTTTAAATTGACATAGGTAGACAGGAAAGTTATAGGTACGTTGTTTGTTGTTTCTATAAAAATAATCAAAATTGAAAATCTGCTATGACTTAAGCGGTCATTTTGTGCAACCCCTAAATATTGTCCTATCACCTTGAAATTTGACATTTACATGCTTTACATTATACAGGCTCGGCGCGTAATCAAATTCTGCAATAAATAAAACATTTATTTTTCCATATAAATTATGAAACACCCTATAGAATACACTTTTAGTGGTGGTGTGTGTCACTTTAAGTGATAACTTCTTATGGGAGGGTAAACCGCTTCGTTACGTAACGCGTTACGGCGCCAGTCTGTCTGGATTCCCTTTCTCTCACGCATAGGGCGGAGCGGGGCGGTATAGTTCAACTTAGATTAGTTTAAGTTATCACTTCTGTCGGGCGTCCCGAGACGCACACTTTTTTTCCGAATATTCATTTGTTCGAATTTCTACTTTTCCTAAAGTTATACAGTGTGTTACCGGCATGCGGGCATTTATTAACACTGCCGATATTAATGTTTCTTTAGCAATTGTTTGCAAGTATAATCAATAAAAATAAAAATAAACTTCACTATAAATTTTCTTAGATACTGTCCATTTTTAATGTAGTTCATGTGCTGCGTGTTCCTCGTTATCAGTATCGCTGTTGCTGAGCACAAGGCATGTCGTGGTACGTGGGCAAATCATAATAATCAAAGTATCCGTCGACTGTCATTTACACTTGTCAAATTGCTGTGCTTTACATTGCAGGCAATTAAAAGGGCATTGGGTAAATTTGTTTGAAGAATATTGTCATATTTTTTTTCGGCTGCCACGGATGATTTTCACATAGTTATTTAGAGGACCTCTAAATACACATCGATATATATAATTTATGGCGTTAAATGATATCGGAGCGGAGATTTTAAAGATTTAAGTAGTCAGTTTTTAGTACAAAAGTACGCCCAAGTATGAATATTTAAATATCTCGGCTCCGATGCACTTAAGAGTATTACATTACATAAAAAAATATGTTTATTTTTAATAATTCTATCATAATTTACCACTTTTACGAATTGCCGCTCACCTTGAAAATGTAAGAATTTTACAAATGATAACACTTTTACCCAAACCCCTTTTGTTAGAAAGTTAACAAGGCCTGAAATTTGTTTATTAATTAAATTAATGTCATGGTTACGTTACAGATATCCGTTATTTTAACCTCCTTTAAAAATGCCAGGGTGCTGGTAACACCCTGTATTTATTTTGATCAATTCTGAATTTTGACTCTTAGGAATTATGTAGTGTACCTGGTGGTAGGATCTTGAGCAGGGTCCATCCGACCCTGTTGTAGTTTGAATGCATTAAGATGCACTTAGGTCGAGCTTCTCTAGATAGTACAGTCGAGTTCATAAATATGTATACACTTTAGTACCTTGTCACTTTAATCGTTGTGATGGTATATGGCAGTTTGAACATGACATTAAATAGACAAGGTACTTAAGTGTATACATATTTATGAACTTGACTGTACCTCTATGGAACAAAGTCGCTTCCCGCCGTCTGTCTGATTAGATATTTTAAACTACGCAACGCATTTTAAGGCAGTTTTCATCATAGATGGAGTGATTCAAGAAGGTTTTCATGAATAATTGACATTAAAAAAAAAATGCATTTTTGTTTTTTCGCGTTAAAGAAATAGTCATTAAAAAGACCGTACATACAAAGTTAGGAATACTGATGTCGTGATCTTAGCATGATATAAAATAAAAATAGTAACTCTAAACAGAAACAGAACTGACTGTCATGTCATGTCACTTGTCAACAATAACAACTGTTACAACATAAATTCGTCGACTTTGGGCAGATTGCGGCTATCCGCTTTTACAAATCCGTTAGTCACTTTCATTTTAAATAGCGTATATCAAAACAATAGTATTACGAGAATCGAAAACGTGTCGTTAGAATCAAGTAATCCGTCAGACAGATAAACAATGGACATGACAGTTGTATATTTCTTTCAATTCCTATTGTGATAAATGGACTAAGGGCACTATAAGTGTATTCTTAACATTCGTAACCCAACTTTTTTTACTGTTTTTCCTAAATATAAAAAAACTACTGCATAAAAAAAAACAAAAATATTTTTACTGTAATCAGCAGTGTAAAATCTACAAATGGTATTTTATTTTACTACCTTAGCACATATGAATTGTTGTCAATTATTCTGGTTTATGTAGGCATGGGTGTTACAGAATCCTCACATAAACCGAAGCGAAGCGAGGGAGGGTCGCTAGTGTAAATATTCTGCTTGAGGCAACAGGACTAAGCTATGGAACGATATCGAACCGATATCTTGTAAGTGGCACTCATAGGGATGAGTCTCAACCTCGTCGTTAACCGGTACGCCGCCGTGCAGCTGCAGTAACGTGTTAAGTGTACCGGTCAATATGCTATAAACGAGTCTTAGGACATTCATAGCGATTTTATGTTGGTTTAAAGATTGTGGTTGCCAGCTTAAAATACCATCCATGTCTTCCCGTGGATGTCGTAAGAGGCGACTAAGGGAATAAAGGCTTGTAGTACTGTTAGGCGATGGGCTTGCAACCTGTCACTAATACACTGGTAAACATTAGCCTTTTTACCCGGCTGCCGAAGGAGGATGGTAATGTGTTTTACAGCCTATGTATGTATGTTTGTTCCTTTGTGTCACTATAAAAACTAAACTCGTAGTCCGATTTTGATGATGCTTATGTCAATAGATTTTTCTTAATCTGGTGAGTGTCACTGAAGATATTACCGTAATCAAAATTCAATATAGCGGCAACCAGACGCCATATTGCGCAAATAAAAAAAAAAAGTTGACCAATTATGACAAGTGGGGTATCATTAAATAGGGATTTAAAAATCATCTTTAGGTTTCTATCATCATTTTTCATTTTGAATGATCATTTAGGATTTATAACGAATTAAAGTTGGTTAGCAACAGTCGGGTTTTGAAAGCTTGCTTTTTGTTACAGTTATTGTGTTTGTGCAAAATGTGGTTACAGAATTAACAACAAGTTTTTAGAGTTGTTGGTAATTCTGTACAGTCGGGTTCATAAATATGTGTAGACTTTAGTACCTTGTCTATTTAATGTCATGTTTAAACTGCCATATATGAATTGTCACAGCGATTGAAGTGACATGGTACTAAATTGTACACATATTTATGAACTCGATTGTAAGTAGCTCTGATTACCCCACTCTGGGTATGAAGGCGTGAAGATATGTATGTATGTATTTATGTGTTAATTTTTTTATCTACACTCATATCATAAGTCCTCTATTATGCGTTCAAAACCAGTAGGCAATTACCAGCATTACCTGTAGTAGTAGGTGACAGCGATGACAGCTGTTCATTTTGGAAGATGTTCCAAATTTGGATCTCATTACCTTACAATATTCGATAAAGTAATTTCAAAATTACGTTACAGCTGTCATCAATGTCACCTACTACCACAGGTAAGGTAATGCTGGTCATTTACCTTTCTGCTTCTGAACCCATCTTAGAGTACTTATAATATGTGTGTAGATAAAGTATTGTACGAGACTCTTCGTAATTAGCATTACAACACTCATGTGATCTATTATGAAACTCGTCTTGCGGCTCGTTTCATAAACCACACTCATGTTGTATTGCCTGTCATTACGCAACTGTCACGTAAACTACTAGAACAAGTTTTGTTGATGGTTTTTTTAGATGGAAGAAGGAAGATGGCGTTTTCACAGCTTCTATTCTACTGAATGGTGTCTTTATTTTTAAACCCGGCTGCCATTACTGTCAAGTAATGAGCTTTAGAATATATTTTTATACTATTCGATTACAATACGTAAGTCAAAGTGCTAAAGAATTTTAGTACTTACTACGTACACGATAGAAGTTAAATCTTCATGCCCGAGGTAGAATTTATTGAATTGTTGTTAAAAGTTAAACATACCTACATAAACCGTTTTTTTTTGTCTCTTAACTTATACTTCTCAAGGGTTAGGTGTAAGAGATCCTTAAAGGGATAAGTTCGCCTTTATACATATTTTTATATTAATGATATTGTTCTGGTTTTTCTTTTGTACAATAAAGTGTTTACATACATACATACTTTTGATCTGTCTGTTAATACTGTCCGGCTTATTTAACACCGTAACTGCCGCGCCCAGCGCTGCGGCAGTGAAACCGTTAACGACTGAGGTTGCGAGGTAGAAACTCATCGGCTTGAGTGCCACTTTAGAGATATCGGTTTAAGATTATCGTTTATTAGGTTTTACCTGTGACTGCCTTACTAACGGACAATGGAGGCAACAGAGGACTTATTAAAAGCTGCCTAAAGCTGCCTAGTTTCGGTCAATAAAAGAAGTATGTGTCAATGTAATTATATGTGTATTATGTATAAATACCATACAATATTTATTGTAATGATGTAAATGTCCGATTGTTTATTTGGTCAACTGGTAGAGAATGTCGTTAGGTATTAGTTCCGCCATTTGCATTTGTTTCTATACAATTATTTTTTTACTAAGCTGAAATGGCCTTTACACTGCAACTTACGACTTACGTAAGTAGGGACGCAGCTATTGGTTAGAAGTAGATAGAATGGTTCTTTTTCTCATTCTAACAGATAGCTGTGTCTCTACTTACGTAAGTCGTAAGTTGTAGTGTATAGCCGGCCTAAAGGCCGCCTAACGTTGACAATACGATAACATGACATTAGCAATATGGTTTACTGAGTTATAATAAATCTTTGTTTCTGTCACTGCATGGAACTTGTCAGGTTTTGATAAAGTTCATTAACGGCCATTGGATATAAAACAAGCTATTACTTTTTAAATGTTGCAAAGGCTGTGTGTGTGTGTGTATTGATTTAATCGTAATTATTACTAGAGGTAGTTTTAGAATCGTAAACTTTGTTAATCTATATTTCGTAACGAGATTTCTTTATAATTAATTTAATAAGTATATGTCAAAAACGTAATTTTTAGGACAAGGTTATGATATGTTGTCGAGTTTTTTTATTATTATTCGCGTATCAAGACAAAACTAATGAGTCACAACACGGTGGATCTTCAGTACAGTAAAGCGGAGATGTCACCATCTTTAGACCCAGTAAATTTTAAAAATCAATCATTATCTTGTGCTTAATGTTAAGTTTAAAATTCATTCCGACAAGGTACTAAAGTACTGTTAATTAATCTTTAGTAAAATATGTCTTGCCTCATAAAAAACAAGGCTAACTTCCAGAATAAAAAATCAACAAAAACTAGGTCGGTCCTTATCTAGATTTCCCTCGACGGTTTATTTATTTCTAGACCTTAAGAATAAATCGAGAAGGTCGGAAACACGTTATTTATAATCTCCCTTGGGTTCTTCCTAATTTACTAAAGAAACCTAATGCAAAATTTGTAATAATTTCAAAATTGTTGCCAACAAACAGGTATTTTCGGCGTCTAAATATTTACTTAGAGTTTTCTTTAATAATTAAATCAGCTCCTTGTTGTTCTCAAATTTGTTGAGACAAGAAACTTAAAGTTATATACTGTTGTTTTCTAAATTAATGGCAGACGTGTTGCGACTCTGTTATAATATTAATATAATTATTGATGCTGCGTCATAGATACTTTAGTGTATTAAATATCAAGAGTTAGATTATGTAGTGTGTATCGGTTTCAAGACATGAATTCGTTAGGTAACGTTACACTTGTAATCAACAAATCTACACTAAGCGAATTTGAAGCAAGCTTAACAAGCGAATAATCTATGTGTATTCTATAATATAAAATAAACCAAAGTCGATCCCGGTGTCTGTACGTTTAGATCTTTTAAACGATGCAACTGATTACTCCTTGTGCTCCACCGGCAAGCATAGCTGCCGGTCCCAAAAGCAACGTAACCCACCGGCAAGCATAGGCCGAAATTACAGATGTATATTATAGAAAGAGTTTGATTTTATGTTTTATATTTTGTAGGTAGCTCATTAGTTTATTTAATAGCTTTGTTATATCTAGGTTAATATCTTTTATTTAGTTTTAATATTGGTATACCCTAGTAGAGTCCATGTTTAGCTCTATGCTACAATGTACAACCACTGTAAATACCATGGATGCAATAAATGAATATAAATATGAATATGTGGTTTCCCGTACACCATGATTCGATTTTCTGTCCTTAGTCTCTCACATTAATACATAAGTTCCCATGAATTGTATGTCAATGGATTCAGTGTGCCCCGCCCACTGGCACTTAAGTTTGGCTATTCTTCGGGCTATGGCGGTAACCTTAGTTCTACTGCGGATATCATCATTTCTGATTCTATCACGCAGAGAAACCCCGAGCATAGCCCTCTCCATAGCCCTCTGAGTGACTTTGAGCTTCCTTATAAGGCCCATTGTTAGCGCCCACGTCTCAGATCCGTAAGTCATCACTGGCAACACACACTGGTCAAAGACTTAAGTGGCAGTGGGCGGGGCACATTGCTCGCAGGACTGATGGCCGATGGGGTCAGAAGGTTCTTGAGTGGCGTCCGCGGACCGGGAGACGAGCTGTAGGTAGGCCTCCAACAAGATGGAGTGACGACCTTGTAAAGATCGCGGGAAAGCGGTGGATGCGAAAAGCACAAGATCGGTCTGAGTGGAGAGCCTTGGGGGAGGCCTATGTCCAGCAGTGGACGTCTTTCGGCTGACATGATGATGATGATGATGATGATGATGGATTCAGTGTGAAATTAGCTATAAACCAACATCAACCAATCATAACACTTAAAGGAAAAAATCTAAATACTCTGAACTCATGGTGAACTGTAGTCTACTTTATCCAATCGTTGCGTGAGTGCATGTGCAGTGATATATATTTTTAATTTATGTGATCTACTGTATTTTTCCATACATTTTTTTTAGAATATAACATAGAAAAACATAAAATTACGAAAATATATACCTACGTTTGTGTAGTATTTTTTAGATATGAGTGTTTTTGGGAAACTGTCTCTGTATAACTTTTCTCTGAAATCATTTGGCTACATACACTGGATTATGCATTATTCCGTTTAATTTTGGACATAATTGGGTTAGTTATATTTTCACCTCTCTAAAAATGTACATTTCTATGTATAAAAAGTGTACGAGTAAGTGGATAGGACGTGGAAAGCAAATCAAGTCGTTAACGCGGTGGGTGTCTTTAAAACCCGTGGGTTACGCTGCTTTTTGACCTCGCGTAGCGTGGGACACAAGGGGTTAATACAGTTTTCCGTAATAGAGTGATTTAATACAAAGGTTTTTATTTAATAAATTCTGGATTAACTACGGGTGTTACAGAAAACTCACTTAAACCGAAGCGAAGCCAGGGCGAGTCGCTATTTAATCAATATAACATAGGTATTATTCTCACAATTCACAATTCAATCTGTCGAAAAATAACCGGCAAACTAAAATTGCCCTGCGGGCATGTACCGTTTTATTCGAGTTGCTACGTCGAAAAGCATGATGAATCAAAAATACACGCACTAAAATACTAAAGCGTGACAAATTAAACTTGCTGGTTAAAAATTCGTTGGCGAATTAAAAAGCTAGTTCTTTAAGAGAATCACTTCGCTTTCAAAGATGCAAACCCGTCTACACTAATACAATAAAGAGGAAAGATTTGTATTTTTGTACGATTGTAACGAATAAACTGAAAAACTACTGGACCGATTTCAACAATTCTTTCACCATGAGAATGCTACATTAGCTGTAAGTAACATCGGCTATGTTTTATTTTTCTGCGCAGACGGAGTCGCAGGCAACCGCTAATTGATGATAAGTTAGTCTAGTAGGTAATGTGTGACTACGATGCGGCGGTTCTGGGTTCAAATCCCGGTTAGAGCAGAGATTTTTGTGATAAGCACGAGATTCAGATAGGTTCTGAGTATTGGGTGTTTTCTATAAATTTCCTAGTAGATATCCATAGTACAAGCCTAGAGCTTAGTTTGGCACGATGTCAATCTGTGTGAGATTTTGGCCCCTGATTGTCCCCCTGATTATTTATCCTAGTATTTTTTTTATTTAATTTTATTGAACTTACATTTGTTATGATTTTATTTGTGCTAGTTTTAATAATTATTGTGAATTATTTTGTAATTTCCTTGTAATATAAGTTACTTTAAGTAATATTGTAATTTGCGATTGGATAAATTACCTTCTGTAGGAGTTTCTTTCTGTGCTTCTTCTCCGCAATGATGGTCTCGTCCGAAGCGATAGTAGATTCACTCCGTATAACCGACGTGACCGATGAATAAATATTTTGAGAAATTGGAGAAAGCCTCTACTTAGCAGTTAGAAGTAGGACATAAACAGGCTGATTATACTTCTCAACTATGAGTGACCAAAATCCATTTGTTCCCAGGGGAAGTCGAGCGGCTGCTTCGTGAGTACCGACAGAACCAAGAACTGGTACGGAACATCGGAGCCCACTACTACCAGATCATATACCCGGTGCAGCTGCGGCATCACGAGAAGATGGGCATCTCCACGAGGGAGGTCAACGCACAGAAGGTTGGTCACGTTTTTGATTTAGAAAGGGCGAAAGCAATTGTTACTTGTATTTATGTAAGTAATTTGTTGTTCTAGAAGAAACAGTACAATAAATGGGAATGGAGATGTAAGGCGAAGGTCTTTGAGGGATCTCTTTAAGGATACGAGTTAAAGCTATGTAAACTATTTACTTGAGTTGCAATACAAAAGATCAAACAATAACGTCGGAATTAATACTCGTAAAAATCGACATTGCGAACAGTTTGGCATTATCTTTGAAATTACGAAACGGGGTTTCTATTAAATAAACTTTATCGCTAAAGGACCATTTCAGCTAGAAGACATATAACTATATGAAAAGCAAGCTTTAAAAACCCGACTGCATTTTTTATACGGTCGTCGATACACCTACATATGTTAATAATTGTCATTTGGCCATTGTTGTTATTTCAATTTTAACAGTTTAGGTATCCTATGGCACTCTCGCTGCGAAGACGAATCCAATGATACCTCATTTGTCAAAATCGTCCAAGCCGTTTTTGCTGTAGCGGGGAACATAGAACTGGACATACATACATACACGACGATGAAAAACATAACCCTCCTTTTGGGCTCCGCCGCAGTCGGGTAAAAAGTAAAATACACAGTCAGCAAAGTGTCAATTTAGCAGGACGGCTCAGAATTATAATGAGCAAGTAGCCAAACGCTTGGAAATATAAATGGTCCGTATGATTAGAATACCTAATTAGCCGAAAGTAAAATTAGTTAATTGACATGAACACAGAACGAGTTAGTAGCAATACCTAATTCGTCGAAAATAAAATTACTTGATTTTAATTATCAAGTGTCATATCATCACGCTATTTTAAGATCCAGACGTTTGGCTAACGGGCCATTTGACGTTCAAGTCTATTTAGCAATTAAGACATTTTGAGATACAAACGTTTCGCTACCGGGCCATTTAGCGTTTATGTCTATTAAGTAATAAAGACATTCTAAGATAAAGACGTTTCGCTAATAGATAATTTTAAATCGTAACGTTCTAAGATCCAGACGTTTTGTAAAGAGACATTTTAGCGTTCATGTCTATATAGTAACAAAGACATTACACAATCCAGACGTTAGAGCTATGTTGTCCTTTGGCGATAAGGGTTTGATAGTAACCCACGAAGCGTACCCTTCTAGCACAACATTAACACATTTCATGTCTTCCCAATAAATAAATGCAAAAAATAAATGCCCCCCCCCCCCCAACCGAAATACTACTCTCTCCATGGGGTCTATATTGACTGACATAATTATTTTTAGTCATAATGTGCTTTAGGTCATAATCATCGCAAGTCATAACGTGTTTTTTTTAAAGAAACTGTTACTTTTCAGGGTTTCTATAAATCAAACCTAACCTAACCTAGCCTTGTCTACACGTTAGATATTTCAGAACTTCTGAAAGTTTACAGTTTTAGCGATATAAAAAATTATGACTATCAAAAATTATGTCAACAGTTACATTATGACCAATAAAATTATGGGGAACAAAGGGCTCCCCTCCCCGTGTCCCAGCACTCCCAACGCCGTTCAAGAAACTCGTTATGGGTTCGTAAAAGACCTGGTAGCAAATAATGGCTTCAGTTTTGACGGTAAAAGTGTTCCCAGCGACGGCTTCGCGATATTTAATGATTAATGTACCGCTCGCGGGACTGGGACAACACGAGGGTTGTAGGGGGAACTTTGTTTCTGGAACAGTTTTTGCACGCAGTGTGGGATATTAAAAATGTATAGAGTGCGTAATTTGGCTTGAAAAATGATGACTTTTTAATTTTGCAGTTGTCTAGCTAGTTTATTCGTATTAACGTTATTGGAATTGGAACATTGGTTTATTATTTAAAAATGACTATCATGATTTTGGATCAAAAATTACGCAGTGTAAAAATACTTTATGATAATATTAAATACAGGGTGTTATTTTTTGGTGTCCATTCAGTTTTAAAATATTTATAAAAAGTGCGTTTATAAAACACATTATGATTTTGCATCACCCTTGTCAGTTGTGTTACCTTTCCCTATTTTTGTTAATCTAAACACTCTATCAGCAGTAAATAATGTATTTTCCATACCGCCATGAACTATCCTTACAAATTGTCTCCTAAAACCCATTTAGGGCATTTTGCTCAAAACGTTTCACATCCATTACCGTTACTCAATTTACATCTATAAAACCTATTGCCGTAACTTAAAAAATGACCCATAATGTCCGTTTATATTGTAGACAATAATAGACGAGGTAATTTACGACATGTTGTGAACAAAAAAAAAGAAACGGTATGATTAATAGCGCAGCTACTCCCTAGAGGCGAGGGGCGACGTGAGCTATGTCTCTGTACAATACTATCGTTTTTTTACGTCCACTTGTCTTGTAAAGGGTGTAGTTTTTAGCGTTATAAAATTCTGTTAGAAAAATGTTTGAAAGTTGACTAACGTGCAATTTAACGTTTATGTCTTTCACAACAATAAAGAAATTTGGCTCTTAATAATTAATAACGCATATATTATAGAAAGTAAATATATGATAATATGTAGTCACCAGCAATAATATATTATCCAACATTGGGTGCGTAAATATCTGACACTTCTTTATTACTAGATGTATAATAGCATGTCAGATATTTTTGCTACCAATGTTGGATAATATATTAATATAATTATTATTCTCTGTGGTGAACAATAAAGAGTATTGTATTGTAGTCCACGTCTTTTGCACGGCTTTCAAGCATAACGTATCTACAGGTTGTCCTAAAAATCAACGTGAACTTAAAAGCAAAAATAATGCTTGTATGCAGCGGTCAAAAATAGGTTCTCAATGTAAAAGCAAATCGTTTTATCAAACTCGCAGCCACAAACAGTGCTTCTAGGTCAATTGGGCGGACAGTTATACCGCTGTACGTCTTATATTCCCCGCATCTTCCCCCTTGTGTAAGAGCAAGCAACATTCCTCTCAGCTCGAAACATTCTGGAAGCCAATTAAACTTCCACCGAAGTTCGGCGATCGATCCAGGTATAAAGGTAATTACGGGGTTTGAAAGGATTCCATCTCTTAGGATTACCATTGAATCGGGTTAAATGTTTGGAAAAGCTGATTTTGTGCGGTAATGTATGAAGCACTTTTTTTTTTGATAGCGTTTTATGATTATGTTGAATGATGTGCTTGTCGGAAATTAAACTTGAATTAAGCAGGAAGAAAAGCTTATTATAAATGCTGTTTTAAGTATTACAAGGAAAAACCACAAAAGGGAAGAAAAATGACAACCAATTATCTCAAAAATGTAGATAAAAACGAAAAAAATATAGAATTACATTTAAAATAACGTCTGACTTTTTTTCGTTGCTCTTTACTTGAATAACAAAGTAAACAAAAACTGTGTTTAATCTTTCTTTTAATATTCAAGTTCAGCATGTATTCTTTTTCATTTAAATTCGTTTCATTGCATAATTTTAGGCACAGACTTTAATCTGAGGTTTACGCTTCTCAAAATCAAAAGCCAATTTCTTGTAGGTACCTGTACAGTACACCCTGTACTTCAACGTGGCTTCAATCTTCAGCAATCGAAAGTAAGCTCTATTACAATAGCCCAAGGTTCCTGTAATTGGTAACGTCAAATTGTCATGTTACAGGGAGTGTTCTTGACAAATCGGGGGGCAAAGCCGTTTGAAACAAAGGCGTCACAGGCGGGATATTACATGAAAATCGTTTCCTTTTGATGTCACGAAAATTCCGTTTTTCTAGTCGGATACAGTCGCAATATTCTGGCTATGGCTTGTCTCTGTTTGCTTTTTCGTGAATGTTTTTTTTCCGATACGCCTGTTTTCCTGTTGAGGAAATCAGGAAAAAGCGATTATTGCGTTTTTTTATCTACTGCCCGTGTCAAAAACAACTCTTCAATTATTGTTTACTGTAAAACAGTTAACATTCTGCTCTGGATAAAAAAAGATTTTCCCACTCATTTTTTATCAATTATTTCCTGAGATATCAAAAGTGATAAGTAATTCTGTTTTTTATCTGTGTAAGGTTTTTGTTGTTTTATTAATACTCTTATATAGTATTTGTCGAAACGTCACAATTTTCATTTTAATCTCAAATTTCAATGTAACGATTTCACATTATAGAATGTTATTTTTAGTTACTAAAACCAACTCATATTTTAACCTCCACCATAATCAAACAAAATAATTTGTTTTCGTAACAAATTGGGCGTTTACATAAAAAATCAGGACGCCCCGGAGGGAATTTTTTTATCGCCTCGCAATCAGCCGAGAATCACCGACGTGGTCAACCACCGCAATATTAGATTACCGATCTCCAAATTTATTTACCGGATGCGCATAACACCTTTGATCTTTGAAAATTTCTGTGCTTAAATGATGATGATTGTGCGGTGTTTATAGAGTTTATTTTAATTTAAATTTAACTACATCAACTTCATGTTATTTAAGTATAAAAATCAGTCTTAAAACTGGATTCAAGGGAAACATAGAGCAAATAAAGTGATGAAATAACTTCAAACAGTTGCATACAACAAAGCATTTTGTAGTTTGAACGTGCGTAAAACGAAAAGCTCTTATATCGTTTACAACTTTTTAAGCGTGATTGAATCCGTATCTTGACTCCTAACAATGTGCTTCTAGATAGAATACGTTGTCACACATTGTAACATGTGATCTAATCAGTCTTAGCTGTATGCAAATAATTGGATCAGCCTGTAGACGCCGTGTGTTTGACAAGTCGACCACCAATTACACGATATTCACGGAAGATAACATTCAGTATACAAGGTGCTTGTTAATTTAATAAATAAATATGCATATTTGTGAGTTTATTTAACTGTATTGGAACAACGCAATATAACGCTAGGAAAAAGTTTTTAAATATGAACAAAGTTGAGTTGTGTTTTATTTTTGTCTATTATTGTATACAATAGCTTTTGCCTGCGACTCCGCCCGCAAAAACTTTTATTATCGAAACTAAAAAAAAAACTCGGTTAAAATTATTCCTTGTCCGTCTTTGAGCTATACTTACCCATTTACTTAATAAATGCACTAATTTAGTTAAAGTATATATTGTCCGTTTCTGTTCAATTCAAATGTCATAATGACAGATAAGGGTAGAGCATAATTCAAGCAACACTTTTACTACAGCGAGTTTATGAATAGGAGGGTTAGTCTATGTCATAACCTTATAAGGGATGATTAATTTTGTTCTTTTTAACAACACCTGATTTGAATTCCCGTCAAAATATTCAACGATTTTAAACGACAAAACATCGCTGCGTGTGCATAAGTCAATTATGTGTTCCTTTATTTAGCATTTTGAATCTTAGACAGACTTAATCAAAGCTCGAAATCCTCTACGTGAAAATATACACGAAAACTGATCATCTACGTACGACGTTGATTATGGTTGTCGGCAGCACTTGAAATGGATAATCCAATAGCAGTTGTTATCATTGTAAATGGCCATTGATATTTTAGTAGTAGAGTTTATGTAGTAGCTATTAGGGCCGGTACAGACGGACTGCATTGACCTGCAACCCAGCTGCAAAATGGCAGTTCGAGGGCAGTTTTGATGCAGTCGATGTAACTCAATCGAAACTGCAAACCAACTGTGCAGCCCGCTTAGTTAGGGCCGGTACAGACGGACTGCATTGACCTGCAACCCAGCTGCAAAATGGCAGTTCGAGGGCAGTTTTGATGCAGTCGATGTAACTCAATCGAAACTGCAAACCAACTGTGCAGCCCGCTTAGTTAGGGCCGGTACAGACGGACTGCATTGACCTGCAACCCAGCTGCAAAATGGCAGTTCGAGGGCAGTTTTGATGCAGTCGATGTCACTCAATCGAAACTGCAAACCAACTGTGCAGCCCGCTTAGTTAGGGCCGGTACAGACGGACTCCATTTGAACTGCAATCCAGCTGCAAAATGGCAGTTCGAGGGCAGTTCTGATGCAGTTAATGTAACTGCATCGAAACTGCAAACCAACTGTGCAGCCCGCTTAGGTCGACTGCACGCCAACTGCAAGCGGACTGCGCAGTTGGTTTGCAATTTTAATGCAGTTACGTGAACTGCATCAGAACTGCCCTCGAATTGCCATTTTGCAGCTGGGTTGCAGTTCAAATGCTGTCCGTCTGTACCGGCCCTTAAAATTAATAGCGACATTAATACGAGACGACCGATTTGCATGTAACATGAAACAATAGTAACGTGCAATATTCCCAGCTTCTTAATAGCTTTTCGGCTGGCTATCGCTATCACGCTGGCACTCGCAACTGACAGTATTCGTCACTCGTGTGTCATAGAAAAACAATGATTGCCGATCACTAGACCCCGGATTTTTGTGGCATTGACGTCACAATAGGGTAGTTTGGGGAGTAAATGGAATGGTGTTAATTAATACGAAAAACGAACGGTTATTAACTGGATAAATTCTAATAAAGAGTTTTATTAGAATGTATTCGGTTGTTCGGTAGGCATTCACGATAAAAATTACCTAGTCAATCAACTTTATCTTTCGGTATATTACTGCAAAACATACATTTGTACATTAAACTGGCTTTGGTGTGTTCGGCCGCTCACTTTTTGTTCGTTAAAAGCCAGTTTAACGTACAAATGTATGGTTTGAAGTAATATACCGAAAGATAATGTTAATCAATTGACTAGGTAATAAAAATGATTCTTAGCTAGGTTTTATGAAAATCAGTTGGTCCGTTTATCCGAAATATCAGCTCTAAAAGTAGGAGTCACCATTATTTGAGGGGTTTTTATAAATTTATGAGATATTGCTATTTAGTCGTACTAGTTATACATGAACTAGGGTGACCAAGCTCAGCGTTTTAATAGGACACAACTAGCTATTCGTTAATCTGTTTAACAACTAAAGCTAACCGAAACGTTTACGCGGTTTGCCAACTTCGAACTTTAAGCTATGAACTTAAGTTGGGATCGTAGCAGAAAATGCCTGGAGGCAATAAGCGTTTATTTTGTTTTGTTTTAGTTTTGTGCACTGCAGAAATAAAAGATAAAAACGAAAAGGAAATTGTGCATTACGTTAACCGGCTTTTTTCTCATCTTCTTAGTAACCTTAATGTTTTTTGGTATTATGTGATTTAAAATGCTTAAGCAAGTAGGACATGAGATTTTATTAAATAGAACTGGTCTCCTTGATACCAGAGTTTAGTGCTGCGATACCGTTACGTACATAATTAATAAAATGTTATAATGTTTTCATTTGACACCATATCCCTTCTACAGCTGTCTGGAAGAGATCGCTAAACAATGATAATTCCGCCTTTTGTTTACCCGTATTACTTTTGATTGTGCTGTTTCTCTGTAATGTTTTTGTTTGGTATATACATAAAGTATTTTGTATTATATTGTATTGTATTGTAATTTTACAATGAAAAGTTTACAGTTATTATTTTTGAAGTTAATAAAAGAATGGTCAATGTCACTTAATCTTAAACAAACACTGTTCTTAAATTAAATATCAAAATACTACTCTTAATTTAATAATTTTCGTTTATTTTTATGGTGATGGAACCAGTAATGGACAAGGCACCACTAATGGACACTTGATTCTTATTTTACTGATTGAAGATAAGGTTTATTCATTTGTTTTGCAACCATAAATTTAGGACCGTATGATATTTGAATTAAGAGTGAAGTGTCCATTACTGGTGCCTGTCAGCTAAAAGTGTCCATCATTGGTGCCGTCACCAAAATCAAATCAAATCAAAATATTTATTCAGTAAATTGGCCACATACGGGCTCTTTTTAACCGACTTCAAAAAAAGGAGGAGGTTCTCAATTCGTCGGGATATTTTTTTTTTTTTTTTTTTTTTTATGTATGTTCCCCGATTACTCCGAGACCACTGGACCGATTTGAAAAATTTTTTCGTTGTTCGAATGGGTATACTTTCTAGTTGGTCCCATTGTCACCACGTCAGGATCTGATGATGGGATCATGGAGAAATCAAGAGAACTCCTCAAATATTATAGGCACACCTATAGCGATTTTGGTATTTTTCACTGTAACTCATGCATTTGCTTTTGAAAAGTACTATATGGTGAAGTGGAACTGATGATGAAGACCACAGATGGCCAACGGAACTCCTTAACGGTACCTATTTCAAGGGTGGCGATAAGATATTTCGATAAAGGAAGTTGAGCGACTATGACGAAGCACATTTAGGTTTAAATATGACTATGACATTCCCGCGGCGCTGTCTGCGGCGAGCTTGAAATGTTCTATAATTTCTTATTAATATTTAGAAGTGGAGCTACGTAACAGGATAAATAGGATCACTAAAAAGTATAAAATAAAATAAATGTTTAAAAAAACAAAAAACCGCCTTCAAAAAGCAAAAAATAACTTCTTTAAAATGGTAGGTAAATAGGTCAGTCCAACTGAAGTCGGCGTCCAACAATATTTTAACCAAAAGCAGACTTCAGTTGGACTGACCTATTTACCTACCATTTTAAAGAAGTTATTTTTTGCTTTTTGAAGGCGGTTTTTTGTTTTTTTAAACATTTATTTTATACACGTCGGTAATAATAGTGAATCTACTAGCGCTTCGGACAAGACCATCATTGCGGAGAAGAAGCGCCGCAAGAAACTCCAGCAGAAGGTCATTTTTTCAAACATAAAATACAATAATACTTAAAAGTAAGTTACAATACGAGGTAATAAAGCAACAAATACAAATTATTAGACGTATTACAAATAAAAACATTACAAATTCAGAAATTAAAAACATTACAAATAAATGTACCCACCCTATTTCTAATACAATATTATAGAAAAAACCAGGCCCTATTCTAGCGCCACTTTTTAATGAATAAAGAAAACTTGCCATTGAAACCGCTGAGTTTCTTTATACCCAAGCCCTATTATCACCTCCGCGAACACGAACTAGGGTAACCAAGTTTCGTCTCTTCCCGGGACACGTTAATTCGTTAATCTGTAATTGAAACAACTGCGCTAACCGGAACGTTTATACGGTTTGCCAACTTCCAAGTCCATAGTCTTTTGCGAGTCCATTCCCTCGTAATCTACGTAACTTTGAAACTTTGTACCGCGAAATTAACTTGAATAGGCTTTCCATTGTAGATAGTTTTTTATTTATCAAAGTATATTTATTGAAGTGCGTGCTCAAAGTTAAAAAAGTATTTTATAGTTATTTTGTAAAACAGTGGATTTAAGGGAATTTTAATGAATGTTATAGAACTATATAAAAAACTAGCAAATAAATTTCAAAAATATCACCATTAAACGATCGTTAATATTGTCAATAAAAACACATTTTACCATGGAAATTATCGACGTTTTATACACCTTGATATAAATGTTATCAGTGACTCTCAAATAATAAAGTTATACATGTTTTACAAAACGTGTAAAAACTCCAAAGTCTTATTAGGATTTTTTTATAAACATCTAATTGTTTTTTTTATACAGGGTCGAGGATACGGTTCCGACTACCAGCAGGGCACAAGATCGCGCACAAGGGTAAGTGTTACATTGTAAATCATACTATTTTAAGTATTTTATACTTATAATAATATTGAACGGGTTTATTACCAATATTATGCAACTTTAGCTTTAAGGTACTCGTATTTGATCAAAGCAGGGTTAAGTGACTGAATAGTTTTATTAAATACCACGTCATAATTTTATTTAAATGGCAAATAAGAAGAAGATATTCAAAACATTGAGATCAAGCATCAAGATAAATCGTTTTTATTAATCTACAAAAAAAAAAAATACAAAAATGTTGTACTTACACGATAGATATCCCAGGTGGGAGACTTTAGTTTAAAAAATCCGTATTCCTTGAACCGTTTACCTTTATTGAATAAAAATATCTTCTAGTCTTCAAGGATCTTTGCAAACTTTCACATTTACAATTCTTTTTAAATAAAAATTACTGTTACACACTAACATTCCAACTCAAAATCCCACCAGCTTAAAATACTCCTAGCTCTCAACTTGGCATCAGCCTGTACCTCTAAATTTAAAAACCATTATTAGGCGCAGCCTCTAATTATACTGCCTTTAATTAAGGCGGCTGTGTCACCAGCACGCTCTCAATTTGTTATGGCAAGCTTTACATGTGACGTGGGCTTGTTTTGCGGGAATTGCCATGTTTTGGGGCATGTAAACTGATATTACAGCTTCTATAGAATGAGATACTGTTGAGGTTTACAGGGTGTTCAAATAATTAATTATAAGATTTTTTTGCGTTGTTTCTATCACGATGGGATTTTTTCTGACACGACGATGTTTTAATTAAATATCATTAGTAATATAAAACCTTTTCAAATTTACTCTAGCATTTACAATATTTTATTTTTTTCAACGTCGTTACCTAAAAATTTCAGCTATTAATTTATGCCAAGTCCTTGACTTTTAAGACGCTTAATGAGCAAAATACAAATCTGTGCTAACATTAATGTCTGCTAACCATGCCACCACAGCGGCCGTAAACCTTTTAACGATCCCGCATCAAATTATGACGAAGATTTTATTCAAAACCCGTCCAAGTTGTAAATCCCACCTGGCCGCATCGCAACATATACGACACCCTACATACCTCATCTGGCCTCATATGCCCCAGCTGCTTCCAACTAATCACAAACGAATTTCCACTTTAACACATAGAAAAGAGCCCTTGATATTCTATGCGGAACTTCACCCGTTTAATATTCGCATAAGGAGAGACTAGTTATACGCTCGAATTAATGTGTCTCCAAAGAAGCAAACACATTTCGTTGTAGGTCGGCTGATTTGAGAAGTCGCTCTGTTTGTTGAGCATGTTGCTTTAGCTGAGTGTATTAGATTTGGCCGTGTAGCAGGGAGCAATATGGCTGAATTCGCTTAGTATTCGAACGCATACTGGCTGTTTAAGCTGTCAGCCGAAGCCTCGAAGCAAGTAATTTCTGGGTACCGTTCGCCTTAAGTTGTATGTAAATTTATGTTGTGTACATGGGACATGATTGGGCGCTATACAGTCAATATTGGTTCGAAAATGAGAAATCGGGTATACATGGTTTATCTAACCCTTCAATTCTGTTGGTACAGCAAAAAAGAAAACGTTATCAGAATTGAATAGACGTGGGCAAAGAAGAGTAAAACACCCTGTAAGTGAACCCCTCCGGTAAATGAATAAAATCTGTTTTTTTTCTGTTTAAGAAGAAGAATTGTAATTATTCAGTTGTTTGTTTCACAAATAAAATTATTTAAATTAAAATTTGAGCATAAAATACGGCTAGCTGAATAATTCTGCCCTCGTACAGAAAAAAGGCACAAGTGCAATTAATTCATAGAAGCATATTAAACTCTCAAGGCTTATAATAAGGTTGGAATTGCAATACTATTAATATAGCAGATGTGCCTTTTTCCCGTAGCAGGACAGTATTATAGTCATTACATTTTTTATACCGTTGAAATAATGTGCCAAAACGCATTTATATCTTTGTCATCGACTATAAAATTTATTTGTTACTTTTCCACATTTCTCATAAAAAACTCCGTATTTAAGTACCCGAAACCGACGTGCATGCATGACTCGATGTATGAATGTGGAAGAAGCGAAAGAGATTTGTCAGGATCGTAGCAGGTGGAAAGAAGTAGTCTCTGCCTACCCCTCTGGGAAACAGGCGTGATTTAATGTATGTATGTAACTCCGTTTAAGATTATAATTAATATCTCATGGATATATTCAACAGCCTTGATCTCGAGCTCACTACTAAGTCATCATATAGACGTACAAAGGACCACCTTAGGGAGATCCCCCCTTGGCTTAATTATGACTCCCCCTACGTGATCGAGGCCAAAGCTCTCTGCCGTAATTATTTCTGCCTTTACCTTATTTTCCTGTTGGCGAAGAAAAAAAGGAACAAGCGCGAACACTCACCCTGTATAGCGAGTTCCGTAGCAAGCTGACGTTGACAAACTAGGGGAAAGTTTAGTTTTAGTTCGTAAGGGTGCTGAAATGTACGTGATCCACGTATGATCCAGTTACAGGCCTACCATACTACAAACAGGACGGTTTTTGTAAGTGGGAATTTGAATCTACCTAGGCAATGAAGTTCAATTAAGTTTGTTCGATAATGCCATTTTCAGTTTATTAATAAAGGAAAATAAACCTTATTGTTATTTTATCACAGTTCAAATTAAATTGTCTTGATTATATACATACTATTACACATTGGGCCTGACGACGTTATGAGGGTACTGGCTGTTGCTCGCGTAGATTTCGTTTATCCCTTTTCCATAGGGAATTGTCACCAAAGGGGTTAGGGTAAAAGTGTTGTCACTTGTAAAATTCATACATTTTCAAGGTGAGCGGCCATTCGTAAAGTGGTAAATTATGATAGAATTATTAAAAATAAACATATTTTGTTATGTAATGTAATACTCTTATGTGCATCGGAGCCGAGATATTTAAATATTCATACTTGGGCGTACTTTTGTGCTAAAAACTAAATACTCAAATCTTTAAAATCTCCGCTCCGATATTATATAACGCCATAAATTATATATATCTATGTGTATTCAGAGGGCCTCTAAATAACTATGTAAAAATCATCCGTGGCCGCTGAAAAAAAAAAGACAAAATTCTTCAAACAAATTTACCCAATGCCCTTTATTGAAATTTAAACAACGTTGATAACTTTAATTTATTTTGCTCATCGATTGTTAAGGGTGATTGAAATTATAATGTGATTTTTTTAATGGTATTTTTTTATTCATACATACATACATACATACATTAAATCACGCCTGTTTCCCAGAGGGGTAGGCAGAGACCACTTCTTTCCACCTGCTACGATCCTGACAAATCTCTTTCGCTTCTTCCACATTCATACATCGAGTCATGCATGCACGTCGGTTTCGGGTACTTAAGATCCGGCCCTTTTCCAGTATTTCTCCGATTTGATTCGATCGATTGATTTTTATTCATCTTTATTAAAAACATAGTATACATTGAAATTAGTTCGTTTTTAAAATAGAAGAAATAATGTAAGTATAGACGTGAACTGTCCTATTGTTAACTTACCGATTATTGGCCACACGAACCTTATTTTAAGGGAATATAAGACTATAATTCAACAATTACTAAGTTCCAATAACTGATATTTTAAACGCCAGTAATTTAGTGTTTACCCTAATAAGCTGTCATGTCTGACGACGCGCTGGCCTAGTTGGTAGTGACCCTGCGTACAAAACTAGCGGTCCTATTTTCATATCCCGGTAAGGGCAGATATTTGTGTGATAAGCGCAAATATTTATTCCTGAGTCACGTATGTTTTCTATGTATTTTAAGTATATATTTCTCTTAAATATTTATGTCGTTGTAAGCCTAGAGCTTAGTTTGGGACTAGGTCAATTGGTGTGACATTGTCCCCTGATATTTTATGTTCCATAGAAATCTACGAATACACGGGGCCCAAATGATAAAGTCTAAAAACCTGCTTAGTTCTAAACGCAGAAAATGATAGTGCTATAAATATGTTTTTTTCGGGAGCCCTTTGTTTCCCATAATTTTATTGGTCATAATGTAATTGTTGACATAATTTTTGAAAGTCATAATTTTTTATATCGCTGAAACTGTAAACTTTTCAGAAGTTCTGAAATATCTAACGTGTAGACAAGGCTAGGTTAGGTTAGGTTTGATTTATAAAAATCCTGAAAAAGTAACAGTTTAAAAAAAAAACACGTTATGACTTACGATGATTTTTTACTGCCCGAAACTTGTCACTTCATAATACAGCCTCTTTTATTGCGCTGAATATAACCTATGTACGTATTATTTTATCGAAACACCTTGCAAAAAGAGTTTTCATTTTATTGTTAGATATTTCTCACCGTTTGTTTTTTTTTGGTAGTTACAAGATTCAGAAGTCTAACCTAACCAGCGTCGCTCCTGCTTAAAGCACTCGCAATCGCAATCTACTTCAAAGTGGAACAATTATTTTCATTTTTTATGCAAACTCACCTTCGGACTGTCAAAATGAAAACGATTGCGATTACGAGTGCGTTAGGCAATAAACCTGACCTATGTAATTAACGTTCAAAATATCCTGAAAACATGGTTTATATTTGATACAATCGATGAAGTAAAATTCGATAGCATGATCGGTTACCGTGTAGTTTCCATGTGTTACGGAACCCTAAAAAGGGGAATTCAATCACTGTTCTTATATGACGTGTGTGACCTTCAAAATAAAAAGGACGCATGCGCAATTTGATAGTCAAAGCAAATTTAACCCCCTATCTTAAGAAATAAGGTCACTTATTGATTCGCGGTTCTATTAGACATACGCCCTTTTTTCTAAGGAGGGCAGCGTAATCATGGACAGGACTCCAAGGGTTCCCACAACATAAGCCATCCCGGTTTATTTGTGTGTAATAGAATAACTAATAAACATAATGGGGTCGATAATTCGATATCGTCGAATGAATGGCATCAAATTATCTGTAATATTTCCGTCAATAGATGTTTCGAGGGTATATTTTGAGACTGATTTCAGTCTTAAATTGATTCTGTTCAATTAATTTTACAGAAAAAACAGGTCAAACTTACAAAGCTTAATAATTTAAAAAAAAAACATGCTCAGGGTTCCGACGCCGTTACTACACACATAAAAAACTATCTCAAAAGCAACTAGCGTGAACGAAATTTTTATTTAAACTTGTTTGGTGGCTATCTTAGATGATTATTGTTAGGTGTAAGCACTTTAGGCGCCTGTTTCTCAAGAACCAATGAAGTCTACATAGTCGTGATAGTTAAAAAAAAAATGTGCTTTAATTTTAGATATTTTCCAAATTTTTTGTATTTGTAATTTTGGCTGGCGGTGGGGACACGGAAATGACACTTTTAATGTTCAATATGTCCTTAACGGTCCCTCAAATCTTGAAATTGTTAGTGACATACACATACCTAATGGTTTTTTAATAACTATCTGAAAACGTAAAACACCATGTTGAAAAGTAAAAAAGTACCCTTGCTTTACGTGTACGAGATTAGTCAAAAAGTTGTTCTCAATATCTATAACATATATTCGGCAATGGCCTTTGGCAAAAATGATGTTTTCCAAATGTATCGTTTTCCAACTTTTTCATTTGCCAACTCAATTTTATATAAATATTTCAGGATTAAGTAAAATCATATAGGTTATGTTAGGTTAGTTTTTATAAAATCCTGAAATATTTACGGTTACAGAAAAAGAAGCGAGTTGGCAAATGCAATGGTTGGGAAACTATACATTTGGCAAACACATTTTGCCGAAACAAAGGTAACCCACATATTATATTATGTGTGTATATTATGTGTGTACAAAATTTACGTTCTGTAACTTTGCTAGTTTCCGAGAAAAAGTGAGTGTGACATACTGATTGCAAGACAGACATACAGACAGAGGTCATGGCGAAACAGGGTTCCCTAGTTTTATTTCAGAACCCTAAAATGGTAGGTTTTTACTTTCATACAAAAAGGATTTCTGGGTAAATTTTCTACGTATTACTTACCATTAAACACAATTTTTTCTCATTGAAGTTTAACAAGAGAGTGATGGCATTTAATCCTCCTATTCTACGAGTAAATCGAGGTGTAATTGGGTTGCCAAATAAAATCAGGTACTCGCACTCCTTTTTTATAAAAAAAGACGAATAAAATAAAATTATTATAATATTTTTTTCTAGAATATTACTCTTATTTTTTAATTCTTTTGCAACTGTACGGAAATTAGAGTTACCTGATAAAAATCCTTCAAATTTTCACTCTTGAATTCTCATAAAAAATGTGAAGAGCTCATAATTATTACGGCAAAAACTTGGCAAGCCTTACTAGAATTCATTCTCGTTGGCAACAGTTAAGCTTCGCTTAACTGTTTCAAATTGCATTTAACTTAATTAAAAATAATTTATCTAGCACGCTTATCGCTTAGATGCGCTTATTAAATCTTGAATAATCGTCACTTCATCTTCTATCTTAATCTTGAAAACTTTTTTTTCTATATTATAGAGGTAATTTATTTCTTTACTAAAAGCTCCCTTCTTACCACCTTTGGGTAATTTTTAGGGTTCCTTACCAAAATGGTAAAAAAGGAACCCTTATGGTGAGACTTCGTTGTCTGTCGGTCTGTATGTCACAGTAGTTTTTCACAGAAGTTATAGAAGCTATCAACTTGAAATTTGGCATAGTTGTACAACTTGCTTGCCCGCATCTGTTTTTATTAAAAAAAGTATGGAACTATTTTTCTAAATATTTGTTAAGGGGTCTAGAATAGGCAGTTGAAAAATGAAAGTTATTTGATTATAGCAAACGGGGTGTCATTTGAAAGGGCTCAGTCTGCACACTTCAAAACTATTATTTTTAGAATTTTTCGGGACGTACTTTTTTATTTATAGCCAAAAATATACAAAAAATGACCGTTCCCCCTCTTATTTACGAAGTTTATGGACCAAAAAACCTTAAAAAATCCTGATTTAAAGTTAATTACTTATATTTTGAGAAAAATAAAATGAAGTTATCAAATTTTACAGTTTTGGAAAAATTATCAAAAAACTTTAAAAACCTTTATTAAAAATTAGGCTAGTCAAAATGGACCTTATTGCATAGCTTACAAAGTTCATAACAAAATAAGTATTTTTTTGCGTTTTCCAACCATAATATCTTAAATAAGGAACCCTCGGTGCGCGAGTCCGACTCGCACATAACCGGTTTTTTTTTTGTGAGGGTAGTAACTACTAGCGAAAGGGCTCTATTATATACTACTGAGTAAATCCATATTGCTTTTGACATGTTATCGTATTATTTTTAGCGGGCGGCCGCCATCGCCTTTACTGTCAAGTAAATAAGAGCTATTATAATGTTGACAATACTATAACAATGTCAAAAGCAATAAGGTTTAACTTCTTTTAACGATATTTTTTTAATAATCTATTAATATACCGAGTGGAAAAAACGAACACCAGATGGCAGCAACCACCAACATATTGGAAATAGCAAATTCTAAGCAAAGGAGACTAACTTTTATTTTTGAAAAAAAAACCTGATTTTATGGATTTTTGAAAATTTGTCTGCCCTAACCGGGCATGGGACTGTCGAATATGATAAAACTATAAAGTCGTGTTCTTTTAACGGTCTTCATTTAGTTTAAAGATGTATGTGTAATAGATATAAAATTAAATGATCACTATCAATGACCCTTTCGATCTGTATCATAAAACGCGACTCTATTATTATGTCATATTCGAACTCAATTCGATTACCGGTTACAGCAGACAAATTTTCAAAAATCCATAAATCCAGAATTTATTTCTTTCAAAAAATAAAAGTAAGTCTGCTTTGCGTGGAACTTGCTATTTTCTATATTTAAGGTAGTTGCCGTCCATGTGGCGTTCGTTTTTTCCAACCTGTATTATAAATATTTTATGTAGTAACTACAGTAAGAACAAAGGAAAACAAAGAACTTTCTTTATAGATTATCCTATTTAGTTTTCTAATGCTACCTCTTTGTATTTCGCGGAATCTGTAGGTACAATCTCTTAGTGAATACAAAACGATTGAAATAATTTTCACATTTTAAAATTAGCATTAAACAAATACTGAAAGCACTTATTGGGCAGATTAAAGAGATTCTCGAAACGTGACGATAGAAACGTTTTCGTGAATAACGCGGCATCGGTATTTACCTTAAATTCTTTTTAAATTGCACTTAATGCGTTTATGAAGACCGTTGCTCGGGGGGAGTTTATTTTCTTTTTGCACAGTTTTTTGAGGCAAAATATTTAGTTGGTAGTAACGTTCCGGATGATTTTATTTTGTTTATGGTTTGTTTTTAATGAGTTTCGAGCATGTGAGCATTTCCAAAATAAAAAAAACTACATCAATCAAGACGTGTTTAATTCCGTTACCTTATTTTCTATTATGTTACCGTTTTTTTTTTGTAATTTTACATCAAAAGTAAATTAAATGAATTTTGAACTATTCAAGTTTTATCAAGCGTTTACTTTCTTCATAGTCATCGATATAATCTGGGGCCATTAAGTGGTGGTGCAGGGTCCGTCCAGATCGCTACCTAAGCACCGGTGTTCGCATTGATGTGTTCCAGTGTGGGGGTTAGACAAACGGTAAAATTACTAGCATAGAGGCATTCTATCTTAGTTATCAGGGGTGGTAACGTATAGACAGTCTTCCAACGGAAGACCAGCGCTGACTTTAATGCTGGCAGCATTAAGCTGAGTTGGGACCATTTCGTGGCTACTTTCTTCTTGTACGTTTTTATCTGTTCTTGATTATCTTTGTCACGAATAAATGATTTTCTTTCTTTCTTTTCTTTTCTTAGAAATTTCGTCTTAAGATCGTAATATGATTTCACTTACCATCGTTTGCCATCTGTAAACTATAAAAAATCACTTTAATCAAAATTATAGAAAAATCTTGAGAACGAAATGGGAAAACTTAACGACAGTTCAAAATATTATTAAATTAATGTACAATCTATTTAGCAGTTTTTATTTATTTGAGTTTTTTTTTTGAGTCTTTGAATGTTTACTCATACTAATAACATTATAGGCACATATTTGTTTTATTTTATCGTTAACGTTTGTAGAATACAATTTATCTAAGCGGCACTTACTGCGTTTACGTTGCGCTTCTCCTCCAGCAGGTTTTCTATTTTCCCGTATTTTCTCAAGTTTGTTTAGAGAAAATATTCTGTCGGTATCAACGCTCCGTAAACTGTGGAATCTCTTGTTTAAAGGACGTTAGTGCGTTATGAAAAACGATGAATTTTTAAACGGCAGCGTTTTGTGAATCTGTCTTGCACGATTTAGGTTTTTAATAAAGTTTGCGCTTCTTGATCAGGGAGGTTATTTTTTGTTTCATGCACATTTTTAGCGAATATTACCTACGTTTTTACGTAACTTAAGTTAAAATAAACTGATATTTGATATATTTTTAAGCAAATTCAAGACAATCTTATTATTTAATCATATTATATAGGTATAGCTTTACTCTTTAGTAGGGTGACGACACCAATGATGGACACTTTTAGCTGACAGGCACCAGTAATGGACACTTCACTCTTAATTCAAGTTTCATACGGTCCTAAATTGATTGTTGCAAAACAAATGAATAACCCTTATCTTCTGTAAAATAAGAGTCAAGTTTCCATTATTGGTGCCTTGTCAATTACTGGTTCACCACCCTAATATAATAAATTCAATACCTAGTATGTTTATTTTGTTTGTTTTGTCTTATAGGATTGATATATCTAGAAATAGTTTATTGCCCAAAGAATAAGTTTCGTTGAGTCCTGGAATATTGGACAGTTCCCAAGGAAACAGCGGGAAATGACTTCACGCTGACATAGTCACGGGAAACAGACAGTTTAAAATAGGTAACTAGTCCAAAACTATTTTAAATCTCGCTAAGACTATTTCAAAACCGGAAACGTACACAACTTTCGTCAAATACGCAATGCAATTTTGTTTTCCATTATAATCAATTACGCTGGGGCTTTTGAGTGGCCACCGTGCCTTGAAAAACCGGAGCAACAGGGGCCCAACGCAATTTGGCTGGGTAATTGGCCGAACTGGGCAATCTGGCCAATCTGGGCATTTGGCAATTATAAACTGGATTGCCAATCGGCGTAGGTTATGCTTTCTGGTAGTGGCGGTTAATATTCACGCTGTATTTTGTCTTAAGTGGTTTTGAAATTGTATTTTATTTGCTCTTGAAGGTGAAATTAAATGAAAAAAAATATTATTTGTAATGAAATTAGTCGTGCAGTCACCAGCAATACCTTAATCACGTTGGCTTCAAAAACATATTTTAACAATTTTTCAAGATGTTTTAAATTTAATAAAGGACAATGCCAAAAAAAACCCAGCGTCGATTAAAATCAATCATATATGGTTAGGTAGAGCATATCAAATAGGTCACAAATGTGTAATTGGTTTTCGAGAAAACAATCCCCAAGTATTAAAAATATATGAAAAGCAAGCTTTAAAAACCCGACTGCATTTTTTATACTGTCGTCGATATACCTACATATGTTAATAATTGTCATTTTGCCATTGTTGTTATTTCAATTTTAACAGTTTAGTATCCTATGTCACCCGGGATGACGTAAGGATTCTAACAATACCTCACACATCTAAATCGGTCAAAAGATTTAGAAGTTATAGTGGAATAAATAAACTCACATACATACATACATACAAACATGAACCCTGAAAACATTACACTCCTTTTTTGGGGCAGTCGTGTCAATTAACCTTTTAGTAATCAACTTAACGGAAAAAAGTGAACACCTTTTCTGATCAGTTAATTACACGAAGGTGAAATGTTATAATATAAAGTTATATAATGTATAATCTCATTAATTGATTATTCATTTGTACCTCCAATCAACTTTGATTTCAAGAAAATACTTTAGATATTACGAAACACGATAATAGTTCCTAACGAGGACGACGCGTTGTCCTAGTCGGTAGTGACCCTGCCTACGAAGCTAGCGGTCCCGGGTTCGATTCCCGGTAGTGGCAAATATTTCTGGGTCTTGGATGGTTTCTATGTAATTAAGTATATATTTCTCTAAGTATATCAGTATTTTTATCATAGCCTAGTACCCACAGTACAAGCCTTGAGCTTAGTTTGGGACTAGGTCAATTGGTGTGACATTTTCCCCTGATATTTATTTATTTATTAAATGAGGGCGGCACTGGATAGTCGGTGTTTGCTCGTTGTAGTCCCTAACATATAAGCTAAGCTAGTCAGCTGAAGTAAACAATTATTTTAATGAACCTACGGCATTAATGATTTACGGAAGAGTAGTCTAACAGACGTCGATTATATATTTTAGTAAATGGAAAAACGCTTAAAACTTTGGAAAGTCGCGTTCGGATACAAAAAAATTGGTTTATTTTATATCCCGCTATGATATAACCTCTTATCGTAAAGCATTCTGTTAGAGCCATCTATTGAGTTACTTTGTAAATAAAACATCTTGCGAATAACGTGTTGTTACGATTATTTCTAAATAACTTTTTTAGAAAAGTACTTCAGAAGAACGAACAACACAGCATTGTCTAATATATTCTACTACATCAAATAAACCTAATTACATATTTATCCGTCACAAAACAAGCACATCATCAACATAGGTATTATTTTCTGACTACGCAAAGTTTTCACTTTTTTTAATACTTGGGGATTGTTTCCTCGAAAACAAATTATACATTTGTGACCTATTTAATATGCTCTACCTAAACCTATATGACTGATTTTAATCGACGCTGGGTTTTTGGTCCATATATTTTTTGGCATTGTCCTTTGGAATTAAATTCTTCATTCAGGTTATAAAACTCACTTATTTTAATATCTAATAAGGCATTGGTACACAGGTGGTGAATTGTGTAAAGATGCTTGAGTATCTTGTTTTGACGGGAAACTTAAAAATTGGCTGACACAGACGGTTTACTATTCCGTCAATGAGTATCTGGATGACATTTGACCGACCTTTAATTATTTTATTTTGACACAATTATTTATTAACATTAACTTTAGTGATTGACTGATTGTATTTGTTTTTTAATTATTTATTATTATTTAATGAAACATTAATGACAACGTATAATCCTTACTGAATAAAGAATTATGAAGTATGTATTAAGGCTGCCCTCCGTAGCTACTAGTCGAAACTGCATTAACGCAGGCGAAAATGAAAATATACTCCTCTAAATAATAAAAAACAACAGAATCAAAACCCAATTTTGACAAAAGATAGATTTCGATTTTGCTGATACCCGTGTAATTATTTTTGACGTATCTCTATAGACCCAATTTTATTTGAATTCCAATTATTCTAAGTCTGTTTATGCATTTTTCTTTTAACCTGTGGTCTCCCACCGGCTCAAATTTGTGCCCACCCTTTTTTGCCTCATTTTGAAATACTGAAAAAATAAATGTTTTTTTTTTCTACCCCGAAAATTAAATTAAAATTAAAGATTATCTCAAACTTAATTTCAGGAAAAAAAAAATTTTTTTTAATTTTTTTTTTATTTTTCAAAATAATTATTCTTAACTCCGTGGGAGACCACAGGTAACATGGATTTAAATAATAACGAGGCGAAGCTGGGCTAAGTAATTTGATGAACAAAAGCTAATTTTTCCTAGATATTTCTACTTTTTTTACCAACCATACCACAAACAACCTCTCAACTCTCATAACCATTTCACAAACCAAAAAAAACCCGATGCAAATACCAAAAGGCCTGCGTCAAACGGCTAGGACGGCCATCAGTGTTAATTCGTCGATTACACTGGGTAACCGAGCGCGAGGCCGTCGTTACGTGGACCTCTTTACTGTCCCCCAGTGTAATGCCCTAGAAAATGCCTTTGACGGATCGCTATTTGCAACGACTTGTAATGCTGGTTGAGTTTTATCTTATGATGGAATTTAGTTGAGATTGGATGTCGTTAAAGTATACTTTTTTTATTTAATAGGGAAATGGGGCCAAGTTGGATCAGTGTTCTCTTATTTTAATAACTATTAAACAAATTTAACAACATTTAAGATACAATATAATTTGTTGTCAGAAAGTAGGTATTACAAAAGGTATCCTGTCGCAAACACTAAAAACGTTTGCCATAATTTTCATTTTATTCTGAACCCAATAACTTTTCAAAATCTTTAATGAGATATACTTACAGATCCTGTAGGTTAGATTAGGTTTATTTTATAACAATTCAGGAAAGTTAAACGGTTTCAGAGAAAAATGACTTTCGGACAAATGAAAATTATGGCAAATGAAATAGCTGGCAAACGTTTTTTAGTGTTTCAGATAGGTAACCATTATAAAACGATGTCACGTTATAAAGTCTCACCACAGCCAGCCAGTATCGCCATACAATATACTATTAATAGATATTTTTTAAACACTAATAAAAAATCACATTAATATATTCGCCATTGATATATTTTGCCAAAATTTATTAATAATAAACTATATTAAATCGAAATGTTTTGTGAGTCTTTGGCAGGATTTACCTACATCTCCTCTAGATCTCCGGGCCGATGCAAGCGCATTACCACTTATGCCACCAAGACCCTACTTTAATCCTAAGATCCACGAAATAATACTTCTTAATGTTTAACAACGTGCACAATAATGTTTAAACCTCGTTAGACTTAAGCAATTTGTTAGAATATTGCAAAGAAAAAACGACGTACATCTGGCAACCAAACCATTTTTTATTAAACTCGCTTTATTAAAACATCAGCAACAGCGATTCTGAAGCGCGACCACGTCTTTTTTCAGAAAAAAGTCAAAACCCTTTCCGAGGTTACTCTTATTTGAATTGGTGAATTTTTGTTGCTATTTTATACGTACCGTATGTATTTGAATAAAAACACAAATATTTTCTTTGTTGTCTGGTATCTCCAGTTATGAACATAATCTAATTTGAGACAAAATAAACAAATAATACAAAGTGCTTTTTGACACAAAAAAAAATTACATCTGTTATCAATTTCATGCTTTAATAACATCATCTACGTAAATAGATAAATCGGCAATTTCCGATTTTTCAACTATTACAGTAAATATACCATGTCCGTGAAGTTAGCAGATCATTTTCCAGAAAATCAAAAATAAATCGAAGTTCTATTGGCATACGGGATAGTTCTATAGTTCCTGATACTTTTTAAACATAGTTCTGGCGATTTAAGCCGAAAAAATGGAACGCGTTTTTACGTGAAAATGCTCTGCTAACTTCACACACATAGCATATCATTTTTCTTCAAATTAAAAAACAAGAGGTGTTTTGGCATCGCACAGCAGAGTTCTATAGTTCTAGACACATTTTGGAAAAGTTCAAGACGAAATAACAACAAAAAAAAATGTTTTACTTGCAATGAAAATGCTCTGCTAACTTCACGCACATAGCATATCATTTTTCTTCAAATTAAAAAACAAGAGGTGTTTTGGCATCGCACAGCAGAGTTCTATAGTTCTAGACACATTTTGGACAAGTTCAAGACGATAAAACAAAAAAAAAAAAATGTTTTGCTTGCAATGAAAATGCTCTGCCAACTTCACGCACATAGCATATCATTTTTCAGTAAATCAAAAATCAAAAAGTGTTTGGGCATCGTACAGCAGAGTTCTATGGTTCTAGATAGATTAATAAAAAAATATTAAGAAAATCGAGTACTTATTACAAAACTGATCTGCTAACTTCACATACGCTCTGCTAGGCGTTTAGCAAGAGTTCTGGGCTACACTTTGGTCTTAAACGGTTCAAATAACTTTGTATGCGATAGATACGAGGAGTTCTAGCCACTAACTAGATCTTTTGTTAATATTTTTCATGATGACACGAAAAATCGTAAATTCCTAGAAACGCCTAATGCTCTGCTGGGCGGTTGGCTAGAGTTCTGGACTTTACTTTGGTCACAAACGGTTTAAATCGCGATATTTGCGAATGGGCTGAGGAGTTCAAGCCCTTGATCACTTATTTATATTTTTCATGATGTCTTATGAAAAATCTTCCATTCCCAGATACGCGTATGCTCTGCTAGGCAATTGGCTAGAGTTCTGGGCTACATTTTGAACTTAAACGATTTAAATGATTGTGTTTGCGAAATGTCATAGGAGTTCTAGCACCTAGATCACTGTTTTATATTTTTCATGACGTCATATGAAAAATCGTAAAATCGAAGTTACGCCTATGCTCTGCTAGGCGGTGGGCTAGAGTTCTGGGCTTTATTTTGGTCTCAAACGTTTACGGTGACCATGCTTAGGATATATCTGAGGAGTTCTAGGCCCTAGATCACTTGTGTATATTTTTCATGACGTCATATGAAAAATCGTAATATCGAAGTTACGCCTATGCTCTGCTAGGCGGTAGGCTAGAGTTCTAGGCTTTATTTTGGTCTCAAACGTTTACGGTGACCATGTTTACGATAGATCTGAATAGTTCTAGGCCCTAGATAACTTGTTTATATTTTTCATGATGTCATATGAAAAATCGAAAAATTCAAGATACGCCTATGCTCTCCTAGGCGGTGGGCTAGAGTTCTGGGCTTTATTTTGGTCTCAATCGTTAACGGTGACCATGTTTACGATAGATCTGAGGAGTTCTAGGCCCTAGATCACTTGTTTATATTTTTCATGATGTCATATGAAAAATCGTAATATCGAAGTTACGCCTATGCTCTGCTAGGCGGTGGGCTAGAGTTCTAAGCTTTATTTTGGTCTCAAACGTTTACGGTGACCATGTTTACGATAGATCTGAATAGTTTTAGGCTCTAGATAACTTGTTTATATTTTTCATGATGTCATATGAAAAATCGAAAAATTCAAGATACGCCTATGCTCTGCTAGGCGGTGGGCTAGAGTTCTGGGCTTTATTTTGGTCTCAATCGTTAACGGTGACCATGTTTACGATAGATCTGAGGAGTTCTAGGCCCTAGATCACTTGTTTATATTTTTCATGATGTCATATGAAAAATCGTAATATCGAAGTTACGCCTATGCTCTGCTAGGCGGTGGGCTAGAGTTCTGGGCTTTATTTTGGTCTCAAACGTTTATGGTGACCATGTTTAGGATAGATCTGAGGAGTTCTAGGCCCTAGATCACTTGTTTATATTTTTCATGATGTCATATGAAAAATCGTAATATCGAAGTTACGCCTATGCTCTGCTAGGCGGTGGGCTAGAGTTCTAGGCTTTATTTTGGTCTCAAACGTTTACGGTGACCATGTTTAGGATAGATCTGAGGAGTTCTAGGCCCTAGATCACCTTTTTTATATTTTTCATGACGTCATATGAAAAATCGTAATATCGAAGTTACGCCTATGCTCTGCTAGGCGGTGAGCTAGAGTGCTGGGCTTTATTTTGGTCTCAAACGTTTACGGTGACCATGTTTAGGATAGATCTGAGGAGTTCTAGGCCCTAGATCACTTGTTTATATTTTTAATGACGTCGTAAGAAAAATCGTAAAATCGAAGATACGCCTATGCTCTGCTAGGCGGTGGGCTAGAGTTCTGGGCTTTATTTTGGTCTCAAACGTTTATGGTGACCATGTTTAGGATAGATCTGAGGAGTTCTAGGCCCTAGATCACTTGTTTATATTTTTAATGACGTCGTATGAAAAATCGTAAAATCGAAGTTACGCCTATGCTCTGCTAGGCGGTGGGCTAGAGTTCTAGACTTTATTTTGGTCTCAAACGTTTACGGTGACCATGCTTACGATAGATCTGAATAGTTCTAGGCCCTAGATCACTTGTTTATATTTTTCATGATGTCATATGAAAAATCGAAAAATTCAAGATACGCCTATGCTCTGCTAGGCGGTGGGCTAGAGTTCTGGGCTTTATTTTGGTCTCAATCGTTTACGGTGACCATGTTTACGATAGATCTGAGGAGTTCTAGGCCCTAGATCACTTGTTTATATTTTTCATGACGTCATATGAAAAATCGTAAAATCGAAGTTACGCCTATGCTCTGCTAGGCGGTAGGCTAGAGTTCTAGGCTTTACTTTGGTCTCAAACGTTTACGGTGACCATGCTTACGATAGATCTGAATAGTTCTAGGCCCTAGATCACTTGTTTATATTTTTCATGATGTCATATGAAAAATCGAAAAATTCAAGATACGCCTATGCTCTGCTAGGCGGTGGGCTAGAGTTCTGGGGTTAAGTTTCATCTCAAACGTTTACGGTGACCATGTTTGCGATAGATCTGAAGAGTTCTAGGCCCTAGATCACTTGTTTATATTTTTCATGATGTGATATGAAAAATCATAAAATTCAAGATATGCCTATGCTCTGCTAGGCGATGGGCTAGAGTTCTGGGGTTAAGTTTCATCTCAAACGTTTACGGTGACCATGTTTGCGATAGATCTGAAGAGTTCTAGGCCCTAGATCACTTGTTTATATTTTTCATGATGTCATATGAAAAATCGTAATATCGAAGTTACGCCTATGCTCTGCTAGGCGGTGGGCTAGAGTTCTAGGCTTTATTTTGGTCTCAAACGTTTACGGTGACCATGTTTACGATAGATCTGAGGAGTTCTAGGCCCTAGATCACCTTTTTTATATTTTTCATGACGTCATATGAAAAATCGTAATATCGAAATTACGCCTATGCTCTGCTAGGCGGTGGGCTAGAGTGCTGGGCTTTATTTGGTCTCAAACGTTTACGGTGACCATGTTTACGATAGATCTGACGAGTTCTAGGCCCTAGATCACTTGTTTATATTTTTAATGACGTCGTAAGAAAAATCGTAAAATCGAAGATACGCCTATGCTCTGCTAGGCGGTGGGCTAGAGTGCTGGGCTTTATTTTGGTCTCAAACGTTTACGGTGACCATGTTTAGGATAGATCTGAGGAGTTCTAGGCCCTAGATCACTTGTTTATATTTTTAATGACGTCGTAAGAAAAATCGTAAAATCGAAGATACCCCTATGCTCTGCTAGGCGGTGGGCTAGAGTGCTGGGCTTTATTTTGGTCTCAAACGTTTACGGTGACCATGTTTAGGATAGATCTGAGGAGTTCTAGGCCCTAGATCACTTGTTTATATTTTTAATGACGTCGTAAGAAAAATCGTAAAATCGAAGATACGCCTATGCTCTGCTAGGCGGTGGGCTAGAGTTCTGGGCTTTATTTTGGTCTCAATCGTTTACGGTGACCATGTTTACGATAGATCTGAGGAGTTCTAGGCCCTAGATCACTTGTTTATATTTTTCATGACGTCATATGAAAAATCGTAATATCGAAGTTACGCCTATGCTCTGCTAGGCGGTAGGCTAGAGTTCTAGGCTTTACTTTGGTCTCAAACGTTTACGGTGACCATGTTTACGATAGATCTGAATAGTTCTAGGCCCTAGATAGCTTGTTTATATTTTTCATGATGTCATATGAAAAATCGTAAAATTCAAGATATGCCTTTGCTCTGCTAGGCGGTGGGCTAGAGTTCTGGGCTTTATTTTGGTCTCAAACGTTTACGGTAACCATGCTTGCGATAGATCTGAGGAATTCTAGGCCCTAGATCACTTGGTTATATTTTTCATGATGTGATATGAAAAATCATAAAATTCAAGATATGCCTATGCTCTGCTAGGCGGTGGGCTAGAGTTCTGGGGTTAAGTTTCATCTCAAACGTTTACGGTTAGCATGTTTGCGATAGATCTGAAGAGTTCTAGGCCCTAGATCACTTGTATATATTTTTCATGATGTCATATGAAAAATCGTAATATCGAAGTTACGCCTATGCTCTGCTAGGCGGTGGGCTAGAGTTCTGGGCTTTATTTTGGTCTCAAACGTTTATGGTGACCATGTTTAGGATAGATCTGAGGAGTTCTAGGCCCTAGATCACTTGTTTATATTTTTCATGATGTCATATGAAAAATCGTAATATCGAAGTTACGCCTATGCTCTGCTAGGCGGTGGGCTAGAGTTCTAGGCTTTATTTTGGTCTCAAACGTTTACGGTGACCATGTTTAGGATAGATCTGAGGAGTTCTAGGCCCTAGATCACCTTTTTTATATTTTTCATGACGTCATATGAAAAATCGTAATATCGAAGTTACGCCTATGCTCTGCTAGGCGGTGAGCTAGAGTGCTGGGCTTTATTTTGGTCTCAAACGTTTACGGTGACCATGTTTAGGATAGATCTGAGGAGTTCTAGGCCCTAGATCACTTGTTTATATTTTTAATGACGTCGTAAGAAAAATCGTAAAATCGAAGATACGCCTATGCTCTGCTAGGCGGTGGGCTAGAGTTCTGGGCTTTATTTTGGTCTCAAACGTTTATGGTGACCATGTTTAGGATAGATCTGAGGAGTTCTAGGCCCTAGATCACTTGTTTATATTTTTAATGACGTCGTATGAAAAATCGTAAAATCGAAGTTACGCCTATGCTCTGCTAGGCGGTGGGCTAGAGTTCTAGACTTTATTTTGGTCTCAAACGTTTACGGTGACCATGCTTGCGATAGATCTGAGGAATTCTAGGCCCTAGATCACTTGGTTATATTTTTCATGATGTGATATGAAAAATCATAAAATTCAAGATATGCTTATGCTCTGCTAGGCGGTGGGCTAGAGTTCTGGGGTTAAGTTTCATCTCAAACGTTTACGGTTAGCATGTTTGCGATAGATCTGAAGAGTTCTAGGCCCTAGATAACTTGTATATATTTTTCATGATGTCATATGAAAAATCGTAATATCGAAGTTACGCCTATGCTCTGCTAGGCGGTGGGCTAGAGTTCTGGGCTTTATTTTAGTCTCAAACGTTTACGGTGACCATGTTTACGATAGATCTGAGGAGTTCTAGGCCCTAGATCACTTGTTTATATTTTTCATGATGTCATATGAAAAATCGTAATATCGAAGTTACGCCAATGCTCTGCTAGGCAGTGGGCTAGAGTTCTGGGCTTTATTTTAGTCTCAAACGTTTACGGTGACTATGATTGCGATAGATTCGAGGAGTTCTAGGCCCTAGATCATTTGTATATATTTTTCATGATGTGATATGAAAAATCATAAAATTCAAGATATGCCTATGCTCTGCTAGGCGATGGGCTAGAGTTCTGGGCTTTATTTTGGTCTCAAACGATTACGGTGACCATTTTTACTATAAATCTGAGGAGTTTTAGGCCCTAGATCATTTGTATATATTTTTCATGATGTGATATGAAAAATCATAAAATTCAAGATATGCCTATGCTCTGCTAGGCGGTGGGCTAGAGTTCTGGGGTTTATTTTGATCTCAAACGTTTACGGTAACCATGCTTGCGATAGATCTGAGGAATTCTAGGCCCTAAATCTTTTGGGTATATTTTTCATGATGTGATATGAAAAATCATAAAATTCAAGATATGCCTATGCTCTGCTAGGCGGTGGGCTAGAGTTCTGGGCTTTATTTTGGTCTCAAACGTTTACGGCGACCATGTTTACGATAGATCTGATGAGTTCTAGGCCCTAGATCATTTGTATATATTTTTCATGATGTGATATGAAAAATCATAAAATTCAAGATATGCCTATGCTCTGCTAGGCGGTGGGCTAGAGTTCTTGCATTTATTTTCATCTCAAACGTTTACGGTGACCATGCTTGCGATAGATCTGAGGAGTTCTAGGCCCTAGATCACTTGTTTATATTTTTAATGACGTCATATGGAAAATCGTAAAATCGAAGATACGCCTATGCTCTGCTAGGCGGTGGGCTAGAGTTCTGGGCTTTATTTTAGTCTCAAACGTTTACGGTGACCATGTTTGCGATAGATCTGAGGAGTTCTAGGCCCTAGATCACTTGTATATTTATTTTTCATGATGTCATGTGAAAAATCGTAAAATTCAAGATATGCCTGTGCTCTGCTAGGCGGTGGGCTAGAGTTCTTGGATTTATTTTCATCTCAAACGTTTACGGTGACCATGTTAAGGATAGATCTGAAGGGTTCTAGGCCCTAGATCACTTGTATATATTTATCATGACGTCATATGAAAAATCGTAAAATCGAAGTTACGCCTATGCTCTGCTAGGCGGTGGGCTAGAGTTCTTGGGGTTATTTTAATCTCAAACGTTTACGGTGTCCATGTTTACGATAGATCTGAGGAGTTCTAGGCCCTAGATCAATTGTTTATATTTTTCATGATGTCATATGAAAAATCGTAATATCGAAGTTACGCCTATGCTCTGCTAGGCGGTGGGCTAGAGTTCTAGGCTTTATTTTGGTCTCAAACGTTTACGGTGACCAAGTTAAGGATAGATCTGAGGAGTTCTAGGCCCTAGATCACCTTTTTTATATTTTTCATGACGTCATATGAAAAATCGTAATATCGAAGTTACGCCTATGCTCTGCTAGGCGGTGGGCTAGAGTTCTTGGATTTATTTTCATCTCAAACGTTTACGGTGACCATGCTTGCGATAGATCTGAAGAGTTCTAGGCCCTAGATCACTTGTATATATTTTTCATGACGTCATATGAAAAATCGTAAAATCGAAGTTACGCCTATGCTCTGCTAGGCGGTGGGCTAGAGTTCTTGGGGTTATTTTAATCTCAAACGTTTACGGTGACCATGTTCACGATAGATCTGAGGAGTTCTAGGCCCTAGATCACTTGTTTATATTTTTCATGATGTCATGTGAAAAATCGTAAAATCGAAGTTACGCCTATGCTCTGCTAGGCGGTGGGCTAGAGTTCTTGGGTTTATTTTCATCTCAAACGTTTACTGTGACCATGCTTGCGATAGATCTGAAGAGTTCTAGGCCCTAGATCACTTGTATATATTTTTCATGATGTCATAATAATATGAAAAATCGTAAAATCGAAGTTACGCCTATGCTCTGCTAGGCGGTGGGCTAGAGTTCTTGGATTTATTTTTATCTCAAACGTTTATGGTGACCATGTTTAGGATAGATCTGAGGAGTTCTAGGCCCTAGATCACCTTTTTTATATTTTTCATGACGTCATATGAAAAATCGAAAAATTCAAGATATGCCTATGCTCTGCTAGGCGGTGGGCTAGAGTTCTGGGCTTTATTTTAGTCTCAAACGTTTACGGTGACTATGATTGCGATAGATCTGAGGAGTTCTAGGCCCTAGATCATTTGTATATATTTTTCATGATGTGATATGAAAAATCATAAAATTCAAGATATGCCTATGCTCTGCTAGGCGGTGGGCTAGAGTTCTTGGATTTGTTTTCATCTCAAACGTTTACGGTGACCATGTTAAGGATAGATCTGAAGAGTTCTAGGCCCTAGATCACTTGTATATATTTTTCATGACGTCATATGAAAAATCGTAAAATCGAAGTTACGCCTATGCTCTGCTAGGCGGTGGGCTAGAGTTCTGGGCTTTATTTTAGTCTCAAACGTTTACGGTGACCATGTTTGCGATAGATCTGAGGAGTTCTAGGCCCTAGATCACTTGTATATTTATTTTTCATGATGTCATGTGAAAAATCGTAAAATTCAAGATATGCCTGTGCTCTGCTAGGCGGTGGGCTAGAGTTCTAGGATTTATTTTCATCTCAAACGTTTACGGTGACCATGTTAAGGATAGATCTGAAGAGTTCTAGGCCCTAGATCACTTGTATATATTTTTCATGACGTCATATGAAAAATCGTAAAATCGAAGTTACGCCTATGCTCTGCTAGGCGGTGGGCTAGAGTTCTTGGGGTTATTTTAATCTCAAACGTTTACGGTGTCCATGTTTACGATAGATCTGAGGAGTTCTAGGCCCTAGATCACTTGTTTATATTTTTCATGATGTCATATGAAAAATCGTAATATCGAAGTTACGCCTATGCTCTGCTAGGCGGTGGGCTAGAGTTTTAGGCTTTATTTTGGTCTCAAACGTTTACGGTGACCATGTTAAGGATAGATCTGAGGAGTTCTAGGCCCTAGATCACCTTTTGTATATTTTTCATGACGTCATATGAAAAATCGTAATATCGAAGTTACGCCTATGCTCTGCTAGGCGGTGGGCTAGAGTTCTTGGATTTATTTTCATCTCAAACGTTTACGGTGACCATGCTTGTGATAGATCTGAGGAGTTCTAGGCCCTAGATCACTTGTTTATATTTTTCATGACGTCATATGAAAAATCGAAAAATTCAAGATATGCCTATGCTCTGCTAGGCGGTGGGCTAGAGTTCTGGGCTTTATTTTGATCTCAAAAGTTTACGGTCACCATGCTTGCGATAGATCTGAAGAGTTCTAGGCCCTAGATCACTTGTATATATTTTTCATGATGTCATATGAAAAATCGTAATATCAAAGTTACGCCTATGCTCTGCTAGGCGGTGGGCTAGAGTTCTGGGCTTTATTTTAGTCTCAAACGTTTACGGTGACCATGTTTGCGATAGATCTGAGGAGTTCTAGGCCCTAGATCACTTGTATATTTATTTTTCATGATGTCATGTGAAAAATCGTAAAATTCAAGATATGCCTATGCTCTGCTAGGCGGTGGGCTAGAGTTCTTGGATTTATTTTCATCTCAAACGTTTACGGTGACCATGCTTGCGATAGATCTGAGGAATTCTAGGCCCTAGATCACTTGTATATATTTTTCATGATGTCATATGAAAAATCGTAATATCGAAGTTACGCCTATGCTCTGCTAGGCGGTGGGCTAGAGTTCTGGGCTTTATTTTAGTCTCAAACGTTTACGGTGACCATGTTTGCGATAGATCTGAGGAGTTCTAGGCCCTAGATCACTTGTATATTTATTTTTCATGATGTCATGTGAAAAATCGTAAAATTCAAGATATGCCTATGCTCTGCTAGGCGGTGGGCTAGAGTTCTTGGATTTATTTTCATCTCAAACGTTTACGGTGACCATGCTTGCGATAGATCTGAAGAGTTCTAGGCCCTAGATCACTTGTATATATTTTTCATGACGTCATATGAAAAATCGTAAAATCGAAGTTACGCCTATGCTCTGCTAGGCGGTGGCCTAGAGTTCTTGGGGTTATTTTAATCTCAAACGTTTACGGTGACCATGTTCACGATAGATCTGAGGAGTTCTAGGCCCTAGATCACTTGTTTATATTTTTCATGATGTCATGTGAAAAATCGTAAAATCGAAGTTACGCCTATGCTCTGCTAGGCGGTGGGCTAGAGTTCTTGGGTTTATTTTCATCTCAAACGTTTACGGTGACCATGCTTGCGATAGATCTGAAGAGTTCTAGGCCCTAGATCACTTGTATATATTTTTCATGATGTCATAATAATATGAAAAATCGTAAAATCGAAGTTACGCCTTTGCTCTGCTAGGCGGTGGGCTAGAGTTCTTGGATTTATTTTCATCTCAAACGTTTATGGTGACCATGTTTAGGATAGATCTGAGGAGTTCTAGGCCCTAGATCGTTTGTTTATATTTTTCATGATGTCATGTGAAAAATCGTAAAATTCAAGATATGCCTATGCTCTTCTAGGCGGTGGGCTAAAGTTCTGGGCTTTATTTTCATCTCAAACGTTTATGGTGACCATGTTTACGATAGATCTGAGGAGTTCTAGGCCCTAGATCACTTTTTTATATTTTTAATGACGTCGTATGAAAAATCGTAAAATCGAAGATACGCCTATGCTCTGCTGGACGGTGGGCTAGAGTTCTGGGCTTTATTTTGGTCCCAAACGTTTACGGTGACCATGCTTGCGATAGATCTGAGGAGTTCTAGGCCCTAGATCACTTGTTTATATTTTTCATGATGTCATATGAAAACATAATTATGAAGTTTTCAAACCATCCAGGAACCAATTGAAATATACATTCAAAATTTCATCCAAATCGGACCAGCCGTTTAGGAGAAGTGACAAACACACGTGCAGAAGAATTATATATACTAATATTATAAACGCAAATTATTGTATGTATGGATGTATGGATGATTGTTACTCTTTCACGCTGGACGGATTTGGATGAAAGAATGATGGGCAAATTGGCCTATACGACCAATAAGGACAAGCGATATGTCACCGGATAGGTAATTCTGAGTTGTAAAACTATTACTATGGCAGGTAGTTCGAAATCTTTGGGCGAAATAAATTATCGCCATGCAAAGACGGCAGCATTTCATAGTAATTATGCTAAAGTCGTCTATGTAGGCGTCCCGATGATCCAGATAAAAAAATAAAAACTCCCAGTTATTTGAGGTTTCCCGCTACACAAAATCGTTGTAGAATTAAAAAGGATATCCGATGATATAGTGCTTATTGTTATTGGTTTCTAGGCCAGCGTTCATACATTTTTGCCCATCATTCGTTAAAATAGAGATAGCTTATATACTTGGTGTCTAGAAAACCTTTGGAGAAATTTTAACAGTAGATAGGGTGGGTGATTTGGATCATCCCTATATTGGTAACTTTTTTTTAAGGTAATATTTGACTGAGTTACAGACTGATTTATCATCGCCTTTCCTGATGATGATCTCAGTGTGCCCCATCTTAACTAATTCATTCATTACATGGTGTCACAACGTAATGTAAATAAACAAGTTGTGCCTTATATTGAACTATGTTTCTAATCATGGTTAAAAGCTCCATGGTGTTTAGAAAACTGACACATTATTCTGAAATGAAAAGACTGTGTCTGTTAAGGGCTATTATGTGAAATAATTTAAAATTGACAAGCTGTGTGGTTGCCAGCTTAGAATAGTACCACTCCATGTCTTCCCGTGGATGTCGTAAGAGTCGACTAAGGGAATAAAGGCTTGTAGTACTGTTAGGCGATGGGCTTGCAACCTGTCACTAATACACTGGTAAACATCTTAGCCTGATTATGCAAAATGTGGTTACAGAATTATCAACAAGCTTTTAGAGTTGTTGGCAATTCTGTAGCTCTGCCTACCCCAAACTGGGAATAAAGGCGTGAGTTTATGTATGTATGTATGTAATTTAAAATTGAAACTTACGATTCCGATTTTTATGTCCCACACTCACACAGCTAAAATAGCACTTGTACTTGTAGGTACTTTCAACTTCTTTTACGAGATCATGAATCATGGATTTACTTTATTGATTTGTACCACTATCGGGGATTAGTACGAAAAAACCCATAATTAAAACGAATCATTAAGTAAAGTTGTGATTGTGCTTTGACAATTTGACATTAGTATCTTTTTAAATCTTGTGCCATTAAAACTCTTTATAAAAAGAGTTTTAGGATTTTTTTGTGAAAATAAAATCGTCCCTACACGTTACGTTTTATCAGAATTACATTTAAAGCTGGCATCATACACGTGGTTGAAAGATATTCGTATCCTAGAAAAACATAGGCTAGCTTCGTAATCTAAGGGCCGTATTAATAAACTCATTTCAGCTAAGATGCTCGTCACAAGATACGTCAAAGTAACTGTCAAGCCATAGAATACTGTCATGTTTGACGCATCTTGAGACGGGTATTGCAGTCGAGATTAGTTTATTAATACGGCCCTAAGAAGCGATCAACGTGGTGAAACTCTGTGGTGACACTACAGTATTCTTAAGTAGCAACCATTATTTACTCAGAGGCGTTAATTAAATTTAATGCTTGATTCAAATTGCTGCTGTCACTTTCTTTGCTATAGCAATAAGGACCACACTTCACTAAACAAGCATTAAACTTAAATGACGCTTCTGAGTGCGGCAGTTAATGGTGGTTATTTAGTTGGAAGTAATAGTTTATTAATCAGAAGGTTTTGGGCCAAAATTGAATCATGTTACCAAAGAACAATGCCAGATCCTGGCTAAAAACACTTTAAAAAAAGGCCGCGGATACTAAGGAGATTTAAATTCAGTATTTTATTACTTACACATTTAGGGAACTAATACGAAAAATATTTATAATAATTATGTATGGAAAGATCAATATACGGAAACAGTGTCGTGGCGAGACGTAAAACGCAAACTTATTTTTGAAATGTAAAAAAAATAAACTATTTAATAAAACACAAAAATAATGTACCTATGTATGTTCTGGAAGTAGCCCCCTCGGGCACTTCTACACGTTAATATCTACCAGCGCTTCAAGAGGAGACCACAGTGAAGAAGACATCAACCGTCGTAGTATGTACAATCATTGAATTAATTGGGAACACCAAATAAAATAACTACTTGCTTTTACATTTTTGACCAGGAGATACTGACACTAAATTTCCGGTCATTTGTACCAAGTATGGCGACCCTTCAAGGGTCTAATTACGTAATGACGAAAAGTAGTTGTTCATAAATTTCTATCGACATTGACAAACGAGTCCATTCGGCGTCTCGCTCCTACAAATTTTTACTCTATTCAACTACTCTGTATACTCGGCCGCTATTACTGTCAAGTAAAAAAGAGCTAAGTATAGTAACGTTGACAAAACGGTAACATGCCAAATCCCCATATTTTTTACTTCCCGGTCGTTTATTCTTTTCCTTCTTTTTCCATTCGCATTTTTCCTAATTAATAATTTACCCACACACATTTTATTACATTGTAGCTTTTTCCGGCTGGCATGTTTCAAATATCAATTCCACAAAGTCGACGTGGATTTCCTATTTGTAAGCGCTGCTGCAAAACGAACATAATTAACCTAAACCTACCTACGCCTCTAGTAAAATTAACAAATGGGGAAATCCGCGAATGGAAAAGGAGAAGAATAACGATAGACTGGGAAAAAAATTATAGCGAATGGCATGGCAATACAAATTTTGAGGGAAAATAATTTCGGGGTAGTTTATCCCAACGCTGTTGCTGTGGCTGTTTTAACTCTGCCGCCATTATACTGTCAAGTAAACAGTTGAGCTATTTTTAACCAAAATCTGATGCTTGATATGGTGGTTGCTACATGAGAATATTTTTGTTCCGTCAGTCAATTCACCATGTAAACTCTTTTTTGCCAAGGGACTGCGTACAATTTTCAAACTGTTTGTGGAATTTGGCGGAGCATTGTCATGGTCCTTATGCCGGTTTTTCCAAATAAATGATTCACTTGTTTATTTATTTATTACTTTCAATGGCCGTTTTCTTGTGGTCCTACTATTTGTCATACTCAATTCCGCTGGAGCCCCGCCCGTCCTGTTTCTGAGTGGTTTGCCCTTCGGGCATCTGAAGGTAGCTGACAAACCTAACCTACCTACTTTTACAAACACAATTAGTATTTGGTGATCAAATCTAGGTGTACTTTTTGGGCAATAGGACAAAAATGGCAGGATCACGAGAAAACTTCTCTTTCAATCGCATGTGCAAGAGGTGTGCTTAAGGCAGTTTTTTTTGTGAGTATCCAGTCCGCAGATTAGAAGACAAGGTGCAACAGAATAAGTAGGTACTAGCATAAAAACCAGGCTATAAAACTGTTAGACGTCGGCCGCGACCCGTCCACCCACCAGCTTCACCCACCAGTGGGTCCACGGGGAATTTCTTTTTCCCCGTGCACCCACTGCATTATGGTGGGAAAATATCGATATCAATTCAATCCGGTCGCCACGAGTGCACAAACTGGCTACTTCATTGTTTATGTTTACACTGATAAAATAATACTAGTCATCTGTCTGCTGTCACTTGTCTTTCAAAGTAATAAATTGCCCTTTGTTTCAAGAAATTATATTACTTTATAATAATTATATTCCGAAAGAAACGTAACATAATGGATATAGAAATTAAGTTTATAAAAAGAAAACGTGGCTTTGTGTTAATAGACAAGGACCATCAATATTTTAAGCATAAAGTTTATGCTAATAAATCGTCAATCTGGAATTGTACGCAAAAACAGAAGCTAAAGTGTAAAGGATCAGTTACTATTAATGAAGTGAGTAATTTACTTAAACACCTAAACAATAAACGGCACCCATTTGTGTTTCACACATACGTGATAGGTTTCCGCAACCATTTAATTTATTGTTGTTGTTTATTTATTTATTAGTAGATGATGCCCGCGGTCCCGCTCGCGATAAAAAGTATATCCTTCCCTATGGTCTAAACTATCTCCATACTAAATTTAAATTATGTGTCCATACTAAATTATGTGTGGTTTTTACAGGATTGCCATTTCATTAAAAGTATTCCACATAAAGATGATTGTGTTCCAAGTGAGGCCCAAAATGAAGTAGCGTTGGCCATTGCAAATGCGAAAAAGGAAGCTGCATCTACGAGCAAACCTGTTTCCAAAATTTACAAAAAAAATATAGAGCCATTAAAAGATAAAGGTTTAGCAATTGTAACAAAGGTCCCTTCCTTTAATAGCACCAAGCATGCGTTATATACGAGCCGGAATCAGGGTTATCAAGTGCGGAAAACTATTTATATGCATGGCAGCGAAGTGGAAGTACCGATAAAATTTATAAAATATTTGATAGCAGACTATTATTATGAGGTTTTTTTTTTCATTATATGTACACAGTAGCCCTGACACCATTTTACACGTTTCTCACTTTAAACATAACACCGAACTCACTTATTAACTTCTACCCCCATTTTATCACTTTAGTTTTTCCAAAATCGCCAACAGTTGTATTTTTTATTAATAAACAGAAGCCTTAATACCAATTCTCACATTTCTCACTTCAAAAATGTCTAACGTCCCATACAAACTTCTACCCCCAATTTACCCCCTTGGGGATAGTTTTTCCTAAATCGTCGAAAGTAACGTATAATATTAATGATTATTTATCAATCAATAGTTACTGTTTTACGTAAGGTATACAGTACGATATTACGTCGGGAAATAAGGATAGTTTGTTTTTGAGAATAAATAAAAAATAACTAACATCATTTTCCTGTACATATTGGTTTCATAAGGTTACTAGCTTCTGCCCGCGACTTCGTCTCCGTGGAATTATTAATTTTGCCATACCACGGGAACACTGATTTATTTCAGGATTCAAGGTAGCCTATGTGTTAATTCAGTGTATAAGCAAACTCTGTTCTAAATTTTATTGTATCCAACCGAATTCTTCCATCCGTTTTAGCGAAGAAGTACCAAACTCGCGCACGCATAACCTTTCGCATTGATAATATATGTAGGATAGGATGTAAATAGTTACATCCAGCGCACACAATCGCTCCCGCCGAAATTGTAGTTGATAAAAATACCCTCGGTGCGCGAGTCCGACTCGCACTTGACCAGTTTTCAGTATTTGTAGCTTTTTTAGGGCTAAAACCACCTTCAAAAACGCAAAAAAATACTTCTATTAAGGTAATAGGTTAGTCCAACTGAAGTCTGCTTTTGGTTACAAATATTGTGACTGGCCGTCTTCAGTTGGATTTTGAGGGTGGATTTTGTTTTTAGGGTTCCGTACCTCAAAAGGAAAAAACGGAACCCTTATAGGATCACTTTGCTGTCCGTCTGTCCGTCCGTCCGTCTGTCTGTCTGTCTGTCAAAACCCTTTATCTCGGAAACGCGTGGAGGTATCAAGTTGAAATTGAACCTATAATATTTAAGACTACAGTCACTTGAAGCTGTGAAAAAATCAAACTTCTAAGTTAACGTAAAAAAAAGATACGGCCGTTTATGCCGCAAAAAACGCGTAATCGTTTGAGACCAAAATAAAGCCCAGAACTCTAGCTCACCGCCTAGCAGAGCATAGGCGTATCTTCGATTTTACGATTTTTCATATGACGTCATTAAAAATATAAACAAGTGATCTAGGGCCTAGAACTCCTCAGATCTATCCTAAACATGGTCACCGTAAACGTTTGAGACCAAAATAAAGCCCAGCACTCTAGCCCACCGCCTAGCAGAGCATAGGCGTATCTTCGATTTTACGATTTTTCATATGACGTCATTAAAAATATAAACAAGTGATCTAGGGCCTAGAACTCCTCAGATCTATCGCAAACATGGTAACCGTAAACGTTTGAGACCAAAATAAAGCCCAGAACTCTAGCCCACCGCCTAGCAGAGCATAGGCGTAACTTCGATTTTACGATTTTTCATATGACATCTTGAAAAATATAAACAAGTGATCTAGGGCCTAGAACTCCTCAGATCTATCGTAAACATGGTCACCGTAAACGATTGAGACCAAAATAAAGCCCAGAACTCTAGCCCACCGCCTAGCAGAGCATAGGCGTAACTTCGATATTACGATTTTTCATATGACATCATGAAAAATATAAACAAGTGATCTAGGGCCTAGAACTCCTCAGATCTATCGTAAACATGGTCACCGTAAACGTTTGAGACCAAAATAAAGCCCAGAACTCTAGCCCACCGCCTAGCAGAGCATAGGCATAATTATCTTGAATTTTTCGATTTTTCATATGACGTCATGAAAAATATAAAAAAGGTGATCTAGGGCCTAGAACTCCTCAGATCTATCCTTAACATGGTCACCGTAAACGTTTGAGACCAAAATAAAGCCTAGAACTCTAGCCCACCGCCTAGCAGAGCATAGGCGTAACTTCCATATTACGATTTTTCATATGACATCATGAAAAATATAAACAAGTGATCTAGGGCCTAGAACTCCTCAGATCTATCGTAAACATGGACACCATAAACGTTTAAGACTAAAATAAAGCCCAGAACTCTAGCCCACCGCCTAGCAGAGCATAGGCATATCTTGAATTTTACGATTTTTCATATGACATCATGAAAAATATATACAAATGATCTAGGGCCTAGAACTCCTCAGATCTATCGCAAGCATGGTTACCGTAAACGTTTGAGATCAAAATAAAGCCCAGAACTCTAGCCCACCGCCTAGCAGAGCATAGGCATATCTTGAATTTTATGATTTTTCATATCACATCATGAAAAATATATACAAATGATCTCGGGCCTAGAACTCCTCAGATTTATAGTAAAAATGGTCACCGTAATCGTTTGAGACCAAAATAAAGCCCAGAACTCTAGCCCACCGCCTAGCAGAGCATAGGCGTAACTTCGATTTTTAGATTTTTCATATGACGTCATGAAAAATATAAACAAGTGATCTAGGGCCTAAAACTCCTCAGATCTATCGCAAACATGGTCACCGTAAACGTTTGAGACCAAAATAAAGTCTAGAACTCTAGCCCACCGCCTAGCAGAGCATAGGCGTAACTTCGATTTTACGATTTTTCATACGACGTCATTAAAAATATAAACAAGTGATCTTGGGCCTAGAACTCCTCAGATCTATCCTAAACATGGTCAGCATAAACGTTTGAGACCAAAATAAAGCCCAGAACTCTAGCCCACCGCCTAGCAGAGCATAGGCGTATCTTCGATTTTACGATTTTTCTTACGACGTCTTTAAAAATATAAACTAGTGATCTAGGGCCTAGAACTCCTCAGATCTATCCTAAACATGGTCACCGTAAACGTTTGAGACCAAAATAAAGCCCAGCACTCTAGCCCACCGCCTAGCAGAGCATAGGCGTAACTTCGATATTACGATTTTTCATATGACATCATGAAAAATATAAACAAGTGATCTAGGGCCTAGAACTCTTCAGATCTATCGCAAACATGGTCACCGTAAACGTTTGAGATGAAACTAAACCCCAGAACTCTAGCCCATCGCCTAGCAGAGCATAGGCATATCTTGAATTTTATGATTTTTCATATCACATCATGAAAAATATAACCAAGTGATCTAGGGCCTAGAACTCCTCAGATCTATCGCAAACATGGTCACCGTAAACGTTTGAGATCAAAATAAAGCCTAGAACTCTAGCCCACCGCCTAGCAGAGCATAGGCGTAACTTCGATTTTACGATTTTTCATATGACGTCATGAAAAATATAAACAAGTGATCTAGGGCCTAGAACTCCTCAGATCTATCGTAAACATGGTCACCGTAAACGATTGAGACCAAAATAAAGCCCAGAACTCTAGCCCACCGCCTAGCAGAGCATAGGCGTATCTTGAATTTTTCGATTTTTCATATGACCTCATGAAAAATATAAACAAGTGATCTAGGGCCTAGAATTATTCAGATCTATCGTAAGCATGGTCACCGTAAACGTTTGAGACCAAAGTAAAGCCTAGAACTCTAGCCTACCGCCTAGCAGAGCATAGGCGTAACTTCGATATTACGATTTTTCATATGACGTCATGAAAAATATAAACAAGTGATCTAGGGCCTAGAACTCCTCAGATCTATCGTAAACATGGTCACCGTAAACGATTGAGACCAAAATAAAGCCCAGAACTCTAGCCCACCGCCTAGCAGAGCATAGGCGTATCTTGAATTTTTCGATTTTTCATATGACATCATGAAAAATATAAACAAGTGATCTAGGGCCTAGAACTATTCAGATCTATCGTAAGCATGGTCACCGTAAACGTTTGAGACCAAAGTAAAGCCTAGAACTCTAGCCCACCGCCTAGCAGAGCATAGGCGTAACTTCGATATTACGATTTTTCATATGACGTCATGAAACATATAAAACAGTGATCTAGGTGCTAGAACTCCTATGACATTTCGCAAACACAATCATTTAAATCGTTTAAGTTCAAAATGTAGCCCAGAACTCTAGCCAATTGCCTAGCGCGGGGAATGGAAGATTTTTCATAAGACATCATGAAAAATATAAACAAGTGATCTAGGGCTTGAACTCCTCAGCCCATTCGCAAATATCGCGATTTAAACCGTTTGTGACCAAAGTAAAGTCCAGAACTCTAGCCAACCGCCCAGCAGAGCATTAGGCGTTTCTAGGAATTTACGATTTTTCGTGTCATCATGAAAAATATTAACAAAAGATCTAGTTAGTGGCTAGAACTCCTCGTATCTATCGCATACAAAGTTATTTGAACCGTTTAAGACCAAAGTGTAGCCCAGAACTCTTGCTAAACGCCTAGCAGAGCGTATGTGAAGTTAGCAGATCAGTTTTGTAATAAGTACTCGATTTTCTTAATATTTTTTTATTAATCTATCTAGAACCATAGAACTCTGCTGTACGATGCCCAAACACTTTTTGATTTTTGATTTACTGAAAAATGATATGCTATGTGCGTGAAGTTGGCAGAGCATTTTCATTGCAAGCAAAACATTTTTTTTTTTTGTTATATCGTCTTGAACTTGTCCAAAATGTGTCTAGAACTATAGAACTCTGCTGTGCGATGCCAAAACACCTCTTGTTTTTTAATTTGAAGAAAAATGATATGCTATGTGCGTGAAGTTAGCAGAGCATTTTCATTGCAAGTAAAACATTTTTTTTTGTTGTTATTTCGTCTTGAACTTTTCCAAAATGTGTCTAGAACTATAGAACTCTGCTGTGCGATGCCAAAACACCTCTTGTTTTTTAATTTGAAGAAAAATGATATGCTATGTGTGTGAAGTTAGCAGAGCATTTTCACGTAAAAACGCGTTCCATTTTTTCGGCTTAAATCGCCAGAACTATGTTTAAAAAGTATCAGGAACTATAGAACTATCCCGTATGCCAATAGAACTTCGATTTATTTTTGATTTTCTGGAAAATGATCTGCTAACTTCACGGACATAAAAATACCAGTATAAAAACTTTATAATGACCGTAACGACCTTTTGGTAATAGTACATTATTGCCTAGGCATGGAAGTAGGCAATTGCGGGCCGAGTATTGTTTTAAACGGACGAGCTTGCGAGTCTGTTTAAAAATACGAAGCCCGCAATTGCTGTTCCAGCCGAGGCAAATATAGTGCTTTTCTCAAAAATCGCAAGATTTTTTTTGTGTTGGAGTAAAATCTTCATCGCTTGAACTCATTTTTTTAATTGCATACAAACAAACTTCATGTGAAAAAACTATCACTCTTTACCGCCTTTTTGATTATGACAAGGAAAGTCGCAAGCTTTGTTTTAAAAAAAAACATAAGCTATTCCAGACATAGATAAAAAAGTTATGTTTCAAATAAAATTTGGATGTATAAGGCTTGTGCCCTCATTTTATTATGGGCTTTTTCACTTTTTTAAAAGTTACAAGCTAGATAGTAATGGAATGTGTATGCAACATTGCGGGCTTGTGTAGCGACCACGCAATGTTTTTTTTTTTAATTTGAGATCTGTCAGTAAACTATGTCCTTCGCGTCTCATTATGTAGATAGTAATGTCAACATTTTCATACATTTTTGAGAAAAATAATATATTATTTGATTGAGCTGAAATATGACTTTATAACGTTGTCATTCGAACCTAATTTCATCAAAGAGAGTGTCGCTATTAATCGTTATTAATTCGACACTATCACTAATCGACCTTTATCTCAAACTAATAAATAATTTCTGCAGAAATATAATCCCTTATTTCTCTGCAATAAAAACAAGTATTTTATGCACAACATGGCGCCTCGATTAGTCACAGCTTAATACCGGATTATTCGAGCAAATACCTATTTCAAGAAATATTGGAATACTAAAAATATTACTAAATGGTGCCAGGGAGCGAGGACGAGAGCGTTTAGTGAAAAAAAAGGTGATAGATATGTTTTATTTTGCGCCATGTTGAATGAAACGCGACGTTGTGTTATTTGAGCATGTTGACCGCATATATTTAAAAAAGGAAGGTTATAAAACTGTGTTATGAGATATTTATTACATAGACTGAGTTCAGGGGCCCTAGCCAAGATGGTTTGGTGGTGGTAGGAGTTAAGGGTCCGGATAGCTACCATCATCTTATCCATTAACCCACCGCCAAGCAGTAGTGTTCGCATTGCTGTATTCCGGTGTGGGGATAAGACAACCGGTGAAATTACTAGCATAGAGGCATTCCATCTCAGTCCTCAGTGTTGGCCACGCATTTGAAGTGTTAGGATTACTGTATTTTATTTTTGAAAAAATGACCTTCTGCTGGAGTTTCTTGCGGCGCTTCTTCTCCGCAATGATGGTCTTGTCCGAATCGCTAGTAGATTCACTGTATATTACCGACGTGTAAAAGAGCCCGTATGTGGCCAATTTACTGAATAAATATTTTGATTTTGATTTTGATTTTGCAGTTTTGAGATTGTAGTCTTGATATTTCAAATGTCTATAGGTCTCAGATCCCACTTACCATCAGGTGCCTCCCCATTGCCATAAATAAAATGCAAAAGCTACTAACGATTTTCTTTTCTATCGCTAAAAATATATGGGATGATAGCTGACCACGTGGTTTATCGTAATGCATGAGAATGTTATTCCATACATTTTGAGCGATAGAAAAAAAACCTTATTAGCGTTGTATCTTGGCAAGAGCCCCAGTTCTTCTTTCTGTTTGCTGTATGATCTGCTTGTAAAATTATATGGAAATACTATCAGCAGTTAAAAAAATAAGGACGTTCTTAACTTTAATATTATTATTGTCTTCAGCTGTATTAGAATCCCATTATATTAAGCAGTGATCGGGGAAAGCGAAGCAAAACTTTAACAAAACTTACATTACAACCATGAAACTATTAATATCCTTATACAAAATCCGAGACTCTGATATAGAGTTAAATTGAACACTAATCTGCCAATAATATTATTATTTTTCAATAATATATTTATTTTTCTTGGTTGCAAGTTCTCCTTTATGTCAGCTCTACAAGTTTTGTTAAAGCTTTACGCCGTTTTCCCCAATCACTGAGGATAAGATAATTTAAAATTCAACATTTCCTTAAACTTTCAAATCCTACCAAGTTTCGGGCAGTGAAAGGGACAGAGTTATAGCAGTCTCATACCTGAACTGGAACTTGCTAGGTTTCAGGTTCATAAAACGGGCCGACGATGACCTGGGAGCCTAAAAAATGACATTACCCTATCGTTTACATTTTTCAATCTATTATATAAAATGCTAAGCTGATTGTTGATATATCAACGCACAGCCCAGACCGCTGGACCTAGAGACTTGAAATTTTGCACATAGATACCTTATATAGTGTAGAGATCCACTAAGGAAGGATTTTTGGAAATTCCACCCCTAAGGGGGTAAAATAGGGGAAAAACGTTTGTATGAAAGTCCGTCAGTTTTGAAGTTAGACGCTTCAAATTTTGCGTTTAGGTTGGCGATTGAATTTTAACTTATACGTTTCTCAGCGTTTATGATAATTTTAACCCCGAAGGGATGGAAAGGGGTAAAACGGATAGTTGATATATCAACGCACAGCCCAAACCTTAGGACCTAGAGACTTGACATTTTGCTCATAGATACCTTATATAGTGTAAAGATCCACTAACGAAGGATTTTTGGAAATTCCACCCCTAAGGGGATGAAAATTTGTATGAAAGTCCGTCAGTTTTAGTTTAAGTTAGACTATTCAAATTTTGTGTTTAGGTTGAAAATTGAAAATTAATTTATACGTGTTTCAGCGTTTTTGATAATTTCATCCCCTAAGGGATGGAAAGGTGTAAAACTGACTGACTGATCGATCAACGCACAGCCTAGACCGCTGGACCTCGGGACTTGAAATTTGAAGGGAATATTCCTTGGGTAATCTAAGGGTACACTAAGAAAGGAAATTCATCCCCAAAAGGGTTAAAATAGGGGGTAGAAATTTGTATAGGAGATTAGTTATTTTTAAAATAAGCAATTTGGAAATTGGTATTTAGGCTACTGTTTATAAATAAAAAATACTTCTTTCAGCGATTTAGAAAAAACTACCCTAAGGGGGTAAAAGGGAGTTTTAGTTTGTTTCTCCTTCACGCTGCAATGGCGCTGGATGGATTTGGATGAAATTTAGAATGGAGATAGCTTATACCCTGGATTAACACATGGGAAAATCCCATCCCGGGAAAGTTAAAGGTTCCCGAGGGAATAACGACAATATCCTTGGTGTTTTTTGAAAAAGTCATCATGGGTGTCGTTTTCTTATGTTGCGTTGACGCAGATTTCGAAAATGATATCAAATTTGGGATTCAAAATGGCCGCCATGATGTTTATTGAAAAAGACGTCATTGGTATCATTTTCTTACATTTTGGGGACGCAGATTATGAAAATGATGTCAAATTTAGAATTCAAGCTGGCGGCAATGATGTTTTTTGAAAAAGTTGTCATATAACATTTTCTTAGTTTTTGGGGACGCAAATAATTACTAATATAGAATAAGATTACTAATTAAATGACAAAATTGCGCAATTGAATAATTTATTTCTCCTATGGCTTTTGCCATCCAGTGTGACAACATGAGACAGGCTTTGTACCTACATTCAGTTTTGTTAGTCTATATCAAAAGAAGCGGTGTCAGATTGAAGTTGACATATCCAGATTTTAACATTTTTTCCGCTATTTTCAATACTATTCACTATTCACGGCGTATTAATTCTACGGCTGTTATTTAATATTAGAGCGGTTATTATGATCACTTGAAAATAATTACGGACAGGCATTTAATTTTTCAGCGAATTAGTCGGTTATTTAATTCTAAAATGTCATTTCAAACAATACTCAGGGGGTAAAAAAACTGTACATCGATAGGTATACATAATATTGCTGTAGAAAGAAAATCCATACTAATATTATAAACGTGAAAGTAATTATGTCTGTCGTCTGTCTGTTTTTTATGCATTCAAGGATAAACCGTAACTGAATTAGATTAAATTTGTATCTCGAAAATCACCCCTAAGGGGGTGAGATTTGGGATGGTAGTTTGTATGACAATTTGGTCATTTATGTTATTTTTTTTAGTTGGAAACGTGGTAATTGGTGTTTAAGCTACTGTTTAATACTGTTTAACATAAAAAAACTTTCAGGGATTTCGGTAAAACTGCCCCTAAGGCGATAAATGGGGAGTAGAAATTTGTATGGGAGATATCGAAATGGCTACATTAGGAAATTGATATTTAGGTTACTGTTTATAAATAAAAAAAACTTCTTTCAGCGATTTAGAAAAAACTACCCCTAAGGGGGTAAAAGGGGGTTTTAGTTAGTTACTCCTTAACGCTGCAATAGCTAGATGGATTAGGATGAAATTTAGAATGGAGATAGCTTATACCCTGGATTAACACATAGAAAAATCGCATCCCGGAAAATTTTAAAGTTCCCGAGGGAATAACGACAATGTTTGGTGTTTTTTGAAAAAGTCATCATGGGTGTCATTTTCTTAGGTTGCGTTGACGCAGATTTCGAAAATGATATCAAATTTGGAATTAAAAATGGCCCTCATGATGTTTATTGAAAAAGTCGTCATTGGTACCTATCATTTTCTTACATATTGTGGACGCAGATTATGAAAATTATGTCAAATTTAGAATTCAAGATGGAGGCCATGATCTTTTTTAAAAAGAGGACATAATTGTCATTTTCTTAGATTTTGAGGACGCAGATTTCGAAAATGATGTGAAAGTATAGGTAGAAATTCAAAATGGCAATTCAATTATGTCTGTCGTCTGTCTGTTTGTTACACTTTCACGGATTAACCGCGGAACCGAATTAGATTAATGGGCATTGGGTAAATTTGTTTGAAGAATATCGTCTTTTTTTTTCAGCGGCCACGGATGATGTTTGGGAGTTCCGCCATTTATAATGATAGATACCTACATTATAATTAGTATTAAGACTCATAATATAATATATGTAATATTGAACTATGATGGATATTTTAAGAGCAACCAAACTATCATGGGAGGGATGGTGCTTTGAGACGGCGAATTTAGACAGATTCTCATCTACCGGTGATAACTAGGGGCACACCAGCGGATAAAATAAATGCATTTCGGCATCTACGATATGGGTATATATATAAAAAATATACCTCACTACAAATATGCCAGGAACTACGAGTACACCATGGTACACAGTCGGGGCAATATATGCGGCAGCTCTACTAAAAATTGGCGAAGATCGTATGGCGAGAGATAGTAACGATTTGAATACATTAAACCGCGAATTCTGTAATATTGTACAAAACACAGATGATCTAAAAAATAACGTGTACCCCGATCTAAAAAACAATATAAAGAATAGAGAATGTTTGTGTTAGAGGGCGATATTAGCACCGACAAACGAAATTGTCGGGCGGATAAATATAAAAATATGTCTCATGTAGAAGGTGATGTTGCGGAGTATCTCTTGGTAGACAATGTCATAGACACAGAGCAAGTCACGTCCTACCCTTAGAGTTCCTGAACTCTTTCGAGGTATCGGGAGTGCCCTCCCGTAAGAGTTAATGGTTAAAGTTGGTGTCCCGGTAAATTTCGAGCTCAATATTACATGTGTTTGAAAGATCATTCTTGCCATGGAGGACGTCAAACTATAGAATTACTTAAAACTATTAATTTACTTAACTGCGATAAACGAGTTCTACGCGGACGAAGTCGCGGGCAAAAGCTAGTAACTGATAAAACGTACCAATTGATGTTAGTTGCGGCCCTAGACAACATGCGTGGCGAGAGCGATAAAAAAAAAAGATGTTCATTCAGTAAGTAGGCCGCACGGGCAATTTTACACGTCAAAAATCTACCAGCGCTTCGCAAGAGACCACTGCTGAGAAGAAACGCCGCAAGAAACTCAACAGACAGTCGTTTTTTAAAAATTACTAATGAAATTATAGAACTTAACCTAGCATTATATAAAACAATGAATTTAACATTAAAATATATATATCATGCGTAGTTGAGCAGGAAAATGTGTCAAAACTCAGTATGTTCAGATGAACTCATAAATATTAATAATAATAATAATTAAATATATATATACATATACATACCCATGACGGTGCAAAACAACAACATAGTTTTGAACCATTCTCCTACAGAAACCGTGTCCCCTAGACAATAATTATACCTACAATGTTTACATATTTTTCTGACTAAGCTATTACTAAGTTATTTAGGTGTTTAATTTAGGCCAAGCATTTTATTTTTATCTGTTAGATAGTCCTCGACCCTATAATAAGCTTTCGACATCAATGACTTTTTCAAGTAATTTTTAAGTGCTGGAAATGATAACTTTAAAACTTCGTCAGGTAATTTATTATAGAAATGAATGCATTGACCAACAAATGATTTATATACCTTACGGACACGAAATTTTTTAATAGCAATTAATGGTGATTAATCATTATCGCTATCGCTATCGAAAATGTATAGGATTGACATAAGTTGCCAGATGGTCATGTCTAGCGCTTATTTAAGTTCCATACGCATTGACAGTTCTCGAAAATCATTTTCGATAGCGTTAAGCATCTTGCCTAGGGCATTTGACGATCAATCGCGTCATACGCTTACTATAGTCAATTTTGCGAAAATCGCCTATGTTAACGTTATCTAGGCCAGCTGACTCACTGTACTCTAACGATTGAAGCTCAGCCTATCTATTTCAAGAAAGCTTATCCTTTCAATTGAACACAATAATCGAACCAATCGCTTCGCTGTCGTTCCCAGTTCTAAGGTAAACGGTTTCTCTCGGGCCTCATCTCCGACGAGACAGATTCGATCTGGAATCCTAGACAAGGTCGGGAGTTCAATCTAAGGGCATCATCCAGATGGAAATAACGCCTGATGCTTGAAATCTATATTTTCTCAAACATACAATGAAATGTTGGCGTTATGTTAGTTATTTTAGGCTTCAAAATATCACATTTCGGGCGGATCACCCCGAGAGTTTGTTTTTAAATTTTAATGTAAACATGGCGGCTGTTTTTATGAACAGGCTTTTTTTAATATACTAAGCCGTGCGTCAAACCAAAGCGTTTGCATGAACCAGGAGACCAGGGGCACGTTTTATAAAGCTACAAGTTACAATTTTACAGGTCTAAACTGGCAACACTGCTCAAATGGCTGGTCGTCATTGGTTGGAGTTGTGTTAAATGGAAACTTTTAACCTGTAAATCAATTGTAAATTGTAGCTTTATAAAACAGGCCCCTGACTTAGATAATTAGGGGTGCGTAGCGTAACTTAAATCGCAGGCGATGTAGCACGGTGCGGCGCAGCGGCGGCGCACCCGACACAGCGCGGATGACTCAGCACTGTAGGTTACTTTTAATGTTTATGCACTCCTAGTATTTGACGTCATAATACTCGTAATTTTTGTATATTTTTTTTTAATCAATTATATGTTTGAGAAAAGCACTATACATACCTCGCCGTGAAAAGTGGTTGCCAGACTCGTAACTATACGGCCTCGCTCGGCCGTCTATATAAACTCGGCCGGCAACCCCCTACTTCTCGGCCTCTATAGTAATGTACTATTGTTGTAGATAGAGCTGAAGCTAAGCCTTTTCAAAGTTATTTGAAGTAGAAAACAATGAGGTACTTTGTTAAATGGAGGGATATTTTCAAGCTACAATATTTTTTGTGCTGCATATTTTAAAATGTATTCCTTGGTTTTGATTCTGAAAAAGGACGTAGTGTAAATTAATTTTTAAAATGGGATATTGGGACGCGAAAAAATCCATTAATTCGAAACAAAACATTTTTTTACAGTGATGGCTATCCAATTTCCCGCGGAAAAGCAAGTACTCGTGTTTGGAAAACAAAAACACCGATTTTTATCGTAATTATTTGGGTAGAATATTGAAAAAAATATTTTATGTTTGTTTACCAATATATTATTTTCTTCTGAATTTGGCGATTTCAACCACAGTCATTTTATAGTTAAATATAGATTCCGTATGTAAGTTATGTAATTTACTGACTCATTTGTTGATACTTCAACAGACCTTTTATTTCTAATGTGTTTTATTTTTTACATAATTATTTATTATTTATTATATACCTTGTGATATTCATTACTTTTAAATACAATTGAGTTGATAAATATCAAACTCCAATATGTCCTTGAAGTTTGGTTTACGAATTTAAAACTTAATTTGTTCGAATTAAGTTTTAAACTCATTTACAAAATTTCAAGGACATATTGGAGTTTGATATTTATCAACTCAAATGTATTTTATGGTTTAAAAAAATACCATTGTCCGAAGCGCTGTTACGAGTAGATTCACCCCATATTACCAACGAGCAATAAACCCAGATCTGGCCAAATATCTAAATAAGTTGTAAGTGTTTCATGTTAAAGGTATGGGAACTCGTAGACATTTTTTTTAAACAGCGCTTCCCAGAAATACATTAATTATAGCTAACTCGAGAGGGCCCTAGATGCCACTCGGTAGGAAACCAAAGGCCCTTCTAATTAGCCGCGGAGTCTCAGAGCATTGGAGGTCTTCTGTAATCTGGCTCGTGAGATTGACTCTTGTCTCGACTTTGAGGTGAAGTATTAATATCTTACGAGGGTTCTGAATCAACTGAGTCAGTCTTTAGTAAAAGACTTAGTTTTACAGAATGTGTCATTAGTTTTGTCGGGTAAATGTTCCTTTTATAAAAAAGGACATCCAGTAAGTGATTTCATAAAAATCAACGTATAAAAATTCTATGATAATACGTTAAATTTTATATTTTAAATGTAAGTACCTAAATGAATACTTTGTCAACTTGAAAACATTACTTAACTCGTTTACTGCCAGCATTGTTTATCGAACTTTCGCCAGGTAGCGTATCTTTTGTTATATACGGAGCTTGCATATTGATAGAACGCACATATGCATTTAACACACTAAGAGAAAGTTAGGAGATCGCCTATATGCGTTGCCGGCAGTAAATGCGTAAAGAAAACTCTGAAAAGTTTCGATTTACAAGTAGGAAGTCTAAAAGAGCTCGTGCGCCCATTTTCTGAATAATGTCTTTTATCTTTAATTTAGAACTCATATCAAACCAAAAAATAAAATCAAGACAAATTACATCATCCATAAAAATATTTTGACTTATTGCTGAATTGCTTTATGATCGAAAATAACTTCATGGTTTATACGATAATGATTTCGATAGCAATATAAACACATCAGCCTTGTTGAATGATAAATGATCGAATGACAGGACACAGTATGGATTAATGATGTTATTGAGATATTGTTATTGTCATGTTTTATTATATGAATTACTGGTAAGTTTCCAAATAACAACGCGTAGAAAATATTTAGATAGTATTATGATTATAAGTCAATCAATTAGAGTAACACTTTCCCGGTGTACTGCAGCTAGAGAATAGATTAAAAAAATCAGTAAAGAAGTGGTATTTGACAGTTTGAAACAACGTTGACTTTTTTGGTGGAAATATTAAAGGTATGTTTGAATTGTGCTGCCTTTCCTTTTTTTAAGTTACGATAGGTTATCATTATTTTTACTATTTTTGTTCAAATATGAATACCAAATTTTGGTTCAAATTACACGAAAAAGATTACGTGGAACCACCAAAATCTTTTTTTTTTAACTTAGGCTTATTAATTTAGCCTTCCGTTTTTTAAAGGCACCAATACCTATACGAATATGAATTAACTTGAAAAATGTGATTAATTACGAAAGCTAGCAACCCTACCAAAGCACTTAAGCTAAAACGTGTTCTGCTACTCTAAGCAAATATGGCTGCGCATACATCTTTGTCGGTCTAATGGCAGCCGTAGGTCGTTAGAGGGGGACGGCGATGTTTATTGATGCCCTAATATCAATTATCATTATTCGTATTCTGACTGTATTATTGTTTATTATGAGTATATTATGCAGGGTTGGCAATTTTTTTTATGGGGGCTAGTCCATAGAATGTAATTATGTTTATATTACTTTGCTATATGTACCTTTACTATTTTTTATATACATTGATTTATATACTTGCATTTTTTTTGTAATTATTGGTACTATTATAATATGTCATAATAATTTACACTCTTCTACATGTAATATGTATACATTCAAAACCATATAATTACATTGTCTGAAAGCGTAGACATACCATTATAAATAACTTTACTTGAAACAATTACCAGTATACTTGCAAATATTTCATAAAATTAATATGAAATATACAGAGCTCTATTTTGTAAATAAAAAAAATACAAAATCAAAGAATATAAACTGACACTCTTCCAGTGCAACATGCATTTTTCACTTGTTCCTCCGCTAGGATAAAGGTGCCAATTACGGCCCGCTGACAACGTACAACTGTATCGGTTAGTACTAAATAACCGTCCGTTTGTCACTGCGTCGCATAGGCGAGCCGATGATTTGTGCGCGATGCGGGCCATTTTTCATCCCGCCCGCCATCACTAAATCACGCTGACAACCCGGTCCAACTACTGGGGCACTTACCCTACAATACTTCGGTAACTCGATATTGACCTTAATTGTTTTCAGCAAAAGGTTCAGTATTGAGGGTTACATTGTTGGTGCATGTGTTTTCGTGTTAATAGGTTGGTCAATAATGATTTATTTTTTGTTTACGGGTGTTTTTTTAAGTTGATATATTGCGTTTTTTGCTTTATGACTATTAATTTATCTTGTGCATTGGTATTGCTACCTGGTGTGTTGTTAAATGTTATTAATGTTTTATTTTAAAATGTAATGTTTTACAGTATTCATCTGCTTTAGAACATTGTCATTCTAATTAAAATATCATATAGAAAGTTTAAAATAGGGTTATTTTAATTTGAATTCATGAATAAGTGAATGAATGAAAATATATAATAACACATTACTAAAATAGTCATTTAAATAGTAATTACTGTTCTGCCACAATATTTAACAGCGACGTAACAATTAAGATGTGACCTTCTCTTTAGATATTATTATGAGTGTATTATGTATGTGTTTTGAATAAAATTGGGGAGGCGCTTCATGAGAAAAAACACGTATAACTTACCTATTCTTAGTACCTACTCATCTAAAATTGTTAAAGCAGCGACTAATATAATTATAATTTTTTGTACGCGACCTTATTCGATAGGTTTCGACTCGAACGAGCACCAGATCGATAACGCCATCCCTGTTTCTCTATATTTTTCCAATAAGGACAGAACCATCCAAGCGTACACATTGAAAGCGAATGCTTCAATGAGTTCCTATGTTTCAACACACCTGCTCCGCTTTTCATTCTGCCCTTTTAAACATCTACGTTACCGAAAATTTGGCCTTCTATTCAAATCTGACGCCTTTTGAAGCCGCGGGCGTTGAATGGACAACGCTTGACAAAAAGACTTAAGTAGTTGACGCGTGAGTTGGTTTTTGATTGATTTGCGAGTGTCGGATTGTAAAGTTTTTCGCGTGGAAGGTTGTAACGTTTTTTTTTATCGACTTTCCCGGTGGAAATTTTTTTCTGTACCACAAACTTAGTCCTAACAAATAACGAACACGACAAAAAATAATTATCCAATTTTATGCAGTTGTTCAGAATGCACGTACATATACATTTCTGCGAGGATTTAACCAAACAAAAGTTCGGGAAAAATTAGTACCTACTTATCTTTTTTATAAGAGTTTATAAAAATTAATAAACACCAATTTTAACCAACACTGGCTGTTCCGCGTCTCCGTCCGCGCAGAAAAATAAAATATAGCCTAGGTTACTCAGGCATAACGTACCATTCTAATGGTAAATGGTTTGACGACGCGCTGGCCTAGTTGGTAGTGACCCTGCCTACGAAGCTAGCGGTTCCGGGTTCGATTCCCGGTATGGGCAAATATTTGTGTGATGAGCACGAGTATTTGTTTCTGAGTCGTGGATGTTTTCTATGTATTTAAGTATTTATATCGTTGTCTAGTACCCATAGTACAAGCCTAGAGCTTAGTTTGGGACTAGGTCAATTGGTGTGAGATCGTCCCGTGATATTATTATTATTATTATTTTAAAAGAATTTTTCAAATCAATCAAATCTTTCGTGTTTATAATATTAATGTAGATAATTTGCACTTCATGTTTATTAAACATATAAAGCATAAGAAATAAAACCCTTATTAGCATATGTACCTATGCATTTATGTAAAAGAAAACGGATATTTTTGTATTTAACCTCGTAAGGCCCAGTGTGCAGTAGGATGTACATAATCAATTTGAACTGTGTTGCAATGAGAATAAGGTGTATTTTACTATCTTCATAAACTGAAAATGGAATTATCGAACAAACGTAATTGAACTTTATGGCCTTGACGGTAGATTCAAAGTCCCACTCACAAAAAACTTCCTGTTTTTAGTATGGTGGGCTTTACGAGGTTAATAATTTTGTTCTTTTCATTTAATAACATCTCTATATTTTTGTTTAAGTTTGCTCTTTTAGTTGTTTACCTTTGCTAATTGAAATAATTTACCGAGTCACTTAACTGCTTTAATAAAGTAAATAATAATCTTAACTATTTAATTACATACATATACATACATAATCTCACGCCTTCGTTCCCAGAGCGGGGTAGGCAGAGCTACAGAATTACAAACATCTCTAAAAACTTGTTGATAATTCTATAACCACAATTTGCACAATTAGGCTAAGATGTTTACCAGCGTATTAGTGACAGGTTGCAAGCCCATCGCCTAACAGTACTACCAGCCTTTATTCCCTTAGTCGTCTCTTACGACATCCACGGGAAGACATGGAGTGGCACTATTCTAACTCGGCAACCACACGAGGAACTATTTAATTAACATTCATAATATGTTATGAAACCGAACCAATTGGTGCGCAATTCTAATGCGCACTTAACTAGTTCCTATTTATAACTCATGATTAAAAAAAAATACATCCTTCACCATTAATAGAAAGCATTTACTGTGCCCATTTAAAAGCAGTACGCACACAGTAATCTAACTGAAACACTCCTTTCACCCCGCACGCCCTAACTTATATTTATTTATACTTTCCGAGCGGTAATGGCGAATGAAAAGATTCGCTCACAAATTCCGAGCCATTATTTGCAGTGTTTTGCTCACGAGGCCACGACCCCCCCTCTGGCCCAGGAGCCTTCCCCTTGCCACATCACATGATTTTAAAACAGTAGTGAAATATACGGTTGCTAAGCAGAATAGAGCATTGCGATAGCGTAATGTAAAAGCTTTAATAAGCTGAACAAAAAATGAACTAACTTAAAATGAAACACCGTCGTCTGCGTGTCTATTTTTAACAGAGTTCAAAAATGTCTTATGGTAAAAATGTGGATTTTCTAATTGAATAAGAAAGGGAATAAATGGAAATTTCCAAGTTCTTTGAAATCTTTGATCATGAATAATGCCATCTTGAGTTATTAAAGTGGTAACGTCATAATCATGAAAAAAGTAGATATTGCATTTAGTCACTATCAGAGAGTAATTTAGATGTAAACTCTGGTATAATGTTTTGTAGCCACATAACGCCTTACTTGTTTATTTTAGGTATAGTTAAACAAAAAAGCGATTGTTTAGCGCAAGCTAAATTTGCGTATAATTGGGTAAACACCCTGTCACTCTTCCCTACAGATCTGGTGGCAAACCAAATAAATAAATAAATGAATATATTTTCTTGTTATACCACAAAGTAAAACTGGAAATCATTATTCAAACATCTTACAGAAACAGAACTTGAATTTACACAACTAAACCTACTGCTTTAAAACTGTTCACTGTTCCCGTGTACTACACCACATTACCATACACGCTCCAGTATTTTTAAGAGCAATGTACGTAAATAAATGGGATCCTCACAGTACACAGACTTATGACGTAGTTTGACGAGGTTCCGTGGGATTAACATAAACCGTACTAGGTAGCTTAGTATCCTATGCACCTAGCTTGAGTTTGTTTCGGCATAGTTTAAGCTGATTACGAAGAGATTAAAATAAGCTGGTGTCCATGAATAATTTAACAGCTTTTCGATAAAATTAAACGAAGTGAAACTTTACTGTCATTAATAGATTATCAAGAGTGTTTTTAAAAGTCAAAGAAAGTGCGAAGACTAATTACAAGGTACATAATTTACGAAGAACCAGAAAAAAATAACAATTCAATTCGTTGTATGTATGTATGTATGAGTGTTTGTGTGGAAAATATCCAAGACTCAATAGACAAATAGGGCCGCCACTTCTTCTTTACATCGTAATAGTACATTATTGCCTAGGCTCGCGGAAAGTAGGGAATTGCCTGACAAGGTGGTTGAAGGGCCAAGCGTTGGCGAGGCCTGCTAAAATCCGAGTCAGGCAATTCCCGTTTCCGCCGAAGCATATTATTTTATAATTCTTTTCTATTTTACAAGTATTTTTAAAAATCTTTTGACAAGTTCGGAGATAATGTTTTTCTGAAAACTACAAGTATTAGCTAAGATAGTTTCACGCACAACGAGCCGTCGCCGCCCGCCGCCCCACACTGCACCCACCCACGACTTGGGTGTACGGGATTTTTTTCATAACCCTTTCGATATGATATGCAATAGAGAGCACTTTTAAAAAACTACGAGGAAAATGAGGCACTTCGCGTCCGCTTTCGAGCAAGTTTGAGAAAAAAATCAATTCGCTTTTCGCGTCCGCCTATCTGAGTATATGTACGTATATCCGCTAACTCCTAAACGACGCAACGGATTCTGATGCGGTATCACCAACAGTTAGATAATTTTTCACGATTTTTTTTATGTATAATAAATTCTGGTACATACATACATACATACATAAACTCACGCCTTTATTCCCAGTTTGGGGTAGGCAGAGCTACAGAATTGCCAACAACTCTAAAAGCTTGTTGATAATTCTGTAACCATATTTTGCATAATCAGGCTAAGATGTTTACCAGTGTATTAGTGACAGGTTGCAAGCCCATCGCCTAACAGTACTACAAGCCTTTATTCCCTTAGTCGACTCTTACGACATCTCAGGGAAGGCATGGAGTGGTACTATTCTAAGCCGGCAACCACACAGCTTTCTGGTACATCAACTCACAAAAGCCGCAGCGAAAACAATTTATTCTGAAATTAAACAACAACATTCTCCATTCAAACCGCTTCAAACCATAGATAACCTAGCTAATTGTCGCCAACGACAACCAAATTGTTTTTTAATTATCATTAAACAGGGTTCGCCAGTGCTTTCAGCTCGCGCGACCGCCGCGTGTGCGTACATTGCGAATTCATTTACGCGTGGTAAAGCGGGAATGCACGCTGCAATCGTGGGGTCAGTGAACTGTAAGCATAGACAAAATGCACATTGAGTTTCAAAGAGCATCAGTAGCTTTACGCCCTACTTTTCATAAATTTTTTTTTAGAGACATTTTAGAGTTGTTCTTTTTTAGGGTTCCGTCCCCAAATGATAAAAACGGGACCCTATTACTAAGATTCCTCTGTCCGTCTGTCTGTCTATCTGTCTGTCACCAGGCTGTATCTCATGAACCGTGATAGCTAGATAATTGAAATTTTCACAGATGATGTCCAGTTGCCACTATAAGAACAAATACTAAAAACTGAATAAAATAAATATTTAATCGGGGCACAAACGTGTTCTTTTTTGCCGTTTTTTGCTCGATATTAATAACGGTAACAGGTAGACGCTTAAAATATTCACAAAATATGTAGTTGTGTATTCACTTTAAAAATATATAATTAACTTAAAATAAAATAAATATTTATAGAGACTCCCATGCACCAAACGTGATTTTTTATAGATAATGGCGCGGAACACTTCGTGCGCGAGTCCGACTCGCACTTGGCCGGTTTTTAGAACTTATGTATTAAACATCTTTACTATAGATCGACTTTTATCGTCACTAACCGACTCTGTGTAGTAGTTAGTTACATGGCTTCCAGCGTACTAATATTCGGATAAAGGACTGAAAGACTGACAGAATAACTTTATTAGTACCAGCTCAAGAGAATAGGATTCACGTTAACTAATCTGGTTTTCGCCTTTGTCAATTCTATACAGTTAGGTTTTTGCAGCCGTTAGCTTTCGTAGTTACCAATCTAAGCACTAAGACTTTCATTTAAAACCTTGTTCTTAATTTTAGTGTGCATCGATGACTTTTTTTTTCTATTTTGTATACTGAGGGCCCTGCCAAGATGCATTGCGCTAACTAGCGTTTCTATTCGTTTCGTTTTTAAACCAATCGCGTCACTGGTAGATCACGTGACTTTTCGTCTCACGTCATCTACCAGTGACGCGATTGGTTTAAAAACGAATCGAATAGGTAGAAACGCTAGTTAGTGTAATGCATCTTGGCAGGGCCCTCAGAGGTGTGTTAAAAACGTCTGCCGAACTTTTGATCGCGTGAGCGAAGTCATACAAGCTCGATCACTCGACGGATAAACCTGGTAAGCAGAGATGCACGCTTTGAAATTAAGTTGCTACGCTCTGACCGGACAAAATCCACTCGCCGGTTAATATTTGGGGCATCAAACTCAAGAACGAATAGTTTAAAAGAATCACTTGCCTGCTTGACTAGTAAAAACCTAATAAAGTATCATATCAAGTCTGTTATTTGTACTTTGTCGTGCAAAATGCAAAGTTAAAATAATTAATATTCATGTTAATTTGCATTGTAATTCCTACTATATGTGCTTAATAATAAATGTGTTGATAATATGGGTATTTAAACTCCATGCTTCTAATAGCTAAATAAAAAGCAAACTTTAAAAACCCTACTGTATTTTTTATATTGTCGTCGATATACACCTATGTTAATAATTGTAATTTTGCCATTGTTGTTATTTCAATTTTAACAGTTTAGGTATCCTATGTCACGCGGGATGGTGAAAGGATTCTAAAGATACCACACACATCTAAATCGGCTCAGGCGTTTAGAAGTTATGGTGGAATAAAGAATCGTACATATTTACATGAACGCTGAAATCATTACACTCCTTTTTTTGGGTAGTCGTGTAAAAAGAACCTGGCAGCTGACAAAATAACTTTAAACTCAAAACAAAATAATATCCCATTAAAGTTTCTGACTCCCTGCTAATATTTTCTAAAGAATTCGCATCGCGAGCCATCGAGTAGCATCGATCCAACTTCGAATTATCGCGTGATATCGACTAGCGTTTCAACGACGAACTAGAATCGAGTGTTCACGCCGATTGTTCTCAATTTGAACGCGTCTGGAATAACGGTCTATTTAACTAGACCAAGTTCTCTTTCATCCAAGCCAAGCGAAACACGACTTTAACCTAAGGGTTTAAGGAGAAATGGAGGTTTTGACAAGATGGTGAGAAGTTTTATTTCTCGTTTCGCTGCGCCGTCGATTGTCCGAATAAAAGTTAGTCACAAAAGTGATTAGTATTTGTCTTAACTAAAATTCGATTTAGTAGCTACGCGAATAAATAGCGCTTTTTCGCCTTTTTGTTCTTTGTCTTTGTATTTGAATACGACTATAGTGTAATTAATCTTGTTTTAGATTAAATCAACGTAAAAGTCCTTGTCTTTTTTAGTAAATTTTATTTGATTTGATATAAAATATCGTTGATGTAAGTTGGCAGGGTTCATCGTGCTGTATTTCAAAACGGTATTTTTTCGAGAAAATTTGATAACTTTGGTAATATAATTTCTTTTCTGTTATTTTGGTGTTTATTAAAAAAACTAAGATTGAAATAGACAAATACTTAAAATAAGAACAAACGAACGAACTTACAAAAATACATAATTTGGTCCCTACACTAGGCGTAGCCTGTCGTGTAAGTAACCAATACAGAGATGAGTTTGAAGAAAGTTGCGGTATAGGTAGGTCGTGAAAAATATTAACACTATTTATTTCAATGTACTTACATTTAAATAATAAGCAAAGTGCAGATAAATATTTTATAATATTATTATCTAGTTTAATTCTGCCTATTCGACAAGCCTGTTTCCGTTTCATTAAAAGGACAAATAGACATTTTGGGAGTAACCTTAATTAACATTCCGAATAAATATTGTTCCCGACCCAACTAAAATAGACTTGGGTAAAGATATGGGAAAAGAAATATTTATTATTTATTTTATTACAAAAATATTTTTTATTCTTTTAGATGTAACATACTATTTTATTTAACTAATTTTTAAACTCTGCGAATTATTAAAAAAAACCTGCTTACTCGTCGCCCTTAGGTTAGTTTTTTAATACCAATATTTTTCATAGAACAGAATATTGTTACAACTCTTTATAAACTCTATCTCAATGTTAACGCTGACACACCAACATCTCGTAGAAACTATTACTTGAAATTGAATTGAAAAATTTCAATTCCGGACCCAAAGCACCTCTTAGTATCGTAAATATGAGGTAGGTTTAGTGTACGTTTGTTCTTCAGCTGGCCCAGAGGGCCAAACCAACCAGGAATAGAGCTCCGTCGAGTTTCTGCGATCTAGGGCTAGATCAACGATGCTCGAGTTATCGTCGTAAAAACCTCTAATCCGTCCCAGTTGACTCCGAGACCTTACTTCGTTCGGTCGATAAATAAAAACCCAAAAGCGCTAACCATGTTTCTCGAAGACGGATCGCCCGGAAAACGAACACAAATCTTGTACCGGATTAACACACTGCGTTACCATTTTACACGTAAACAATATACATTGTTTTGTTGGGGATAAAACAGTGTTTTTGCCTTGCATGTTTTTGTTTTCAACATTGGAAGAGGAAATCAATGGAACGAATTGTAGTGGTTCTGTCCTGAAAAGGAAAGGAACTGTTTATTCCAAGGCTGTGCTTTTTTTATTTGGCACAAGCTATTGTTTCCCAAAATAATTAAATAAGATTACTTTAGTAGTTCGCCCTGATCAGAGAACTGACAATTCCCTTTATTGCTTTAAGTCAGATTTTACGTTTCCATCATCAAGATTTGAAAATGTGTACACACTCGATCAATTTAATCAGCTTATTGTTCCAGCAATTGCTGTTATACGATCTTTATTACGCCATCTTGAAGTACTTGGATATTGTCTAGCCTATGTTGCATCTAAAACTAAATTTTGTTGACATCGTGGAAGATCGTACTGTAAAGTGAATAAGAGTTATTATAACGTTAACAGTCGTTTGGGTTGAGGCACATTTGGCAACATGTCCCACGTGCTCTAGGCGACCACGATAGCTATGAGTCTTAAACGCCAAGTATTTGAGCAGTGCATTCTTCCCGTCATGGTATACGGAGCCGAGATCTGGACGCTCACTAAGCGGACGATCGAGCTTCAAGTCACCCAAAGAGCTATGGAGCGAGCGATACTAGGCATTTCTCTTCGCGACCATGTTAGAAATACAGAAATCCGAAGAAGAACGAAGCTGCTAGACATTGCCTTAATCGAAGCTCAGAGGAAGTGGAGGTGGGCGGGCCACATAAGTCCTGCTACGGATGACAGGTTGGGACAGGAGTGCTCGAGTGGAGACCTTGTATCGGGCGAAGAAACGTTGGGAGGCAACCAATGAGATGGACTGAGGATCTCGTTAAGATAGGGGGGAAGGACTGGAGGAAAGCTCAAGATCGAAAGAGATAGCATGCATTATAAGAGACCTACACTCAGCATTGGGTGGCGACAGGTTGAAGAAGAGGGAAGAGAGAGAGGCCCCGTGGCCAATAAATTCGTAGGGTTGGCTAATCGCGTCGTCCAAGAGAAACCATGGAAAGCCGAACTATATTAATCTACTTTTCTTCTTTTGTCAACCTAAAACCACCCACTGCTGAGTGAAGGTCTCCTTCAAAGCACGCCATTTCCATCTGTCCTGAGCCACTGTCATCTACCTCGTCCCTGCGGCCTTGGTGATGTCGTCCGCCCAACGTGCCCTTTGTCGGCCGACGTTTCTGTGTCCAGTATGAGGACGCCACTCCGATACCTTTCTGCTCCACCTGTCAGTCCCAGTTCTCGCAACGTGACCTGCCCACTCCCATTTTATGCGAGTAATTATGCGCGCGATGTCGGTGACAATTGTTTGACTCCGAATGACGACATTTCGTACGCGATCTCGGAGGGGTATACCGAGCATGGCGCGCTCCATGGCTCTCTGGGCTACTTGAAGCTGGTGGATGGTCTGCTTAGTGAGCGTCCACGTCTCTGACCCGTAGGACATTATTGGAATGACACACTGCTTGAATAACTGATATTTGAGCTTCATCGGAACATCCTTATCCCTGAGCACGTCGGATATATTACTAAACGCTGCCCATCCAACTATATTAATAAATACTACCTACTTTTACGGTAAATCCCATAAGTCCCCACTAATGTCTCCAAACCTGATCCAGATCACAACTAGTTTTCAACAACAGAACTCTGAACACATTTCCCAAAGTGCTTTGTTAGTACAGTTAAGGCGACTCCGTCGTGCCCACTCTGCGAAGAGTACATGCATTAGAACAAGAGCAATTTATTACGTCTAAGTGTACGCCGGATGTTGCCGACTGTACAATTTAGATTCTATTGTCTTGCGAAGTATCTCGCTACTGAAAATAAGAACTTTCTCTAGTTGTTGTTTGAAACTAAAAGGGATTACGACGCTGCAGAATTTGATTTGGACCTAATGGGTTTGTTGTTAAGATTCTATTCATACTGGTTCTTGATGAGCACTTATGTTTATAGGTTCTTAGGACTTTGTCTTTTCAAGTCTTACTTTCGTTTTATATCCGGTAAAATGTCAGTCAAAGTGAATTTAAGAAGTAAAAAGCAGTCTACTAATATTAAATGTTTCCTTCTAATTATTTCCTGAGTTGTAAGTAATATTTTTATTTTTATTTTTCCTTGATCCTTATTGCATTGACATTCTAATTTTGACTTATATTCCAAATATTATATTTAAAAAGAAAAAAACACGTATATTCAATGAATTTCATGGTAATCGTTAAAGTTTTTCAATGTTGCCTAGCGTGTGTAAACGATAAATGTAATTATGAACACTAATATTAAGACTTGTTACTAACACTCTTATGGATCTTGTTATTTCTAAATAAATGTATTATTATTAATATCTACAAATAGTGAAACAGCAGATTATCATTTAGATTCTAATAAGTAAAAAAAACATTTTGGTACTAATTTGCAGTAAGTAATTGACAGGTATTAAAACAATAAAAACGAATATAATCTTTTTTTTTAATTTTAACTATAAGTTCACTTTAAGAATGTTATTAATCGCAGATCAATAGAAAGAGAAAGGGATTAATACTTTAATTTACAAAACCACTTAAACTGATGTTGCGCAACCGCACTACTGTATATGTGACGTTATTTATGAAAAGGGACCTTATCGTCGATGGCGCTTCCGCCATTATTAAAGATGTTCCGATATAAATACAACGTCGCGTGTCAACGCGTCGCGACAATAAGGTCCTTTTACTTAGATAGTACCACATATTATAACTATTTTATACAAAATCAACAGCTTTTTAGAACTAAGAGTCTTGAGCTCAGCTCCGGACGAACGGACATTGTGAAACTATAAGGGTTCCTTGTTTGACAACGGAACCCTAAAAACTCTATAAAATGGCGACCCCTTCTTTCGGAGCTGATGAAACCTAGCTAAGATTCTAAGAAACATCCTGAGTATATTTTTTTTTAAATAAACCGTGTCCAAATCAGTCCATGCATTTGGAAGCTACAATGACACATACAAACACCTTGATACACATACCAGGGCTCGTATTATGGTCGCCTTTATCGCGGTGGATAAAGCATCCGTCACTCTCACACTTACATACTGGTCAGAAAGTGACAGATGTCTTATCCACATTTATCCACATCGATAAACGCGAACATAATAGGCCCGCGGGTGACTTCAAATTAGTAATACAAATATCAATGTTTTACACAAATCTTCTCTTAACTAAACCCCTCTCCTAAATCTCATGCTGCTAATTTAATTAAATCTATTTTTTCCTAAGTTTTAATTTATCCCAATTTTTCCGTGAATGCGGTTACCCTACCACAATATTTAAATTAGATTGATAACATCGAGTGAACAGTATTAAATGTAGGGTAACCACACTTTAGGACTTGATTTATTAGTTTTATTAGAAAATTAACTATACTTAGTTAAGGAAGCCTTATTTAAACAACTGAGTTAATGTCATTAATTGAGCCACAGTCAAGTGTTTTGTATTTCCAATTTGCAGTCATACATACATAAATAATCTCACGCCTTCGTTCCCAGAGTGGGGTAGGCAGAGCTACAGAATTACAAACATCTCTAAAAACTTGTTGATAATTCTATAACCACAATTTGCACAATTAGGCTAAGATGTTTACCAGCGTATTAGTGACAGGTTGCAAGCCCATCGCCTAACAATACTACAAGCCTTTATTCCCTTAGTCGTCTCTTACGACATCCACGGGAAGACATGGAGTGGCACTATTCTAACTCGGCAACCACACGAGGAATTTGCAGTCACATTGTATGTATATAACGTTTAACTTATAATATCCCTCTTAATATGTCAGGGAGTTAATAATAAGTAAGTACTCGCGTAGTTTAAGACGTTTGAAACACACGAACATCACAACCGAGAACAAAAACGCCACAACCTATTTTTATTTCAACGGAACACTCGCGGAAGCAACAATAGGCCGGTCTTGCGTGGGACGAACCTCTTCTACTAATTAAAAAGATGGCAGTTTTGACCCCGGCGTGTGTCGGGTTCACCGGGAGAACCCGGGAGAACCCGGCTGAACCCGGCTGAACCCGCCTGAACCCTGGTGCACTTAAATCAGTGCCCGGAATTGATTTAAACCTTTCGGCCATGTTTTTGGGTTACTTTGAGCATTGGAGCGTTTTCTAGTTTTAAAAGGTTGTTTTTGCACAAGTTTTGTAATTTATTATTTTTATAGCGTAACGTTGTTACAGGTAAAATATATCGTTATTGCTTGTGAAATTGGTGGTTGGAATAAAAGCAAGAGAAAATGTGTTAATATTATTAGGGTGAAGTATAATTTTAGCTTTGAAAACGTTTTAGTAATAACAAAGACGATTTAACAACGTCGTTTTTTAAATTATTAATACATACATACATAAACTCACGCCTTCGTTCCTAGCAAGGCTAGCACATGTTGTCCGCGACATGTTTGTCGCTCGGATCTCCCTTTCATTCTAATCTGTAACTATAGAGACGCACTGAGTGACAAGCGAGAAAATACAACTTGTGCCACCCTTGCAGAAAGGGGTAGAGCTACAGAATTACGTACAACTCTAAAAACTTGTTGATGATCCTGTAACCCCATTTTGCACATAAAGTAACCTTTTTCTTGTTTCAAGCTCTTATTATGACCAGGGTCCGGTCCAGTAACCTCTTCAAGGGGTTTTTGAAAGGGTTTAACTCGTTGTAACCCTTTCAAAACCCCTTGAAGGGGTTACCGGACCGGACCGTTGATTATGACATGTTTTTTGTTTGTATGTCTGGATGTTTCGTTCAAATCATGAAAGTCAATATTTAACCACCTTTTTTACTGAATTGAAATGGGATGAAATTCGGAATACATGTAAACTCGATGTCAATGCAGTGTTATAGTGTCTGAGAGTTGATCTAATTATGAAATCTCATTGCTAGTATCAGAAATATCCTTTTTAGGGTTCCGTAACTCAAAAGGAAAAACGGATCCCTCAGGATCACTTTTTTGTCCGTCTGTCTGTCCGTCTTGTCGAGTTCAAATTAAAACCATATACTCAAATCTTTAGTCCCTTGAAGCTTAAAAAAAAATCAAACTTCTAAGTTAACGTAAAAAAAAGATACGGCTGTTTTTGCCACAAAAAACGTATATTTTGACACTCTCAAGCGAATGAGAATTTATAGGGTATTTTCCGTTTACCTAGATCTATGAAATTTGGCAAGTAATACCGTCTTATACTACAAGTATAGAGAAAAATATGAAAACTATAATTTTTTTATTAAATCACAAAAAAACAGGGTCTTTAACCGTGTCATGTGCGGAACCCTCGGTGGGCGAGTCCGACTCGCACTTGTCCGGTTTTTTAATAAGATCTTCATAATTAATTCACATAAAACGTAACCTATTTTATTACTCATATTTTTGGCTACCTCTGCATCCTCCAAGAGGTCTATAAAGAACTCTCGTCAGTAATAAACCACTTATTAGACGCACCAAACAAAAAATAATAGGGCCCGGCATATAATATTCCTTTTATGAACTCGATCCAATCGTGAGAATATAATTTCGGCCCGGGATAGTATTAAATCGGTACAAAGAGCTCCCGAACAAGACTTAATTTTATTTCGTTTATTCGGCATTTTTTCCGGATTTTACTGGCCAGTATCCGTGGCTTGAATCAAAAGAAACTTCGCGAAACTGGCGGTTACGCTGTTTATATCTGTACTCATATACGAATAACATGCCACTAATAATCAGAAGAGCGTAAACGTAAACGGTCGTGAGGTTCTTTTTAGGTAGACACGATTGGTCTGTGTTTGAAAAGGACACCGTTAACGTATTAAGTGCCCTTCTGGCGGATTTTCGTATAAAATTGATGGAATATTGAGCCATTGGCATTGTGTGAAATGGTTGTTTGGATCCGTAGGTAAATAATGTCGCGGGTGGAATATCGCACTTGTATCAGTTTACTAGGGATTTGCGACGAGATAACCTTTTTACAGCCTTTATAGGTAGTAATTTTGTACATAAACGTTGTTGACATATTCAGTGTTCCAATTCCTTAATTTTAATTTTATGTACAAATTAAAGTTCTACTACTACACTTTTTAACTTCAACTTTATGAAAAAATATATGAGTTTTGTCAATAGCAACCTTCATTGTTATGCGGAAGATATTACGGGGGATGTATTTTATTCCGGCTGTGTAAACATTCGCAGGGAGCAGGTCAACGAGAGTCGCAATACTCTTGTCGGTCGAGGTCGCCTAAACTAGGTCCAATTCAACCATCGGGGGGGTTACCATGACATACTAAAGCGTTTTAGTTCAGGTTGGGAGAAAAGGAGGGTCATACAGCTCTGTCCCTTTCTCTCAACCTAAAATGAACTGCTTTAGTTTGTTATGGGAACCCCCCAGAAGACAAAAGTTTGCGCGTTAACCGCCGCTTTTGTCCTATTTCCTTGTTTTGAGGGTACTTAAGATTTTTAAATTTAACAGAAACGTCTGTTACAAAATTCTAAAGTAAAAGCGAAAAAAATTCGTCGGTCTTAGGCAGGATTCGAACCTACATCTCCTCTGGCTCTCCGGTCCGATGCAGGCGCTTACCAATTGTGCCACCAAGACCCTACTTAAGATCCACGAAATTAGTAATCGCTTGCTTTTTCATACTCGGAGGGTATGCTGACGCCATCTATCATTGTTGCTTTAATATAGTTTAGTACTCCCCTTAATTCGGCATCTAGTATTGGGATCCTTTGTGTCGATATATCGAGTAATATTCAGTTCCAATGTCATCTGGAAGGTAAGGCAAAGCCTTGAAGAAGCTTGGTGTGCTCTGGAAACCGAAACGGTATTTCACGCCGTCTCAACGCCTTCAATTTTACAAGGCTAAAATACGGCCTCATACGAACACTGCTTCCATATTTGGGCCGGAGCACCCCAATATCAACTTCATCCACTTGACCACATTCAGAGCAGAGCTGCTCAATAGCCGAGCGGCCTGCGCACGCAAAGTTCGGACCGCGGGAAACGCCACGCGCCATTCCAATCTTCGCTCCGAACCTTACGTGTAAATGCAACTGTAATAGTAAAATAGTAAAAAATGTACGGTCCGGACTGGCGCGTGGAATGGCGCGTGGCGTTTCCCGCGGTCCGAACTTTAAGTGTAAAGGCCGCTAATGTGTCGACAACCAGGGCTCCTCAAAAATCGTGATCTACTAAAGTAATATAAGGTAAAATACCTAATTATTAACCTCTAAAAAACCAGTTACTGGCACCTAGTGATTGTTTGATTATTGTCTCTATTACCTAATGTTAAAGTTTAAGGGGCCAATAATTGGGAAGTTCACCCTAGCTTTACCGTATAGAAAAGAGGCAAATCTACTGTTAACTCAGTCCTCAGTCCTAAAGTAGTTACTTTTAATTTGTAATTACTTTCCGTGATATTATTATTAAGTGGTATTCAAGAAAGAGCATTTGTATTGTAAACTATATTAAAGCGAAAAAAATTATTAATAAACAACGATAGATGGCGTCAGCATACGCTCTGAGTATAAAAAGCAAGCGATCACTAATTTCGTGGAGCTTACGTAGGGTCTTGGTGGCATAAGTGGTAATGCGCCTGCATCGGCCCGGAGAGCCAGAGGAGATGTAGGTTCGAATCCTGCCTAAGTCCGACGAATTTTTTTCGCTTTAATATTGATTACAATTTCGTAACAAACGTTTTTGTTGAATTAAAAATCATTTGTATTTTATTGTATTGTACTAAGCAAGAAAATACTTGGGACTAATTAAAAGAACGAATATAAATAAAGAAATAAACAAATAACCTGTTCAATTCTGAAATCAAGATAAGATCGGAGCAATTTGTAAAGTTAACTTTCTGCATTTCCGTCGTCTTGTTAGGTGTCTTCCGTCTTTGTGCCCAGTTCCTAGTTTGTTAACAGCTTCTCAAGCTCTCGGGCTAGTTCAAGGTATTAATTACCTAGTTTCTACCTGGAAAATGGCTTTTGTATCGTTCTCTTATTAATATCGACAGGTTGAAGATAAAGAAAGTTGTATTCCTTTAGCATTGTTATGAAATTCTTGTTATATTTTGCTTTGTTATGATTTAATTACTACAGATATTATTTTATTAAGTCGGAATAAAATACAATAAAAATATTGTTTATTGAACACCACATACAACAACAGCACACGGAAAGTAAATACAAAAACAGTTACAAAGGTAGTCAAAAGGCGGCCATTTAAAAAGCAGTGAACCGAAATTATTAAATTCAGTGCATTAACTCCAAAAACCAACAATTAAACTTTGTTGAAGTAAAATATTTCTTTAAAGAGTAAAAAATACCAACATTGTGGTCACCCTATTCCTACTAGACGAGTTATGTATGAGTCTGAAAGTTCAACGTATGAAGTAGGGTAAACATGAGACTCGGTAAAATTTAATATTTTTTTTATTAATTATTACAAAATATTACATTTACAGATTTTTGGATAGTGTTACGTACGAGTGCTTTAACTAACGGTAAAGAGCCACTAAAACATATTTGGGTTCACGACTTAGGAGTCACCCTGTATTATTACAGGGTGACTCCTAAGTTATTAGTATTACAGTAATGTAGTATTACACCCTGTAGTATATCATACGATCCCCTATGGCACCGTAGCTTCCAAATGAAGAGAAGGATTTGAACACGGTTTTCTAAAAACGAAATAAAAATTAAGCATTAAAAATTCGACTGCATTTTTTTCTACTGTCGTCAATGTATGTTAAAAACATTGAAACACAAAAAACGTTTTTTTCTAGAAGAATCTAATGACGTATCATTTATCAAAGTCGGTTGACCCATTGAGTAGTTACGAGGTGACATAGGAACGGACATACATACATCGATACATAAAGGTCAAACACATAACCCTCTTTTTGGGCTGCGCCGCAGTCGGTTAAAAAGATAGCTAGTTAAATCGGGATCGTTGTTCACTCTCATGAAAATCCATTGTGCCGAAAAGGGTATCAGACGTTTTTTTATCAATTTAATAACTATTTATAGCCAAACTTAAAAATAATAGACGTTTTAAGAAAGTTATGTTATTAGTAAAACCATTGTTACTTTAACAACGACCCCCATTTCAACAAACAAAAACTCCAGTTGAAACCACACTGCTTTCAAAAAATAACTTTCAAATTGCCACCAAAATTGTATAACTAGAAACGTTGACATAACCCTTCCAACGTCCATAAATATGAACTATATGACCGATGTAATTACCGGCGGTGAGGAGGGTATCTGTCGATACACGTCCGCGGGTCGCACGGGATGAGGGTCCCTAATTCAATAAACATACCCGCGGGGTAAATTAGTGCGGTGACGGCAAAGTCGGTTTAACTACGTGTTTAAAGGGTTTTTAAAGCAAAATGGTTAATAATTGGAGATTTACGTTATTATTATATTATCAGAAAGAATTTAGGTTGCGTTTTTGTTAGCCCCTCGTGGGCAACCAAAATATTTTACAACAAATAGTAATTTTTATCATTGTACCTTTCGTCATGGCTTAACAATTAAACTTGTTGGCTGTACCTATCTAGTGATAGTGATGTAGACTACAGCTACAGAGTTTAAGCAATCAAATAGATCCCCAACTAGGTGTTGATTCGCAGGTAGAACTAAAACCAATAACAAAAAAGACACGAAATAATCGTATAGTGTGTTGCCGGCATGCGGGCATTTATTAAAACTGCCGATGATATGTTGCTTTAGCAATTGTTTGCAAGTATTATCAATTCAATTATAATTAAAATAACTTCGCAATTAATTTTCTTAGATACTGTCCATTTTTAATGTAGTGCACGTGCTGCGTGTTCATCGTTATCAGTATCGCTGTTGCTTAGTACAAGGCATGTCGTGGTACGGGGGCAAATCATAATAATCAAAGTATCCGCCGACTGTCATTTACATTTGTCAAATTGCTGTGCTTTACATTGCTGGTAATTAAAATTTTGTTAGAAAGTTAACAAAGCCTGAAAATTTGTTTATTAATTAAATGAATGTCAGGGTTACGTTACAGATGTACGTTATTTTAACCTCCTTTAAAAAAAGCCACGGTGCTGGTAACACACTGTATAAGTGTGTTTAGTCATAACTTAAATATCTTTTATGCAAGTAGTAAAAAAGTGCTTGAGGACGACTAAACATATAATATTGCGTATAAGCTAATTAATTTAGTTCAATTCAATTCCATTTATGGCTAAAATCATAAAAAAACTGACAATGAAAATTATTAGAGATCCAATCTCCACACACAAACCAGGTTTGTAGGACCCCATTTTTTAGCCTCACAGTCCTGTTAAGTATTTAAACATCGTTTACCTACCGATGTAAAATTATATACAAATATATGAAAATCAACCCACTTTTGCTTGCACTTAAGGCATATTTTGTGCCATGGATACGTTTGCATGTGCATATTACGCCTCGAACACATTATTAAATTGCACCAACCCTGAGCTATAATCCACCCCCCCCTCACACACCGACACATGTCGCCAGCGGAGGGTTGATTGCATTACTGTCATCATGCACGACACGCTTTAACATGATTCTGAAAAATATCATTTTCAATTTTGAGCGAGCTGGAATTTAATATTGTGTTAATGTGAAGGCTTTATGGGTGTTACTCGTTGATTTATTTTGAAACGTTTAAGGGCTCCCGTATACTTCAACCCAAATGTTCTGATAATTTTCCGACGATTAAGATGTGAATTGTTTAAACATCGTGATTCTAAAAGAAGACAACTGGCCACCGTTACGCTAGCCTTTTGGACGCATCAGTCAGCTGTTTCCCGGGCCGGATGGAGTTAGCAGGGTGGCAGAAATAAGGACCGCAAGGGGAGCAGACCAAAGAGCAAAAGCAGCACCATAGATATGCCTGCTGCCCGCAACAACTAAACCAGAGGAACCTGAATAAACACCTGAAGACGTGCCTTCAGTAGGCGCAGTATGTTAGCGCTACCTCTGTTCTATGACGTATTCACCCGCTTGCGGGGGAGGCGTGGAGCAGCAAGCCTCGACCCCGCGCGCGACACACACCAATTTAGCGCATGACACCGAGCGCATGCGTGTTAATATATAATTCTTGTAATTAAAAAAATATACTGTTAGTTATTCTTGTCAAAGAGGACTTTGGACTTATCTTCCTCGTGTGGACACTTTCTGATTTATGACCAGATTTATGTTTGAGAGTTCCCTCAAAAATTGGTAAAAATAGAACCCTTATGGTGAGACCCTTCGGTGTCTGTCTGTCTGTATGTCACAGCAGTTTTTCTCTGAAACTATAAAAGCTATCAACTTGAAATTTGCCACTGGTATAACTTCTTCTGGGTCTAGAATGTGGTGTTGAAAGATGAAATTGATTTAACTATGACAAACTGGATGCCAAATGAAAGGGTCCAATCTGCACAGTTAAAAACTGTTTTCTTTTATAATTTTCCGTGATGTAGAAGTTGACCTTTTTAAGACATTTTTGTCTTAAATAGCTATTATTTACTCGACAATAATATCAAAAGTAAGGTTTACTCTGAGTAAAATAAAGTCGTTATTAGCTCTTGTTTTGTATAAAACCATTTTTGTAAAACCATTAGGTATTGATCTCTCTCATCCATAGGTAACAATCTTAAAAACAATCAAGCACGCATTTTCAAAATCACAATGCCCTTTTAAGCCGTCGTAAATGCCAAGGTACGCAAAATGCCTACAATTCCCTCTTGTCCCTCATACCTCATACGTTTGTGAATAAACCTAAATCCTTTTACTCCCTTTGATTTTTCCCTTTGTTTCGCTACAAAGAAACGTCGTATAGGATTACGTTATTACGTATAAGACGCAATTACCTTGTTACTCTGCAGAAAGTATAAAATATTCAAAAGCAATGTTCTTCCACTTAAAAGCTGGTATGATGCTATAATACGCATATAAACTTACTAGTTTTTTAAAGTCTTTGTCCGAGTAGAAGTAATTCATCGCTATTTCCTCAGGAACAGTTCGATTTTCTAGAATACATATTTTTGCAACGCACGACAGTGCTATGGAACCTGCTTATTGCGGCATGTTGGTAGTCCGCGGTTTGAAGACTATAATAGCTAAGGGGCCTTCCACAGGATAAAAATCATAAACTGTAAAAACTCCTTTGGTAACTACGGCTACCTAAAGCTATCTGTAGGCGTACAAAGTTTGTAGATTTAGTTACCAAAAGCAAGCCAGTGGATATTGTTTTTACGATGTAGTCGGCACCGAAGTGAATAAAAGCTATAATGATTTAAATAATATGATAAGGATGGTTTCAGACAAACTGAAATAGTACCGCAGAGGTAGAAGGTATGATTCTGTTTATGTGAAAATTCAACTATTAATTAATTGTTTTTAAAATACCTCGTGATTTGAAGTCTGTTTTTAATATAGTTGATTTGGGTACTGTATTTTAGTAACTAAAACAAAATGTTACTTACAGTTTGCACGTATTAAAATTTAATTAACTTTACTTATTATTTATTAAAAACATCGTCTAAACACTCAACAACTTATTCCTAAACAATCAAACTCAACGTTTTATCTTTCAAAGGAAATTAAAACGGCCAAACAAATTCCGACCGTTTCGAGTCCGCTTAGCACCGTGAAAGGCCTTCCAAACATCGTCAGAAAACCAAGTCAGTCGGCAAAAATCAATCGGCAGTGTCAACTCCCGTAATTATGTTTGCCTAAAATGTAAGTCAAATGAAATAAAATTTCCACTCGAGTGCCTCGCTAAAGGCACGTATAACATCGTACAAACTCGCCTATTTTCTTGGTCCTCTGCAAATATGCGGTGAGACCCTTTTTGGGAACAAATTCGGCATGTTTGACCGTTATAAGTAAGCTGAGCTACTTTGGTTCACTGGTCACATAAATGTGGAGTGTCCGTTTGTAAATAATGAAAGATTTTGCGTATTTCATATTTGCTTGTGTTTGCATGTAGATAAAATTGAGTAAGCCGTACGTAATTTTACTTACATTGACGCAATCGTTTAGCGTCAATTTGATGAGTGGGGCAGCCTTATGCTCGGTCAACTTTAAGTTGAACAAGAAAAAGAAGGTGATTCCGATAATCGAACTGAACGGGTTGAATTGCCCCGAATTTAATCAACTGGCACACCAAATGATGACAGAATTCAATTTTTTGTTGTACGGTCACGGAAGTTAATTTTCTACCCATTTCAAAGAAAATCTGCTTGAAGATGTCATTTTCAATAGAGATGTCAAGTCATTTGTAATTGATAGGAAACTCAACCTTATTGCTGTAGAATGTCAAATTGACTTTGGACCTAAGGTGGGTCACAAATTAAATTCCTTGACTGTACAATAGAATTTGATCAACTTTATATTGAACAACATGCTGTCATGATACGTTGTCATTAAATTCGTAAGCCAATTTAAGCAGAGACCCTAGATAAGATGCTTAACGCTATCGAAAACGATTTTCGAAAACTATCAAAGTGTATGGAACTGACAAGCCCTTCACATGACCATCTGGCAGCTTCTCTCTTCTTTGGCGTACGTTTATGCCAAAGTGGTCGTGGTCGTCATGTTGATATTATTCACAATGCGACGCCATTCTTCGCGAACTGCCGCCCTCCTGGTACATTCGTGTAGAGGACCATCGACGGCCGGTATTTTGGTCCGTCCACCTCATCGGCGATCTACCGCGTGGTCTGATGCCCTTCACCTTACCTTGCACTACCAGCACCTTGCTCTATCTGGCAGCTTACGTCAATCCATTATAACGGTAACGATCTTGGCACGCATCTTGTGAGAACCCCGCTTTGTAGTATGTAGTCTTGAGATTCCAGATGTCTATGGGTTTCAGATTATGATTACCATCAGGTGGCCTGTGGGCTCATTTTCGTTCTCCATGTCATATAAATGCAATCGTGCGACGTTAACTGTACAGTCAGCATCAAAATTAGCTAAGCGGAATAACATGCTCCAAATGGGGTCTATATCGGTTGATCTAAAATTTTTTGGCCTATTTTTGTTCCGCATCATATTTTTTGGCATACCAACGTTTCGTCTAATGATTTAAATGTCGAAAATAGTTTGATCGAAATTGTTTTGCATAATATTGTCTGGTCGAAAAATTGTTTAGTATAACATTTGTTTGGAATAACTTTTTTTTTGTCGAATGATTTTTTGGTATAACGTTGACCGTGAGGCGAAGTCGACGGAGCTCCGCTTCGCGGAGCTCCTGTTAAGCGTAGTTGTGGCGCTTCGCACCTTGACATAACTCTAACCTATAGATTAGATGAGACCTAGGTGTTTTATACTGGGATGGGCTTCGACCAAACAATATTAGGGATTTAGCCTTTTAGTAATTAAATTTTTAGACAAAAAAATTTTAGACCAAAAGTACTTTAGAACAAAAAATATTTATGAAAAAAAGAAGTATATGCCATTCAATATTATAGGAAACATTTTCGACCAAAAAATTTTAAAACGTAAAATTTTAGATCAGTCGAAGGGCACCCCTCAAAATCCCAGTCCTGTCCAGACACGACGTATTCTCTTGACAATAGAGTAGAGTGCAGATCATCTTGACCACTTCGGTTGCTTAGCTACTTCTGCTGCTGACTGTACGGGTGCGTCGACGTAGAATCAATTCGAACTTGGCTGGACACTGCCGCGTGTCTTGATCATTCTTAACCTATATAAGAATGTACCACTGCCCTGATGCTTTTTTGTTCTTTATTTTGTTATTGACTGTTTTTAATTTATGTTTTCTATTGTTTCAGACCGGGAAACACTTTCACCGCACTTCACTTCTTATCAAAGCTTTCAACCACAAGTTTAGACTGGACCTCGAGCTTAATACGTGAGTACATTAATATTAATAAAGCTTTTTTTAAGACTCACTCCTGTTAAGACAATGCTAAAGTGCATTTTGCTAATGTCGACTTATTGATAGAAAATCGCCATGGACTTGTTAGAAGTCCATGGATATGACACGCCAGGACAATTGTTCGGTTAAAGAGTAGTTTCTCTTGTAGACTTGGTTAAAGGTGGTTCCTCGCGCTTCTGTCGAGCAAAGACGATCACGATTATAAGTTAATCAACTGTCACATCTGATAATTATGACATTCGGCCTCATTCTAATTGCTTGGACACGGATCCGTGCCAGCCTATGAACTGCGTAGGCTCTGCGTGCTTACCCACATTTTAATTTAAGCCTTCTTACATAGCTTCGAAGGTTTCAAATCAATTGTAGGTTGAACCAATAATGTAATGAAATTTACAAAAAATCGCTCCTTGCTTAAAAATATTCAGTATGGCCGCCATTGTGTGGGTTTGGGGTCACGTGACCGCGTCGCCGCACTGAGCCGTCTTTTTTTCATGCCTACCGCATACTAGACATTAACGTCGGATAAAAGAAACAAACCATTTTTCTTACGTTTAACATTATAAATATAGCTTGGTTCGATCATTGCCAAATGAGAGGTATAAAATGTTGCCCACTTATATGACGGCGCTTGTTACTTTCTTTGGTGATTCGATCTTGAGCATGTCCTCTATCCTAGGCGGTAAAAACCATATACAGAGTGCCTCTGACCTATCGTGTTTGACCTGTTACCGTATTGTCAACGTTTTGATAGCTCTTATTTACTTGACAGTAATGGTGGTCGAGTTCAAAATAAAAAAACAATACCCTAAAAGGTCAAAGCCGATATACAGGGTGCCTCTGACCTTGGGGCTTTAAATGCAACCATTGATTCTATTCGCTAAACTGAACTACTTTTGTTCTGCAACATTAAAAAATAGCTTAAATTTAGATAACTAATTGATGTTAAAGTCTAGTTGTAAAATCAGTGTATAACATCATGGCCATAAAATCAAGATCTACTACGGGGGCGACATTTCCTTGGTACGAGGGCTAAAGGAAAATGGAGAATTTGATCGCGTACATTGAAAATTACGTTTAACTTGTATGAAAAAAAAGAAATTTAAGTTGGATATATTTTTAACAACTTACAGAACAAAAGAAGTTCAGTTTCAGGAGTAGGAACGATCCATGCATTTAAATCCCCAAGGTCAAAGGCACCCTGTATATCGGCTTTGACCTGTTATCTTATCTTATCTTATCTTACAGATGGGCCCTTTCGGATACACTTCGACCCTTTAGGATCTTTTGTGCAATTACCCTCTTACACACTCAGCTGTTCGAATGTGCAGGTTTCCTCACGATGTTTTTCCTTCACCGTAAGAGCATCGGGTAATGCACTTAAGTTATAAAAACTCATTGGTACATGGTGACCGCGGGGGTTCGAACTCGGTACCTTACGATCACGAGTCGACCCTCTAAGCCACTAGGCCACCGACGCTCTGGCTTTGACCTGTTAGGGTATTGTTTTTTTATTTTGAACTCGACCACCATTACTGTCAAGTAAATAAGAGCTATCAAAACGTTGACAATACGGTAACAGGTCAAACACGATATGGCGTTTACCGTCTAGAATAGGAGCCCTGAAAAGGCCGCGGACGGACGGACGGACGGACGGATGGACGTTCCGTTGCTGCGTGTGCTCAATGTGAGTATCCGGAAGACTAAAAGTCTCTGTTTATTTTTCCGTTTTTATTTATATTTATAAAAGTAATACAAGTAGGGTAACTGCACCAATGATGGACACTTTTAGCTGACAGGCACCAGTAATGGACACTTCACTCTTAAATATAATTTCATACGGTCCTAAATTGATTGTTGCAAAACAAATGAATAAACCCTTATCTTCTGTAAAATAAGAATCAAGTGTCCATTACTGGCTTCTTGTCCATTACTGGTTCCACCGCCCTATGATAGTAATTGAAACAAATAATGAAGAAAGAATCTCGATTATCTCAGTTTTATAGATGCATTGTCAAATAATAATACTAATTTAAGTAATCATTATAAATCTTAACTCTAAAACTATAAATGTAACTTTACAACAAAAAAAAAACAGGATTTTTTAGGTTACTGAAGTGTTATTGCAAAGTTGACTCTTATACCAAGCATGTATAAGAAAGAAACCGATTACTAAAAAAATCCCAAGTATATCGTTAACATGATGTCACAAATAGCTAAGCGACTTCAAACGTCTGATACTTACAAAGACGCTTTGCTTCTAAACGGCTTCTCTACATTTCCTTTGTCCAAAACCTTACACAATTTACGCATTTCATCTAAGAAATTGCTGAAACGAGTGAAAACAATGTAATCGCATATAGAAATATCGGCGTAAAACTCCCATAGATTATTCGGGAAATTACTCTCCAGGCAGTATCCAGGCTGTTATTGGGGCGATATTATGATTCCAGGAACGCAATATTCGGCAGTGCACCACACCACACAGTTAATATCAGAAGTTTAAGAAGTGTTTTGAAGATGGAAACCGTTTTGGTCGTTATTAATCACGCATAGACGCTTCTACAATGCGATACAAAACAATTTATTGTACACCAAACAAAAACATTACGGAGAAACAGTACAATTTGAAAGTATATGCTCAAGTACAAAGGTGATTTTCTACCTCTAAATTAAATGTTAAGTAAAAGTACAATTCTTTGATATAATGGCTACTGTCCAGTGGGACGATTCTGCCAGTGTCGAGGTTGGAAATAACAAGGGATCAGTGCAAATATTTTACCAAATGTTGATACATCAGTTGGTTAATAAACGTCTTAATTTCATACGATCAGTTACTCAAATCAGTTAATCAAAGCTACTTACTTTAAAGGATTTATGCCAATTAAAAAAAAAAATGGTTGTCTCGTTGGCTCTCATTTTTTTTGAATGAAGCTTTGTGATAGCCATGATTTACAAATCCGGCAGTGTTTGATAGTGAATGTTTGAATGATTAATAAAACAGTACAATGATAACAATAGCCCTACAGTTGAACATTTGTTGGTTAGTCTTAGTAGCACTGACAAATCTGACAAATGATGTTTCTGTTTCCGCTTGAAACAAATATTACATAATTAAAAATATTTTGAAAGAAAGAAAGAACATTTATTTTCTCATCATGCTGTTTTAAGCTGCGACACTGTGCCACACCCAAGACATGTGTTATACGGCTTCGTTCAAAAACCTCCTAACTCGACGCATTCCTTTGTTTTTGCTCCCGCAATACGATATTTATTGCTTCGTGATATTTATTAAATCTGCCCGAGACCTCTTCGCGTACGCCGCGTTACTTCCACGTCACCGTATAATGCCATTATGAGGAAAAATATTATTAAACTGGGAAATAATAGACAAAAGGTAATTCTTGCTTTATTATTTTATTCTCATTGTTTTAAAGATGATTTTTATTAAATAATACGTGATATTTCTGAAGTTGTAGGACAAGATAGTTTCTTTACATAGTAACTATAGAACAAAGTAGATTTCTGCGTCTGTCTGTCTGTCTGTATATCCGCTAACTGCTCCTCAACCACGCTATGGAACCTCTAAGGCCCCACCATACTACAAAAAGGCAGTTTTTTATAAGTGGGACTTTGAATCTACCATCAAGGCTATAAAGTTCATTTACGTTTGCTCGATAATGCTATTTTCAGTTTATGAACATAGGAAAACAAAGCTTATTCTTATTGCAGCTCAGTTCAAATTAAATTGCCTTATGTACATCCTACTGCACACTGGGCTTTACGACGTTACGGTTTTCGCCATCAGTCCGATATTTATTCACGAAACATATACTCGTAATACATTCTAGCTCATATGTACAGTCAGCATCAAATATATAGACACAGTAAAACTTTCAATAATATGTAAACACGACTCTGCTGCGAGGGAATAAGGGTGTATATTTATTTCTGAAACCTTGTGAACGTATATATATTTATGACGCTGACCGTACGACTTTGACAGAAAGCTCACATTAACCGTAGCAAAAGAGAGCGGGTGGCTAGTTAACGTTTAATGTATAATTTGACTGTGTGTTTTTGACAAGCGAACCAAATATGTGTATCCCTGTAAAATGTTATCGCAGAAAAACAACCTTCTTTCATCCTCTTGGGTCCTACGTGTAAAACCGTAGTTAACACATTGATTTCAGATTTTCTTTACATCCCAATGGTGCCAAACGGGCTTAAAAATCAGTGCAAGCTCGTTCAGAAATCTGATGGTAGCAACAGAAACAACGCCGCATCAAAAGTGGCAAAACATTCCATTTTTACCAACAGACAAGCGCGATACAATTGAAAAATAGAGGGTTCTGTTTGTGAAATATAAATAATACCTAGGGATAAATGTTAATAAAGATGACTTCTTGAAAATGTTAAAGAAAAATACTGCGCAATTGAGAATTACTTCTGTTGTTAATGAAATGTATATATCGAGGTAAGAGAATGGTGATATTTACAAAATACAGCTGCACTTTCCAATATAGGCGTACAGGTTATGACATGGCAGGACAAATTCTGACCCAGCAACACTAATTTAAATTGACATAAACATGACAAACCGTCAAATAGCAGTCGACGTTAGGTAGTGCTATCTAACGTCGACGTTGACTTTGATTGATTTATCAAAACATTAATGGGGCTATTATTTTCCCAAAATTTGAACTAAATCTTACATAAAATTTGTTTTTTGGCACCGCATCCAATTTAAATACGTGCAGGTATCGTTGGAGAAATATGTAGCTTGATCGATTATTCAAGTGCGCAAACTGCCAAAGATAGTAATTTGCTTCCTTCTTTATATTGAGTGATAAATCTTAGTCATTATTTTTAGTTTAATGTATTTGACATGTAATGTTTCTAATTTTTATATTTGTAATGTTTTATTTGTGCTAGTTCTAATAGTTTATATTTGTTGCTTTATTACCTTGTAATGTAACTTACTTTTAAGTATTATTGTATTTTATGTTTGAAAAAATGATGAAGTGTGTCTGAAGCGCTAGTAGATTCAATCTAATTTGCCGACGTGTAAAAGAGCCCGTATGTGGCCAATTTAGTCAATGAATATTTTGATTTTGATTTTTTGATTTTGAATACTTTTTTTTTCACTGTTCTAGGCAGGTAAGTAGTCAATCCTGACACATTGCACGACCATGAAGTTTATGACTATTGACAGTGTTGACACAATGCCAAACTTATTTGTTGCGTGTGAACGAATAGTAATAACAGCATTGTTTGACTGCTGTCAACATTATCAATACTCAGAAACTTCATGGTTGCGCAATGTGTCGAGTTTACTTCATATCGGCTGGGCACTATATGCGACATAATAATAATGTAATTTTCAATACGAAATAAATGACTATTACAAATGTCTGGTGTCTTCAAAACATGCGTGAATAGGCTGTTTTGAGAAAAAAAACTGCTCATACAAAAATACCATAGCCATTTCGTCATACGAAAAAATGAGTCATTCTTTATGTCAGAACAAAAAGGCAAGTCTTCCCACTAGCTGTCCGCTATGCAATTTCAGTAGCTACATGAAGAGTCTGGGTAATTACTCGGCCAAAGTGACTAGCCAGCTTCTCTGTGAATCTTTCCTTTGTCTACGGAACCCTAAAAATTTGATTGGCGCACAAAGCCAACACCGGCGCCGGCTGTTTGCTGCTGCGCTCCTGGTTTAATGAAGTTGTCGCGACCGGGCGACAAAGAACCGAATAGGCATAGTTTAGTTAGAAGAAAACTGCGTTTTGTAAAATAGTAGATTGTTCAACAAGAGACTAAAACAAGCCATAATGTCATTGCGGTTGTTTAGTCTCGCGTTAAATACTCTACTTTTCACTTTGAATGCGAGAAAAAGAAAACTACGTTCTATACAAAATTACAATATTAAAAAAAATATGTAGGTAACAAAGTTTCTGACAAAATTTGTTTCGCGGTTGTCATTTTTTTGTAAAGTGACACAAATGCCTATAAAAATATGAAAAATATGAAAAAAATATGAAATATTTAGCCAACAGATACAAGCTTGAAAACTATTTGGACCATGCCTAATAAAATAAAATTATCCTTAATATATTTAAATATATTCATATTCGTAATCATTCACTTTAATTCCTAGAGATTATTAAGGAGCTTTAGTCCCAATGTGCAGAGATTAAAGTAACATTTTAAGAGCATGAGAAGTGTAAAAATATTTGAAAGGGCATGGTTCGGTCGGTTCGGTATTTAAGCCTGTATTTGACATATGGCTTGGCGCATGTTCAGTCATGCGTGACTGAGATGGGAGTACATTATTAAATGAAGATGCTTAGGTATAAGCACTAGGCTATTCCGACCTCTGCATATGGCCGAACTGCGAAATATTTTAGAAAGAATTTGACGAAAGGAGATTTGGCTCAAAAGCATACTATTTTTTTTATTATTCAGTGACAATATTGAATATTATCAGTGTTTGCTACGCCCACTTTAGACTAGTGGTCGGAATGACGTCTTTTGTTTGTTTTGTTTTAATGTTTTTAAACAAACAATTAAAAGAATAGTGTCCTTTAGAGATACACCTTTAACGCATTCACTGCCACCGACGCATATATACGTCACCGTGACTTCCACCCAGTGCCATCAACGCATATGTGCAATTTTACAGTAGGCAAGCTCCGTATAAAATAAAAGATGTGGCACCTGGCGAAAGTTCAAAAAACAGTACTGGCAGTGAATGCGTTCTTGTTGTCAATTAACTTGTTCCTTTTTCAAACGTGTATATGAAAGATCGTCATGGGAACGACTTAGTCGTCATTACCCTGACTCTGAATGGGGCAGATAGTCTAAGTGATACACTTGTCTTAGTGCATAGAGGCATTCCATCTAAATACTCAGGGTTGCCCACATATATACAGTATATATCGACGGTAAAAAGCGTAAACGCTGTAACCCACAATGTACCAAAAAATTTTTTTTGCATATTCGGAATCAGATTTTTTTTCTGCGTCGAATGGTCCGGGTCTCGTGGCTCTACGACGATTAGAAAATTCTGTACAGCGTTGAAATTATATGTACTTTTTCGACATATAGCAAAATTAATTGCTGTAAGCCGCCAAAAAACAGGTCTTTATTTTGCATTTGCATTTACACCAATTCATATTTTACAAATTTTTCGAGTCCAGTAGGTTACTGCGTGCGTAAAACCATTTCCACTGTCATTTACAGCGTTTACGCGTATTGAAAAAAAAAGTGACACTACACTTGCTACGTTTTCTGTAAAATATATTTAGATGATAGTGACTTACTACGTTTTAATCAGGCACCATAATGTGAATACTCACAAGTTACACCAAATATGAAGTAATACGCAAAAATATTACTGACCTTTACCTCATTTCTTAAACGATTGCTTATTATTGGTCGCTTGAGTTTACCGTATTTTAAATAAGCGCTCATGCTGTGTGGGTAACGTCTTACCGCCCCGATCAGTCAGTCTGAGACCGCCGTGGGATCAAGTTGTGTGTGGTGTAACGGTCTTTCACCGCGTGACAACAAAAATTTAAAATGTAATTATATCTATTTTAATAGTAAACCAGTGTAAATAATGTGAATAGTTAATACTATACTAATGAATTCTTATTTCATTTAAATAGTAACTACTTAGTATGTATGATAAATTCTGAGAATTAAGTGTTGCTTTACATAATTATAAGTAATTAAAACTACTTTACGAATTTTAACAATACTTTGATAATAGTTATTAGTTTGAAGAAACGCTAGTATAGTGTCTTAAACTTTTCAGTTTGTTAAACATTGATGTTTTTAATTTTAATTGACTTTATTTCATGAGTAAGTTAACTTGTGATATTTAATTTATCATAATAATATACTTCTTTTATACGAAGTGTTTGTAGCGATGCATAATTATCGTTAAAATAAATGTATTTCTTTTTTTTCAACTAGACTTGTATTGTAAATGTTTATAAGCATGTATATATTTATATATATATATATATATATATATTTATATGTAGATGTTCGGATGTTTATATCTAATGGAGGATTGAAAATATATTTACATACACATACAAACACATTCGTATTAATTAATTCTTTAGGATAACATTTAAAAAAAGGATTAATAAATGTTATCTCATATTTACGTCGTTTTAATATCAATAACCTTTTTTGACATCTATCATTGAATACAATTATGATTTTTTTAAACTGCAAGCTCTGCAGCGTAACATCAATTTAGGCAGTGCTCAACATTTAAAGAATGGTGGTTACATCACTTACGCTTATTAGAAATCAAACTGATTATTACCTTTCCATACATTTAACAAAATCATTAACAGCGTTTTATCGTATTGAAAAAAAAAGTCAGGTTGCTGTAACCGACACTAAAAAGAAACCTAGTCACTTCTGGTCCACGACAGGCATATGATCTAATAAGGAATTTGAAAATACATATGTAGTATAAAAATGGCACCGATCGCTCAAATAAAAAAAAAGATATGATTTTTTTTGTAAAATTTCAAAAGTTTTTTGGCTCTGGTGTAAAGTTTGATTTTGCGGGTTACAGCGTTTACGCTTTTTACCGTCGATATACAGTCTTCAGATTGTCATCGTAAGATTGTAAATGTCAATTGGGCTTCAGAGTCAACTTAACATCAAGGGCCTAGGTGTTCAAGTTCAAATGTGTGGGCCTAAGTTTTTTCTAGAGTGTCTTCGTTAATGTATAAACAGCCAAACACTAGTTGTCTTGCGCGCTCGTAGGCATGTGAGGCAAAGTAAGTGTATAATTATTAAGATTTTAATATTAGTAGATAGATAGGCCTTATTTGTTTCTCTTCGACGCTGTAGAATCTTTCTAATTGCCCAGCTTTTCAAATGTGCACATTTCCTGACGAAATTTTCTTTCATTGTAAACGCAGTGGATAATGTTCTTTAAGATAAAAAAAATATTGCACATGGCAAAGGGGCTTAAAATTAAGACCAGCGACGCTCTTTGAGAGAAACTTGTTGTCTTTAGTTACAATAAGAAATTTCCGTATAGAAAACTAAGGATAAAAATATGACTTAATATAGGTACGGTGCTTAAAACATAATACTATTCCAAACGTTCAAACTTGCTCAAATGACTAAAATAACGCCGAGCAAGCATAAACGTATGGACCCTCCATAAAATCGTTGACTAACAACTCTTTTATGACAGTTTTACCGCGTCTGTAAGTAGTCCTTTTTAAAAATAATTGACACATTCCTCTGTAGCGTGAGCAGCTGCATTCGCATCGGATTCTACAACGGTTCCGAATTTCAGCTGCAAATCGAGAAATTCCCGGGAATCACAGCTTTGTCGCGCGACAGAATTGAGTAAGTGAATTGATTTGCGACAAGTGTCAGAGTGTTGCAGCAATGCTTTCCGTCGCGATAAAAGATGCAAGAGCTTTTGATGCTACGGGATTAAAAGTCTTTAAAATGTTGCATATTACAAGCTTTTTATTTAACTTTTCCATTCTCTATTCAACTTTGTCTTGAAGTATATTGATTTCAAAAGTATCTCTTTACTAGCTTCTGGCCGTGATTTCGATCGCTTAATTTTCTATTTGTCGTTTTTCTTCGGGAAAAAAATCGAGATGAAAGTAGCATATGTCTTAATCCAGGATAAAAGCTATCTCCATTTTAAATTTCACCCAAATACGTTAAGCAGTTGCAGCTTGAAGGAGCAACAAACGAACACACATACTTTTGCATTTATAATACTTATAAGTAGCATTTTTAAATAGAAGCCTTGCCTTTCAAGTTAATAATAGTTACGTCCAACACATTTAACAGAAAAACTGATGATTATGCGACCTTCAAAAGACAAAGTCTTCTCTCTTTTCAAAGGTCAGCAATGCATTTGCGATTCCTCTCCTGGAATTAACGCGTGAGCTGCTGGCTTGTTTTTCTCGCCTATCACAAAAAACTGACTCGTTAATTAGTCTCGATTATGCTACCCACCGATTTCCAACTCAAAGTTAGCTGTTAGACAATCCATTGAAATCCGGTAAAATCTGGTGAAATTACGAGCAAAGAGGCATTCCATCTTGGTCCTTAGAGTTGGCTACGCGTTTGCAATCTTACAGTAAGTTTTAAGATTGTACGTATTGTCTGGAGCATGTTAATGTCTATGTGATTTGCCTTCTCCTTGGCAAATCTTCAAATCTAAACGCGACCTAAATATATATCACCCCCTCACAAACTGTTACTGTATCCCACCTAAGAATCGCGACCTTTTCTCCATCAAAAGAAGTCAGCCCAGTGATAATATTTTACGCCATTTTATTTATTATTTCCTCAAAGTCAGAGGGCCGTAGGTTTAGGGCATTACCGTTAAGGAAGAGCGTAAATTACCTACACCTACTCCTTTAGGACCGCGGGAATTATATGATATCCTGCCGTGTCGGGGAAAATTCTCAGGAGGAATTCCTTAGGGGAAAAATTATAAGATGACAAAATACGCTTCTATGTTAATGGTGGACATCCCAAAAGGGAAAAAAGTATTCCATTAATTCTGGTTTTGATAGTCAAACATTTAACTCGATACGGTTGATTAGCAAGTGTTAATTAAGCAGAAATTAACCTAATTACAATAAATACTCAACAGCAATCCACATTATTTGGCAAATTGAATAACCTTAAATTAGGGCATCATTTTGCTGGTACCGAGTGACCTCAACACATAACCTCAAATCCGTTCAAACCGCGCTTTAGAAAACAAAATGTTTTCAAATTTAAACTGTAAACTCATGCAGGCAAGGTCTGGTTCTGAATGGAGTTATTCGCGCATAGGCAAGTTTATTGAGCTGTATTGTTTTTCAATCGGTCGGGCCCGGGGGCTGTGACGTCACGGCATAAACATGGCGGTGGCGGTTTGCGCGCGAAATCGATGGTCCGCTTGAGAGTTAAGTGTTTTTTATGCGAAACTTCGTGTACGCTGCTGTATTTTTTGTTTAAAAAACGTAGCGCTGCTGTGCTTTATTTTTCAATTTGTTTATGGTTACATTATTGAATTTAAAGTCGGTGTTCAGTCTGTTGTTGCTATTATTTATGATAATAATAAATTCAGTAGATTTTTATGCACATACTAGCTTCTGTCGCGACTTCGTCAGCGTAGAGTTTGATTATCAATATAACTATGGGCTGGCTGGACGGATTTGGAAGAAAATTGGAATGGAGATAGCTTATACCCAAGATTAATAGGCTATCTTTTCATACCGGAAATTTTAAAACTTTCCGAGGCCATAATGGTAATTGAAAACGCGGACAAAGTCGCGGGCAAAAGCTAGTGAATAATAAAAATGAAAAAAAACTGATTACCATCCTTCTGTGATATTGTTAAATGTTTAAGTTATGCAAACGAAGCACCTATAAATAATAAATACTTCATTTCATCTCAACTGGATCATCGAACAAAAGTTTATTAATGATCACAATAATTAAATACATTCAATCATTTTGTACAATTTTATTGCGGAAAATGACGCATGTCAGCGTAATGATTCAATGAGGGAATGAAACGAACAGGTGAAGCGATGAGCGTGTCGCGTGCTAGTGAGTGAATGAATGATGTTATAATGATGAAATATGGTCATTACAAAATATTGTCAGGCATGACTTACTTTATAAATAGCTAGCGACCCATCCTCGCTTCGCTTCGCTTCATCAGAGTTTTTTGTAACGCTCGTACATAAACCAGATTTTTTTATTCATAAAAACTTTCGTCTTGAATCGCTATCCATTGATGAAAACCACATTAAGGGACTACCATGGGCAGATGACCTTCGATCTGAAGGTCAACTTTCAGTTGTTCATCACCATCATAATCTCACGCCTTCGTTCCCTAGTGGGGTAGGCAGAGCTACAGAATTACTAACATATCTAAAAACTTGTTGATAATCCTATAACCACAATTTGCACAATTAGGCTAAGATGTTTACCAGCGTATTAGTGACAGGTTGCAAGCCCATCGCCTAACAGTACTACAAGCCTTTATTCCCTTAGTCGTCTCTTACGACATCCACGGGACATGGAGTGGCACTATTCTAACTCGGCAACCACACGAGGCCCTTTCAGTTGTTGTTAAAACCTATTTGCATTAACACTGCTGTTCTAAACTAGCTGCCAGCTCTATGTTTCTTTTACAAGCCACTGATATCAAGATTTATGCTATCAAAGTTTGACATTAAACTGCAAAAAAGTAGTTTTTTGGCCTTTATTTCCATATTTTTCACTTTAGAAAAAAACTTGCGTCGGTTTATTAGATGTATTTATGAAGAATATTTAGATGTCGATTCCCATATCAATTGACGCCAAGATGAAAAAGTTATATGCAATTTTGTTTTTACAGTCATGTTTTTAAAAATTTATAAAAAAATAATCTTGGGTTATTTTGAAATTCTGTTCGTCAGAATTAACGATGAATATATGGATAATTATAATATATTTTTTCATATTTTCACATTCAGTTTTGACTCAGTTATAAGAACTTAAACTTCATACTTTAAATCCGCTGCTTAGTTTGAAGGATCTAAGCGTACATTCATGAACTTTAATTTGAGAACAACCTTAGGTCCAAAATCATTTTGACATTCTACAACAATAAGGTTGAGTCTGCTATAAGTTACAAATGATTTGGCATCTCTAATGACATTGACGACTTCAAGCCTATTTTTCTTGAAATGGGTCACAAATTAACGATCGCGATAGTACATACAGAGGGACAGACGGCGGGAAGCGATTTTGTTTTAAACTATATAAAGAAGTATGTCTTGGTCTTTCATAGGCTTTGGATGCGTGTGTGAATAGTACAAAAGATTATGTAGCTGTGTTTATTAAAGTTTAAGGTCAATGAATTTCACATTGGTGCATAGTTAGTTTTTTTTTTTATTCACTTTTTTAAGTAAACTAAACTAGATTGTGACCTTAAAAAATCCACAAAAAAAACAAAACAACAACAAACAAAACAATCGATATATAAATAACTTTCGTAGCATACAACTTAAAGTGTTAAATGTCATAGAAAAATAAATTATTAACACTTACAGTGCACTTAAATAAATATAATATCATTGTTGTTTGATATCTAATTGTTCTGTAATCAAATAAAAACATCAAAGGAATCTCTTTGTTCTAGGTAAACAAAGAATTAATTTTGTTTTTTATCTTGTGGCATTTTTGATTCTCGATTTTTACTCGGCGTTAAATCGAATGAAATAAGAGAAAAACAAGCTTTAATTGATTGATTTGAATTATAAACAAAGCTTTTGACGTTATTTAAATGAATATTATGAGGGTTTTGAAGATATGGAAAAGAGAAATGATTATAAGATTTTTGTCCGTCTGTCCAGGACTCACGCACAGTAAAAACGTTTAAATACTTGATATAAAAATATAAAATGACAGCAATTTCTACTACGAGTATTTATAATTATTAATTGTAGTAAAACTCATTAATTTCAATCATTAACGTGCATCCCCATAATGTTCATATTAAATTCGGTACTGAAATATTTTAAATAAAACGTAATGAATATTGTATTGAAGTAAAGTGCAGGTTTCCCGTTCAAATATCACCCCTTTAAATGCAAATGTGGTCATTTATTTAATTTTCCACTTTTGCGACGATAAAATCTGACGTTTCAATCGCGCGACAGAGGATAAAATCGCGTTTTATCGCGCGAATTAGCATAATTGTCGCGTTATGGGCATTCGATCTTTTGCTAATTTCAATTCCGTGATCTCTCCGCTATTCCAGTTTATCCCTTGTTTTATTTTATGATAGCAATTTATCGAATGGAACACAATAAAAGATAATTTGAATAAGAAAGTTAGTTGTGTAACAATATATACAGGGGGGTTACCATGACATACTAAAGCAGTGCAGTTTAGGTTGAGAGAAAGGGACAGAGCTATACAACTGCTATAGCTCTATCCCTTTCTCTCAACCTAAACTGCACTGCTTTAGTATGTCATGGTAACCCCCCAGAGCTTATTTCATAAACGCACAAAAGGCCGGAGAAATTGTTTATCGATGTTTTAAAAGGGACAAAAATCGATGATGTGCGAGTCGGAGTCGCACACCGATAGTTCCGTACCACTACCCAGTATAAATAAGAGAGTACATTAAGATTTGAATTCGATTTCGAAGTATGTATACTATCAGTAAAGTACTGTGGTAGCCTTCAACAGCGGCTACTTCATCAATGCTTCCCTAGCTCGACTTTTACTTGCTCTAACTATTTTTAAATAATACTGCACTGGTTATTTCTTTTCATATATATTTCTTCCGTTAATTCTTCAATAAATACACTTATTTATTTTTATGGGCCTTCACTATCCCGATACACATAAGCAACTGAAGTCCCCCTTAAAACAAGACAATTCTACTCCTATTTGAATTACCACTTCGAATATCAGTGACGTAATAACCAGCCAGTAAAACTTAGATGTAGCCGGCACACTACAGTACCTATACTTTATCCACATATCAAACAATACTTTGCAATAAAACTAATACCGCAAAGTAAGAATAAGAATTTATCGTTATAATTAGTAATTAAAAAAACTAATAATCGGATGGGACCCAAGAATATTTTTCCCATGTCATTATAACTCAGTTGATGCGCGTAAATATTTGCGAATAAATAATAAATGAACGTTTGTTTAACTGTTTGACGCCAAATATCGCAAGTAAATATTAAAAATGGACGGTTGACTTGTTTTATTTACAAATAGCAATTTAAAATTTCGTTGTATTTTAAGATACCAAATATATTGTTGCTTTAAACACAGTATGATATTTACAAATTTATCAAATTTAAATTTTCATGTTTAAAATAATTATGTTTTGATTATACAGGGTGTTATGCAGAAGGTTCGACAAACTTCAGGGACCAACATCCAAATCGCGAAAAAAAAAACAGCTGTTCCATGCACTTCGGCTGTTTAGCTCTCAAAGTTTTTATGGAACAGCTGTTTTTTTTTTCGCGATTTGGATATTGGGCCCATAATAAAAGTTCATGAGTATGACCTACAGAGTTAGTCCCTGAAGTTTGTCCAACCTTCTGCATAACACCCTCTATATTACTAAAGTCATTTTTTTAACCATTTTAGACATCAATCTCCTTGTAATAACCTCACGCGAATTTATAATCCTTAGAACGTACTTTTGTGCTTTACTGTACTATACTACCTAATCTCAATAAACTTCAACAGTATTACATACAATACATCCCATGAGCTCAACACAGTGTCAATATCATATATTAATATTAATATGGTATCAAGTAAACTATTGATCGAATCCCAACCTCCAAACAGGAACTACTAATCCGGCTCTAATGTTCGAAGGACCACTAACGGCCACCGCAGTCCCTATCTGTGCTATCTGTGCCGCGCGGCACATTGTATATGTGTGCGTGCTAGTGCTGTACTAACGTAATGATTAATTTATCGATGTTTGATAATTTTTGTTGTTATTTTATTGGGTTCTAAATTTATATCGCGACTTACCGTTGAATAATCATGTTTTAGCGACCTTTTACATGACTACTGGAGTATGTTAAAAGTTAAAAGATCTAATGTTTGAAGGACCTTTATTTGATACCTACTTAATTTATGTTATTGTGCAATAAATAAGCTTTAATGATATAGTGTTACATTAGGATCTATAGAACTATATAATATGTAGCGTATACGCTTAGGGAGATTGTTGTGAAAAAGCTAAATATACTACAATGCTTAAGCACTCGTACCTACTGTTAATTTTGGATTCAAATTCAAAATTCAAAATTCAAAATAATTATTCAGTAAATTGGCCACATGGGGGCTCTTTTACACGTCGGTAATAAGGAGTGAATCTACCAGCGCTTCGGACAAGACCATCATTGCGGAGAAGGAGCGCCGCAATAAACTCCAGCAGAAGGTCATTTTGATATTAATTTGATAATAGCTTAAAAATACAGAAATACGGAGTGTCCAAGAACTTGACGTAAATATTAACGCGTTCACTGCCACCGACGCATATAATTATGCGTCACCTTGACTTCCACCAAGTGCCCTCAACGCATATGTGCGTTCTTATAGTAGGCAAGCTCCGTATAAAACAAAAGATGTGGCATCTGGCGATAGTACAAAGTGAATGCGTTAACGGATAAGGAAGGAAGTCAAGAATATAGTTTTAACTTGTCTAAAAGCGTTAAAAACTTACATGTCAAACTTAGGGTTTATTCATTTGACTTTTGACTGACCTGTAAAACAATTACTTATCACATAAGTTACACGGGTTTATTATAAAACCAAGGTAAGTTGATACTGGAGACAGCAAAAAAAAAGTGGTGGGAATCAATTACTCTCTCCGTTTCCTTTTCCTCTTTGCAAAATGAGAAATACCAATTGATAGTGAATGGGTTAGTAAGAGAGTAAGATAATATATTTACTCATATTTTAATACGTTTATTAATTTCAAAACAAACTAATATCAACCCACAGTCAAATCAAACAAAATTACTGTTAACGTTATATAAAATGTGTGTGCAATCAAGTAACAATATTGCTTAATTTTAAGAAAACGTATGGAGCGGCATGATCGTGTACCGACCAAGCTCCAAAAAAAAAAAGAAAAAAAAAAAAAAATTTATGTTATGGAGCTATTATTATGCAATAGCAAACCAAGGCGCTGATTTTCAGTAATCCTTTTTAAGCTGTAAATTGAATCGTAATAACCCTATTACTTTTCTATTGTCAACGCTATAGAATTGTGTCCAACCGCAGGATTTAATCCCAGCACTGTAGCACCAAATCACGCGCCGAATTCGTTCCTTTTTTTTAAAATAAATTTAGAATCGATGGTGTTCCTTTCATACTATAGCCGTTTCGTGATTGCATGAGCTGGAAAAACTTTCATAGGTGATTTAATTATAATAATTCTAGATCCAGTTTTACTCTTTGTCAAAATAAGGAATATTATTTAATAAAACTTATAAGCATATAGGTAACTTTAACAAAAAGCAAGCTTTCAAAACCCGACTGTTGCTAACCAACTTTAAATCGTTATAAATCCTAAATGATCATTCAAAATGAAAAATGATGGAAGAAACCTAAAGATGATTTTTAAATCCCTATTCAATGTTACTCCACTTGTCATATTTGGTTATTTTTTTAATTTGCGCAATATTGCGTCTGGTTGCCGCGATATTGAATTTTGATTACTGGCATATCTTCAGTGACACTCACTTATAACTTCAGTGAATCATCAAAATCGGACAACGGGTTTAGTTTTTATAGTGCCACAAAGGAACAAACATACATATATAGGCTGTGAAACACATTACCCTCCTCCTTTGGCAGTCGGGTAAAAACACGTTCTTAATGCATAACAGAAAATCATATTCATCAAAATGATCCCTGTATGTTTATACTCACAAAACTCAAAAGTTGTTGATTGTTTGAATATAATAGAATATAATAGAAAACCGTTCATTCGACAAACACATCAACACAGGGGTACATCATAGAAAAGATACAATAACGTGATACAACTACTTTTTATCTCCTAACAAGCGACACTATTAAATTAAAAAAGCGGCCAACTGCGAATCGGACTCGCCCATAAAGGGTTCGATTTATGACGTATTAAAAAAACAACTTACTAGATCTCGTTCAAACCAATTTTCGGTGGAAGTTTGCATGGTAACATCATATGTTCTTTTTAGTTTTATCATTCTCTTATTTTAGAAGTTACAGGGGGGCCACATTTTACCACTTTGGAAGTGTATCTCGCGCAAACTATTCAGTTTAGAAAAAAATGATAATATTAGAAACCTCAATATCATTTTTGAAGACCTATCTATATATACCCCACACGTATGGGTTTGATGAAAAAAAGTGGCTGTGACATACGGACGGACAGACAGACAGACATGACGAATCCACAAGAGTTCCGTTTTTTGCCATTTGGCTACGTAACCCTAAAAAGTACAATGAGGATGATGTGTGCCGAAATGGTCTCCACTCAGCAAAACACACAATACAATACAGTGACTGATGGCAATGATGACTGATGATGTTTGACTTACAATGTTGATACAACATAGCATTTCAATTTGAGAGTGTTGTATATTTTCTTATTTTTGTATATTATGTATTTATTTATGTCATTGTTTCATTAAAATACTTTTGAATGATCCACGAACGTAGAGAGGCCGGGCATAGCTACTGGGCGTTTTCCAAAAAAGTGTACATTTTTTTTTTTTTTTTTTTTTATTATTTATCGTACTACAAAAAAAATACATATTTAAAATTTACATAAACACCTCATAAACCACTTCAGGGTTTGTGCGAGGATAGAACGCTCTTATTAACTATATCTAACAATCACAACACAATACAAGTACACAAACATTATAGCTTATTTACAAAATACGATTTTAATTTATGTTTAATATTCTTAGGAGTTACGCTATCTCTAAATTTAACTTCAAGATCATTTATGAGACGAGGAATTAAGTAGGCGCTGGTTCTCTGTCCATAGACATTAGTGTATCCAGGAGTGGCTAATTTTTTATTTACGACTGCTCGAGTGCGTTTAATGTTAGATTTTAGGGTTTGGAAGGTTGTGTCAAAAAACTGTTCCTTGAGTAGGTTAAATTGGACTTTTTGGTGGATAGGGAGACAGTTGCAGTGTTTGAATAGCTTCAGTTCATCATTGGTATATTTAATCTTAATTTTAAGAGGAACTATTTCTTTTAGGATTCGCAATTGCAGAGAACATATTTTATCTAGGTACGACTTGTAGGTTCTACCATAACTACTGAGACCATAAGATACTATGGAATCTGCCAAGGCATTATACAAAAGAATTTTAATTTTAAATGGGATTCGATTTTTTACTATCCGTAAATTGATTAGGAATGCTCTGAGCTTGTTACATACGCGATACATGAACTCGTACTTCCGGAATTCGTTTCTTTTTTGATTTTTCTTACTCAGAATCGTTGATTCTATCGATCCTCATACAAGAAAATAGTGTCCCAAATATTCCATTCCAGATCGTCACATTTTGTATGCAGTCTTTTTTTATTGACGCACTGGAAGAAAAAACTTACATAATAAAATCTGGGACACTTTTTTTCTTGTATGAGGATCGATAGTATCAACGATTCTGAAGAAAAACCAAAACAAAACGAATTCTGGAAAAAAAAAAATCATATACACTTTTTTTGGAAAACGCCCTACTATTCTAATTTAAGAAGAAAATAAGGCTGTAGGAAAGAAACCTTCACAAAATCTATAAATAACTAAGTATAAACTTGGGATCGGAATGTCCCCTAAGCTAGATCAATTCATACACATTTGTCATCAAACATTTGGGATCACTTTCCAAAGAGCCGACAACCAATGCGAAAGGTTTTTCCCATTGTTAGATAAGGCAGTATCGAAAGGTGACAGAATAAGTATTGTTATTCTTAAATATGAGAAATACACTGTATTCTTACTATATTTTACCGTTACAATTGTGTTTTTGTGTGAAAATGCGAGCATTTAACAACAAATAAAGCTTCAAATAAACACACACTTAACTTACTTTCTGGTGCTTACCTCTCCCAAAGGATTGGGCTAGCTGTCCAGAGAGGTAATGCAGCCAGTGTCATGGGGACCATGCCGCGAGCGGACCTGCTAGAGCGGGTGTTTTTTATAGTGGTGATTATTATTTATATCTTTAATATTTGAGTAGCTTAGTTTAATTTTAATTTAAATATGTTTAGTTTTAATTTTTAATTGTATTAATGTTATATTCTGTACTTAGTTAATAGTTTGTATGTTTAACTTAACTTTCTTGATTTAAATATTTAAGTTATGTTTAACACAGGGTAGAAGAGGTAATCCGTTAGCAGTTTGATTGATAAAACATTTCAAACAGAATAGTCAATCGCCATGCTTCGTCTCCATGTTTACAAATATTAACACTAATAGCCTATAAAATTAAGTTGTCTTATTGTTAAAGAAATAAAATAAACGATCTACAGGTTGCTCCAGATATTTATCCAAAGCAATCTCAAGATTGAAAAAAATAAGATACTCGTAGCTACAATCGATACGTCAAGCTTCAGCCGGAGATGGAAAAACTTCTGGCCTATTTTCTTTACCCTGGAAGTTCTAGACTTGGATCTCAACTTGTTTTATTTTGTTTTGTTTCCTAAGGTTTCTAGACCAAACTGGTAATACATCTAGTTTGTTTTGTAGCTCAACTATGTCCTCTAAAACTAAGTTGGGTAATAGTGTTTTTTTTAAATACCTTACTAAGTCTTCAATTACCGTTAATTTATTGCATTTAATTGACTCGCGGGCTTATCTGAGATGTTTTATACCATTCTAACGAGAAACATAAAGTGATTAAGCTTCCCCTTTTTCCTTATGGCAAAAAAAAGGCAAAAATCACAACCGGCCAGCTGATGGTAAGTAGGATCTATGACCCATAGACATTTGCATTCTCAAATCTACAATCTTACTGGGAATACTTTACCCTACGAACTGAGATGGAATGCCTCTATGCTAGTAACTTCACCGGTTGTCTTATTCCGCACTGAAACACAAAGGTTGAAGGTCTGTCAGAAACATTATAAACTCAATACAGATTAAAAAAGCATAAATACCCTTTTTGGTAATTATAGATTTTTATATACCCGGGACACCTGTACGTACATTATCGTACTATGTTTGAAATATAAATCTGTATTTCACACTACAATTGCTATTTTATTGATTTTAATTCCAATCGAATACATTTCATGACGATAGCTCGTAACTATCGGGTAAAACCGTGATATGTATCGATGAACATCTTTATGGGTCATAATAATAGACCGACGTGTGAACTTTAAATGTAACTTGTACGTTATTGTTTACTCTATAGGGTGTTCAGTGTTGTTTGTTTAAGGTTTATATGCTAACTAGAGAGCGCGCGACTTCGTAGAAACCGTTTTCTCTTATTTTCCTTCTGTTTCCGTGAGGGGTTGAATTCAAAACACTTATACTGTGGATACCCAAGAGGCAATCTAAGGTTTCCAAACAATGTTAATCTTCAAATTTCAAGTCTCTAAGGCCAGTCATTTACTCTGTACGTTATGTGCAAGTCAGCCAGTCAGAAAACTCTTATATACATATATTAGTCGATGATTTTTATATATAAAAAACATGTACACCACTAGTTTGTCAAAAAACGGTTTTACCTCGTATTGTGTACGACTTCTACTCCTAAAAATCAGTTTGAAATAACAAATCTTTATTTTTTCAATTACTCTAATTTCAACATAATATTGCTTTAATAATAAAGAGCAAGCAAAGATCAAGGGTTGCGATCCAGCAACCAACCGTTGACAATATTTTACAAAATAAAAACAGAGCACCTTTAGACTTAACATTACCAAATTAAGATGTCTATAGCAACGAGTTTACTTCTCAATTTATTTTCTCATCTCACAAGAGAATTGTTATTGTTTGCAATGTTTAAGGTAAACATTCTTCACTGAACAAGCCTCCCTTTGTGTTTACGTAGCCTTATAATTAAGTTTTTTTTCAAGATGGCCGCGCCTCGGTGGTATTGGCAGCGTATCGTTCAGCCGCTGCCATTGAATAATGAAAATCTTTCAATCGATGCCGTAATTTGAACCCGGCTTTTTTAATTCACTTCTTTTGGTATTAGGTAGGCTCTGATTACTTCATAATGCTATTTCGATGTGTCATAAAAGGGAAGTGTTTTGTTTAAGTGATTGCGTTTCTCCCCCAAACCTTTTTTGGCAAGTTGTAGGGGAAATAAGGGTGGGAATGGGAATAATTTTGTTTTGCTTAGAAAAGGAACTGCGTCATAGTGATAATCCTTTTTTTGTTGGATGAAAATTAGGTCTGCTGGAAAAAAAAACATTAAATATTCAGTGCAATACTTTTACGTTCGCTAGAAATGTTGCAATAATTTATTTGTGGCTTGCGGGTTGTTACTACCTATGTAATTTTAGTTAACTATTTGCTCTTGATTGTACAGTGTTAAAATCCGTTTAAAATGTAATTTAAGACTTTTGAAAAAACCAATTTTAGTGCATCTTTACAACTGTAGTAGATAGAACCAGTAATGGACAAGGCACCAATAATAGACACTTGATTCTTATTTTACAGAAGATAAGGGTTATTCATTTGTTTTGCAACAATCAATTGTGGACTATATGAAATTTGAATTAAGATTGAAGTGTCCATTACTGGTGCCTGTCAGCTAAAAGTGTCCATCATATGTGCCGTCACCATATCTTTAATTTCAAAATTTCATGATTTTAAGTTTATATTTTTGGTCTGTATGGTCAAATCCAGAAGATCTAAGCTTTTGAAGTTTTTAAAAGTATTTTAAAAAAGCTCTATTGCCCTTTAAAATTAAGTCGTTTAAATGCCACATCGGTAGATAGTTATCTCATAGTCAATCAGTAATGACTGTTCTACAGATAAACATCAAGACTTGGAAATATTAAACATATCACAAATAGTAGCAAAGTAAGCAACGTGGGTTCGCAATCGGCCCCACGGTGGGCGCCAAATATCATTAGGAGAACTCGGATCCTCGCAGATTAGAAGATTCGATTTATCCCCGAAAGATATAATATGTGCTTATCTTGGCAACTTTATACAGAGCTACATTTGTTGCAACAACTTGCTTGTTTTTGGTTTGGTATTTAATAAAATGTAATTTAAGTTCTGGAGAATTATATTTTGCGATATTCACATATTTGATCTTTTTATCAACTACTATGTCATTCATTTTTTTTTTTTTAAATAACCCTCTTTAACAGCTTCTTATATTTTTAGTACTAATTGAAGCTAAAATGTAAAATAACCTAAATATTAAATGTTGGTCCCAAAAAAGTTCCTGTTCAAAATGAAATATTTTAGTCAATATTTTGTTCCTTTCTTAACACAGGCATTATCTGCTGATTTTAAACTTAGTGTGTCTACGTTAAAAACAGCTGAGATCCTATTGCCATTTTCCGCCTTCATCATTATTTTATTCCGAATTTTCGTCATCGTTCAAAACTTTAATTAAAAAAACTGATAATCAAACAAAATAATGGCCTGTAAAAAATAAAGGTACTATTGTTTGACTAACTTGTTAAATCGATTGCGTACAAACGATGCAATAAACTCAGGGCGTGGACGTTAGAGCGCTGTCAGTGGACTGCCGCAGGGCTGCTGAAGCAAACACGTGTCACGTCAACACTGCCCTCCTAAACAAAAAGGACGCATGAGCAACTTGATAGTCAAAGCAAATATTACCTTCTGCCTTAAGAAATAAGGTCACTTATACATACGCGGTTATATGAGAAATGCTCCTTTTTTCTAAGGAGAGCAGAACGTCAAGGCCGGAGTTAACGTTAAACTTGCTCTTTCTGGGTTAATCAATCCTCGTTACCGAGCCAAATGATTTTGCAAATTTTAAACCATCGTAGTTTAAACTAATTTTACTGGCGTAAACTTTGCTTCTCGTATTAAATAAACAATTCTAGCAAATTACATGGTTTGAAAAGTAGACTACCATTTTAGTATATTGATTTTGGCTATCGAGCATTAGGACTGAGGAATTGGAACAATAAATATAATGAAAAATGTGTTTTTTATCTTTAAAATGAAATCAAAATGCCCTAAACCATTAAATCTTGCGTTTAAGGTAAGCTGGCGAATTACATCATAAAATATGAAAATCGATGGCTAAAAAATATCTTGGAATTCTCACAGTCAAACCTTACTGTCACAAAAAAACAGCCATTAATACATACCCACATACAGTACTATCCGGTTCCTCAATAACTAACAACATTTTTTTATGACACCGGAGGGCCCTGCCAAGATGCATTACGCTAACAAGCATTTCTATTCGATTCGTTTTTCAACCAATCGCGTCACTGTAGGTGACGTGACGTGATACTAAAAGTCACGTGATCTACCAGTGACGCGATTGGCATAAAAACGAAACGAATAGAAACGCCTAGTTAGCGCATTGCATCTTGGCAGGGCCCTCAGTGAAAAATATTGTGCTGTTGCGAGCGTAACCCATTATAGGCTAAATTATTTGTTAGTTTAGATTTATTTTGGTGTTTAAAACAGTAAAACACAAATGCTAACCACAGTATAGGGTCCAAACGGCACCGCTAGCCGAACGCTATTTAGAAGGATAGATAGGATAGGAGTACTGTAGCTCCAGACAAAACGCTTGACGCTTACGTAAATGATTGTCTAAAACTGACGAATTGTATGGAAATGACACAAGCGCCCGAAACAAACGTTCGGCAATTTACATCAATCCTTTACATTTCGATAACGACAACGTTCCAAAGTTCTCGCAACGAACTCCCTCCGGCGGTATTTCCTACCAGTTATGACATGGGTGCCTTCAAGAGAAGAGCTTTCATTTTCCTAATTGGCCGGCAACGGACCGACAACTCGAATCTTGAATTGCTAGTGTTTATGTATGTATTTTGTATGTACTTTATTGTACAAACAGGAAAATAACAAACAACAAAATAGACAGAAACACAAAAGGTATGTACAAAGAGGAACTTATCCCTTTAAGGGACCTCTTCCCGTTAACCTTTGAGCGATTGGAAAATGTTTGAAATAACAAATAGCCAAACGTACAACGGTGAAAGGGACTAGATGTTTCATAATTACGTATTATGGGCGGTGGTGATTACTTCCTTTTAGGTAACCCACATGCTCGTTTACCTTCGTTTCTTATAAATTCATCATACCTAGGGCTACTGAATATACACTCGAATAACATTTCCCTCTTTGTTGGACAGTCGGTTAAATTGGATTTTAAACCGGCGTCATTGTGCTTCCCATGGACAAATCCCATCACTTCGTAATCAGCTCCGCAGTGGGCCGTCAAACGTAGTTACTATAATCCGGGGGCCGTCTTTCGGTCCCTCGCCGAATTTACGCGTCGCCGAATCTTTCATTTTTTTTCAAGTGCTGTGAAGAGAAAAAGTAAAAATCATGTGATTTTTTTTAATAGGACGTGCGCTTGGTTAGCGTGGTTAAAGAAGATGTAGGGATTGGTTTTTAAGAGCGACGTTACAATGTAAAGTTTTTTTTAATAACAATTACATTTACAGGTAGCTGACTCGTTTAAGGTTGTTGACACGTCACAACATTCGGAATCCCACTAATATTAAAATTTGAAAGAAATCCACGCTGCCTACCCCTCTTGGAAACCAGCGTGATTTAATGTATGTATGTATGAAAGTTTGTGTGTTACTTTTTTCCTCCGTCACGTCGCAACGACTCGACGGATTTGGAATAGAGATTGCATATACCCTGGAATAACACATTTCATCCCGGAAAAATTAATAGTTCCCAAAGAAAAAACGATAATCCAAATGTACGTGGACGAAGTCGCGGGAAGAAGCCAGTAGAATACAAGGTGATTCCTAAGTCGTGATCAAAATGATCACCTCTGTGTTCTACCCACGAATATAAAACTTTCACTATCGGACCAACTCTAAAATCAGGAAAAAGAAATCGGCTACTTCATACATTTTGGTCGAGAACGTATTGAACTTTTCTATGAAACAGTTAAAAATTTTTTCGTGATTTCATAGTTGTTCCCATTGTGAAAGTTGTCCATATTCGTGGGTAGAACACATAGGTGATCATTGTGATCACGAGTTAGGAATCACCCTGTATAAATTAAACGTCGTAAGATAATTTGATATTTATTATGATGACAAAGAAGTATATGTGAAAAACTTAAGTAAATGAGCATGTGGTTGTAACATATCTGTATAGACCGTTTAAAATTGTATATTTGAAACTTGACGTAAATTGCATATTAGTTTTGTACACAACTATATGCAAGAGGTCATCTACTTAAGTTTTTCATCTGTAACTGTCACCACGTCACGCATGATCTTTCTGCGTTAACGCCTTGTTGTACATTTTAAATGCTAAGTAATGGATGTAGGTCCTTTTGTTGATCCTATTACTTTCTATTATGATTGTTTTTTTTTCCTTCGAAGTACTTTTAGTAAAAATAATAATATGAGACGTTTGATGAGTCATGAATACTAAAGAGTGTTGGCTTTGTATCTTCCACAAAAGGTTGGCAAACAAATTCATCCTTGGAATGAACGTGCCTTATTTGCAAATAAAATTATTAAATATTCATTATTTTGCTAATTTTACTGTACAATTATTCATTTGGTCTGGTTAAATAATGGAATAAGGATAAGTAAGGCTTTGTACATTATTACTAGTACTTTGTAGTATTTTTATTCATTATTGTTTGTAGGTGATATATTTTTCTGGAATTTTCAAAATTATTCATACAAGTATACTACTGCGATGGAAAATAAGACAAATTTATTGAATATAAAAAAAACGATGTTAAATAATAAAGAAATCAATAACGATAAGAAAATATTTTCACAGGGGGCAGTTATCAGATTTATTTTATAAGCAAAGTGATATAAATAAAAAATAAATGGAGTTTGATTTGAATTTTAAACTAAAAAATAAGATGACACATCTTTTTGAATAAAAAAATAACTTCAAAGGATTCAGACGCGCGACGTCGTCAACCTACGTCTCGGAAATTACCATCGCACGTCAAATAAACGTCGCACCGTGCCACGGTTAACCTTCGAACTAAAATAATTAGCTGAGTTGTCAAGTTTGGCATGTCAAGGGGGGGTGTTAACAAGCTAATTTATGTTGAGACTAAGTAAACGTTTGCAAGCGGTGTTTGCTGAGCAAGAGTCGATTTATTATGAGGCAGAGGTGGTTTACGTTCGCCCCTTTGACAAGAACAGTCTCATACAGCCGAAGTGTCGTGAGATTTGATTGTGTTTTGTTAGTCTTTAATAAAGGTTTGTCTATCAATTTCGTGATAAGTTTTGCTGTTTTGGCAATGTTGATCGTGGTTTTCGTGTTAAACCTGTGAAGCACGTACACATTGTTTGTCCAATTTTGAAGCATGTGTTAATCTTTGGATTATAAAATGTTTAATTTTGATCAACTAGAGTGGTGGTGTTCCTTTTATGGACTTTATTTAAAAGCAAACAACCGCCATCGACTTTGTATGCGTTAGCAATCATTCCGTAGGACGTCAATTTTTGAAAATTCCAAAATTTGTTTCAGTGATTTAGGTTGTGCGTTGTCAGCCAGCAAAGGTAGTACTAATTTAAATATACAGCCTTGGCCAAAGGTGTAGAGTACCATGCGTTTTTCATTTAAAAGTCAAACTTTAAAATTATTGTGCATTTATATCTTTTATCATAGAAAGTTGTATATAAATCGGGAAGATTAGTCATATTTATTGACGTTAAAGAAAATTCCGTGAAAAATAATACAGTTTATCATTTTATTGTGAACCTGACTTTTTCTAGCTTCAGTTTTCACAAGCAAATATGACTAGCTACTTCGAAATGATGTTTACTAATGATTTGCATATGTTCAAACCCTTTTTTATACTTTACGTCTTTATATATTTTTTTAAATTGAAAGCGTGGGCTGCTCAACTCCTTGGCCCAGGCTGTATCACAGAATAGATAATAGTACAAGTACAGAAGGCGCACTCCTTTGATCTTTAAAAAACCGCTTTTTTCTTAGCCAAAACATTATGAATCGCGGAATGAGCCGCGCCTGGCTGTATGTACCCATGGAAAATAGAAGGCAAATAAGGGTTACCCCGTATAACTCTAATCTATTATATAAAATGCTAAGCTGATTGTTGATATATCAACGCACAGCCCAGACCGCTGGACCTAGAGACTTGAAATTTTGCACATAGATACCTTATATAGTGTAGAGATCCACTAAGGAAGGATTTTTGGAAATTCCACCCCTAAGGGGGTAAAATAGGGGAAAAACGTTTGTATGAAAGTCCGTCAGTTTTGAAGTTAGACGCTTCAAATTTTGCGTTTAGGTTGGCGATTGAATTTTAACTTATACGTGTGTCAGCGTTTATGATAATTTCAACCCCGAAGGGATGAAAAGGGGTAAAACGGATTGTTGATATATCAACGCACAGCCCAAACCTTAGGACCTAGAGACTTGACATTTTGCACATAGATACCTTATATAGTGTAAAGATCCACTACGGAAGGATTTTTGGAAATTCCAACCCTAAGGGGATGAAAACTTGTATGAAAGTCCGTCGGTTTTAGTTTAAGTTAGACTATTCAAATTTTGTGTTTAGGTTGAAAATTGAAAATTAATTTATACGTGTTTCAGCGTTTTTGATAATTTCATCCCCGAAGGGATGGAAAGGGGTAAAACTGACTGACTGATCGATCAACGCACAGCCTAAACCGCTGGACCTAGGGACTTGAAATTTGAAGGGAATATTCCTTGGGTACCCTAAGGGTACACTAAGAAAGGATTTTTGGAAATTCATCCCCTAAAGGATTCAAATAGGGGGTAGAAATTTGTATAGGAGATAAGTTATTTTTAAAATAAGCAGTTTGGAAATTGGTATTTAGGCTACTGATAATAAATAAAAAATACTTCTTTCAGCGATTTAGAAAAAACTACCCCTAAAGGGGTAAAAGGGAGTTTTAGTTTGTTCCTCCTTCACGCTGCAATGGCGCTGGATGGATTTGGATGAAATTTAGAATGGAGATAGCTTATACCCTGGATTAACACATAGGAAAATCCTATTCCGGAAAATTTAAAGTTTCCCGAGGGAATAACGACAATATCTTTGTGTTTTTTGAAAAAGTCATCATGGGTGTCGTTTTCTTAGGTTGCGTTGACGCAGATTTCGAAAATGATATCAAATTTCGGATTCAAAATGGCCGCGATGATGTTTATTGAAAAAGTCGTCATTGGTATCATTTTCTTACATTTTGGGGACGCAGATTATGAAAATGATGTCAAATTTAGAAGTCAAGCAGGCGGCAATGATATTTTTTGAAAAAGTTGTCACGGGTAACATTTTCTTAGTTTTTGGGGACGCAATTAATTACTAATATAGAATAAGATTAGTAATTATTTGACAAAATTGCGCAATTGAATAATTTATTTCTCCTATGGCTTTTGCCATCCAGTGTGACAACATGAGACAGGCTTTGTACCTACATTCAGTTTTGTTAGTCTATATCAAAAGGAGCGGTGTCAGATTGAAGTTGTCAGCGTTGACATATCCAGATTTTAACATTTTTTTCCGCTATTTTCAATACTATTCACGGCGTATTAATTCTACGGCTGTTATTTAATATTAGGGCGGTTATTATGATCATTTGAAAATAATTACTGACAGGCATTTAATTTTTCGGCGAATTGGTCGGTTATTTAATTCTAACATGTCATTTCAAACAATACTCAAGGGGTAAAAAAACTATACATCGATAGGTATACATAATATTGCTGTACAAAGGAAATCCATACTAACATTATAAACGTGAAAGTAATTATGTCTGTCGTCTGTCTGTTTGTTATGCATTCAAGGATAAACCGCGGAACGGAATTAGATTAAATTTGTATCTCAAAAATCACCCCTAAGGGGATGAGATTTGGGATGGTAGTTTGTATGACAATTTGGTCATTTATGTTATTTTTTTTAGTTGGAAACGTGGTAATTGGTGTTTAAGCTACTATTTAATACTGTTTAACATAAAAAAAACTTTCATTGATTTCCGTAAAACTCAGGCGATAAATGGGGAGTAGAAATTTGTATGGAAGATATCGAAATGGCTAAATTAGGAAATTGATATTTAGACTACTGTTTATAAATAAAATATACTGCTTTCAGCGATTTAGAAAAAACTACCCCTAAGGGGGTAAAAGGGGGTTTTAGTTAGTTACTCCTTAAAGCTGCAACGGCTTAGGATTAGGATGAAATTTAAAATGGGTGTAGCACCCTGGATTAACACATAGAAAAATCCCATCCCGGATAATTTAAAAGTTCCCGAGGGAATAACGACAATGTTTGGTGTTTTTTGAAAAAGTCATCGTGGGTGTCATTTTCTTAGGTTGCGTTGACACAGATTTCGAAAAAGATATCAAATTTGGAATTCAAAATGGCCGTCATGATGTTTATTGAAAAAGTCGTCATTGGTATCATTTTCTTACATTTTGTGGACGCAGATTATGAAAATTATGTCAAATTTAGTATTAAAGATGGAGGCCATGATCTTTTTTAAAAAGTGGACATAATTGTCATTTTCTTAGATTTTGAGGACGCAGATTTCGAAAATGATGTGAAAGTATAGGTAGAAATTCAAAATGGCAATTCAAAAAAAAAAAAGGCAATTGTCTGTCGTCTGTCTGTTTGTTACGCTTTCACGGATTAACCGCAGAACCGAATTAGATTAATGGGCATTGGGTAAATTTGTTTGAAGAATATAATTGTCTTTGTTTTTTCAGCGGGCACTGATGATGTTTGGGAGTTCCGCCATTTATAATGATAGATACCTACATTATAATTAGTATTAAGACTCATAATATAATATATTTAATATTGAAATATGATGGATATTTTAAGAGCAACCAAACTATCATGGGGCACACCAGCGGATAAAATAAATGCACTTCGGCATCTACGATATGAGTATATATATAAAAAATTAACCTCACTACAAATATGCCAGGAACTACGAGTACACCATGATACACAGTCGGGGCAATATATCCGGCAGCTCTACTAAAAATGGTCGAAGATCGTATGGCGAATTCTGTAATATTGTACAAAACACAGATGATCTAAAAAATAACGTGTACCCCGATCTAAAAACAATATAAAGAATAGAGAATGTTTGTGCGAGAGGGCGATATTAGCACCGACAAACGATATTGACGGGCGGATAAATATAAAAATATGTCTCATGTAGAAGGCGATGTTGTGGAGAATCTCTTGGTAGACAATGTCATAGACACAGAGCAAGTCACGTCCTACCCTTAGAGTTCCTGAACTCTTTCGAGGTATCGGGAGTGCCCTCCCGTAAGAGTTAATGGTTAAAGTTGGTGTCCCGGTAAATTTCGAGCTCAATATTACATGTGTTTGAAAGATCATTCTTGCCAGGGAGGACGTCAAACTATAGAATTACTTAAAACTATTAATTTACTTAACTGCGATAAACGAGTTCTACGCGGACGAAGTCGCGGGCAAAAGCTAGTTGCATATAAAGTAGTTGCACTTTTAAACAGGTAATCAGTGAATTTAATACTTCAGTAGTCTCTCCATCCGCGCATAAGTCGTATATCACTATAACCTCGGGAACTGTTTAATTTTCCGTGATAAAAGTAACTTGAGTCCATCTCCAGGCTATAAAATATCACTATACCAAATTTCATTTAATTTATTTTCCGCAATGATGGTCTTGTCCCAAGCGCTAGTAGATTCCCTCCATATTAACGACGTGTAATAAAAGAGCCCACATGTGGCCAATTTACTGAATAAACTATTCGAATTCTGATTTTTTTTAAATGACGACGTGTCAAAAGATATATGAATAACGGTCATCTGGGTCTTCTTTGCCAAAATACTGTTCTAATTCGGGTTAATTTTTTGACCTTTTACAGCTATGAAAAGTATTTTTTTATCTAGCGACGGTTATACAGTAAAAAAACCATTTTTGCCTAGACAAATAAAGTTGATTTTCATACTGGCAACATTGAATGTTGAGATATATTTTGCAGCACTACAATATTGCATCTAGTGCACTTTAATGAACGCAAGTTCAAAGGATTCCCGAGATATGCAGCTGTAGCATGATGGTATTTGGAATATGGATATTTCCTTTACTGGTAATATTTAGAAATATTTTTGACAGTATTTTTGTACATGTGACCAGTATACTCAAGATTTGATGACCAGACATGGTTAATAAAATCTGTTTTCCTAAACGGTTTCGAATACTACACATTGTTTCAAAGGTGATTATAATATAATATATATTTTTTTAAATGTTTTTTCAAAACAACTGAAATAATGCTATGAGCCAATGATTAGTTTTATTGATAACGAAAAAGTTTAAAAAGTTCTAAATAAAACGGCGAACAACATACAGTAACCGCATTATGAGCTGTAAAATTCTGCGATCCTAGTAAAAAAAAGGTTATAAGTCACCTGAAAATCAAGTAAAAAAGGTTATAGGTCTAGTAGATTTCGTTTATGTACATAGCCTTTTTTACTACGAGATAAGTGGACTTATACCCTTTTTCACTAGGTCCCCAGAATTCTGCCAAGTTCCAGACAGCAAAAGAGAGACATACTAATATTGTAAATGCAAAAGTTTTAGTGTCAGTTTGTTACTCCTTGCAATAGCTAGATGGATTGGATGAAATTTGGAATGAAGACAGTTTATTACCTGGATTAACACATAGGCGACTTTACATCCTTGAAAAATGATAATCAAAATCAACGAGGATGAAATCGCGGGCAAAAACTTGTTAGATATAAAATCAGGTCTTGTCGCATATATATAATAGAGGTAGAAATCGTTTATTTCCTCCTTTAAGGTAATTTTCAGAGGTGTTAACTAATGATTTTCCAATCCAATTTTCAATAAACTTAACTAACTAAAATCTGACCTATTCAAGCCCTAAATGATATCAAACTAGACACAGACTATAACAAAGGCATCAAACACAACACTTTGGGCTTACCGTTAAAAAACATTTTGGGCCCATAACCTTTCAAAAACCATATTAAAGCCCAGGAATGTTAACGTAACATGGAATAAAAGAAATAGTCCGCACGTGTGCTACTCACGTTAGGAATAATGCCCGTCCTGAGGCGGTATTAAATCATGAAAGACAAGACTCTTAGTACAACGAGCGGCGTATATCACACGTGGCGTGGCGTGACGGTCTTAGACATCACTCAGCTTTGAAACAGTAAGACACCTTTTTCTTCTCAAACATGCTTGGAAATATTTGTATTATTTAGTAAAAAAGAAGATACCACTCTTACTTGCACCACGACGACTTGTTTTCTTCATAGATTAGGATTAAGTAAGTATGAAAATATATTGCACAGTTTCTGTATAAAGAAGGTACTACTCTAAGTTTTGGCTCGCAACTTTATCAACGTATTCGTTAATCATTACTTCCTCCCTTTGAGCTGCGCTCGGAACAGTTTTTTTTATTGTATTGTGATTGCATTACCGGTTACCAAAGCGGATCACATTTTTCTAAAAAAATGACGGCGCGCTGGCCTAGTTGGTAGTAACCCGGCCTACGAAGTTAGCGGTCCTGGGTTCACATCTCGGTAAGGGCAGATATTTGTGTGATGAGCGCGAATATTTCTTCCTGAGTCATGGATGCTTTCTATGTATTTAAGTATATATTTCTCTGTTTAATTATTTATATCGTTGTCTAGTACCCATAGTACAGTCAAGGACTTTAATTGTAATGCCACTATGGAACCCTGTCGCATAACGTTAATCATTCATTTAAGCGTAATTTCTGTCATGTGGTTTGACCCCGACATTATGACAGAGTTACATAGTGGCATAACAATTAAAGTCCTTGACTGTACAAGCCTAGAGCTTAGTTTGGGACTAGTTCAATTGGTGTCACATTGTCCCTCTGATATTTATTATTTATTTATAAATTAAAACCTTGATCGATCATACTGCTAAAATCTGTCTACCGCGACCTGTCTAGAAATGTCGCCGGTACTCGGTATAAAATCGAGCCATTAATATAACGGTAAACTCGGCTACACGAATAAGTTACTAACTCGTTCCCCGTGGAATAGTTCCTTGTACGTCTCCCAAGTTGATAGTTTCGAAAATTGCGCGACACTTCAATTGTGCAGAGTAGTTTCAAATAATAAATTGTCGGGTTATATTTCACTTGTCGTCGTTAAGTGGTGAGCGCTAACGCCATTTTGTTAGCGAGATATTTGCTTAAGTATTCCTAAAGTATTTACTTATAGATACGTTAAATCACGCCTGTTTCCCAGAGGGGTAGGCAGAGACCACTTCTTTCCACCTGCTACGATCCTGACAAATCTCTTTCGCTTCTTCCACATTCATACATCGAGTCATGCATGCACGTCGGGTTCGGGTATTTATTTATATTTTTTCAGTAAACATTTGTTAGATTTATATTAAACAACTCCTGCCCACAGTTTCAATTAACGTTATTCCCTCGGGAACTTTTAAATTTTGCCGGGATTAAAAGTAGCCTATATGTTAATCTAAGGTAAAAGCTATCTTCATTCAAATTTCATTCAAATCTGTCTAGCCGTTCCAGCGTGAAGGAGTAACAAACTAACATACAAACTTTTGCATTTATAATATTAGTAGGATAAAATTATAGTCGTATCTAGGTTAATGGAGTCTAGAGGTAAAAAAACAGTTAAACAGTTACTTAGGAATAGAGTTTTTGAAAAAAAAAAATATACCTACATACTCACAGCCTACGTAAAGAAAATTGTTGCATATTTTCAGTTTGAACAGCGACATCTTACGAATAATTGGGTAAAAGAGACTACCAATTGCCGTTAGGTAGCATTTATCTAGTATTTATAAGATTTCTAAAAATCCATGTAGAATATCGAATTAAAAAGTAGGTTCCGTATGCGAGTCCGTTTCGTGCAAATATTTATGGAATTATTTTTAGGAATTTGACTGAGAAAAAGGATCAAATAAACCCACTTTATCATTAACTAACAACTCGCCGTCGCTTCGCTTAATGTGAATTCCGTAACACCTGGACATAAATCAGGTTTAATAAAAATAAAAAACAGGGTCGAATTAGCCTGGGGACCAGGCACAACAGAACCCATAATGCGTAACGCAAACACAACCGAACCCGCTCTTATCCTCGTAAGGCCCAGTGTGCAACAGCATGTACATAATGAAGGCAATTTAATTTGAACTGTTATGCAATAAGAACAAGGCTTATTTTCCTATGTTCATAAACTGAAAATGGCATTATCGAACAAACGTAATTGAACTTTATCGCCTTGACAAAAAACTCCCTGTTTGCAGTATGGTGGGCCTTACGAAGTTATAGGTGACCTGTTACTGAACAGCGTATGGGAACCCGCGAGGAAAGCGTTCTTTGATGTTCGCATAGTAAATGCCGACGCTTCCTCATACAACAACCTCACCTGGCAAAAAACAGCTCAGAAACATAGCCGAGAGAAACATTTAAAATATGATCGAGCTGCTGAGGACCTAAGAGCTTCCTTTACTCCTCTAGTCATCTCTTGTGATGGAGCCCTTGGGATTGAATAGATCAGTTTTTTTTTAAACAGCTTCGATATTAAATGAAAAATGCCAAAAGCCATATTCACAAATAATCTATTGGCTTAAAGTAAAGGTGCAAATTTCAGTCATAAGAGCTGTTTCCATGAGAATAAGGGGAACAAGAAGACACATCAGAGCATTCGAGTGCGATGATGGATCCGGAATTCACTAATCATGATATTGCCTTAACTACACATTAGTCTCAAAAGTAATTTTGTTTTTAATATACGTAATTGTTTTTGTTGTCGTTTACAAACAAATAATACCCATAATTTTCGTGTCAATTAGAAAATGTGTGTTGTATATTAACATATTGTGGTACTGATTGTACATATATGCTCTATTCAGGATTTATTATAAATAAACACCTTCCGCTTAAATTAATTTATCTATTTATGAAAACTGGATTGAAATCCGTTGCGTTGTTTAAATAAACTGATCTCAACTCTTATGCTCGTCTCGAGATGCGTCAAAAATTACAGTGTTCTTGGTTTGACGTTTATGATGACGTATCTTGTGACGGGCATCTCAGCCAAGATGAGTTTATTAATACGGCCCTAAGAGTACGCAACGATATGATTATACCTAAAGAGTCAATTCTGACACTCAGTGCAATCATCGCAGTACAATGTGATTATAAATCGTCGATGAAACTGCAATACCGCGTAACCAACAATGGGTAATGCCGCGTAACTAACAAATGTGTCAAATTTGAGTTTTCTGTAGTTTTACTGTAGGTAGAGCACTGTGATAGGCTCCAGACGGCATTGACAGCTGTGTCGATAACCAATCAGAAAGCTCCAAAGTCACGTCATGTCGATACCGCGAGAGAGCATGTCGTTTTTACAATTCCGCGAATGTGCATACAAGTATAGAGATGACGTATTATTCAATTGTGTAATACCGCGTAAGTGCTTTATATAAATACATACTGGTAAATTTGGATGCTTAATATAATAAACAGCTAAATTATGGGGTTAACAAAGTTATTTAGCGTTTGGGTAAGTCTAACCTCAATAAACACAAAGATATTCAATTTTAATGCTCTCCTGTAAAATTTGCCACAAGTCAGTTACGCGGCATTAGCAATTGTTGGTTACGCGGTATTGCAGTTTCATCGACGAAATAAATGTTTAACCTATCCTTAGGTATGGGTTTTAATTTGTACTGGCATGACAATCCTTTTAGTAAGGATGCTTACCGAAGTAATATATAGTAAAAAGTTAGAAACTATGAAATAACCACGCCAAATAACACAAGGGTTACTTATATATATGTATATCAGTTCCTCCATGTATTGTGTTATTAACCAAGCTCGTGAGGCGTGACAGCACCGGCCGGTATGCGACCACTCGGGGCTCGCCGCATGACTCGCCCTGTATCGGCATTCCAGTAGCTTGCTGCTTGGATGGCGAGTAATGACGTCACAGGATACAAAGCGACGGGACACAGAATAGTTGGCAAGCCTGAATTTCCAATTGTCAGATGCAAGTTGCTGTCAACGATACTTTTTCTCCCGGAAAATCTATTTAAAGTCATTTATTTCTTCATTGCCACGATTAATCTTGAAATTTCAAATATATATCTTTCTAGCGACATCTAAATGTTGTAAGATCTAAAAAAAACACCCTTGCTTAAGTGTACGGCACGGCGGTACCTTGTTTTTTTGCTTGTTGAATTTTGAGGTCGTGTGCGTGGTAAAATTTTTAGTTTTGTGACAATAATAGTTTATAAAAATAGTGACTGCGACATACAGACAGGCAGAGCGGGAATATCAGGTTTCCTACGTTAACAGCAGAACCTTGAAAAAAACATATTTTGCTTCTGATACCAATGATATTTTATATAAAGATACGTCATCTGCGCGCAAAAACGTTCCGCAAAAAGGAAGGCAAATTGCCTTACTTTTTATTTATTTATCTCTTTCTAACAATAGCGTTCGCTATGGATTGCCGTGTTTGTCTCTGTCAGTAATTGGTCACGGGTTTTGAATGCGTTTAGTATGAGCATAACGTATCTTTATATAAAATATCATTGTCTGATACACGAGTAACGGTCATGTTGCTTGAATTGACAACAATTCATATGTGCTAAGGTAGTAAATTAAAATACCGTTTGTAGATTTTACATTGCTGATTACAGTAAAAATATTTTTGGATTTTTTTATGCAGTAGTTTTTTTTATATTTAGGAAAAACAGTAAAAAAAGTTGGATTGTGATTGTTAGGAATACACTTATAGTGCCCTTAGTCCATTTATTACTATAGGAATTGAAAAAAATATACGACTGTCATGTCAATTTTTTATCTGTCTGACGGATTACTTGATTCTAACGACACGCTTTCGATTCTCGTATTATTATTGTTTTGATAGAAGCTATTTAAAATGAAAGTGACTAACGGATTTGTAAAAGCGGATAGCCGCAATCTGCCCAAAGTCGACGAATTTATGTTGTTACAGTTGTTGTTATTGTTGACAAGTGACATGACATGACAATCAGTTCTGTTTTGTACTTTTATTTTATTTTATATCATGCTAAGATTACGACATCAGTATTCCTAACTTTATACAGTATACAGTCTTTTTAATGACCATTTCTTTAATAAATTATTAACGACGAGTTTAAGTTAAATAAAGAAAAACCGAGAAACACGGGTAGTCTAATTTTTAACCAGCTATTATAAACGCGAAAAAACGAAAATGCTTTTTATTTTGAAATGTTGTCAATTAATTAAAGTAAAAGGGATAAGTATATCCTAAATATTTTAAAATTGTTGATACAATAATCCCCGTTATCAAAATAAAAAACATTAAAACCGTTCCCCTTGTTATCCCGCAACAACACGCTGAAGCATTCCATAAACAAAACCACATACCCACCTTGCCGCCATTTATTTTATTTCGCACATTATTGTAATGGTCATTCCGTGTTCAACTTTCCCCCATACATCATTCATTCATTCCCGTCATTCGCTCACTAAATGTCGCACTAAATGTCTATTTCATACGCACTGAAAGTGTTTCCGAGCACTGTGATTGGTCCGCTCAAAACGTTCCCAAAGAAAGCTATTGGCTCATTACGACCATAAGCGTATGACGACCCATATCAGACAAAAGCCGTAAAGAGCATTTCCCGCGTAAAATTAACAAGCTTTTTGCGCCGTTCAACACAAAGCCATTTTTGTTTACGAGAGTTACTGATACAAAAAGCGAAATTGCCGCGTCATAAACAGCTCTCAGCGAACTTACGTGCGCTCGAATCGTGGTTTCTAAACGTTAGAACATAATAATTCCGTGCATTAATTAGACTGAGTCTTGTTTAGGTCGGCGGCGAACACGCCTCAACTTGTGATTAACGAGGGACCAAACTTGAGATACACCGACATAGAAAATTATATGAAAACGTCACTCTTATAGAGGCAAATAACGTTACGCAGCATGTTCATGGTTGTAAGGTTTACTTCACTTGAATATTTCGAGTTTTTTAACAACCTTGCAAGGCAAGCGAAAATGTTTCAACTCTCATTATGAAAATTATCCTCGAAGACAAATTATTACGCTAAATTTGCTCCATTTATTCTAATGGCCGGTTGACCTGACGGCTTTTAGCATAAAAAGCGGAAAATAAACTTTACGACCGGCTTGAATTACTTATTTGCATAACAACATGTCACACTTCTCTAACTAAATTAAAAATAGATTAAACCCTAACGAACTTCGTCCTCAACAAAACGGTTGCATGCAAAATTCAAACACAGATTGTTCCATTTTCAAATTTCCCCCTTTGTCCTCGCACCATTTTTTTAGTTGCGCCTCGTTTGCGTATGGTTAACATTATTAAAAGCAGAACGAAACGTAATATTGGGTTCTTTTGCTGAGTCTGTGCTCGGTACGTTCCGTTTTCCGCTCCAGAGTACTCGGTTATTATTCGTGTTTTGTGCAGTGAGAGTTTATGATTTCGCTCGGATGCTACGTGTGTAGTGCCTTGTTTGTATGCGAACGTTCCATTGTACGCGGGCAGATGCCGTTGCCGTAGTTTGTTTCCTCTAATGATGAGGTGGATTTAAAGTATGGACTAGTTTTAATTAGCCATATAATTTATTAATGGCATCTCAATTTAGTAGCCTGTGTTTATGACATTTGGCACATGAATAGTGCGCGTAGGATTTAAATTGAGAACTTTGAATTATATTTCTAAATTGCATCAAAATTTGATTTGACTGCCAGTATTTATAATTGAATTGTGTAAATCATTTGATGTGGAAGGAAAGGGATGGTGTGCAGTAATTCGATAAGCTCTTATTCTCAGTTGGTTTGGCATCAAAGTTGGCAAGCTGTCATAGAGAGCATTTGTTAGGCCGCGCGGAAGTAACGCTGCCTGGTGAACCGATTCAGTGGGTTTAGGATGCGAAGAATATCGGTATATTTGAATGAAAACTGTACAAACCCGGTGTGCGTAGGATAGATTATTTAAACTTAAATGTACACTCAAGTGCCTTCTTGATGGTTTTTCATAGACAGGTTAGAAAAAGGAACGAATTAACTGACTCTAAAATGTCTTGAGTACGACGGTTTATCGTTTCCATTAATGACTAGTAACTTCGGTTAATTACAAATACATATTCTCCTAGAACATACTATACACGTGATATTTACCTAATATGTACATGGTGGTGAGACGGGTCAACGTCGGTTTTAGTGGTTAGCTCCGAATAAACACATCCTGTATAATAATGTTTGTTACAGTGTTCAAACATGTCTAGGTTGTGTTAGAGTTGTCTTACAAGACTGTGTTTAATAAAGCGATAATGGGCGTCTACTGCTTACAACAAATAGAAGTATAGTCATCAGAGTTGGCAATATACATTTTTTTATTTAATAGCAAGCCGCCCTCGCTTCGCTTTGATTTATGAGAGTTATTTGTAACAATAGTAAATAATTAGGAAGTAAAAAATTAAAAAAGAAGTGAAAAAATATCTAATTTATAGTGAAAACCGCATCAAAATCCGACAAATCCAGAAAGACAGACGTGGAAAGTATTTTTTTTTATACTAAGAGAAAATAATCGTGTAATCTACACAGCATTACAATTTACAATACAATGCAAAGATTTTATGTTGAGTACACACAGATAAAGCAAGGAAATAAAATACAAAAAATTATGTGACGCATCCTGCGGCCCCGTCGCTGAATAGCGAAATCTTCCAGACAACCTAACAAACAAGAGACGATTAAATACAAACGAATCCGTTATCTTAAGATTGCAGTCTCGTATTAACCCTTAAATGATCTCTCTACGTTTCAGTGGTTGTTTTTTTTTAAACTATAACTTCAGTAAGAAATTAAGGTTAGAAAAGAAAAATATCACGTAAATTTTCAAGTGATTAAATTGGTTTTTTTTTAATTTGCTCGCGTCTTGTTCTCGTCCCGTTCATAGTCATTCTTAATGCATAAGTGGGAAAGAGATAAACTAATTAATGTCACTTGGTACTGAATCTATGCGACAGTTCGTTGAAATTAGAAGGGTGAGCATTTATTAATTGATCTGTCCTTTAAAACGGACAAAATCCGTTTAAGGGTTAAGTCCTATCTGCTCAATGCCACAAAAAAATAGGCAACGATGCGTCTAAAGGTGCGTTTAGACCAAGCGAAGGAGCGCTCTAGAACATATTTTGTCTTTATTTTTACAACGAAAACGTAAGAGATAATGTATAGAATTCTTGTTCTTTCGCTTGGTCTAAATCGGGCCTAATACTACACGCACGACTGGTCGAGAATATAAGCGAAATGGTTACAGCTAGAATAACTATTAAAAAGATAAACCCCCGATATAACGGAGCCCTTTTTTCGAGCTCATATATTTTAAATGACCCTGTAGATTTTTTATGAATAGCATTCCGATGAAAAAAAAATTGTTTAATAAAAAAAAACTGTCATTTGTTAAGGAACTGCAATGCCACAGACAGATAACAGATATACAGACACACATACACACGTAAAACTAATAACACCCCTATTTTAGTTTCGGGGTTTAAAAATATACCAATCCCCATCACCCACAAACACATAATTCAAAAGTTTAATACATATCCCAAATCAGGGTTAGACATTCATTCCATAGAACATTATCATTTCGCAAAATTTTTGTTTCATAGAAACCTATTTTCTGCTAAACCCGTGTTGATTTCAGGTTATCTTAAATATGATTCACGTAGGTTAGGTTAGGTTCGACCTGTAACCGTCACAGGATAACCTGAAATCAACAGTTCAGTAGAAAATAGTGTTCTATGAAACGAAAATTCTGCGAAATTATATGTTCTTCGAAATGAGTGTCTGTGAGCCAAGGTTAAACCATTTCTGGGACATCCTGTAGGTGTATAAGAATTTGATGAATGACTTTATATTAATATAATGGTGCCTTAAAAATACTTTCTGTTGTTTTGTACATTGTATAGTCGAATTCTATTCTATTCTTACAGGGGGGTTACCAGGGCATACTAAAGCAGTTCAGTTTAAGTTGACAGAAAGGGATAGAGCTGTATAACTGCTATATCTCTGTCCCTTTCTTTCAAATAAACCGAACCCCAAAATACTATTCACAACTACTAAAATACTTCAAATAGCAAACTTAATTAACACACGAACATTATAATAACCCGGAAACTATGAAATATATTGGTGCATTCACATTCGATGTAATTAACTGCACCCGGGTATGAGTGAGCTTGTCCAAATTAGATGCAACCATTCATACCGAGTGCAGCGGTGCAGTGAAGCGGACGAGCCAAAATATACCGGCAGTCACTGAATAATATACAAACCAACCAATTTGCATAAAACCTGAGAACTATGTCGATTAAACTAGTTTTTTTTTTAAACCTTTCATTGTATTCATTCCCACGAAACCACAACCGCACTATGCCGACGCCTCCTCAAGCATGGCGCCGACCAGCGTCTGCGGCACCCAGCTATAGCTAAATATGGCACCGATCGAGCTGCTACATCCAGCTCAAGTTAGACGCCGATCGGCGTTAGTGGCACCCAGTTATAGCCAAATGTGACGCCGATCGAGCTGCGGCATCCAGCTCAAGTTGGACGCCGATCGGCGTAAGCGGCACCCAGCTTAAGCTGAATGTGACGATGATCGAGCTGCGGCATCAAGCTCGTTGGACGCCGATCGGCATTAGCCGCACCCAGCTTGAGCTGAATGTGACGATGATCGAGCTGCGGCATCCAGCTCAAGTTGGACGCCGATCGGCGTAAGCGGCACCCAGCTTAAGCTGAATGTGACGATGATCGACTTCCAAGGCATCCAACTTAAGTTAAATTGGATGCCAGTTCATGACCATCCCAGTTATCATAGCCATTAGCCAGTTTATTAAAAAATCATTCATCTTTTTAGGAACTACGACAATACCTTTAATAATTGATCAAAATAAATATTTTTTTGCCATTCATTTTATGCAATAGCATGATAAACGACTTTTGACGCTTCCGAGAAAATCCAAGATGCTCGAATGGCGAGCTATATCGAACAAAAAATAAAAGTCCACGTAAAACTCATTTTACGCTTTTCCCTCAAAAGTGATCCAGGAAAAAAAGTATTTTAATTTATTCCGGGGTCTTCTTACGAGTATGTGCCACACGCTCTATGTGCCAAAATTTTATTCTACTATATTATTCCTTTTAGGTGTTGTTCAAATAAACATCCATACCAACTTTAATATAAATAATTATTCTATTTTCAGAAACTACAATTTTCCTCTATGGTATAAGCACAGACTAATCCCTGTGTTAATCAGGCTTCCTGGTTTATAGTTTGGGCTATTTGCTACCAACAGCGCCATCAAACAGGCTTGCCTAGGCACGTTTAATACTTATAATTAACTAGCTTCTTCCCGCGACTTCGTCCGCGTCGATTTCAGTTATCGTTATTCCCTCGGAACTTTATTTTTTCCCAGAATGAAAAGTAGTTTATGTGTTAATACGGGGTGTAAGCTACTTTGGTTTAAAACTTCATCCAGATCCTTCTAGCCGCCCTGGTGTGATTGAGTAATAAACATCCTTCTTTCTTCTCTTCTTTCTTTTGACACTTTGACATCTTCTTTGCATATTCTTTCTCTTTATTTAAGAGCCACGCTGGAGTAATCGCCAACCGCTTCGGTCTTCCATCAACTGCTTGACTTTCTGGTTCGACCCAACCAAAGTAATTTCTTCTTGGTCTTCCTCTGCCTCTGTTTCCTTGTATCTTTCCTTCTATGATGTTTTTAAGATCTGGTCATATTGTAGCAGGTGTCCTACCAGTGTTCCACTTCTATTTTCTATTGTTGCTAGTAAATTCCTACTTTTATTCATTCTAAGTCAAAGTCAAAGACAAAATATTTATTTCACTTGATTTTAGGTACAATGAGATCATTGTAAAAACATTAGGTAAGTATCACTAAAATCTACCAAACAAGGCTGCGAAATTTAAAGATAAACTTAAGTCTACTTGATTAGAGCTCATAATTAAAAAACTCCTGTAAACTATAAAAGCACTTTTCAATTAGCCACTTTTTTAAATTTAATGTAAACTTACAGAAAGTTAAATCTTTTAGAGTGTCCGGCAGTTTATTATAAATCTTTATACTCATCACGTAACTGTTTTTCGATACCAGTGATAGGTCTGACAATGGTACGAATAATTTGTTTCTATATTGTGAACGTGCAGGGTTTTTAAACATTTTCTTTACTCGGTGAAACAGATGCCCATTCTGAGACACAAATAAGCACGCATCAAAAATATAAATGCTGGGTAATGTGAAAATTTTAGAGGTTTTGAAGAAAAGTCTATGTCTATTTAACAGTCGGTCATATTTTTTCTGTCTGTTGCATAAGTAGTAGAGGTATAAAATAAAGTGGCTCCCCCCGTCGGTCCCTCTGTATATACGTTTAGATCTTTACAACTACGCAACGGATTTTAATGAAGATTTCATCAATAGGTAGAGAAATTCCAGAACAAGGTTTTTATTTATAATAAATTATGAATTAAGTACGCGTGTTACAGAAAACTCATAAAAACCGAAGCTAAGTAAAATAATTAATTATACGCCATAGACGACATGCAAGGTAACATAAATACTCAATACAGCAAATCGTTACTACTTTAGAAAAAACTCGTATCTGATATTTCGAGATGTGTGAGTTTTAACTTAAGCTAAGCTTAAGTTCAAAATCGCACTTCACCAAATATGAAATACGAGGTTTTTTCCAAAGCAATGACGAAATTTAACATCCCTTAAATAATTTAACGACTTTTATCATTCAGCAACTAGCTAGCTTTCTGGAAATAATCAGCGAGTTTGTTTCCTTTAAACGAAATGGAAACTATCCCCAATTTTACTTCTGTTTACAAGAAGTTGCATTTATTTCTCACTTATATTTTGAATACAGCTACAGCAGCGGCTTAATAAATAAAAAAGCAAGGGAAGATCTCACACAAATTGAACTAATCCCAAACTAAGCTCTAGGCTTGTACTATGGGTACTAGACAACGATATAAATACTTAAATACATGGAAATCCAAGACTTAGAAACAAATACTCGTGCTCATCACACAAATATTTGCCCTTACCGGGAATTGACCCCGGGACCGCTAGCTCCATAGGCAGGATCACTACCAACTGGGCTATCGCATCGTCTTAACATTCACCCACAAAAATACCCAATTAATTACATACAATACGCTTAACAACATTACCTACAGTACAATAACATCATACAAACGCTGCCAAGATCCCTCTAACCTTCACTGACAATGCCTATACCACGTTTAGTAAAATTTCCACTTGAAATTTTACGACATCAAAAGTGACGTAAGGTACGTTTTACGTCAGTGCGTCATCGCGACGGGCGTTACGCGTCGGCGCGTCATTATGACGCGTCACTGACTAGCCTTTGACGTGTGGGGGGAACGTGGGGAATATGTTGCGGTTAAATAAACTAACTAAAGGAAATGGTCTGATTTTTTGAGATTTCGGCAACCCTAAACAAGTTTTATAAACAGTAAGCTTTAAAAAAAAACCCGACTGTATATTTTGATATGTGGAAAAGATCGATTAAAGGGATAAGTTCTCCTTTGTTAATTAATAATATTTTTTAGTGTTAGTTTAGTTTTATCTTAACTGTGTTTTTCCTCTAAATTTAATTGCTCGAATGGTTGGACGATTGGATGTACTAAAGAATGTGAGATTTGATGTATGTCAGGGTTTTTAATATCTGGATATTTTTAAGTCTTTGTGTAAATGTATCTTCTCCTCTTCTCTTGTATGTGTATCTGTGTAAGGCAAAATTTTTTTTTTTTTTTTTTTTTTCTTTGTACATCTTTTGTGTTTCTGTCTATTTTATTGTTCAAATTAATTTATTATGAAGAATTTAGGTACAGGTTGTTTGTAATTTTCTGTTTTTATAGTAAAGTATTTTACACGCATAAATTATGTTATACTTTACTTTTTAATCAGCTATTTTTTAAACTTAAACTGCGCAGTGGCACTCGTGACGCTAAGTCTAATCTGACGAAACCTCGTTTGTTGAAATCGGATAATTCCGTTCAACCTCAACGAGATTCCTACAAACATTACTATGGTTACTACGGTACATACGTTACTAGGTGTACTGCCTTTTTGCCAAATTATGTTTCGTCAAATTTCATTTGGCAAACAACTTTTCGCCGAAGTTTTATTTGGCAAACCAATCCTTGGCATTATTTTACTCCGTATTTTTTTTATTTCGCTACATTTTTATATTGCAATATTTTATTACGTCAAATTTTATGTGGTAAATAATTGTGTAGCAAATGATTTGCTAAGGCAAATAACATATTTATTTTTATGACACTATACACGAAACTGCTCCCAGAGATAGGTAGGTTAGGGTTATTTTTTTTTATGACCCTAAAACGAAACTGCTCCCAGAGATAGGTAGGCTAGGGTTATTTTTAAATTAAGGTATGCCAATCAATACATTTGACGAAAACATATTTGACATTTTAAAAGAATCCCAGGTAATGATTTGTCTAACAATAATTTATCAAATCATTAGTTGGGAAATGATATCAGTGCGAAACGTTGAATTGGGAAATGAAAATTTGACGAAATGAAAATATGGGATACGTAGTTTGGGGAGATAAGAATTTGCTAAATAATTTATGTCGAAACATTAGTAAACCACGTTACTAACATATCTCGCCTTCTTTGGCAGTCGAGTCAAAAGAAAGAAAAGCTCTAATGAATGTTGTCAGTTGAATACAGTAGTAGTCAAAATATTAGGGACCGAAGTCAAATTTTTCTTTTTTCTATGTAAAAAAAACGTTTGAGATCTTGTTAATTTTTTATACAAGTGTATTTTATTGGTCTCGAAAGATTAAAAAGACAGTTGAGTAAATATATTCCTAAGGCTGTAGCAAAACATATTTATAATGTTTGCTTTGAAATAGTGTAAACGAATCGAATAAAAAAAATACGAGTTCCTACGTTTTCATTGAAACAAAGAAACAATCAGATTATTTATTCATATTTTACTTGGCACGCATTCACGTTTCATGATCTTGCAAATCATAAAAAAGCTCTAATAAATCTTTACATATATATAAAACAAAGTTGTTTTCCACGTCTGTCTGTCTGTCTATAATCCGCGAACGAAAACCACGCAACGAATTTTGATGTGCTTCTCACCATCAGTTAGAAATCCCCTTAAAGTAAAGCGAAGCGAGGGCGGGACGCTAGTATAAGATAAGATAAGAGTAGTATAATATCTAATGGGTCTTAACTATAAATATTATGTACAAAAGGTATATTTAAATTTATTAATAGCAATTAACAAACATCAATATTTGATAATTTCTTCACTAATTGCAAAATTCGAACCCGCCAACTTTCTCTTCTAATAATAGTGAATTAAATTCCAATTTGACATGGTATGTTTCATTTTAAAATGTAATAAATTATATTTAGTAGTTTATGTGACTGTACATAATTAAGGGCATTAAATACGAGTGTGGGTTTACGAAATGAGCCGAAGGCGAGTTTCATAATAACATCACACAAGTGTTTTAATGCCTAATTATGTACAGTTACAAACACTACTTTATCTACCGACATATCACAAGCCTCCATGATGCATTCAGGAGCCGCATTTTGAATTTTAACCGGTAATGGCGGTAATGAAAACATTGAAAAGTTTTCTGGCAGCTGTCATAGAGATTCAGAGACAAACTAGAGTCGGCTCCAACTTTCATATCGCTCGATATCTTACTTACGTGCAACATTTGTCAAATTTGTATGCAAATTGATAATTAATTTCGAACTAAACGTCATCTCGACTGATATTAGAATAGAGGTCAAATCAAATTTCTTTGTTTTTCAGAGATGTTCGAAATTTGAATGTCATAAGAACATCGAAATTGATATTCTTATGAATCCATAAGATTACTGCCGCAGATAAAAAAATTGCTCTAACAGCAAAGTTGATTATTATGCTGGTCATAATTTGCGGTTTCTGAACGCATCATAGAGGGTTTATGATATGAGTGTAGATAAACATATACTATATTAAACAGTAAAAATGGTTTTGCATCACAACGTCAGTATCGTTCATACTTTTATTTTTATTTTAATCACAATCTGGCGACAGGGGACTGTCTTTGTAGTCTTGGGATTAATTTTGATTAAAAGTCAATCGACACTCTTAAAAATATGGCTATTATTTGATACGAAGAGCTTTTTATTGGACGTTTATCTCAAGACATATCTGTCAGTATTCCAAAAAATCGACGGACAGCGATTTTCCAATTAGTGGAGAACTACCCATTTATATTCCAAGATAAAATTACATCACAAACAATAATATTGTGTGGACAAAATGGCGGGTAATATCTACTTATTAATAAACTTGCTGACTTTATAGACTATTCAATCAACTCGAACATTGTCTATCGCGGGAATTCCCAAAAGAATGTCGTTATGATGTTGTCGTTTCCGGAATTCCAATTAGTTTCCGGATATTTCCCGGACACACGACAGGATATTGAAGTTTGTATCGATAGATGTACAAAAATATAGTTATATTTTTATAACTTTGTTTTGAATTGTTTTTAAATAACCTCGTAAGGCCCACCATACTACAAACAGGGTTTTTTTTGTGAGTGTGACTTTGAATCTACCGTCATGGCAATAAAGTTCAGTTACGTTTGTTAGATAATGCCATTTTTAATTTATGAACATAGGAAAATAAACCTTATTCCCATTGCAACACAGTTCAAATTAAATTGCCTTGATTATGTACATCTTATGGCACACTGGGTCTTACGAGGTTAAAAACGTCTATCGATTGGCATCATTCCACCTGATGATACGGTTGGCCTAGCTCACTTTAGTGCTATGTCACTTTAACGTCAAGTTGGAGCTGCTGTAGTAATTTTTCAAAGGCGTTAAAGCGACAAGGTGCAGTCGAGTTCATAAAAATGGTGTACAGTTTAGTACCTTGCCACTTTAATCGCTGTGAAAATTTTATATGGCAGTTTAAACGTGACATTAAATAGACAAGGTACTAAAATGTACATATATTTATGAACTCGACTGTAAAAAAGTGTGCACCTGCTTATAAGGGCGACTGTATGACAGAATCGAGGGAGGAGTTCACTGGCTTAATATTAGCTTCATCAATCCAGTTTTAAAGACAACCTAGTTATCTCCCGGGAAATATAGAGAAAGGAAGCGATTTCCGCTCTTTGAGAGTTTACATACATACATAATCTCACGCCTTCGTTCCCAGAGTGGGGTAGGCAGAGCTACAGAATTACAAACATCTCTAAAAACTTGTTGATAATTCTATAACCACAATTTGCACAATTTCCGCTCTTTTAGAGTTTGTTATTAAAAAAAGAAGCCTGGATATCCAATGATGACCAGGGATCGGAAGTTCGGATAGATATTTACCTAAAGCTTGCAAAATTCCGGTAAAAGCTTCTTAAAATATTATTTTAATAATATAAGTTCCGAGTTTCCGGAATTCTACAGAACGTTAATATTAATTATTTTACATTAAGGATAAAACTTTACGTCAATTTGCTCCTCAAACTTCGTTAGTTCAATGCACACAGGTATAATAATACTTAATTTCAAATAGTCAATGTAAATACTTAAATATGAATTTACGCTGGCGTAAATTGTCTGTTTATAAATCCAGGGAATTTTATTAATAAATTAAAACTGAATCCGCCTACATACAACTGAACAACAACGCCGCCGCCGAAGTTTAGGTAAATATCTATCCGAGTTTCCGATCCCTGATGATGACAGAATCGTTGAGTGACAATGTAATTCCTGCTCAAACTTCTAAAAGCTCCGGTATATAGTGGTGGTTTTAATAGTGGTAGGATCTTGTACAAGGTCTGTACCGGTACCCTTTGCTTTGGTTAAAGTAAGTTTTCTGTAACATCACACGCTGGCCTAGTTGGTAGTGACCCTGCCTACGAAGCTAGCGGTCCTGGGTTCAAATCCTGCTAAGGGCAGATATTTGTGTGATGAGCGCGAATATTTCTTCCTGAGTCATGGTTGTTTTCTATGTATTTCAGTATATATTTCTCTATATAAGTATTTATATCGTTGTCTAGTACCCATAGTACAAGCCTAGAGCTTAGTTTTGGACTAGTTCAATTGGTGTCACATTGTCCTCTGTTTTTTTTTTACATAAACCAGAATTGAATATACATAAAAACCTTTCGTGAAAAAATGTCTAAGTGATGGTGACATCCGCATTAATACATTGCGTAGATTATCTTCTTCTCTTAGATATGCCCTTTCCGATACACTTCGACCCTTTAGGATTTATACAATTACCCTCTTACACACTCAGCTGTTCGAATGTGCAGGTTTCCTCACGATGTTTTTCCTTCACCGTAAGAGCATCGGGTAATGCACTTAAGTTAGAAAAACTCATTGGTATATGGTGGCCGCGGGGGTTCGAGCTCGGAACCTTACGATCACGAGTCGACCCTCTAAGCCACTAGGCCACTGACGCTCTTTATTACGTGGTTTAGAAAGAGTTAGAATAGAGATTTGATCTTGAATTGACTCTAGAAAATAAACTAACTTTTTACCAAATTTAAAGTCGATCAGCTGAGGCTTTGTACTATGAAAAAGAAACAAACAAACGTTAGGATAATGGTGAATCAAAAACCCTTCCACAAGAGTCACTCCCCAAAACCTATCCTATCCAAGAATCCTTTTAAACTACTAGGTCAAGCCCATTTCTAGCTATTCGGGTCAATTCCATCTCGGCTGAGCGTTCAGTGTAGTATTCGGTGCCCGGATTTCTGATTGTCTTACATTTTCGACCCGTTATGGCATCCGTTTTTAGTACACTTTCAGCTAAAGGTTTGATACTTACATCAATAGTGATACGACGAATGAAAAACATGATAATGTGCTGTATTTTATTATAAAGACCCTTTAAACCTTCGATTGGAAGAGATCCCTAATACCTTTTGTGTTTCTGTTCCTTTTTTTGTTTATTATTTTATTTTTGTGCAGTAAATAGTTGATATACATACATACAGAGAGACTAAATTTGTTTCACGTCGATTTTACTTACTGATTCTTTCTTTACGCATTGCCTGTCATGCCATTAAAAAAAGAACATGCTACCTAAACCTACCACGGCTTTCTTTGGCAAAACAGGAGTGGGATATAACAAAGCGAAGAAAAAACTATTAAACGCTATTTAAAAACTATATTTTAGGGCAATTATTCTGCCCTTCCAAGCCAACAAGCACTATCTCAAATTCAATAACCAAAGCAAATTCAATTCTCTTCTGTTAGGCATAAGGTTGATATTGCCACAGCAGTTATATTTGAGATACTGCCTATTGACTTAGCAGGGCAGAATTCCGTTTTGGATTAGTTCATCTTGCTCCGATATCGTAATACTGTTTACGTTATGTCGGCTTTTAGTGTCCTAAAAATATTTTTTATCTACATCCATATCATAAATTCCCTACAATATGTTCAGAAGCGATAAGCAAATCGCCTATATTAAGAAACCTGTATCAGTGGTTGCATCTTAATGTTTAAATTAAAGTATAGTGCATCGTAATGTTTACATTAAAGTGTCGGTACCTAAACATTAAAGTATCGGCGATACTGTACCACTAACTTGAAAATGCAAGCCATATCTGTACATTATAAATAAAGTTTTTTCTTTTTAAGCTTTGGTACTACAAACAAGTTTTCAGTAACACTAACTTAATAAAAATACAGGCCATATCTGAACACATTATAGAAAACTCATGATATGCATGTAGATAAAGTTATGTATGCGGCTATACATAATTAGGCATTAAAACACTCGTGTGATCTTAATATGAAACTCTCCTTCGGCTCGTTTCATAAAAGCATACTCGTGCTTTAATGCCTCTTATTATGCACCAGCCACATAAACTACTATTACGCGTTCAAAGCAAGATAGACTTTACAAAATAGAATAAAGGCCTAGATATCCAACCACTTTCCTGTGTTTGGACTGAGGGCAAAAAAACAATAAATTATTCAAAGCTTCTACATAAAAAGAGCATTTATCAGCCGTCCAATCAATCATCAATCATTCTGTCAGTGCGTATACAGATCACCACTATACCGCTCTTCTTTGTAAAAAGGCGTATCGGCCAGTAAAAAGCCAACAATATTCATCGTTTTACCTTTAAGATAAGGTCGAATGTTCAATCTGAGCTATCTATTACATAAAACCTTTTTCCGAGCACAGTAGTATACGTAAATCGGAAAATTAATGATGTTTACTACCTACACTAAGAAGTAGAGCCTATTTCACCTCTTTGGGTAGGTTCCTAGGTCAAATACGTTAATAATACATGAAGGCTTTATAGGTTATCATTGTAATATAAATACCATCAAACTGAAACGTTATGAATTGGTTTTTGGAAGGCCAATTTTATTTATTATTTATCTACACACATATCATAAGTCCTCTATTATGCGTTCAGAAACCGTAGGAAATGACCAGCATTATAACAACCAATTTTACTAAGAGAACTTTCTTGTCTGTGGTAGTGATTAAAATCTGTACTGTAATTTTATTACAGTTTGTAAGTTTAAATTTGGAACAGCTGTCAGAACTCAAGAGGGTCTCTATTCTAGTATCCATATTAAAACAGTTATCGGTACGAAACGTCAATTCAGTATGTTTTTTTAATATAAACCGCACGACATTTGATCTCGTGTGACATGAGAATAGGGACTTCATTCGCTTGTCTATGATTTTAAAAAAACCATTCATATTCATGACATTGACACAGCACAAGTATGGTTTGCCGCCATTTTTGGCGTCAAGTCGTTGGCTTCTGAACCCATCTTAGAATACTTATTATATGTGTGTAGATAAAGACAACAACTGTACATAATTAGGCCTTAAAACACTCGTGTGATCATATTATGAAACTCACTTGCGCTCGTTTCATAAAACCACACTCGTATTTTAAGGTCTCTCATTATGCATCAGTTGCATAAACTACTATTATTTTACTCTATTCATAGGCAGAAATGTCTTTATGGGTAATATTTACATGGGCTCTATTATACTACACTTAATAAGGACGAATGGCTGAAAAGATAGGAGGCCTTTGCCTAGCAGTAACGACTTGATGGCTTTAAAAAAAGCGCATTTCACTGTCTCCACAAGACAGGCCTAGCGTAGTGTGGAGGTCACCGATAGTGTACCCGATAATATTTTAAAAAAAGTTGTTTATAATTAGCGTGGTTCTTAGCTAATATTGATAAAAATAGATCGAGCCTTTTATGAGTTATGGTCTGCAAGTATGAGAGGCCGTTACATTGTGGATTTTTAGCTTTTTAATACTTATTTTTAACCTTTTGCTATGATCAAACAATTTTGCTAAAATTTCTTTGCCACAAATGTTTCAACGCTGCGTCAACATGACTACCGTTCTATCCTTAACACCAGCCGTATTATGCCGAAGCCACCTTGCTCTTATTATAATATAACCATATAAAGCAAAGATTGGTAGAAAGCTGTATAGTTACCTTATTAAAAACATAATGGTAATTTAGGATACTTTACCTATATTGTGTTTAGTTTAGATTCATTATAGATTTAATAAGAGAGTAGAGACTGATCGATCCTACAGTCAAACTGTGCAAACGGTTTTGTGGGACATATGTTCCTATATATGTTGTAATTTCATATTTTTAATAAATAAATATAAAAAAAAATATAAAAAAAAAAACATATTTGAACATTTTTGTATTCAGGTTATCTCTAGTTTTTTACATAATTAAATTAGGCTTTCGTGGCGTTACTGCCGAGTACTTATTATTTTATCGAAACAGTTTTCAACGAACATGTAATTAGGCAGAATTTTTATTTCATGGAATGGTGTTTCACGCCGCATGAGTTATTATTTTTTGGTAGTCACAAGCCAGGGTGATGGCACCAGTGCTGGACACTTTAAGCTGACAGGCACCAGTAATGGACACCTAAATCTTAATTCAAATTTCATACGGTCATAAATTGATTGATGCAAAACAAATAAATAAACCTTATCTTCTGTGAAATAAGAATGAAGTCTCCATCATTGGTCCTTGACCATTATTGATAACCTAACGTACGTAACTAACGTTCAGGATATCCTGAAGTCCTCATGGTTTCAGCAGAAAATAGCGTTAGATGAAATGAAATTCGATAAAATTCTACAATCAATGAAGTGAAATTCAATTAAATCCGCTCTCCTCCGTTCGCATAGAATCCCTTATCGGTATTCCCTCTTCAACTGTCAAATTTTTCGGGATATACAGTAGGCCATATTCGCAATGCACGCAATTATTTCTGTACCAAAACTTTGACGAATTAAGGCTCTAAAACTATGGCATAATCAATTACCTACACAATCCTTTTGCTACAATTTCTTTGCCACAAATGTCGTCAACGCTGGGCAAATATGGCCGCTGTTCTCACCACATCACCGATGTTATCCCGCCGCTTCCACGTTCTCATTATAACCGTATTTGAATTGGAGATGGCTCGATTATCATATTAGGTGGTGACCTGGCAGTTGAATTAACATGGATTCCAGGTAGGCAAGGAAAATAATCTAAAGGTCTGATGTAAAGGTATGGATATTTACACGGTGAGGTTTAGATCAAACAACTAACTGGATTAGTTTATAAATTCAGGATTTAATAGGTTTCTACAATGCATTGTTTTAAACATTTGCGATTTTTACACCTACTGTTATTTATCGTATGTATTTATATATTTAAACTTTATTGCACAATACAAAAAGTAAGTTAAATGGCGGACTTAATGCTTTAAGGCATTCTCTACCAGTTAACCATTAGGCCAAACATAGAATAGTTGAGGTGGGTGCGCGCATTTCAACAAGAGCCTTTACTTGTTTTTAAATTTCACAATCAAATAATACGTATATACCTACACATATACATAACCAATAAAACATATATACCTACATACATACATACATACATAACGAACAAATAAACATAACATACATACACCTACATACATTAATAGTGTTATAAATTAACGGGATGTATTTCGCGTAAACGCATATTATAAATACTTTGTTAACACGAAACATGAAACTAACTTTTACGCTTTCGGTGTAACCGCTGAACCTATTTTGATGAACCACTTTATTCAGAAATAATCTTGAAAATACGACTGTTACGAACTAGAATTACAATTCAAGGCAAATGCTCCGTATAGAATTAAGGCAAATCGAACTTAGTACGTACAACAACGATAATACGGAATATGCATGAATTTTTTAATCCCATTTCTCAACAAAATATAAAAATACCGTAAAAGAGATCACCAAAAGTAAAATTAAAATTAAAATCGGCCAAGAAATACGGATGATACAAGCGTTTTAAACTGCTAATTCGACAGCGATTAGACAGAGAGATCCGATATGCGCTGTGACGTCATGTAACAGGTCGGCCATATAAACTCCATATCTGTTTTGTTACAAAGAGTTAGGAACAAATCTTTGTTGACTTATATCTTGGTTATTTTCATAGCTATTCAAAAACCTATTGTTACTGAATCAGTATCAGCTTTTGTTGAAGCTGTGAAAATGGCATAATTATTCCTTATTAATATGACTCCTATGTAGCTCTAATTCTTTATGAACTGAAATCTGGTAGGTTTAATCGAATGAAACAGTTTCTGTTTCTCCGTGTATGCTAATAACCGCACCAATTTGAGCACGTATGCGTGAAGCGGTAAATTGTCTGCTTTGATTGATTCTGATGACATCACTTGCCCTGTCTGTATTAAAAATTAATCAAGTGGTAGAGTTCGCATTGATGTGTTCCGGTGTGACATGACAACCGATGAAATAATAAGCATTGAGGCATTAATCACGTATTTCCAGTCTTAAGATTGTAGTCTTGAGATTTAAAATGTTTGTAGGATCTCGGATGCTAGTTAGGTAGCGTTTTCTTCAATTCCAGTTTTTACTGTGTCGTGACTTGAAATGGGCATTTTACTCAACATCCCAGTCCGTCTCGCACTTGATCAGCTTTTTTTAGTTTCCTCCAAACCTTCAAAACTACAAGGCTTTGATAATAAGTATTTTCTATTGACAGTTTATTTAAACACTTAACTCAAATAAAAGAGAACATTAGTTAGTAGATGTAGGCCGACTAAACTGCGATCATTCCCTCTCAACAACAAATCCCACTTCTGATCGTAAAATTTAAATTCCATATATTCTAAAGAGCGTGTGCACACGAACAACAACGGAACAAGTATTAGGGCGTTTCACACGTGAGAGTTATTGGGATGTTCGTAGCTTTTAAACTTGTAAGCTCGCAAAGTCCTTTCGTGTGACGTGTTTTAACAAAGCCCTCATAAAGAGGTTTACTCGTGCACGTCAAACTTTATGTTAACGCGGCAATGATTAATGTATAATTTGTACTATTTATATTACGAAATATAATAAAACGCTAACATGGGAAACTCGACTACCTCATTTTGTGTATGGAGTGTTTTTATTCCACAACGGCACGCCCACACGCGCAAGTTTGTGTGTGTGTGTGTGTGTGTGTGTGTGTGTGTGTGTGTGTGTGTGTGTGTGTGTGTGCGCGCGTGTGTGCATATATGTGCGTGTGTATAAGCAAATTTTATCTTATTGCCATTGTACTGGATCAAAAATAATGATAATTTTATTTATTGTTAATTAGTTTTTGTACAGGGAAGCGTTTACATACATACATAATATGTATGCAATCTCGAATTTACCAGCTAAAAACCACTGCACTTTCTTCTTTAAGGGCCCGTTATTTGATCAATAGTTAAACTTATTGTTAATAATCGTAACGTTAGTTAAATCTCAAGGAAATGTGTCAAATTGTATTTATTTATTTATTTAATCTTTATTACACAAAAATACAAATTTGAATAAAAAAGGTGAATTTAATTCCTAATAGCATTCTCTACCAGTTCACTTTTGGGCAAATCATATTTTTTTTGTAGGCGGTACGGTCTCGAGCGTTAATTTGAGACCCATTTCAAGAAAAATATGCTTGAAGTCATCAATGTCATTAGAGATTGTCAAGTCATTTGTAACTTTTAGGAAACTCAACCTTATTGTTGTAGTATGTCAGATTGACTTTGGACCTAAGGTGGGTACCAAATTTAATCTCGTGACTAAAATAATGTACAAACAAATTAAAGAGCACTAAGTAGTAAATATTCGATATTTTTTTCGAATAGGAAATATGCATGGATTTTCTAAATCGTATTTCTCAACAAAATATGAAAATACCGTAAAAGGGATCACCAAAAGTTAAATTAAAATTAAAATTGGCCAAGAAATTCGGATTATACAAGCATTTTAAACTGCTAATAAGACAGCAATTAGACAAAAAGATCCGATACGCCGTGTGACGTCATATAACACGTCGGCCATATTAACTCCATGTTATTCCATTTTGCTAGAAAAATATAGGAACAAATATCTTTGTTGGCTATAGGTAAAGTCACCAGTGATCAGTCAGAGACGAGTAGTCGACCTTATATGCGTGCGAATAGTGGGAAATATATATTTCGTACTCTTCCCACTCATACAAAGTATAGGCAGAGGCCGACTACAGGTGTCTGGCTGATCACACTGGTGACTTTACCCTATCTTGGTTATTTTAATAGCTTATTCAAAAAAAATTGTTTCTTAACTGATTGTTACATGAATCAGATTTCATTGAAGCTGTAAAAAAAGTCATGGATTTTCCGTATTTTAAAAATTAGTTGAATTAACTTCTGATTAAACAACGGGCCCTAAGCCGGTCTGTCGAATGCGATTACCGACTCCCATTGTTCTCGCGACCGTTTGTTAAGAACCATTCATCCTATAATGACCAGACGTGAGCTAACTCGGGGCCAGACCTTTAATAACCGTTATTTTCGTGTAACGTTATCTTTCATAACGTTATATTGAACGAATAACGTTATACTATAACGTTATTTGACTGCCTTACCTGTAGCGGTATCCATTATAACGTTATCAAACAAAACGCTATTCGTATAACGATACTTCGGTAAGCGCTATAATAACGTTAATAACCGTTATTTTCGTGTAACGGACAGAGTTGAAAAGGGACGGAAAAAGGACGGAATATATGAACGGACATCGAAAGGACGTTGGTTGCGATGTCCAAACGTGCAAATATCGTCCTTTCTGGGACGTCGGCCAGTCACGCAAAATGCCTACCTAAGGAGCGGCAACAGTTATGATAACGTTATTTAAGTTTAACGTTATTACGATTTCGTTACGGTGTAGCGTAACGTTATGATAAAATAATCGATATACGTAAACTAAATTTTGAGCCCTAACGAAATATAACGTTATGATAACGATATTATGCATAACGTTATAAAGGTCTGCTCGGGGTACGTTCTAGGGATTTGGTATCGATAAATTAGATGTCGATGTTTATTTATATATGTGCTCATTGAAAATCCTCTACTATTATAGAGAGGCTCGATAAGCTTATAGCCTCTTAAGATAATAAAAGTATGTAATCGATTATGGAAGTCATTTCAATCAAAACAAGACAATTTACTGTTAGTGCTAAAGTCAATAATATTGAGGTAATATTGAGCTATGAGACCATAAAAGGTTTAGTGTATAATTTTCATTTAGACGGCATTATTTACTACCAACAAATATGAAAAAAATATTGATTATTAACTAACTCTTTCAAAATAGAAAAATAATCGTTAGTTTATTGTTTTTATTTTTAAATGTAGACGGAATAAATAATCTTGATCTTGGCAGTAACATCGATATAATTTTCGGTCGCAAAAATACTTTGCTACATCACTACAGTATTCGAGGCCCGAATTAGAACATGCCTAATAATGATTATTATAAAATTGTAAAATTTGTCCAATATTAAAGTTTATATGTAAATGTAGTTTACTAATATACAATAAGGAACTTTACTAACGATTCTATGGGGAAACCTGAAATAAATAATTGACAACAATTCATATGTGCTAAGGTAGTAAAATAAAAATACTGTTTGTAGATTTTACACTGCTGATTACAGTAAAAATATTTTTGGATTTTTTTATGCAGTAGTTTTTTTTTATATTTAGGAAAAACAGTAAAAAAATTTGGCTTGAGAATGTTAGGAATACACTTATAGTGCCCTTAGTCCATTTATTACCATAGGAATTGAAAAAAATATACAACTGTCATGTCAATTTTTCATCTGTCTGACGGATTACTTGATTCTAACGACACGCTTTCAATTCTCGTAATACTATTGTTTTGATATACGCTATTTAAAATGAAAGTGACCAACGGATTTGTAAAAGCGGATAGCCGCAATCTGCCCAAAGTCGACGAATTCATGTTGTTACAGTTGTTATGGTTGACAAGTGACATGACATGACAGTCAGTTCTGTTTCTGTTGAAAGTTACTTTTTTTATTTTATATCATGCTAAGATCACGACATCAGTATTCCTAACTTGGTATATACGGTATTTTTAATGACTATATCTTTAATAAAATATTAACGACGAATTTAAGTTAAATAAAGAAAAACCGAGAAACACGGGTAGTCTAATTTTTAACGAGCTATTATATCCGCGAAAATACAGAAATACTTTTTTTTTGAAATGTTGTCAATTTTGAATTTTTTGAATTTGAATTTGAATGACCAATGAATCCGTAATCATGGGCAAAGATCGGAAAAACGACCGTCAATTTGAAAACATAACCCTGTTCCGTATAGCAGAGACTTCCTTGAGATTAATTAAAAATATTATTAGGTATTTTATAGATTTATTATACAATAATTTATATGTACTTAGCGACAATTTTATTAATGAATGACACCGAAATGTTAATTAGAAAACACAAACACACATACAAACAGTAAACCAATGTCAACGATTGCCCCAATGTCCTCCGTAAACTGTGAATAAACTTTTTCGACTCATAAATAGGTCCTAAATTCACGTCGTTATGGAATAACAGGCGAAAATTGAAAAAAAAAGACATTCTTTTTGATTGGCGAAAGTGTTTTTTCCCATAACCATTATGGCTTTATTCATTAATAATATTGTTGCTGAATACATATAAATAATGGTATAATAAATGTAAAATACCTCATAATATTTCTAATTAACATCAGAAGGAAGTCTCTCCTTTACGGAACAGGGTTATGTTTTCAAAATGACGGGCGTTTTTCCGATTCTTGATCATGGGTTTACTGGCACTATTGATATCGCTCTAAATGATTATTACAACAACAAATAAGCAGCTATATACAGGGTGTAGGAAAGAGGGAGGCAAAAATTTACACAGATTCAGACGTTTATTTTAAACTAAAATATATTGGATTTTCTTGGTCGTTTTTAACTATCTAAAATAACCTTTAAAAATTACATACCTAGCTTTTTACTGGTTAATCAAGATTGAGAACAAACATGACATAACATGATATGTAGTAATATAATATCACAGTAGTTTTACCACAATTAGTGTGGCAGTTGTCTCGGAAATTATTGATTTTAATCTTCTGGCATTCTCTTCAGATTATATTCTTATAAGTAACTATTTTAGACAGAACCAAACCATTTATAGTAACCCCTATTTTCAGAGCTGGTATTATTATCTGTTAAACGGCCCAACTTATTTTCATGAAACCTAGCTAAGAACCATCCTGTCCGAATCGATACGATGCTACAAAAAACACAGATACACAGACACACATTATAGTAGTTTACGTGACGGATGCGTAATGCCAATTACGCAGAGTCGCGTACAATACTTTATCTACACAAATATTATAAGTACTCTAAGATGGGTTCAGAAGCCGAAAGGCAAATGACCAGCGTTACCTTTGGTAGTAGGTGACAGCGATGACAGCCGTAACGTAATTTTATTACGTTATCGAATATTGTAAGGTAATGAGATCCAAATTCGGAACATCTTCCAAAATTAACAGCTGTCATCGCTGTCACCTACTACCACAGGTAATGCTGGTCATTGCCTACGGGTTTTGAACGCATAATGGAGGACTTATGATATGTGTGTAGATAAAACTTATTACATCCCTGTTTTTGCGCAGAGGGTTAGTAAAAAATGACATAAACAAACGATAAGCGATAAAGTAGTAAAAACAAAAGAAGATTAAACGTAACTTGGTCTTCTGTGTCACCGGTGACATATGTATCACCCATAAAATTCAATGATGAAAGTGTACCGTGATCGATTTAAAAACCTTTTAGCAAATTACTTAGCTGCAGCTCGGAAACGGGCACCGAAATGGTTAATAAATGCCTCGAAAATTGCTCCGCGAAAATTGAAACTTTGGCTTTTAGAGGCAACAAATTACAACAAAACTGCAGAGTTAAAGTTATCAGATTTGGGCTGAATTTGGATTTAATTTAACATGACTGGTTTTGCTTTTGTTGTTAAATTCAAATAACATTTTGCTCGCGGTTTAAGCAACCCGTCTCGTAGGGTGCGCACTCGTTCACTGAGCGGATCGCTCCAACCTAGTACAATCGCACAAATGTACTAACTAGCTCGGTCTTTTAGTACACTAGAACACTGAAAGAAACTGATCTGGGGCCTGTTTATCAAAAGCTTGTTACTTGTAATACAAGTGGAAGTCTCTTTTCAATACATATCGTTGGAAGGAGATTTCCACTTGTAATACAAGATACAAGCGTTTGATAAACGGGCGCCAGATCATGGTTATTTGTGCTCCTTTGACCGAATGAGTGGCCGGTCGTTCATTCATTCGGATCGCTTTGCTGTCAGTGTCACTCACTGCTCTCCCTGCTTTGTTCGGTTCTTGCTCCGCGTGTACTAAATGAACTAAGAGCAGGAACTTTACGGAATAGTTCGTTCTAGTACAGTGACGGGAATTCATTCTTTTTGGCTCTTAGTACATGTACTACACAACCCTAATTACAATCTTAACGACAGCATAAATCAAAGATGAGATTTACGTTGTGTCCTGTGTCATTTCGTACAATAAGTGTTTGAATAATATCACTGTGTTTGATCTAGTCTTTAAATTTAAAAGCTTTAGGTTCGTACTACGGGTTCTAAATATCGATAATCATACTTAATATAGAGAACAACATTCTTAACATATTTGCTGCCACGTAGCGCGTAGCACCGGTCATAGCCGATTGCAGTGTCTTTACGCTTTGTAGCAAAAACTGCTTACGAACCAAGAACCAGTCAAGCGGGTTACTGGCACTTAAAGTTTTATTAAATACATAGAAATTATTTAAGGCTCAGGAACAAAATACTCAACTTGTGCTCGTCACATTTGTATTTGCCCTTAGTGGGGATCAAACTCGGAACTGGTAGCTTCGTAGGCAGCGTCGCTATCAATTATGCCAAAAGCGTTTTAAAAAAAAATGGTTTCGCTTCAATAAAAAAGGACTCCTTCTACGTCGAAGTTGTTTATTGGTATTGCCTCGGGAACTGTCAAATTTTCCGGTAAAAAGAGTGCTGTTCCAGACTATAGTCAAGTTTTGTGCTGAATTCTATCCAAATCCGTTCAATTGTTCTTTCGTGATCGTGTAACAAACATACAAACTTTCGCATAATCATATTAGTAAGAAAAAATAGTGATTGATTGGTTTTTCTTTTGTTCACAGACAACTTCTAGCGCCTAACCTCAGACAAGCCCAGTTCCTTCCAAACGGGGTCGAGACCGAAATAAGACAGGTAAGTAACCACAGATATAAATACACATAGATAACGTTAACACCTCAATCTGTATGAAAACCAACCGTGGCACTATTTCCTACCAACTGGGACACACCAAGAGAAAATAATTTTCCGTTTTCCGCAAAATCGATTCAAATTTGTCGCTTTTTTGGGCTATTGCAGTTTATTATCACGCAACAAGGCATTTTTCTTAATTTTCACGGCCGACCTGCAACCAACAGGCGCGCGGAACGTCAGTAGCGACGGCTAAGCCAGGCGCTTGGTCGGGGTTTAGGTCCGGATTCGGACACGCGAAGTAGATGCATTTACGTTATCTATGTGTATTTATATCTGTGTAAGTAACATACACGGATATTCAATTACAAAAAAAAACAACGAACGATCTTCATCAAGCCCCGAGTGAAATAAAATCCGAGCGCCGCGTGACGTTGGCTGTGAATGCTGTGATTGAGATTTCACATAATCCTCTGCTAACTTCATGCTAATAATAATTATGGTTAAATATGTGAATAATCTTACTCAAATTGACTTAGAATAAATCTAAAACTCGAAAATGAATATTCAAGTTTTACACACAAATTCTGCCCTACTAAACCAATAAGCAGTATATCAAATTCAAGAACCGAAGCTTTTTTAACTCTCGGATATTTGTAATAAGGTTAATATTAGTACAGGAGTTTTATCTGAGATACGACCTACTGACTTAGGAGGGCATTGCCCTTACTAGTGATGGTTCTAAAGCTATGTAACTAAAATATAAAAATAAATTCCAAGGTATTTTTATAGCAGTTAACCTCGTTATATATATCAATATCAGTTTATTAAAACACGTCCGTCCTACCAAAGAAGGCGGCTAACTTCAATGTAGTATTCGAACCATTATATACCCTATTGGTAACCATATTAAATTTAAAATGCTTACACTCTTACTATGTAGTTAGCCACCTTCTTTGGTAGGACGGCAACGTACAGAAACTACTTCCTTATAGTTTCTGAAATAAAGCGAACTTAATCTATTATTTAAATTTCGCTCTATCAACGCTCTCCCGGCTTAAGCTTGGTTTTCAATCGTGTTATTTAAAAATTAGTTCTGTTTATTCTCACATTCTTCCTTTTTAATTATTTTTTATCTTAACAAGGGAATCTCACACAAATTCACCTACCCCAAAACTAAGCTCTAGGCTTGTAATAAAGTATAAGTAATGTATGTATGTAAGTAATGTAAAAATAATGTATAAGTAGGTATGTTATGCAAATAACAAACTTATACATTATGTATAGAAATACGACGTTTTGAACCGTTCTCGGATGACGTATGGAGGGCGTAACGCCATCTACCGGATTTATGCAGAAACTTTTAATCGCCGGCAACAAAACTCTAACTTGCACCAAGATTAAGTAGTCCGTAAATAGATTGCTTCCCGCAAAGTGGAAAGAAAACTGCAGTTTAGATAAAATGCGGCTCAGAAAGGCGCATTAAAGATGTATAAAAGTTGTATAGAGGTGTATAAAAGTTTAACCCTGGCCGTTTCTCTGTGGAAGAGATTTAATAGGTTTCCGTTAAAGTGCATTGAAAGGCCAGCTACAAACTAATAGCATTTATAAAATAAATGTTTCAAGTCTTACCGGAGTTTTTTATTTTCTACTTTTGCACAAAAACAGTTGAGTTAAGTAGCTATTTTTGCTAGTAAGGGTTACGTTAAGTATGATTTTATATCTGACTTTTGAAATGCTCTTGCTGAATATGAGCGCTGCAATTTCTAGCTGGGACTTTCTTTAGATATAAAGTATTTTTGTAACTTCTTCTTTTATTCCGCGTATCAAGAAGATCATTTTCTTTAATGCTTTAACGTAGACGGCACAACTTGTTTATTTCTTGTCCTTCTTTTTAACCGACTTCAAAAAAAGGAGGAGGTTCTCAATTCGTCGGGATATTTTTTATTTTTTTTTATGTATGTTCCCCGATTACTCGAAGACCACTGGACCGATTTGAAAAATTTTTTCGTTGTTCGAATGGGTATACTTTCTAGTTGGTCCCATTGTCACCACGTCAGGATCTGATGATAGGATCATGGAGAAATCAAGAGAACTCCTCAAATATTATAGGCACACCTATAGCGATTTTGGTATTTTTCACTGTAACTCATGCATTTGCTTTTGAAAAGTACTATATGGTGAAGTGGAACTGATGATGAAGACCACAGATGGCCACCGGAACTCCTTAACGGTACCTATTTCAAGGGTGGCGATAAGATATTTCGATAAAGGAAGTTGAGCGACTATGACTATGAGCACATTTAGGTTTAAATATGACTATGACATTCCCGCGGCGTTGTCTGCGGCGAGCTTGAAATGTTCTATAGTTTCTTATTAATATTTAGAAGTGGAGCTATGTAACAGCATAAATAGGATCACTAAAAAGTATAAAATAAAATAAATGTTTAAAAAAACAAAAAACCGCCTTCAAAAAGCAAAAAATAACTTCTTTAAAATGGTAGGTAAATAGGTCAGTCCAACTGAAGTCGGCGTCCAACAATATTTTAACCAAAAGCAGACTTCTTTAGATATAAAGTATTTTTGTAACTTCTTCTTTTATTCCGCGTATGAAGAAGATCATTTTCTTTAATACCTTAACGTAGACGCACAACTTGTTTATTTCTTGTCCTTGTTTTAAATAAATGTTTTATTGTACAGTCAACAGCATAAATAAGTGATCATTTATGTACCTTGTCGCTTTCAATCGTTTCACAATTTTGTATGACATTTCAAACACGACGTTAAAGTGACAAGGTACATAAATGATCACTTATTTATGCTGTTGACTGTACGCAGCTTTAGTTGAAATGTGTCTTTGGATATTTTACGACTTACACGTAACATCCTGTATCAGTACAGTCACGAACTTTAATTTGGGACCCACCTTAGGTCCAAAGTCATTCTGACAGTCTACAACAATAAGGTTGAGTCTCCTATAAGTTACAAATGATTTGGCATCTCTAATGACATTGACGACTTCAAGCCTATTTTTCTTGAAATGGGTCACAAATTAACGATCGCGTTAGTACATTATTTATGTATTTAAATTTGACTGCAGGTTCCAATTAAAGTAACTATCGCTAGAAAAGCTGCAAAAATAGCCTAAAAAAGATGCATTATAAATATTATATAATCAATAAAACATGGTAGCCTGGTATCGGGGAAAATGATGGGCTTACCTGAGCTATAGCGACTATTGTTTAATCAATATTATGTATACAGGATGCTGCGCTCAAGTGATTAAGAGCGCATTAAGCTTTTTGAATACTTCTCAAATTGGTCAAAAACGCGCTAATTTCTGAACTTTTTGTATTAAAATGGCATACTGAATAAAAGCTAAGTGCATACTTTATAGTGCTTTTGTTATTCCAAAAATGAATACGGTAAAAAAAAAATTTGCGGGTGGAGTCACAGACTAAAATTAATAATATATAAGATACTATGCTAAAACAGGCACGCGCCTTGCATTCTGTCTGACTCAGCTGTACCGTGGTTTAAATTTTAATAAAGCTGCCATATTCATTTTCGCTTGAGGTAGAAAAATATATTTTGACGTTTGACCCAGAGCAGGCGTTCCCTGCATAACAAACAGGTGATCATTCGCTCAGCCGCGTTGTAAGGTCTTAAGACGGTTTGACGAGTGTTAGATTTTTTACTTTATTTTTATATGTCAAGGTTGTTTTTGGTACTTCGCCATTCGGTTAAGTTTAGCTTTCTGCTCTTAAAAACTAAAATTTGTGTGAAGTTTAAAATATGAACATACAGGGCCTCTTCAACTGGGTTAAAATAATATCGTGTTTGAGCTGTTATCGTGTTGTCAACGTTTTGATAGCTCTTATTTACTTGACAGTAATGGCGGCAGAGTGAAAAACCATAACAGGTCAAAGGCGATTTGGATTTTAGAATAGAGGCGTAAGGCCTCTATTTAACACTTGACGTAGAGACCTCGTCGTGTTGTTCTCCTAGTCATTATTTTTAGTTTAATGTATTTGACATGTAATATTTTACATTTTTACATTTATTGGTAATATTTTTAATTTTTGAATTTGTAATGTTCTTTTTGTGATAGTTCTAATAATTTATATTTGTCGCTTTATTACCTTGTAATGTATTTTATGTTTGAAAAAATGACATTCTGCTGGAGTTTCTTGCGGCGCTTCTTCTCCGCAATGATGGTCTTGTCCGAAGCGCTAGTAGATTCACTATATATAACCGACGTGTAAAAGAGCCCGTATGTGGCAAATATACTGAATAAATATTTTCATTTTGATTTTGATTTGGTAAAACCGCATTGCTTTTGAAGTTTTGTGGTTTTGTATTTAACCCGGCCGCCATTACCGTCAAGTAATTAAGAGCTATCAAAACGTTGACAATACGATAACAGCTCAAAAGTAATACGATTTAACTGTGTAGAACCCAGGGTTCCTTTTAACCATGTTTAAGCATGTTTTAAATCAAACTACAAGCAAAACGAATAGAAACAAACAAACTCTCATAAAAATTATGAAAGTTAAATCGCACTTGAAAAATGTAAAGAGGAGCCAGTAATGAACGAAAGAAGAAATAAAAAAAAGGATTTATTCAGTGATACACACAGCACTAAAGTGCAAACATTAAGGACAAAGGATTAAAAAACAGATTAAAAAGCAATGGTGGACTTCCTGCTAACAGAATAGAATAAAAAAACTACAAACTCATTTTGAAATAAGCAAGTACGCAAATAGATGAGTAAATCGTACAAAATGAAATGTACGCGTGAAGATTTGTTAGGGTTCCGTATCCAAAAAGTGGTAACGGGACCCAATTACTAAGCATACTGTCCTTCTGTGTCTCAGCGTGCTGTACCTCATGAACCGGCAGTGTGTGTTAAAAAAAAAACTAAATTTAGAAATGTGATTTTTTGCGGTTTTCCGCTCAACCTTAACTGGAGTATATCTTGGGCCGTAATAGGCATGTTTTTTTAAAGAGTAATTGCCGCTATAACAACAAAATAATAAAAAAAAAAAATTACCCCCATACTCATCATCACGTCCTCCATACCATGTCCAGTAAGGGAGAATCAAACAATTGGTAGTCCGGGTAATGTGCTCTAAAAAGATTGGCAAAACCGAATTTCGCTTTAAAAGTGCGGTATAGGTGAAAAACTTAAGTAAATGACCTCTTGCTGTAGTTGTATACAAAACTAATATGGAATTTAAGTCAAATTTCACATAATACAGGGTGTCTCTGACCTTGGGGCTTTAAATGCAACCATCGATTCCACTCGCTAAACTGAACTACTTTTGTTCTGTAACATTAAAAAATAACATAAATTTAGATAACTAATTGATGTTAAAGTCTAGTTGTAACATCAGTGTATTACATCATGGCCATAAAATCACGATCTCATGGTACGGACGCGACATTTCCTTGGTACGAGGGCTAAAAGAAAATGGAGAATTGGATCGCGTACATTAAAAATTACATTTAACTTGTATGAAAAAAACAAAATGTAAGTTGGACATATTTTTAATAACTTACAGAACAAAAGAAGTTCAGTTTCAGGAGTAGGAACGATCCATGCATTTAAAGCCCCAAGTTCAGAGGCACCCTGTATAATGTCGAACGGTCTATACAGATGTGTAACGACTACATGCAAGAGGTAATTTACTTAAGTTTTTTACCTATAACAAGGTGCAAGAGAAGAAGAGTTGGCTAGCTGAGAATAGGTCATGTAGTTATAGGGCTTAGGTTGAGTCTTCCGTACATAGCAATTTGCATAAAGGTCTACCCCCATAATACAAGTATGATACGGAACCCGTCGTGTGAATCCGACTGTCCCTTGACTTATTTTTATTCTCATAATAACATGCTTATTCATTTATTTAGACGTTTTCAAGCGACTTTTTTCCGATTCATCGCAAAGCGAAGTTGACAGAAAGATTAGCTTTGATCCCTCCACATACGTCTGTGTCGATAAAACATTACATCAAATAAGATAGAGAGATAGAAACTGCGGTTCCTTGCAAAGAAAAGCAATCTTTTTAGATATTTTCCAAGGGATCGGTTGGTTGGGTTTGAGTGGTGCACTTTAATTATATTGGTATAGTTTTGAGATACATGCTGTATATTGCTTTATATTAAGCGGTTACTTTGATACCAAGTTTATTAATGTATCAACGGATTTATAACGACGTTCAACTCGAATAAACAAAAACAAATATTAGTGGACATCTTTACACAAATTGATTCGTCTTTAACTAAGCTCTAGGTATACACTAAAGTTACTATAGGTCTTATAAGCATAGGTAATTATATTTATCTATATACAGTGTGTTACCGTTATGCGTTTTTAAATTTATTAAAACTGCCGATAATATGTTGCTTTAGCAATTGTTTGCAAGTATTATCAATTAAAAAATAAAATAACTTCACAATTAATTTTCTTAGATACTGTCCATTTTTAATGTAGTTCATATGCTACGTGTTCCTCGTTATCAGTATCGCTGTTGCTGAGCACAAGGCATGTCGTGGCACGGGGGCAAATCATAATAATCAAAGTATCCGTCGACTGTCATTTACACTTGTCAATTGCTGTGCTTTACATTGCTGGCAATTAAAATTTTGTTAGAAATTTAACAAAGCCTGAAAATTTGTTTATTAATTAAATTAATGTCATGGTTACGTTACAGATGTACGTTATTTTAACCTCCTTTAAAAAAAGCCAGGGTGCTGGTAACACACTGTATAGAGACATACAAAGAGATGGATGGAATGTGTTGTTGTTTTAATACTGAAATGAGGGCTGATAGGGATGTTTGGAAGAAAAAGAATTGCTGCGCCGACACCAAACCATTGGGATAAGGGCAAGATGCAAGACATACATACTTAAGTACAAAGAAAACATCCAAGACTCAAAAACAATCACTAGCGTTCATTGTACAAATATTTGCACATACAGAAAACGGGAAATCAAACTCGGAACCGCTTTCTAGGCAGGGTCATCGCGTCGTCGTCATAATAGTGTGTAATTATTCAAAATAAATGTTTAAAAAAACAAAAAACCGCCTTCAAAAAGCAAAAAATAACTTGTTTAAAATGGTAGGTAAATAGGTCAGTCCAACTGAAGTCTGCTTTTGGTTAAAATATTGTTGGACGCCGACTTCAGTTGGACTGACCTATTTACCTACCATTTTAAACAAGTTATTTTTTGCTTTTTGAAGGCGGTTTTTTGTTTTTTTAAACATTTATTTTATTTTATACTTTTTAGTGATCCTATTTATGCTGTTACGTAGCTCCACTTCTAAATATTAATAAGAAACTATAGAACATTTCAAGCTCGCCGCAGACAACGCCGCGGGAATGTCATAGTCATATTTAAACCTAAATGTGCTTCGTCATAGTCGCTCAACTTCCTTTATCGAAATATCTTATCGCCACCCTTGAAATAGGTACCGTTAAGGAGTTCCGGTGGCCATCTGTGGTCTTCATCATCAGTTCCACTTCACCATATAGTACTTTTCAAAAGCAAATGCATGAGTTACAGTGAAAAATACCAAAATCGCTATAGGTGTGCCTATAATATTTGAGGAGTTCTCTTGATTTCTCCATGATCCCATCATCAGATCCTGATGTGGTGACAATGGGACCAACTAGAAAGTATACCCATTCGAACAACGAAAAAATTTTTCAAATCGGTCCATTGGTCTACGAGTAATCGGGGAACATACATAAAAAAAAAAAAAAAAGAAACCCGACGAATTGAGAACCTCCTCCTTTTTTTGAAGTCGGTTAAAAATCAATTCAATAGAGATGCGTCCTGGGGAAAAAAAATATGTACCGTAAAACGGGGTGAGTAGGGATTAAGGGGTGAGTAGGGACACAACCTAAAATGAGTCATAACTTGTTACAAATAAGAACAATTATTAAATGGACAATAACGTTACGTCTATTGGAAATAATTTCAGTCTTATAATTAGTAACATATGCTTCATTTTAGGTTGTGCCCTATTCACCCCGTTTTACGGTAATTAGTCTGTCAACAAATATTGAACACGTATTTCAAATCAATCAATATTGACAAATATAACGCTCATGAGAGTTCGTGACGTCATAACGTGGTATAAATTGTGCCACGGCGTGACGTCACGCGAAACTTCGACGTAATTTTTTGTTTAATTGACATAAGAAAAAATATGTGTTCAATATTTTTTGATGATTAAATAACGAACTAATTCGATTTTTTTAGGACACTAGCCTATTCAATAAAACTCCAATAGACGTAAACAAGAAATACTTTGTATTTTATTTTCACTAACAAACATCAAATAAACAGCGATAAAAACCTTTTATGATTTAAAAATCCGCAAAAACAACGCAATATTCCGAGAAATAACTGAGGGCTCAGACAAGATGCACTACGCTAACTAACGTTTCTATTCGATCCGTTTTTAAACCAATCGCGTCACTGGAAGATGACGTGATACGAAAAGTCACGTGGTCTACCAGTGACGCGATTGGTTTAAAAACGAATCGAATAGAAACGTTAGTTAGCGTAGTGCATCTTGTCTGAGCCCTCTGTTCAGAAAACGTTTGCCGAGCTCACTTAATTCCGTTTTAACTGAAGCACACTTAACAGGACTCCGTTATTGTGAGCGTAGAGATTCCTTCCAGAGAAGTTAGTTATGAATACTTAGGTATAAATATGACTATTGCACAGTTATTGAACGACTTGACGACGCGGTGGCCTAGCTGGTAGTGACCTTGCCTACGAAGCTAGCGGTCCTGAGGGCTCAGACTAGATGCACTACGCTAACTAACGTTTCTATTCGATTCCTTTTAAACCAATCGTGTCACTGGTAGACCACGTGACTTTGCGTTTTACGTCATCTTTCAGTGACGCGATACGAATCGAATAGAAACGTTAGTTAGCGTAGTGCATCTTGTCTGAGCCCTCTGGGTTCAAATCCCGGTAAGGGCAGATTGTGTGATGAGCGCGAATATTTGTTCCTGAGTCATGGATGGTTCCTATGTATTTAAGTATTTATTTATCTATATAAGTATTTATATAGTTGTCTAGTACCCATAGTACAAGCCTAGAGTTTAGTTTGGGACTAGGTCAATTGGTGTGACATTGTCTCCTGACATTTATAAAAAAAAACCGACCATTTGCGAGTCAAGCTCGCGCAGGATGGGTTCCGTATCATAATGTATAAAAAATCACATTTGTTGTATGGGAGTCCTTAAACATTTATTTTATTTTTATTTATTTATTTATTTTTAAAGTGAATATGCAACTAAATAATCTGTGAGTATTTTAAGCGTCTAAATGCTAGTTGGCGTTATTAAAACCGAGCAGAAACGGCCAAAAAAAAAATTACGTTTATTGTATGGGAGCCCCCCTTTAATATTTATTTTATTCTGAACAAATAAAAATTACTCATGCGGCGAGAAATGCCTTACGATTAGGGTTACCACCCGTACTAGTCCGGACTTCGTTCGGCTCTTTAATTTGTCCGTTTGTTTTAAGTAGACGGAATATGAGTAATATAACTACATATTACTAGGTAAAATCAAATAAGTTTAAAAAAAAAAGATAAAAGAAATTTATTCAGTAAGTAGGCCGCACGGGCACTTTTACACGTCAAGAATCTACCAGCGCTTCCCAAGAGAAGACCACTGCCGAGAAGAAACGCCGCAAGAAACTCAGCAGTCAGTCATTTTTTAAACATATTTCTTATTACAATGGTACTACTTAGTCTAGCATTATATAAAGCTATAAATATTAAATTAAATATAGTATCAAATAACATGCGTAGTTCAGCTGGAAAACATGCCAATTAAGAATCTTACGGGAGAGATAGAGAAAAACACATACTTATGTGTATATAAGATTTTTTAATCTTTATTAACTTTTCATAACCCTCCCGCACCCCGCATCCTACCACCCTCGCAATGCTACCATGTTACGTTCGTGGAAAGGTATTTCGATAAACTAATTAAAAAAACAAAAACCCGCCTTCAAAAAGCAAAAAATAACTTCTTTAAAATGGTAGGTAAATAGGTCGGTCCAACTGAAGTCTGCTTTTGGTTAAAATATTGTTGGACGCCGACTTCAGTTGGCTTACCTACCATTTTAAAGAAGTTATTTTTGCTTTTTGAAGGCGGGTTTTTGTTTTTTTTTACTTTTTTTTTATTTTATACTTTTTAGTGATCATAATTATGCTGTTATTCTCCCATTTCTCAAGAAACAATAGAACATTTCAATCTCGCTTTCTGGGAAAGTCATAGTTATATATTTTAACCTAAATATGCTTCGTCATAGTCGCTCAACTATCTTAATCGAAATATCTTGTCACCACCCTCGAAATATATACCGTTTAGGAGTTCCGGTGGCCATCTGTGGTCTTCATCATCAGTTCCACTTCACCAAATTCTGCTTTCCAAGCCCAAATACACGAGTTACAATAAAAATACCAAAATCGCTATAGGTGTGCCTATAAATTTTGAAGAGTTCCGTCGATTCCTCATGGATTCCACCATCAGATCTTCATTTTGAAAAAAATGGGACCAATCTGAAAGCACCAGCTTTCAAATAAAAAAAGAATCTTCAAAATCGGTTCACCCAGTCGAAAGTTCTAAGGTAACAAACATTTAAAAAAAAAAAACTGACGAATTGAGAACCTCCTCCTTTTTTTGAAGTCGGTTAAAAACGATTTCCACCAAACGGCTCGCATCGCATCGGATCGGAAAGGATACGTATGGATGCGGCGACAGCTGATCGCGTCTAAAATTATTATTGTCTATTTATGATGGAGCCGATCGCGCGTCGCAGCATATCTACTTTCGGCTACGATCGCGTGTCGCGGAAAACCCCCGCGGTAAAGTTGCTGTGCGCGGCTTGGTAATATAGACTTTAAGTACTGTGAACGTGATTTAATATCGTTTAAAGACCATAAAATTCTTTCCGTTCCGATCCGTTGCGGGCCGTTTGGTGGAAATAGTGCTTAATAGGTACCCCTGTAGAATAGAGGCTCAGTGTTAGATAATATCTTAAGCAATTTCGTATAGTCTATAATATCTTTAGTAATATACAAAAACACTTTAAATTAAAATCGTTTTACAAAACACAAACAGGCTAATGACAGGTCGGGTCGTTATTAAATTTCAATTATGTTGCGCTCTTGTGCGGCCAAATTAGCCTTTATTTTTAGTACCGAATAAATATTAATTAGGGAGAAATTATAATTAATAAAAGCCGGCAGAATGCGGAGCTGAGACAGATAAAAATTAACAGGAGATTAGTGTTTCGGAGAACCATCTTTACTATAGCCTGTGTCAATTGAAATTGCCAAAGATGTACACAAATTAAGTACTGTTTGACACATAAGGGTCATTATTTGGGCGTTTGTTCCGAATCACTTTCGTGGTCACATTTTTGTAGAAGCGACTGCAGATTTCGTTTTCGTTTCTGGTTAGGTATCTAAGTTTACCGGACATCTAACAAATATCCAAAAACGGCATCAAAATATTAGGCGTTTTCTTCAAAAATATGTCCACAAAAGTGAGGCGGTTGAAACGCTCGAATAATGACCCATAACCTCAAACATTGATCAAGCGTGTTTTTATTTAAAATAACGTATAATTATTAGTAATTTAACCTTAAACTTAATGTGAAAGTAAAGATCAAGTGTATAAATCATTGCTAAGACCTCACTTGATCTTTAAAAGCACGTCATCATCGAGTAATCATGGTAAATTGGTTCGTTTGGTTGTGTTTACATCTTTGCCGATTTCAATTGGCACGGACTATAGGTGCATTCGGTGAACGTTATCCTTATAGAAAATGTATAAGAATGACGTAAACTGTCAGCCGACCGCGTCAAGCGCCTATGTCAAATCACTGTTTGTAATGTTCGCTATTTAAAAATGTACACAAAAGTTTTATTGTTGTTAGCCTGTTCAAATCCTTTTTCTCAAAAATGTCCGGAAATGTAGACATTCCTATCTACATATTGAGACGCGAAGTACATAGTTTACTGACAGATCTCAAATTAAAAAAAAAAAACATTGCGTGGTCGCTACACAAGCCCGCAATGTTGCATACAAATTCCATTACTATCTAGCTTGTAACTTTTTAAAAAGTGAAAAAGGCCATAATAAAATGAGGGCACAAGTCTTACACATCCAAATTTTATTCGAAACATAACTTTTTTATCTGTGTCTGGAATAGCTTATGTTTTTTTAAAAACAAAGCTTGCTTTCTCTTTGTCATAAACAAAAAGGTGGTAAAGAGTGATGGTTTTTTCACATGAAGTTTCTGTTTGTATGCAATTCAAAAATGAGTTCAAGCGATGAAGATTTTACTCCAACACAATTTATTTCTTCCGATTTTTGAGAAAAGCACTATATTTGCCTCGGCAGGAACAGCAATTGCGGGCTTCGTATTTTTAAACGAACTCGCAAGCTCGTCCGTTTAAACCAATACTCGGCCCGCAATTGCCTACTTCCATGCCTAGGCAATAATGTACTATTTATGTGTAACATTCGGTTTATGAACCTATTAACAAAACAAACTTAATGGTTTTTAGAAATCAATTACGTTATCGTTATGCATCTTGTCTAGAGCCCCAGTGTCCTGACTCACTTACATTGACCTAGTCTTATTTATACAATGGGAAATGATAAACATACTTTTATAGTTAAATACATACTTAAATACATAGAAATCACCCAAGGCTCCAGAACAAAATACTCGCGCTCAATACACAAATGTTATCCCCTTACCGGGACCCGAACCTGGGACCGCTAGTTTAGGAGTTTGAGGGTTACTCCAACCAGGTTAATGTGTCATCAACTTTCATTGCCAATCAGTTTTACGAGTACTAAAATAAAAACACTTAATAATTTAAAACTAATTTTGAGTATCGTTAAAATATCCACATAAATTATAATCCCTATAAACCTAATTAATCGGTATAACAATCCACCAAATAAAACTCGTATCATTTGCCGTCCAAAAACCGTCCAAAAACTTGGCTGTCTTAATCCTAGCATAAAGCCGGGTATAAAATCGTGGAGTTATTGAAAAACAATCACACCGAGCCATCGGCAATCTTAATTCGGGAGTTCTGAGCCAAGTTCCGATACGAAAATTTCCAGTAAACTCAATTAGGAGGTTCTCAACACTTTAATTGTCTAGCTGATGAATCGACTAAGTTTTATCGACGGCCAAAATGATCGAGAGACATCAAGACAGGTCTGCCCCGGGCTATGAGCGATGGGCGAACTTTTAATTATTGGATACGTTTTCGGAGTCTTGGAAAAATTATACAAATTAAATCTGGATCAGGTGTCATTTTATTGGATTTAATTACGAAAGTTGAAAACAGTTACAGGGTAATTAAAAAACTGGCCAAGTGTGAGTTGGCCTTGTTCACGAACGTTTTAGTACCATTCTTGTATGGGGGCCTCCTTTTTATAATAACATACTCGTAATTGGGGCAATATTATTGCTCACCTTGGTAACCGACTATTCCATTCCGTACCATTTCGTTCCATTACGATTAAACACGATTGTTAAAGTTGAGCAAAAAACCCCTCCCCCTTCCCTTTATTTTTTATTTTATTTTTATTTTATTGTTTGTTGTTTTGTGGCAATATAAATACAACTGTAAAAATTTCAACTGATACACTCTGTAAAAACTTCAACTGTCTACCTATTACGGTTCATGAGATACCTACAGCCCGCTGCTGACAGACAGACGGACAGCGGAGGTTTAGTAATAGGATCCGCCCTAGGAGTTCCGCGTTTCATAACGACCAAAGAAATATAAATTGAAGTAGGTACTTTAGAGGTACAATATTTTAAATTCTAAAACTAAATAAAGTTGCCATCTTTCATTGTGCCGACAAAATTAAAATTTGGAGCGGCGTCTACATTTCCATTGACAGTCCAACATCAAAATGTTCTTTAATATTTTTACAATTAATCTACAAACTGAATCACATTAATACCGAATCTTATTACAAGTATATTTCAAATATCATCAACCTCAGATCAAACTCGTTTTAGATCAAGACATTATTACATTTCGTTTCTGCTGGGTTTCCAATCCTATACTCTTTTACGACCGCCCGCACACTTATCAGTTTGCATAAACCAAACGCCGAATGCTCCGGAACCTTCGACATACTAAAACTGCTGTCTTTTTCTACCACCTCGATAAGCCTACGTGTGAGTGGGATAACGGTATGTGGATACAGGACGTCTCGACGTTAATCCGCTTTTCGTGCGGAAATTCGGAAGGAAATAGATCGTTGTTCACACTGTTTTCATAATCGCGGAACGTGTTTTTTACGTTTTGTGTTGCCAGCTTTTAGTGGAGTTTATTTACTGGAGCTCAAAGAGAGTTGGGAACTGAGGTTTTTTTTGGTCAAATAAGTTCTAGCTTAAAGCAGTAGTCATGTTTTTTTTGGTGTACATTTTAGGAAACAATTTTACTTCGAAAATATGACATTTCTAAAGTTTGCAAAAAATTAAGACGTTTGGCTGCCCTTGCAATTTTTCATCGTCAGTCACGACAGCGGCACCAACTTCGGTGGACCTTATGCTTGTTACGTGAAGGTTGTTTTTGGCCCGTGTTTACAGTTGTCGAATAAGTCGATTTAATTTCGAGCTGCATTAAATTGAGGTCCCCATGCTCGGATAGGGAAATGGGATCGTGCAATCGTGAAAGCCAATCGCAATTTAATCCTGAACGGTGAAATGAGAAATGTTTTCAATTTAGAAAGTATACAAAAACGGTGCTGCAAAAACAATACTTGATGAGATGAAATCATAGATATTTTGTTTTTTTAGCGTCTTAGGGGAATCGATATTAAAAAGTTCATTTTTATTTCATAATTTTATCTTTACTAAAATGTGTTGAATGTAAAACCAACACACTTTAAAAAAAAACGACTATTTATAATTGACTAGCGACCCGCCCCGCTTCGCTTCGGTTTATGTGAGTTTTCTGTAATACCCGTGTATAACCCAGAACTTATTATACATTTAAACCTTCCTTTTGAATCACTCTATCTATTGCTAAAACTGCATTAAAATCCGTTGAGTAATTTAAAAGACCTAAGCGAACAGACAGCGGAAGCGACTTTATTTTTAACCGACTTCAAAAAAGGAGGAGGTTATACGTTCCACTATATGTATCTTTTTTTTTTTCTATGTATGTTCACCGATTACTCCGTCAATTGTGGACCGATTGTAAAAATTCTATTTTGGTTTGATAAAGTATACTTCCGAGGTGGTCCCATTGTCACCAAATCGGTATCTGATGAGGGGATCAGTGAGGAATTTAGGGAACTCCTCAAATATTGTAGGCAAACATATAGCGATTTTAGTGTTTTAAGTAACAAGTCCAGCATTTGCATTCAGAAAATATCATATGGTGAAGTGGAACTGATGATGAAGACCACAGATGGCCACCGGAACTCCTCAACGGTATCGAGTTCAAGGGTGGCGAGAAGATATCTCGATTAAAATAGTTGAGTGACTACAACGAAGAATATTTACATGTTGAAATATGACTATGACTTTCCCGCGGCGTTGCTTGCGGCGCGCTTGAAATAACTTAAAGTTTTATATCAATTAAGAAGTGGGACTACGTAATAGCGTATTATGATCACTAAATAAAAAGCATAAAAGAAAATAAATGTTTTAAAAAACAAAAAACTGCCTTCAAAAACGCAAAAAAATAACTTCTTTAAAATTGTAGGCACCTAATAGGTTAGTCCAACTGAAGTCGGCGACCACAATATTTTCAACAAAAAGCCGACATCAGTTGGACTAACCTATTAGGTGCCTACAATTTTAAAGAAGTTATTTTTTTGCGTTTTTGAAGGCGGTTTTTTATTTTTAAAACATTTATATACTATGTAAAGATACGTTAGATATCAATAAAAGAACAGATTTGAAAATGAAAATAAATCTTCAAGAAATAATTAGTTTAGCTTGGATTTAATACATTATATTTGATCATGTCCCATATGTATCATGTAACACATTACACTACACAAAGTAAGTTCTAATAGTACATTTATTACTGTAAGGAACCTCTACAAGACAAACAGAGGAGACTAATTGAGATGCATACTTATAATAATAATATTTTTTAATATGACTTTTCACCCAATTATTCGTGTTTTTCTCGTACATTAATTTTACCTTGACATTTTTATTTAAGCTTAGAAGCGTTGGAACTAACGTAAAATATTTTTTAAGAAAGAAAAACTGAAATTCAATTCCTGAATATAATAGTAAAATATCATCACATCAATTTAAGGGGATGTTTTATTACATTGTGAATTAAAAATCGTGGCATGTTTTAATTCGTCGCGTTCGTGTAAATATATTTTATGACATTGAAAGGTATTCGCTTCACGGCAGCAACGTAATACGCCTGCAGATATATTTTATTGTTAAAGTTACGTAACAACGATTTATTGCAGAAAATAAACGGAAAATAACTGAAATATTGATAAAGTACAAAATACGTCCTCGTTTATAGAAACAAAAGATTTTTTTACACTGCCTTGAAACATATTGTGACATTTTTTTAGTCAAACAGTAGATTGAATGATGACTAAATGCCAATGTTTAATTGAACAAAACCGAAACGTAGCTCCATTATGTAAAAAAAATATAGAGTGAAATTGAAAACCTCCTTTTTTGAAGTAGGTTAAAAATTGAGGATACGAGACAGATAAAAATAGGGAGACAAAAAGATTATCGTAGTTTGTCCTGCTTTCGCTAGTGCCATTCTATGCATAAACACATTCAATGCCAACGACCCGATATTGTGTCCACATTTGTAGCAGATTTTTGCTACAAAGTGGAAAAATGCTGATACAGGCTGTAGCGTAGCAATCGTATCGTAAATTTTTACTGATTTCTACAATCGCTAGCGTTTGTAGAATGCCTGTCTACAACTTTAGCTCTCTGCTCGGTTAGCACAACTTGATTTTTTTGTTGCTTAGTAGGTTGCAAAAATATGAAAATAATAATGGAAACAATATATTACAGCCTTTGTTCTACTTTATTTTAAGACTTTAAACTGACCGGCCAATCAAGGCAAACCATAGGTTTGTTCTTTGTTACTGGAACAACTAACTTAACCCTTCGAGTGGCAAGCAGCCGTATAACGGCTGCTGTCAAAAAGCAATTAATACTTTATGACATTAACTGAAAATTCAAATTTAAACTAACTATAGTTTTCTTGCCGCTTGAAGGGCTAACCTCGGGAGTATTCAGGTTTGTGGTGCCGCTACAAACCAACCGCCTTCATTGTGAAAAAAGTAACACCCTGTGTGTGTCTTTGTTCGTGGATAGTCACATTTTTCTATTTAACGTATTTCCATATTGTCAGCGGTTTGATAACTCATATTTACTTGACAGTAATGGCGGCTGAGTTAAAAATAATACCATAACACTTCCAAGACAATATACCGAGTTGAATAGAGGAACAGTAGGTACAAATAGGTATAGCCAAGACGCATTACGCTAACTAGCGTTTCTATTCATTTCGTTTTTAAACCAATCGCGTCACTGTTAAATCACGTGACTCTTCGTATCACATCATCTCCCAGTGACGCGATTGGTTTAAAAGCGAAACGAATAGAAACGCTAGTTATCTTAATGCATCATGGCTCAGGCCTCAGGCTCCTAGAGCATAAAGAATAAAGACTTTGGCCTTGAAATGATTCGACACCAGTGTAGCGAAAGACGCTAGAGGAGTTCTGCCTTACCGACGATCTGTCGAAAATGCAAGTGACTTCGCTTTTAAATGTTCAGAGTAACAGCTCAACACCTGAGTAGCACAATACCAAGCACACGCTGGATTTTACCGGAGACCTGTCGAAAAAACAAGCGTACACCGATATCGCACGGCGAAAACACAAATTGACGTATTCGCTTCTGAGGGGCAAAATAAATTGCTTGGATGTGAATCGTTCGGGAGGGAGAGGTGAGGAAATTCAAATTGGATTGAAGGAAGTTTAGATTGGATTGAATTTTCCCGCCACCTTGTTTAATTTAGCAAGGGCGGGTCTGACGTGCCCGATTCTTGTGTGGGGATTGTAAGTTTTCTTTAGGAGATCGATGACACGATATACATTTTTTTTAATTAAAATCAGATAGAACGAAGTGACGTCGCTGTTTTTCTAATAATTAAAGACTCGCGTCTCCGTGTATGTCCGTGTGGTTGATTACATGTCATGAGAGTTGAAAACGTTGTTGTGTCTATGTCCACCTCTCTCTTACACGACGCCATAAAAATTAAGCATAACGATATTTTCTTAATTTCATTCTATAACACTGCCTTCCTATGAAGTCAAGTGTAAAGGTTTATTTTGATCAACCTCTATTTACGTAGTTTTTACTCTACGTAATTTTAACGATATTTAAACTACCTATACCCGGTTAGCTCTTGCGTATCCCTATGTAATATTGTAACGGATCAAAACTTGGTCAGGCAAACTTAACTTGAACTTGACTTGAAAATGGACTTGTCGTAGTAAATGAAATGTCAGCAGTAATACAAAATGAGAAAAAGAAAACACCCTGTATTTTTTCTTGAGTATCCAACTGCAGTCGCGCTACAATATTAAAAACATGGCAAATAACAACCTGCCAAAGAGAAAGACTTCATGCAGGTACTATTTTTATGAACCTTCCTTGATTACCCGGCGAAACTAAAAAGAAAGATCACGTACGAGCGAGCACAGAAACAGAAATAACCTAGTAAACATACAGGATGCTTAATTACGGCCATTCTCGTTTACATTCTGCACAACTTTTTGGTTGTAGAAAAGCTTTTTGAAGTAAAAATTCAACTCGGACGATAGTTTGCATTGTAAATGGAGCCTAATGAGCTCTGTTTGTAATGCAGTGTACGTGTAAAAAATATAATTTAAATATTTAATTTTACACGTGCCATTCGCGATCCTTACAAGTTTTGTTATTGTGTTTGTGTTGTAATGAACAACTTTACTGAAATTATGTTTAATGATTTGCAGGTAATGATATATTATAGATTAGATAGTTTATACCGTAGATAAACCCCTTCATTCTTAAAGTCTATTTTAGTTAAAGAATTCTATTCTCACTTTCTGTCAAATTCATATGTCATAAGGACAGAAAAGGAGAAAGCATATTAAGCACGACTTAGTTATTGCGTGTTTATGGGGAATGTCTTTTTCCTATCAAAACTTTACAATATATTTTCCTTTTATATACAAAAACAGACAGACAGACTTTTATATACAGACAGTATTGAACGTTTCAATATAGGCATATTACTAAACAACAAATTGTGTTGTGTGTGTTGTGTGTGTGTATTATAGTTTAGAAGAAGGGACTATCCATAGATCATATGAAGATCATGAAAAATCTTACAAAGTAATATTGCGTTGCGCTGCAGGCATTCTTTAATTCCAAAACAAAAGGCTGTAACTTTTATTAGAAGTACAGTCGGGTCCATTTCTCATCTCAAGCTTCTTTTAATTGCGGCTCTCTGTCGTTCTTTGTTGTTGATTGCGGCTCCCGCGGGCACGCATCTTAGTTTCATTTTTAAAATCAAGGCGGCAGGTATCATGCTGTGATACTTGGTTTCGTATATAGGGTGTTTAGGATGGGATTTTAATTATTTTGCGATCGTCCGTCACAATACTATTTCTTTTGGAAAGGTATGCTCTTAATATTATGGTAATTTTACAAAGCAACAGACGTTTATTTATTTATTTATTTAATCTTTATTGCACAAAAATACAAATTTGAGTACAAAAGGTGAACTGCGTAATGGCATTCTCTACCCGTTGATCTTTGGGCAAATCAAAAAAAATTATAGGGGGTGCAATTCAATATTCAACTAGCTCTTTTAACCTAACCCACTCTACCTGACGCGGCATGTTACCTACCAGCTCCGGTTAACCTCGTCCCTACATCCATCCTTTGGATAGGATCCAGATATTAAAAAACTAAGCACTCTAAGCTCTAATCAATATAATCTTAAAGTCTAAAAATATAGTCCGTAAAAAGTACAGTAAACAGCATAAATAAGTGATCATTTATGTACCTTGTCGCTTTCAGTCGTATCACAATTTTGTATAACATTTCAAACACGACATTAAAGTGACAAGGTACATAAATTATCACTTTCAATCGTATCACAATTTTGTATGACATTTCAAACACGACGTTAATGTGACAAGGTCCCTAAATTATCACTTATTTATGCTGTTGACTGTACCCCTTGTAGGCACGAGAGCTAATTGTCTGATAAAAACAGGATTAATTTCATCGACAAGGTTTTCTAAGAAATACGTACAACTTACAGTGTTACAAATCTACACGGACACAAAATATTCATCACAACACGAATGCTCGAAGTACCGGCAAAATCCACCGACCCGAGACGGCATAACACTTCGCTGCACTCCCGATAAATGAAAACCTGAAGGTGCAGGTTCCAATTAATATTTTAAACAAAACACAGCGTGAAAGTCTTCTGACAAAAGAATTAATCGACGTCTATTGCAATAACATTATTCTGAGAAAAAAACTCGTGGTAATAAATTTATGTCTTAACAATTTTCGCGGAGAAGTCATTAATCACCCTGTTTGAGTGTGTTTGGGGACGTTATTATGCCTTTTTGTGCCTTTGAAGTCTTTAATAATTGCTTAAGTTTTTTGCGGCGTTTTGACTTGTGATAGAATTGGCAATGTTTGCCCAATACAGTGTGTTTGAAATTGCCTATATTTATATTTTCTAGAGTTAGACGAAATATACACATGAAAAACAATTTGCGCACACATATTTATTTATGTAATTATAATTTTGTACAAAATGCAAAAATAAAGACGGAACAATAAAAGGTTTTTATAGCTAAACAACAAATTAGACACAGTCAAAATAATTCGAAATTAAGCTTTTAGTTGAATTTAATCAACGTTTTAATCAACGACGGACATTATTAATAAACAAACAACAGTGAACTTATTCCTTTAAGGAAACTGGCCTTTGGGTTATTGAAAAAAATTAGTAAGCAAAACTATCAAATACACATAAATACGGGGTGTACAAAAACGAATATTGACTATAGATAATAGTTAAACTCTGGGTAATTTCAACATTACGTCATTCAACTATTATTAAAAAACGTCGGAACGAACACTTATTTATAATTTTATACATACAAGCATTTAGAAGAAAAAGCAGAAGCTCAGTTTTCCGCTTGCAAATTATGGAATTGGGTCAAATCGATCAACGAAATTTCATTACCGACGACTGAGCGAACGGACAGGAAAAGCTGGAATGTGATTCTCTCAAAAACGCCGTCGGACGAATGAACGAGTGAATGTCGCAGCGGCGAGTTTAAGTAGTCCCGTGAGAGCCAACAAAACACATTTTAGCGCGTGCATTTTCAATTTGGGGGCATGGCTTCTGTCGATAAGATCGAACGTATAAGGCTGCCTAATTGAGAATTAACGTGCCAAAATGTGTTTTGTTCGCTCTGACGGGTCTACTTAAACTCCCCGCTGCGACTTTCACTCGTTCGTCCGACCGACCGCCGTTTTTAAGAGAATCACACCCCTGAACAAAAGTAAAATGACCCCCTTTTTTCTTGCCTGTGTGCCAGAACACTCATCTCTTGGATATTATTGTAAGCACCCATTATTATTCTTGAATTTTACCTTCCTACCTTCATTAAAGTACGTAAGGTATGACCTACTTAGTGAAGTAACTACAAAGACCAATAATTAAGTTAAACTATCAGAGGCCCTAGCTAAGATGCACTACGCTAACTAGCGTTTCTATTCGATTCGTTTTTAAACCAATCGCGTCACTGGTAGATCACGTGACTCTTCGTATCACGTCATCTACCAGTGACGCGATAGGTTTAAAACGAAACGAATAGAAACGCTAGTGAGCGTAATGCATCTTGGCAAGAGCCCAAGGTGTATTCTCAATAAACAACTCGTTTTTCAATTGATTGACGAGGTACTAACCGGCAAAATGAAGTTGTTCCGTGCGCTTGTAGGCACCTTATGACTTTAGATAGAGTAGGTACCTAGGATGACGGAACCAGTAATGAACACTTGATTTTTATTTCACAGAAGATAAGGGTTATTCATTTGTTTTGCAACAATCAATTTACGACCGTATGAAATTTGAATTAAGAGTGAAGTGTCCAATACTGGTATCTGGCAAGTGTCCACCATTGGTGCCGTCACCCTACCGCTTTGTAAAAGCTACTTTTTTGACGAACACACACACTCACGCCTTCATTCCCAGAGTGGGGTGGGCAGAGCTACAGAATTACCAACAACTTTGCTGACGAAACCTTCAATAAAATTAGAAAAATACTGAAATTTTAATATTTTGTAATATTCTAACAGGACTACTTGCGCCGATCGATTGTTGATTCGTCACCGAATCGAAAGGCGAGTTGCCTAACATAAATTTCTTGAAAAAACATAAGATAAGTGTTCCCATCTGAAGCGTTGGCATCGATTTCACAAAAATCGTTGAATACAATTCTTTTTACATACTTCAATTCATTTCAGTCTATTACCATGCCTTTTTTATTATTACAAAATGTCTGAATTCAATCAAGAAAATTCGCAATTTGACGTGTTATGTTTTCACATTGTTTAGTATACGTAATCATTTATCGTGTGTCAGAAATTGCGTTTAAACTAACACCCTGTAGCATAACAAATTTGTTTCACGATCTAGAACGAGCCTAAAGGTTAATTTGACAATTTTAAGTAATATTGTTTTAAGTATTGTATTTGCAATATTACTCAAAAATACGCCATTGTTGTTGTTAAAAAGATGACTAGCGTATTTGCCAGGGTATCATCCGATAGGTAGTTTACACGCGAACGATTCAGCTCCCAAGTGGATGATTCTGTGCGTTTTATCTATCCGCCGCTTTCTGGAAGAGCGCGCGGAGAAAACATGGAAAGATTTTATGTTGGAAAATATTATTAATGTTTCGCGTGAGCTGAGACTTTCTTCGTAGCAGGGTTTTTTCTGAACAAGTGGGAATTTTCAAACACCCTGTGTTCTTGTGTAAGTTGAACTCGAATATTTTGATTTAACATTGATATTGGGTATTGAAATGGTATATATTTACAGTATGCAATAGACAAAGGTTTAAAACAAAGGAAGCGTCAAAATCATTTTGCATTATAGTAAAAAATATACTAATTGTAATTCTTACTCTAACCATATTTATTTGGGTCGTAAACTTTGAGACTAAATTAACAAAACATTTGCGTTACCATTTCCATTTAATTCCCTTAATCAAAAACACTACCATTTGACCTTTTAAATTCCCATCCTAAATAAGCACCCTTTAAAACCTTAAACTCAAACTCATCCATCATAACCACAAAAAAACCAAAGAATATTACTACTGCCAGAAAGTCCGGAATATACGTTGACGACATTACCGACATAGGTATCCTTTTCATCTTTGGAACGGAGTGAATGGAAAAACCTTTACAATTTCTTGCGAGCCCGATGGCCGGTCTTTCATTCGTCCCATTCGTTCACTCGCTATAATTGGCAGTGCCGCAGAAGGAAAAAAGGAACGTAACCTAATTGCTGTTGGGGCTTTTGGGCTAAGGCTATGAAGTGAGCGGGTTGTATTGGTGGAAAGGGAAAGGACGCGGCCGCTACGTTGTATAGTTTGAGGTATTTGATTTGATTGAATTTATATATTTGTAGTTAACACATTCAGTGCTAACGGCCCGACAGTCGGGTTCGCTGTTCGTAGTATATTGTTACATAGCAGAAAAATACTGCTACAGGCTACAGAATGTGTACTGGACTTATTTGCGTAAAATTATGACCATTCATTAATACCTCGACGTTTTAATCGTATTTTCAATTTTTCAATCAATGTCTGCGGGTCGTCCGAGTTTTTCGAAATGCCTGCACCTGAGGGGCTATTGTCTAACGCACTCGCAATCGCAATAGTTTTCATTTTAAAAGTCGAAGGCGAGTCCGCATACAAAATGAAGCTTTGAAGCCGATTGCGATTTCGAGTGCATTAGACAATATAGCGACGCTGGTCTTGTTTTTATTAAATCGAATCAGTTACACACAATATCCAATGATTTGTCCGTCGATTCACCTCAATGCTATGTTTGTTACTGTATTCCACAATGTAATAGCTTATATCCGTCTTCCTCGTTGATTTTTTCAATTTGGTTTTTTGTTTGAATTTGACTATTCAACAACAATGTCAGTCTAACGACTTATACACCATAAGGTGTAGGCGGAGATGTATGGCTCAGGCTTACGGTATCGACCCGTGATCGTAAGATATCGATTACCAGCGTGGTTGACATGTACCATCAACTTTTTCTACCATAAGTAGATTATCTGATGTCTTTACAATAAAATAAATCATGGTAAGTAAACCTGCACATTTGGATAGCTACATGATACGTAATAATAATTCGAATGGTCTTATAGAGCCTATCCATACAAGACAAGTACATTATAAAGCCTAAGGCAAAAAAAGGTAAACATCTAGGAGACACTTAGGCCTATTGCTAGTCTTAATTTATTTAATTAATCATTGTTGCACAAAAATACAAATTTGAGTACAAAAGGTGAACTTAAACTGTAAACTGTAAAGGCCTCAAGACACGACATATTTATATGAAGGGTACACAACAAGAACACGTCTAGACACCTTAGTAACATTTACGTTATCGGGAGTTAAAAGACAGTTATGTTATTTTGTATATTATTTTCGAGTTAGATTATTTAACATGGAAATATAAAAGTTAGATATAGTATGATTTATATTTGTAAATGTGGTAACTAATGATGATACATTTATGTTGACATGTGGACGTCTCTTGATGTGGGCATCTTAACCAAGATCAGAGGGGTCTATTATGACATAGCTATGCAATTCATTTACGGTGAGCATAAAGACCAGAGCTATACCAGTTGTTTAGCTCTGTCCTTTTCTCTGAGCTTAAACTGAAATAATCTCTCCATGGCTGACCATGGGTGAGCTCAAATTCAGCTAAGCTATACTCACGCCCTTTTCATACCACAATCTATGCATCCTTTCTTTGGAAAATGTCTAAATACACATACATACCTTCACGCCAGTCTCCCAATGAGGTAGGCAGACACTATGGAATGCCAGGTGCACCAGTGTAAACATACAACTTTCGCTCCCTCTACATTCATCAACCTCTTCATGCTCGTACGTCAGTTTTGGGTCTGGAATCTGATCACTGTATGTGTGACTAGGGCGTCCTCTACCGACATCTCCACTCACTCTCGCTCGCAATACCTCTTTCGTAACTCTTCTTTCATCTATTCTTTCTAAATGACCAAACCATAATATTACTTAACATACCGTAAAACGGTGTGAGTAGGGACACAACCTAAAATGAAGCATATGTTACTAATTATAAGACTGAAATTATTTCTAATAGTCATTACGTTATTGTCCATTTAATAATTGTTCTTATTTGTAACAAGTTATGACTTATTTTAAGTTGTGCCTCTACTCACCACTTAATCCATACTTACCCCGTTTTACGATAATGTAGGATCATGCTATTATATCATCCTAACTCATCAAAAACTTCTCAGAACTTTCATTCTTCTTCTGCCATACCCATGATTCTTACCATACATCAATGTAATGAACATACACCGGATTGACGAGGGCAAAAATGTACCAGTGCTAGTGATTTATTAAATATCGACTAAGTTTATCGACAACTTTTTCCGTGACATCTCGTATCTTACATTTCTTTCAAAAGTAAGTCGTATCGTACCTTTATCTTCTATATCTGAATGATCAGCTTTCCATGAAGATAAACGATCTTTTTCCTTTCGACGCATTTTTAACCGACTCAAAAACCAAAAAGGTTCTCAATTCGTCGGAATGCTAAAGAATATTGCTGTACTGACTGAATTTGTTATTCAATGTAATTTCAATGGTTGTCAAAAGTGACTAGACTCAATGTCTGATACCGGTTGTTTATAGTTGCGATAAGTATAAATAAAAGAACACATACACATACAATTGCACATAATTAAAAGGTATTAAAAAAATGCTATTTATCGATGTCGATAAACTTAGTCGACATTTAATGGATCACTAGCACTGGTACATTTTTGCCCCCGTCAATCCGGTGTTTAGTTATTACGATATGACATTGCAGTTAATTTTACGGCGAGCGAAAAGGAAAGAGCTATAGCAGTTATATAGCTCTAAGCTCTAACCCTCATAGTTTATAATATGGCCCTTAGTTTCCACGAATCCGCTCTTCTCATCCCTCGGCCCTGGCCCCGCCACGGTCTTCCCGCAAAAGGACTATACTCGTGAATGACAAATTAGACGTCGCCGAGCGCAAAATTGCTCCCTTAGAATATTTTATTGAATTTCGTAATTTTTGACGTCGCCCGTGTTCCAGATATTATTACCAATGAATGTCGGGCGTTGGGTCTCGTTATGGTGTAAATTATGGTGTGTTGTTTCGCTGTTACGAAGTTCATTCGCTTTTATATACAAGTTTATCGAACAATGAATATTTTGCTCAATTCAATGATCTATAAATATTTTTACATTATTTTTTCCGGATAGCTACCACCATCTTATCGATTAGCCCACCGCCAAGCAGTAGTGTTCGCATTGCTGTGTTCCGGTGTGTGTTGGAGCATATAAACTACATGTTTGTACCTGCCAACTGGCTGTTTGTACGCTAATATTTTAAAGTTGAAGGTTGCCATGTACTTATGAAAATAACATTCTGTTAAGAGATCCTGTCTAGATCAGTCTCGCTCGCGCAGCGGTTGCACTCGGGCGCGTTTCGTGCTGTCTAAAATGGCGTTAAATACGTTAAAATGCGGCAATTGCAATATAGTGATTTGTGAGCTGTTATCCTATATTCAATATAAACATGACATAATGGACAAAGACAGTTTGATAAAAATGTGTGATTCAATTTTTTCGGACAGTGAAGTGGAAAGTGCTAAGAAGCTTTTATTTGAATCTGTAACGACAAAACAGCCGGTGAGATCGAGGCGGAGCGAGGGGAAAAAGATAAGAAACTTGGACGACATAGTTAGTTTCTTCATGCATGATGATACGGATGCCCATCTGATTCCGATTTTTGTGGCTCGCGATCTTCAAAAATTGCCTCCAACGTCGGTTGACCACATTGATGCAGTAACGTTATTGAAAGACGTTATAAAATTGAAAAACGAACTACATGCGTTCAAAGAAATGTATGCAACGGTGTCACAATTGCGCGAGCTGCAAATGGACTTGGATAATTTAAAGTATGCATCTATTGTTAACGATCATAACGTTAATATGAGAAAACGAGGTGGATACGTTTATGATAGCGGTCCCATTGGTTTGTCGCACAGCATAAACTCGGAGAATGCGGGTACTTGTTCGCAGGTTCCCCGAGCGGTTGAAGATTGCGCATGCGACCCTGAACCGTTTGGGCCGGAGACTCCTATACCTCGTAACCATGACTCAGTCTCGCAACAAAGAAACGAGCTTGAGATTGTTATTGGATGTGAAACGTCCATTGAGGCTTCCCCCGGAAATAATACTACGGACGTGATGAAAAATGAGCAATGTATTGCGAACAAATCGGAGAATACGTCGCCGCACAAATTAGATAGTTTTGCTGATATAGCTAAGAAGGAAGTGAGCGAAAATAGAATTAAGAAAAATAAATGGACTTTAGTACAAAAGAAAAAGCCGCGAAATCGTCTTACAAGTTGTATTGGTAAGGCCGCGTTGGTGCCTGAAATGAAATTCAAGGCTGCAGAAATAAAAATACCGTTATTTATTTCAAATGTAGACAAAGAAACGGAGGAGAAAGATATTTGTGAGTACATAAAAAGACAAACTAATGACAAAATCACACTTCAAAAAGTAAACATGAAGTTTGAGAGGTCTTATAATGCCTATAAAGTGTTTGTAGATAAACGAAAGTTAGACATGTATCTAGACGACAAATTATGGCCCGACGGGATTAAATTTAGTCGTTTCATGCGCTTCAAACCCAGTGGCCCCGCAGTACAGAGTGGGGAGCAGGGCCTAAAAAACAATACAAGAAAATATGGCCCAGAATCGTAGTGTTTTTATATCATATAACTGTAAAAATATAAAGAGAAGTGTTGACTGTGTGAGATCGCTTTGTAAAGAGGCGGATGTGATTGCACTTCAGGAAACCTGGCTACTGCCTCATGACCTGGCCTTCCTAGGACAAATTGATAAGGAATTCAGTTACACAGGCAAATCGGCGGTGGACTTGTCAGCTGGCGTTCTTCGCGGTAGGCCTCACGGTGGCGTAGCGCTTCTCTGGCGGAATAGTGCGTTTCACAGTGTTAACGTTATAAAGTGCAGTAGTGAGCGTATTACTGGAATAAAAGTTGTAACTAAGGCGCGAAAGGAGTTCATAGTGTTATGTGTATATATGCCGACCGATGTGCCGGATAATTTGCCAATTTTTACGCAATGTTTGGGCGAAATGAATGCTGTAATCGAAGACAACAATGTTGAAAATGTGTACATGTTGGGCGATTACAATGCACATCCATCGGCTCCATTTTGCGAAGAAATGTTAAATTTTTGTAATGAAAGGCAATGGTTATGTGCGGATGTGATTCGGCTAGGTACATCGTCTGGAACGCATACGTTTGTGAGTGATGCGCACGGATGCCAAAGGTGGTTGGATCACTGTGTGGTAAGTACTTCTGCATGGTACACGTTAAATAATATCGAGGTTCTATATGATGTATACTGGTCTGATCACTATCCATTAAAAATCGTATGTAACACGGACGTAATTAGGTCAAAAGAGATACCAAAAAATGAATTATGTAATAAAGTGTTATGGGGGGTAAGAAGCCCCGAACAGATTGCTAAGTACTCAGAGCTATGTAATAACTATTTAAAAGTTGTAGATTTTCCGCATGAACTTCACTACTGTGCAGATAGTATGTGTCAAGATATTTCACACAGAAGCGTTATTTATCAACTATACGGTGACATAATAAGCGCACTAACGAGAGCGTCTGTAGAGAGTAGTGTACATAAGTCGAGTGTGAATAACAAAGGTAAAAGTATTCTGGGTTGGAATAAACATGTATCAAACAGTCACAAGCAAGCTAGGTTAGATTTTCTTACATATGTATCTCATGGGAAGCCCCAAAGTGGCTCTATTTATGAAAAGATGTGCTCTAGTCGTAGAATTTTTAAATCTAAGCTTAAGTTCTGTCAAAATAATCAAGTGCAGATTCAATGTGACATATTGGCAACACAACATTCAACTAAACAGTTTGGAAAGTTTTGGAAAAGTACCAAAAAAATGAGTTACAAACCAAGTCTGTCGGCCAGTGTGGATGGCGTTAGTGAACACAAAGATGTCGCTAACATTTTCAGGGATTATTTTAAGATGGAGCCCCCCTACCAACCCGTGCGGGAGGGGTTCAATGATGAGTCCAGTCTGACAGGTCAGTCAATTGTAGTCTCCGCTAAAGACGTTAGACTAGCTATAGCTAACATGAAAAGAGGTAAGTCTCCGGGGCACGACGGACTCAGCATTGAGCACCTCCAGCACGCGGGCTCGCACATTGGGAGGTTATTATCAATGCTGTTCACACTCTGCGTGAGACACACTTATTTGCCTCCGGATTTGATGAAAACTGTGGTCATTCCCCTAGTTAAGAATCCTACAGGAGATCTCGCGGATAAAAGCAATTATAGGCCGATTTCTTTGGCTACAGTCACCGCAAAGGTACTAGACAGGATTCTTGACACATTTTTAAACCTACATGTCAAATTACATGACGCTCAATTCGGCTTTCGTGAAGGACTATCTACTGAGAGTGCAATATTAGCCTTAAAACATACAGTAAGCTATTATGTTAAGAGAAATACTCCCATTTATGCTTGTTTCTTAGATCTTTCTAAGGCTTTTGATACCGTGTCGTATGATATACTGTGGTCAAAGCTGAAGGAGACGGGCATAAATTCGGCTGTGACAGGAATTATGTCTCACTGGTATAGCAATCAGATAAACGTGGTAAAATGGGCTAGAGAATATTCAGATCCATATGTACTTAAGTGTGGGGTGAGGCAGGGGGGGTTAACCTCACCTAGATTGTTTAATTTATATGTGAATGAACTGATTGAGCGGCTCAGCAGCATTCGTGCCGGCTGTAGGATTGATAATGTTTGTGTAAATAATATTAGTTATGCGGACGATATGGTGCTGCTGAGCCCATCAGTATCAGGCCTTAAAAAGCTTATTAATACATGCGAGATGTATGCACAACAGCACGGTTTGAAGTACAACGCTACTAAAAGTGAGTTCATGATTTTCAAAGGTAAAATTAAGTGTCCAGCCTACTCGCCCAGAATAATGTTAAACGGAGTTCCTTTAAATTGTGTTACACGTTTCAAATACCTAGGTCATATTGTGACCGAGGACCTGAAAGACGATCTCGATATAGAGCGGGAGCGCAGGGCGTTGTCGGTCCGAGGCGGGATGCTGGCGCATAGGTTCGCGCGTTGCAGTGCTCAAGTGAAGCTGACTTTATTTAGAGCTTACTGTCAAAGTTTCTATACGTGCGGCCTGTGGGCTAGTTTCAGGCTGAGGCCCTACAATACCCTGCGAATCCAATATAATAACATTTTCAGGATGCTGTTTGGGCTTCCTCGATTCTGCAGCGCCTCTGGGATGTTTGCCGGAGCTAGCGTAGAGGACTTTTATGCAATAGTACGTAAGAAGACGGCCTCTGTGGTGAGGCAGATGAGGGGGAGCACAAATAGCATACTGGAAATGATAGCAGGGAGGTGGGATTCGGATATTCTCCGCCGATACACCGGCCTTCATGTCTTAAGACTGAAATAGTTTATGTAACTTTTTAATATTAATGTACTAACGTAGTTTTTTAAGTATTTTTGTAACTAACAACCTATGGATCTCGAGAAATCTGAAAATAAATTATTTTTATTTTTTATTTTTATTTATGTGCTTATGGAATAAAACCTTATTTAACTACGTTGTTATTTCTCGGATAAGACAGCCGGTGAAATTACTAGCATAGAGGCGTTCCATCTTAGTCCTCAGGGTTGGCAACGCATTTGAAGTCTTAGGTCAACGCGTTCGAAGTCTTGCAGTTTTGAGATTGTAGTCTTGAGATTTCAAATGTCTATGGGTCTCTGATCCCACTTACCATCAGGTGGCCTGAGTGCCCGCGTGCCTTCTCCTTGCCATAATTTTTTTTTTATGTTTAAATGTAATTAATATTATAAATGAAAACGGTCTTTTCTTGTTTGTGAAAATCGGTATAGATAAATATAGCCCGTTAACGAAAATAAAATACTTTTTATCACGGACAATTGGACAGCTCCTGAGGGAATAACAACAAACTTTCACGCGACCGGAGTCAAGCTCAGACTACTCGGTGTTTCGACAAGTACTGAATATGCTGAGTTATTTTTAAACTTATGTGCAGCGATTAATTTTGTAAAATATCATATACTTTTATCTACACTCATATCATTAGTCCTCTATTATGCGTTCAAAACCCGTAGGCAATGACCAGCATTACCTGTGGTAGTAAGTGACAGCGATGACAGCTGTTAATTTTGGAAGATGTTCCAAATTTGGATCTCATTACCTTACAATATTCGATAACGTCATTTCAAAATTACGTTACAGCTGTCATCGCTGTCACCTACTACCACAGGTAAGGTAATGCTGGTCATTTGACCGGCATTTTCGGCTTCTGAACCCAACTTAGAGTACTTATAATATGTGTGCAGATAAAGTATTGTAAGATACCCTGCGTAATTAGCATTACGCAACCGTCACGTAAACTACTATTTGGTTACAAATCAATGATGAATAATAGCACAAGGTATTTGGTTTTTTTTTTTTCAAACAGTGAGCAGTGACGACGGATTCCTAGTATGGGCAAATACTTTTAAGATGAACGCGAGTATTTATTTCTGAGTTTTGGATGATTTTCATGTATGGGTAAGGCCGTGAATTTTGACTAAATTGGACGTTTCAAATTTAACATGCTCATAAAAAAAAATTGGTAACACCGAGAGGTTTCAAAACAATTTTATTATATTATGCGATAAAAACTGTCAAGGTCGCAAGTGACGTAATTGATTTAAATCCTTTCAAATAAATAATAAAAATATATTTCCGTCCAAAACGTAACGAAAGTTGTCAAATTTTTTCGACCACGTGTACTTAAGCCCTGTTATTTTCACGATTTTCAACTTCTCATGATCATACTTTTGTTTAAACAAAATTTTATGATATAACGATAGTTCTAACGATCGCAAAAAAAAAATATTAAATCAATTAACTTTTTTATCTTGCATTCTTTTATTGGGCCACAATTCCACGTTTTCGTTACGAATACTTTCGTGACGCTTTATAAAGCTAGATTTATAGCCAACTGTGGTATAAATTCGTTTTTGTGCACTGGCAACTCATATTCTAGTAGGGCAACACCAGAGATGAAACCAGCCTCGTCAGTTTGTTGATTAAATGGCAGTCAAAGGTGACGCGGACAAAGTTTTTCTAAATATCTTCTAAAGTGCTAGGGTGATTTTAAGGCTAAGTAGTGATTATTTTTAAGTGGTTGTTTTTTTATACGATGGGTTAATGTTATTCACGCACGTGACATGTATTATTATATGCAAAATATCGTTATTTCACCATGATAATCAATATTTAAAAAAAATTATGTTACACTTTCGTTACGAATACGTTACATTTTAACGTAAAGTGACGAAAACATGAGGTAAAGGGAAGTGCACACAGAAAATACGAACTTAAATGAGTTTTTACTAGATTGCCAACGACGAATACAGTAGGTACCTAAGTCATTAAGATGTTTCAATTTGAAATTGTAGGTACGTACAGTAGGTACAGGGATCAGCACGAGAGAATTAAATCCATATTATGCATATCCATACTAATATTATAAATGCGAAAGTGTGTCTGTCTGTATGTTACCTCTTTACGCTTTAACCGCTGAACCGATTAAGATGAAATTTGGTATAGACATAGTTTGAGTGCCGGAGAAGGTCATAAAATGTTTTTTATTCTGAAAATCATCCCCTAAGGAGGTGAAATAAAGGGTGAAAGTTTGCATGGAGCTACGATATAAACGAGTTCCACGCGGATGGAGTCGCGGGCAGAAGCTAGTTATTAACCGAACGAGCGAGCGAAGCGAACGAATGCTTTTTAAATTTGGAGATGTCACTCAGTGGCATTTTTTTTTGAGAAATGCTCAAATGTCTCTGTTGTGTTATGAAAAGTACTATTGATTACTATTTCATTTAAAAAGTTCAAAAATAATAATTTAAGCAAATTTTAATCAAAATGTTAATTACGTGAAAATACTTTTTTTGTATTTAGTCAATAAAAACTTAATTTTTTAAAACATGTATTTTTTTACGAATGTTTACCAGTGTGATCTAAGCTTAATAACAACTTATGTTACGTTTTATGGTAACGTCACGTATTTTTTTTTTGTTAGTTCTACGTCACATTGGTCAAAATTCGCGGCCTTACCCGTATATTTTTCTATTTAAACGTTTATCATTGCGTAGTACCTAGTACAAACGTAGAGCTTAGTTTGGGACTAGTTTGTGTGAGAATGTCCCACCATATTTTTCTCTCATTACGCATTCGCGTTCAGCTATGAAGTAGGTAAACACCGTGTTACAGTTGAAAACCAGCGCAGTGGCACCAGCTGTCATGCTGAGCTGAGTTCTAATTGAGTTCACACTACAGCATAACGTTTCTAAATTTGTTTTTTTATGTAATATCTCTGTTGGGACCCCTTCGAAACGCATATTTTTTTTACGCATAATGTATCATTTCGCATAATACCCTTTTAGGCTGACATAGCACAATTTAATAAACGTCTATTATGTAGATTAGGTTAGGTTACGTTAGGTTAGTTTTTTATAATAATTAAAATAAAACGCTTTCTATTGTAAAACCGTTTTAGGACAAACGATTTTATGCGTTATGATACATTATGCGTAAAATTACTAGCATAGAGGCATTTCATCTTGGTCCTCAGGGTTTGATTTGAAGTCTTAGGATTGCAGTTTTGAGATTGTAGTCTTGAGATTTCAAATGTCTATGGGTCTCAGATCCCACTTACCATCAGGTGGCCTGAGTGCTCGCGTGCCTTCTCCATGATATAAAAACAAAATGGATTCCGATATAGACCCATCTCTGTTATATTGCTGTGTGTACTTATCCAATAAACGTTATGAGTTTAAATTTAATATTTATTAATTTGGTTGCATTCTCATAATTCTTCTTGTCCTCAGGAAATCGAGCACTGCTACTACCACGGCACAGTTAAAGACTACCCGGGTGCATCGGCCGCTTTCCATACATGCAATGGCGTCTCCGGAGTCATACACATTGGTAACGAGACGTTCGTCATACACCCCTTCTACGGCGGCGATCTATCGGTCAGTGCTTAGTTGTATTCCATCTTTAATCAAACGTATAAGTATCTGATAACTTTTGAACCTTGTCACTTTCACTTGTTTGAAATTTCATAATGGCAGTTCAAATTTTACTTTAAGTGTGAAGCTGCCACTCCATCGGGTTTGCGTGTGAATAATAAGTACGAATAAAATGATGCGATAGAAAAAGAAGCACAGAAAGAGTATAAATAGAAAAGTAGTTCGTCTGTGGCCATTAAGGAGTTGCTGTTACCTATTGCGACTCGGGTGCTAGAATTGCTATAGTTTGCACCAACTGAAATTGGCAAAGATGTAACACAAAGAACTAATTTACCGTCATTACTCAATAATCACGTGCTTTTAAAGATCAAGTGAGTTCTAGCAACGATTTATACACTTGATCTTTACTTTTACATTGAGTTAAACATTAAATAACTAATATTTATACGGTATTAAAAAAAACAAGCTTGATCAATATTTGAGGTTATGTGTACTAATTTGTTTACATCTTTAGCAATTTCATTTGACACAGAGTGTACAATGAGCGCCGCTCGATACTTAATACTTTTTACTCACGCAACAAAACGTGGCGACGGAAGGCTAAACCGGCTTGGCCCCCCTGTTGAGTTTGCTTGTGGTGGATCGCGGCGCGTACGGTCGAGGTACGCACACATACAAGCAAGCTATATACCTTTATTTAAAGACGAACTACTGTTTATACTGTGACACAGAGTAGGGACGATAGCCTTTTCTATTTTATGTGGTTTAAGTAACAAGGTACAGAGGTGATCACTTACTTATAAAATTTACCAACGTCAAGGCCAAATAAAAGCCCATTTTATGGTAGATCTATGCGATTATGGCACTAAATGTTATAACCTTATACCCTGGGATTACATATTCTAGTGAACGTGGATCAGAAGAGCAGATTATCAGGAGGTTTGAGGATTGTAGAGTTGTCAGAGTGGTGCTAGATGCGTTAGCGCAAAAACTTTACACAGTGGTATTTTTTTAATAAAAAGTTAAAATTTTATGATTATATGATTTTTTACGAAAGGGTTAAGTGTAATAACTCATTTTAAGGTAAGTACAATTTTTAAATACATTTTAAATAAGCGAAAGAATTTAAAAATAGTAACTTATTTTTTAACGTAATCCAATTTTTTTATTTAGTAATTTAATCGTAAAATAGTTTAAGTTACTAACTATACCATAGTTTTGTGCTATAAAACCATAATACTTCGAAACCAGTAACCATAGTTACACACTCTATTTCTAAACCAACCACAAACACAAACAAATATTAATTCCTCCCAGCATTATTCGGATTTAGCGCGCAATATTTCCAAATCAAACCCACCCTTTACCTGTCCTACCAAATTAAAATGGCCCTTTGTTAATTAACATGCTGTAGCTAAATTCCCGGAATAAGCCGATACCAACTAATTAACGTGTCCGACTGTAAATCAAAGGTTGTTAATGTATTTTTCCAACCGGCTACTCATATATCAAGCCTACTTTTGGGTTAATTAAGTTACCTCGTAAAATACGCACGGCTGCGGCCGTTTTGCCGTATGATGATATTACAATTTAATAAATAATTAGATTAGTAGCTACAGGATGAGTTGGTCAAACGTGTTTAAAGCTAGTTTAAATTTACTGCATTGCGTAGAGTTGCCAGCAGTTATATACAGGGAGCAATTTTAATTTGGAAACTAAGAGGTGCGGTGATCTGTTCTTAGGGACATACTTCTTTTGCTATAGTAACGATTTACATTGGAATTTTGGACCCAAAATAAATTAAATCCAGATTTTCCGCAACAGAAATGAAACATGGGTTTTTTTTTCGCTTCAATTCCTTTTTTATTTTTCTAAATCTTGAAAGGTACCGTAAAACCATACAACTATGGTCCTAGCCTGCAACAATAGTCCAATTTTGCTTCGTTATATTATTCTTAAAATATTATAGCTTAGCTATAGCTAAAGTTTAGAGCAATCGATTTTAGGACAAACAATATACGTAACCATAATCAGCAATAATAGCAGTAAGAAAGGTATTATAATTATTTTAGATAAATGTAATGTTTAATTTTTCTAAAATCGAGGCCTTGGTGTACAGATTACCCTATGTTCTCCGAATGTATGATTTCGCAGAATGCTAATTTCGCATAATTGTTATTCTACTGATACCTTTGACTTTTTCGAACAATTATAAAATAAACCTAACCTAACCTAATCTATTCTACCAGAATTAACAAAACATTTTAAAAAATATTTACCGTTTAAGCCGGAGAAAAATTAAGCGAAAACAAAATTCGGCGTAACTATACATGCGGCGTAAAAAGTTTCGGCGTAATAGAGGGAACCCCCTCTAAGTCATATAGTTTCCGAATTCTCTGTACTGACCAATTTGAATTCTTCACCCTGTATTATCATTATTATCAAACATTCCACTCAAAAATATCTGACATGTCTTTATTACTAACTAGCTGTCAGCTGGTTTTTTTTTTCAAACAAACCTTGTCCTGATACAAAAAATAATCAAATCGGTCGAGCCATTCTCGAGTTATGGCGTGATCAAGGGAAAACGAGATTCATTTTTATATTAAATAGATTATAAGGCTGCGGCTCCACTGTGGCAGAGATGAGCGGAGTGGAGCGGAGCTGTGCCAATATTAACCAATAGAATCTAAACAAACGTGCGCAAGGCGCGCTCGTCATGACCGCATGCGCCTTTATTTTGGTTAATATTGACTCAACTCCGCTCCGCTCGTCTCCGCCTCAGTGGAGCCGCAGCCTTACAAGGCATTTTAGGAGCGTGTCAGAAATTTGAGCGCATTAAATAAAATATTATTCCCGTTGACTGTATCTTACATTGCGATGTCAGAATGTCAAGTGAAGTTATGTTTTCGGCGAAGGTATTTAAAGCTGGTCTGAATATCCATCGTCAATTTACAAAGCAAATATTTGCAGCGTTTCATTTTAACTGTCATTGGGTATGAGAACGAGGGGACTGCACATTGTTTTCAGATTGTAAATTGATTTGAGAATTAGTCAACAAAGTTTTACAAATGTTATGTAAATCAAAATTTAAAGTTCAAGATTCAAAATATTTATTCAGTAAATTGGCCACATGAGGGCTCTTTTACACGTCGGTAATATAGAGTGAATCTACCAGCGCTTTGGACAAGACCATCATTGCGGAGAAGAAGCGCCGCAAGAAACTCCAGCAGAAGGGCATTTTCTTCCAATCATAAAATACTGTAATATTTAAAAGTAACATTAAAAGGTAATAAAGTAATAAATAATTATTTTTAAAAGAGCATAATTAAAATGATTACAAAAGTAAGCTCAATAACATTAAATTAAAAAGAGTGAACAACGTCAGGAACGATAAAATTAAAATATACATACATATAATCTCACGCCTTCGTTCCCAGAGTGGGGTAGGCAGAGCTACAGAATTACAAACATCTCTAAAAACTTGTTGGTAATTCTATAACCACAATTTGCACAATTAGGCTAAGATGTTTACCAGCGTATTAGTGACAGGTTGCAAGCCCATCGCCTAACAGTACTACAAGCCTTTATTCCCTTAGTCGTCTCTTACGACATCCACGGGAAGACATGGAGTGGCACTATTCTAACTCGGCAACCACACGAGGCAAAATTAAAATAACTAACTGGAAAACAGGTCCTTGCAAGCGTGAACAGTATTATTAAAACCTAAAAAAAAAAGTGTATTACGGTATTAAGAAGGAATTCAAATTACCATTATTATTAGTTTATCAGCACTAATATTATAAAGAGGAAAGATTTGTATTTTTGTATTTTTGTATGTTTGTAACGAATAAACTCAAATACTACTGGACCGATTTCAAAAATTCTTTCACCATTAGAATGCTACATTATCCTTGAGTAACATAGGCTATGTTTTATTTTTCTACGCGGACGGAGTCGCGGCCAACAGCTAGTTTTATATAAGATAATGGATGTTTAGAGGAAAAAACGTGCTGCGCCGACCCCTAATAAATCCCTAATTATGATAATGGCCAGATGATGGTGGTGATGTATTTTGTCAATATTATTTTCCAAACATAAAAAAGAAAAACATACCTGTATAAAAATTAATTAGGTACCTATGAAACATTACGTATTCTTCAAGCTACCGGTTGTAAGAGCCCATTCCCACTATGTCGTATGTCGGTCCGGATTTTAATCGGTCGTTCCAGTGACAGAACGTTTTAAATGAAGCTATTCACACTCGTCCGACAACGATTTTGTGTCGGATCCGACCAAAAATATCGTGTGTTTTGCCAGCCCTCTCGTCCGGATAAAAATCGTGTCGGAACTCGCTCGCCGTTGAGTAAGAATGACGCTATTCACATTGGTCGGATGTCGGGTCCGACCCCGCCCCGCCCGCACCCCTTGTTTCGCCCGCCCGTGGCTGCCATAGTGGCCGACAGCCGACTAGTGTGAACAGAGGCGCCGACACCCGATTAAAATCGGAATCCGACATCGGACATAGTGGGAACAGAGGCGCCGACACCCGATTAAAATCGGAATCCGACATACGACATAGTGGGAACAGAGGCGCCGACACCCGATTAAAATCGGAATCCGACATACGACATAGTGGGAACAGAGGCGCCGACACCCGATTAAAATCGGAATCCGACATACGACATAGAGGGAACAGAGGCGCCGACACACGATTAAAATCGGAATCCGACATACGACATAGTGGGAACAGAGGCGCCGACACCCGATTAAAATCGGAATCCGACATCGGACATAGTGGGAACAGAGGCGCCGACACCCGATTAAAATCGGAATCCGACATACGACATAGTGGGAACAGAGGCGCCGACACCCGATTAAAATCGGAATCCGACATCGGACATAGTGGGAACAGAGGCGCCGACACCCGATTAAAATCGGAATCCGACATACGACATAGTGGGAACAGAGGCGCCGACACCCGATTAAAATCGGAATCCGACATCGGACATAGTGGGAACAGAGGCGCCGACACCCGATTAAAATCGGAATCCGACATACGACATAGTGGGAACAGAGGCGCCGACACCCGATTAAAATCGGAATCCGACATCGGACATAGTGGGAACAGAGGCGCCGACACCCGATTAAAATCGGAATCCGACATACGACATAGTGGGAACAGAGGCGCCGACACCCGATTAAAATCGGAATCCGACATCGGACATAGTGGGAACAGAGGCGCCGACACCCGATTAAAATCGGAATCCGACATACGACATAGTGGGAACAGAGGCGCCGACACCCGATTAAAATCGGAATCCGACATCGGACATAGTGGGAACAGAGGCGCCGACACCCGATTAAAATCGGAATCCGACATACGACATAGTGGGAACAGAGGCGCCGACACCCGATTAAAATCGGAATCCGACATCGGACATAGTGGGAACAGAGGCGCCGACACCCGATTAAAATCGGAATCCGACATACGACATAGTGGGAACAGAGGCGCCGACACCCGATTAAAATCGGAATCCGACATCGGACATAGTGGGAACAGAGGCGCCGACACCCGATTAAAATCGGAATCCGACATACGACATAGTGGGAACAGAGGCGCCGACACCCGATTAAAATCGGAATCCGACATCGGACATAGTGGGAACAGAGGCGCCGACACCCGATTAAAATCGGAATCCGACATACGACATAGTGGGAACGAGCTCTAAAGGTTGCACTTGAATTGCAAATAGCTTTCTGTATCATAGTATTATTATTTTATTTTATTGCAATCAGCAACGTTTTCTGCAATTAGCAGATTGTGTATCGATTTTGGCTTATCCTCTAACACTTTAAGGTATACAAGTACTCAACCAACAACCTTTATACGGTACTTGTCCAACCGCCAAGAGCGATTAGCTATCGACTTTTTTCTCGCTCAAGAAACGATCAAAAGTTTTTGATACTGTGTCAATAAAAGAGACACATTTATTAACCGATTCTTTGCGTCTTCCACTTTCGAAAACTTTTGGCTTGTGGCGGCAAACAATTATTTCATGACATGATGCCTATGGCGTATGGCACACCTGGCGCGTGCCATACGCCATAGGCATCGCCCTAATAAAACGCGATTGCGCGATCATCGCAAGTTCGCGCGACAGCGCAATCGCATTCTATTAGGACGATGCCATAGAATATGATGACAAGCCTAACGTGTCATCCACCACACGTTCAAAACATTTGATGACACGCCTGGCGCGTTGATAGCTGGCTGTTCACACTGACGGCAAGAACTCTCTCCACTAGTTTGTCGAAACAAAAGATATAGATCCCGTGTCAATAAATAACTTTAACAAAAAGCAAGCTTTCAAAACCCGACTGTTGCTAACCAACTTTAAATCGTTATAAATCCTAAATGATCATTCAAAATGAAAAATGATGGAAGTAACCTAAAGATGATTTTTAAATCCCTATTCAATGTTACCCCACTGTACATCATCATCATCACATGTCATACTTGGTCGACTTTTTATTTTTATTTGCGCAATATGGCGTCTGGTGGCCGCCATATTGAATTTTGATTACTGGCATAATTATCTTCAGTGACACTCACCAGATTAAGACAAATCGATTGACATAAGAATCATCAAAATCAGACAACGGGTTTAGTTTTTATAGTGCCACAAAGGAACGAACATACATATATAGGCTGTGAAACACATTACCCTCCTCCTTCGGCAGTCGGGTAAAAAGACATACATATTAATAGTTGATCGTTGGTTCTATTCGCTTCCCGATCATCGTCGGTGCTGGGAATAGTGCCTTCAACTACGAGAGTACCTATTACAACGGCGATGGCCAATGACAAGCCTAGACATTTGGCTAGAATTCGCATTCAGCAATCAAAAAGGAGACGGTATTTTGATTTTAGATTTATTTCTGTGTTTTATGATTATTTACTAACTCCTTTCCTTTCTCTCTGTTCCTTAAAATATTAACACAGAATTTCACAACCTCAATATTCCTAACAAATATCTAAAGCGACCAGATTAAATCGAAATAACCATTGTACTGTCTCCCCAAATTCATAGATTCCAAGACTAATATACATACTTAATAACGTTAAGATCTTGTCTTAAGAGTGATATTTGTCTGCACTGATAGCTAACTAAAGAATAGAGTACCATTAGATTGATTAACCCACTCAATACCTATTTCTATAGTCTTAAGATTGAAATTGGTCCGAGTTGACAGCAGAATTAAGTGTGTATTTGGACAATGGTGACAATTGAGTATTAATCTTGGGTGACAGCCGGTCCTTTGTTTGTGGGGCGGTCATAGGACGGATAAGGCCATTGTTCGGCGAGCCCATGTCCATGTTATCCTTAAGACTGGGCTTAAAATTGTGTGAGAAATAGGACTTCATTATAATTTAAGAAAGGATTTAATATAGTTGAACTAGCCAGTGAATTCCAATAGGTACAGAATTTAATGTCTATAATTGTATATGGTATTGATTAAGTATCGGAGTGTCTTTTTTTAAGTGAACTGGTGTAAAAATAAATTATCTATACTAATATTATAATGACGTTGTAGGGGGTCATCAATGGATCTAATGAACCGATTTTTCTATCTAATGAAATTATTTTACCAATAGAAAGCCACGTTATTTGTGAGTGTCATATGCTTTATATTAAACCGAAAAAAAATATTTGTTGCCCAGCGAAGTGGACATGAGAACAGCTAGTCTTTATAATATAAACATTGTGTTACTTTAAGCATTGTGGGGTTACCCACAGTGGAACACAACCGTTAAAGGACGATGGGCAAAAATGTCTCCTCCCACCAAACAGTGATGAAACATTTTTACTTGGAAAATCATAATCGTATCGTATGAAATATTTAAAAATGAACACATTATTGCCTTGCTTGGCTCCTAAAAGGTTTTTTTTTCAAAAAATCCCCATCGATTTTGCTACTAAAATAGGTATTTTGTCTTTTTACACGACTGCCCCAAAAAAGGATTGTAATGTTTTCAGGGTTCATGTTTGTACATATGTATGTATGTAGGTATGTAAGTTTCTTTATTTAACTATAACTTCTAAATCCCTTGACCGATTTAGATGTGCGACGTATCGTTAGAATCCTATGTCATCCCGGGTGACATAGGATACCTAAACTGTTAAAATGGAAATAACAACAATGGCCAAATGACAATTATTAACATTATGTAGGTATATCGACGATAGTATAAAAAATGCAGTCGGGTTTTTAAAGTTTGCTTTTCATATAGTTATTTCGGGTCCTAATGAACATAATGGACAAGCATCCCGTGACTGTTGGAAGGTGGGGACGAGGTCCATACAAAATCGCCCATCACCAAGCATTTAGGCGTGCCATCTTGGCCCTCAGGATTGAAAACTTATTTCCGCTCTTAAGATTGCAGCCTTAAGATTTAAAGACTACACATCTTTAAGGGGTTTAGATCTCTTTTACCATCAGTCAGCCTGTAATCTCATTTCCCTTCTCCGTTCCAAAAGTAACGGGATTTGTCCATGACACTTCAACGTACTTTATTTATAACAGTAAATTCTTACACAATATAAATGTGAGTGATACATAACGCATGAACACTTGAACAGAATAAGCAAAGGAAGATTTAACTTGCCTTTTTTCCACAAAATGGATTGATAGGTTTTCCTTGGGGATAGTTGTTGGGAACGATATATTATACTTTAAGAGGAAATGTGGAAGGCGCCATATTTGTAAAATAAATCTTTAACAGATAGAGTATATGTTTATAGTATCAGTGAACTGTAGTTTGGATTGATATACCTATGAAAATATATTAAAATTACAATAAGAAGACGTATTTGCTATGCTAAAATTTGTAAGATTGTTTTATGTATTCAAATTGTACCAGATTGTAAATTGTATAGTAGTACCACAATTTTAAAATACCTGTTTCTCAGTATACGGGAATCCAAAAACGTAATATTTAAAAACTAGGTATTTTTATGATTTTTACACAATATTTTGAACTTTTCCGGAACTTTTGGGAGTAATCTGGTATTCCGGGTTAAATAATTATTACTGATATATATATATTTGTTTTGGAGCATAAGCGTGTACAATTTTTAACACGTTACAACAGCTATAAATGTAAAAATATGTTTGAACAGCCTGACGCCTCCAGTATTGCCTAAATCTCAAAAATTACAACAAAGAGTTTAATAATGTTTCAAATATACGGAAAAGTAAATATACAAATAGGGTTGGAAAAAAAGGCATTTTGGAAGAGGCAAGCATGGGAGGATTTACCCTCATCAAATGCGAATTGAACAGAAATAACATTTAAAAAATGGCTCCTTTACATTTTTTTAACCAGAACTAAATATATTTTTTGTACTCGTCGATTAAAATCGGCGTATTAAGATTTAATAAAGAATACTGCAACGTCACTCTTTTCATCGTTGAATAGTCTATGTTACTGCCGAAACAACCGAAATAACTGTTTCGATACGCTCTGGACAACCGAAAAAAAATGAAAATAGAACTTCGTATTTCAATTATATGTGTCCTTGTTTAAGGAGACTCGATCCGATACAAAATTGCCAAACTATGGCGTTTCGGAACGTAGCAGCGTCGCGTCATCTGTCAAAAATCTACTTAAACTTGCTGCTGTATCCAGGGCATAAAAAAAACTAAAAAACTACGCTTTGTTATTGGCTAGTATATAGCCAATCACAGCACAATACTGCAAAATTACGGACGCGAAGTCGGATAGTAGAACTAGGCAATAATTTTCTTATATACTCGTATTAATGACTTAAATTTTTAATTTTAATGAACTCGTACAAAAAGTATTGTTCACAATAGTGTCATAATCAAGCTTTTTAATCTCGCACCTTACTCAGGTCACTCAGCAAGCTTCGTGGCCTAAACACGGTACTCGACTAAAAAGCTCTCTATTATAACACGATTGTGAAAACTACTAATTTAAGTTCATTCAGTTATATTCTGTTTTCATTTTGTCAGTGACTGCGTGAGTGAAGAAGTTGTTAATAACAGATCAAAGACGATATGATTTTTACCGCCTAGAATCTCGGCCCTGAACTACTAAAGATGTTAAAATATAAGTCTAAATAAAGACAAAGCTTCCAACAATAACGACGGACAAACACGTCTGTCCGTCTGTCGCTCCCGACATTAGTCTAGCGCAGATAATCCTGGGCACGGCACCGCCGAAATTAAAAGTAAACAAAGTAAAATATTGCTGTTGCTGGTGGCTCAGTGAGCAATTTTAACGACGCTGGAGAATGGGGACACGATTTTGTTACGGTTCTGATAATTGAAATAATGCAGCAATATATATGTTTTTTCAATGTTTGTAAGTATATTCCACTTTCTCTTTTAAGTCCATGACGCGGTGATATAATAATTTTGCATCTGTGAATCTGTCTTTGGCATCTGTAGATAGCTGCTAAATTAATAGACCGATTTGGATGCGAGTTTTATAAGAAATCTAGTTTAACTAGGGTGGTTCTAAGCTCGGCATAATATACGAGTATATTGGTCGAGCCATTTCAGAGTTATCGACTAAAAGTAGGGTCGGAATAAAGTTATTTTGGGTCCTCTTATCTATTACTTATTGTTATTGTATTGTTTAAGAATTGTCTGCCTTTATCGTCAGATTGATAAAAACGATTATAACATGAACAATTCGATAGCAATAGGGGAGACAAATACAATCAAATTTCATAGATGTCTTAAATAGATAAAAAAGTACTGTATAATCCTAAAATATTACTAAAGTCGAAAAAAATATAATTTGTTTACAGTATTCAGCATAATGAAGAATACAACCTAAAATTTCCATTACGCCTGATCCTATCCGACGCCATAGCGGTAACACAATTACAATTCGAGTCGCGTTGTAATTATTGTAATTTAGTGTAATTTAGTGTAATTCAGTGTAATCATTGTAATTCGCCGACTTAATGCCAATTTATGACGCGCAAATGTAAATAAACGTATCCATGTGTGTTTGGTGGGTAACGTTTGTTAAGAATTGTTGCCGCCATTTTACTCTCGCCAAGATGGCGGTTCTGACTTTTTTTTTACTAATTGTGATATTGGTAATTCAGAAAAACATGCAAAATAATGCGGGGTTTTTATCCATTCATTTTGAAATTTAAATTGTTTATAATTTACCTAGGGCTAGAATTTGATAGTGATAATGTAAATGTCCATTTTTAATTTGACGTCATCGGTCGATCTGAGTTTTACAATAAAATACAATCACTCCTGTCCAAACTGTCAACATATAATGCTGAATTTTATCTACTTTTTTTAATTTTAGCTAAGCTAAATTGTCTTAGCACACATAGCAAAAATGACAGGTTACAACCAAAACTCAACACAAATTACATCTCAGAGTAATATTACTCTTTACCTAAATGAAATTAGAGCTAAAATCCCACAATACTTTCCAACAAGTAAACATCAAGTGTTCAAGAGATTTATAGTTGCCCGTCACATGTTTATGATATATTAATCATTTGTTCGCAACACGGAGTAAATATTTTGTCGGTAAGATAGATGGCGCTGTGTTCAATTTGAAAGTAGTTAACGTGTTTTGGGAGATTGGGAAGATGTAGAAGATTGATGTGTTGATTACAAATAGTGCGTTAAAAGGAGATTAAGAAGTTATTTTATAATTTTTAATAAGTAAAATTAGTTTTTAATATTTTTAATTTGCTTTTGTTTGCGGTTAAGTTTTTGTAGAATTTGGTTAATGCGATTATTTCAGACGTCTTAATTTTTTCGGATCAGAATCCAAGTCGTATTTAAAATATATTTGAGTTCATTAAATAAAATAAAATATTAATATTTTTCCATTTATGCAATAAACATTTGAAACAATACCTAGATTCAAACATATTTTGTGATTACACTGAGGTACTTTCTAAGATAGGTTTATCACGGAAACATCTAATTAATCTATTCAGCAAAAAGTTTTGTCCGTTTTTATTAAATCTTTTAAGGCCTGATTCATAATAACGCTATATAAACTAATCGAAAATGCTTTTGGCATTAAGTTCCGTATTTTATTTTACACAAATAGTGGAACAAATTTAAAATAGTTAGTTTTAGGTTTAGAGAGACAGTAAATTAAACCATCAAATTTCTTTATCTGACGACTAGAATAAATTATCAACAAAATGCTAAGCAAAAGATCTAATTTGATTCCCTAAAACATTTGCCCTTTAAAATCACAATCGCAAAACATTTCAAATAAAGAATTCTATTAAATCCGAACTCTTTCTTGGCAAAAAACGGCCAGTCCCAAATTGAAAAAAAAGTCTCAACAAAAAGTTCCAAATTCAATTTTCACTTAACCCAATCAGGGCGTACATTTGAAGACGAGATTAAACATTTTAGGCTTCCAATGGTACCAACTTGGAGATAACGCCCAACTTCGCCTTAGATAAGTTTAGCAGTATATGGGTGCTTACAACTTTGCCTTGTCATGGACACTACTAGGGGTTTTAGATCATTGACTTAACTTGTTTGAGAGAATTATAAACTTTGGAATCGTTACTATGGGCTTGGGAGGTTTAGTTTGTAAAATGGTGTGATGGGGAACTTTCATATTTCAGTGACATTAGGTGCATTTTTTGAGGTTTGCTGTTTTTGGGTGCAACGGTCGCATGAAATATGTAACGCGTGTATATTACCCGCTATACATTAATATATAAATATAATAAACGTTTTATTTAATGTAAGATATAACTAAAGCTTATTTAATTGAATTCTTCGAAATCTTAGAATTACCTACAACAATAAAACGTTACAAACAAAGAAGCCGCTTCAGGGATTCTTGACTCCTCAGTCCGCAGCTGCAAGACGGATCTCTTTGTCTTTATATTTTTGCTAGATTGTTAAAAAACAGACATGGTGTTGAATAGCACTTTATGACGGGCTTTTATAATTTTTCGAACTTTGCTTGCCTGAAATGCACATGTGCGAGATCTATTGTAATAAATATTGCCAAAGGCGATTTCTCCTTTCTACGAATCTACTAGGCGGCCATAAAGAGTTACGTTACATTTTATATGACAGTAGTTTTCGGCATTAACAAAGAACATAATTTCTTCTAAAATAGCATGTTGCGCAAATGGGTTTCGGACCCTTTGTTTTACTAGGAATAAGAAAGTCGGAACGCATATTTATTACTTCCTCGGGGTAAACTGTTTCACAATAATTTTAACAAAGAAAAATATCGTGAGAGAGTAATTTAGGCACAGATGTTGATGCTTTTGACGAAGACAATAGGGCCTGGGCGTTAACAATGTAGAACGAGTATTGATCACCGATTGGTCAAATGTGGTATTTAGTCAAGCCTACTTTTAGGGGAGTTGAAAATTTAGATTCGGGAGAAGGGGTCTAAGAGGTAACAACGAGAGTTGGAAACAAACCTAGGGACAGTGAACCACGCGGCGCGAGTAGAATCGGATCTCCTATTTCTATCTAAATTTCCAAGTTACTGTATTTTAGTAATTCATAAGTGTTGATCTTTACTTCGCTATTGACGGGTTTTGTGTGATTATGGACTATTAGTTTAAAGGACTGTAATTGTGAGTGACTTGTGATTGCTAACTACTAGATAGTTATTTAGAGTCAGTGTTTATACACGGTTGTATCTATTTTATATATTTTATTTGATTTCATCTATTATATACCTAACTCATGTCTTTTCAGTATTAGGGGCGGAGGGGCTCTTATATTTTGTGTCTTTGATATTACTTGTAGGGTTAGTAATTTCTATTTAAGTCGTCTAGACAACTAGGGATCAGAGGGAGTTGGTAACGAATCGAGGGTCATAAGACAGTAATCGGTAGAGAAGTTAGGAAAGTAGTTGATCAGGGTTCTAAGTATGGACGCATTCGGTTATACAAGTAGCTAGGCAGTGATGGTGGAATCGGCGGCTTTACGTTACTTAGGCACATATGTATACTCTTCTTAGATGGTTGATGGTGGAATCGGCGGCTTTACGTTACTTAGGCACATATGTACACTCTTCCTAGATGGTTGATGGTGGAATCGGCGGCGTTACGTTACTTAGGCACATACGTACACTCTTCTTAGATGGTTGATGGTGGAATCGGCGGCGTTACGTTACTTAGGCACATACGTACACTCTCCCTAGATGGTTGATGGTGGAATCGGCGGCTTTACGTTACTTAGGCACATATGTACACTCTTCCTAGATGGTTGATGGTGGAATCGGCGGCTTTACGTTACTTAGGCACATATGTACACTCTCCTTAGATGGTTGATGGTGGAATCGGCGGCGTTACGTTACTTAGGCACATACGTACACTCTTCCTAAATGGTTGATGGTGGAATCGGCGGCTTGCGTTACGTTTCTTCGTTATTTACGAAACATTCGAATTAAAAGTTTTGACGTATACCGATGACTTGTATGGTCATATTTAAGTTGAGAGAATGGATGCAAGATAGCGGGGTAGTTTGTCTTAGTGAGGTCAGACCCCATCCAAGCAAAGGACCTGTTTGATTTAAATTCTTGTTCATTTATTCAGTCAATCTAAGGTCAAATAGGTTCTTGCTGTAACCGACCTCATTCTCCGGTAGGGGTTAGGTAGGGAACATTACTCTATATCATTTTCTAATTATTCATATACTCCAGCTTTATTCCGATTGAGCGGATCCTCGGTGAGTCGTACTCATTTAACAACTCTCCTTTGTTATTATTTTATGACTATCGTGACTGTGGTATATATTGTTTATATATGGTTTCCAGTTTGTCTATTAAATGAAATAGGTTTATGGTTATCTTGTTCCCAATATTTTTTTACACAACGTAGAGGGTCCCAACTTAGACATATTTAAAAACTGGACGATCACACGTTTTAATTCAAGGCCAAATTAATTTAATTACACAACGTAGGATATTTTATCATTTCTATGTAGCCCGGGGGTAGGAGTGTTACAAATACAAGGATAGTAGTTATTTATCGAGAAGCGTCTAGGAGCAGAGAATCAAGGAAACACCACGAGTAAGTGTATATTAGAATACATTTAATATTGTTCGACCTTAGTGTATATACATTAGGGTTGTAATTATGTTGCTGCTAAACACTTAAAGTAGGTAGCCAATTACTTACCATACTACAAGACGCTTACAGCAGCACATGATTAAAATGACGTCTGTGCCATATATCTAGAACAAATTAATTAATCCACATGGCATACGTGTGTAGCATGTGTGCGTACCGTGCGCCGCAGTGGAGGTTTGGGCTTCATGTTTCTTACATTTGTCTTACTGAATAAAAGAGATGCAAAAATACATAATAACAGCCAAGTGAAGTCATTCAGTAAATATTTTCTTTTGTCTTGTTCTCGATTGTTTCTCAAATGGAACTAGCCTTGCGTGAGATTGAATCGAGTACCCTTAGTGATGCAAGCAACTTTACTAAAAGCAGTCCAAACTGCCAGTCACCGCTCGCGTAGATTAATATTAAAACCATAATGACTGGTGCATTTATCCGTCTGTCTGTCATATCCTGTTCGGGATATTGGGGGATTGGTTAAGCATTCTAGGAACATTTATTTAAAACGGACTGGTTTACGCAATGCATTAAAATTATTTATTTACTGTAATATAAGTCCTTTTTTTTGTAATATGTTTCGCTTTTTTTAACTTTAATTTAATTTAAAATAATAATTATCAAATCGTGAAAAAAGGGAGTGTGCGTTTAAATAAAAAAATGTTCATAAACGTCACGACCACAGCTTTTTTTTAAACTTAATAAATGAAAAGTATATTTTTCTGGACCTATTTTCAATTGACGACATCCCCATCGCCTCATTTTAGTAATTCAGTAAACCAATTTAACTGGCAGGGCGCGAATTAAAAACACTATATTCAAAAATAATATAAAATTCAACTGTCCAAAAAACGAGTTTGCAACAAATCAAATATGTAGGAATACTAAGGTTGTACGATTGTATCATTTTATCGAATTTCATTTCATCGAATACTATTTTCTGCTAAAACTATGAAGTTTTCGGGATATCTTTAACATTACAACTACTACAAAAAAAAATTACTCATGTGGTGAGAAATGCGTTTCGATGAAATTGCGTAATGATGAATGATCGGCAACCGGTAGCATTCTATGTCAATTTAACGTCAAACGTAAAGACTAATATGGATAAGTCTGTGTTGTTAAAAATAATACCATAGTAGTAAATTATCATATTTTTTTCCATGTTTAATATTGTCAATCGAATTCTTTTAACATTTAGGATCGAATCCATTTATATAAAGAGACAACAGATGAGAAACCGACAATTCATTGTTTAAGACATGCTAAAACCTCGATAGTAAAAATGCATATATTTTTAATATATAAATTGTGCAAGTTTGTGGCGACCTAGCGACATCTAACGGCAACTTGAATCAACCAACTCGCTACCTCGCTAGCGCCACCAGCGTCAGACAGTGCAACTTAAGTGTTCTACAACGCGCTAACGAAGTTTCCCCAGTCAGTTGACATATATATACAACTTCCAACTTCATCCCAATGGACTTCGGTCTCCAGGCATAACACCCGCCTGGAGAGAGATCTCTCTATTGACCTCTCTTCCTACATTGGTGACCCTCGACAATGGACAATTACGCAACCTGACGACCTTCAAGCAACTATGACGAAGTTTCACAGCAAGCCAGACAACCCGCACTGTGCACCACTAGCATTCTGTCATATCTCTATGCCTGGTGTCTACAGTGTGCATACTACTCTCACTCAACAACGCGACTCACTGCGTCCTACTACGAGTACTTCACGAGCAGGTACATGACTCACTGTGTACTCCACTCACTCCTCTTCTCCTGCTACGCTCGCCAACGCGGCTCTGAGCACTATTGGAGACATCCCTACTGCCTACTGGCACTTGCAAGCGGCAATTCAACGCCCAGACTGCACGTCATCACCATCAACCTCCGGTCTCAAAGGGGGGCTGGTATGGCGACCTAGCGACATCTAACGGCAACTTGAATCAACCAACTCGCTACCTCGCTAGCGCCACCAGCGTCAGACAGTGCAACTTAAGTGTTCTACAACGCGCTAACGAAGTTTCCCCAGTCAGTTGACATATATATACAACTTCCAACTTCATCCCAATGGACTTCGGTCCCCAGGCATAACACCCGCCTGGAGAGAGATCTCTCTATTGCGCTCTCTTCCTACAAGTTTAAATAGAATCATATCCATGTTATACTTTCATCGAAAAATTACTACCGGTCGCCGATCATTAGCAATGAATTAATTACGCTCGTGAAAGGTGTTTCGATAAAATAAAAGGTAACTTACCCATATAGTCAATTCATCTCGGCAAAAATACTTACACAATACAACATATTCAAATGTACACAAAAAAACAAATGTCCGACAATCTTAAGGCATGTTTACGTACGTTGAGCAATGTTGCCCGTCAGCTTAACACTAATGCTGGGCTCACACGCGATCCTAATGCGCCGCTTAGGGCTGGCAACACACGCACGGGCTACTTCATTCGGTAATTAATTCATACTCTCAATGTTTTTCTCCTTTGGACTATGCCTATAGTCATTTGTCAAGTTTTTTTGTGGCTCTCTATCTCAGAAATATTTGCAATGCCAAGACTGCATTCTTGAGATGGTATAATCACGCTGCTTTACGACTGGCTTATCGCCACATCAAATCATTACAATGTGAGCACTTCTGTTGATAGACAAGATTGCGGAAGTGATCCGGACGAACTCTGCACAAGAACCTACCATCGCTAAGGTTTTATTTGTTCCTCAGCAAAGAAATTAATTGCATTGGATGTTTTTTGTTTAATGTTGTAAGAATTATTAAGTTCGCATTTAATTTTGCAAAAATAAAGGCGCTTTTCCGTATGACACTGGCAACATGATCTATTTTTACCGAAAACTGCTGCATACCATTACCTTATACTCT